>CM023866.1:8590537-9223037 GCA_013389735.1 Phaseolus lunatus | reverse complement strand
TCGTCGCACCGCACCTCAAAGGTATGCGTGGCTGCTGTGGGTTTTTCGTGACATGGACTTATTAGGGTTGGAAAATAGGACAAATTAGGGTTATGGTTAGGAGTTTTAAAATTAGGTTGGGACTTTTTAAATTGGATTAGGTTTTTTAGCTGATTGGGTTTAGGGTTATTTTTAGGTTTAGGGTTTGGGAATTTTTGGACAGATTGGGGATTTTAGTTATTTTATTGGTGTATGGACTTGTTTATTTCAATATTATGGAATTGATATCATAAATTATTATTTTTTTATTAAATTTTTTATGTAAAGTAAATTCTTACAAGTCTACGAGTCGGGTTTACGAGTCAGGTTTACTGAGCTCCCATGAGTCTGAGTAGACTCTCGAGTTTGATAACCTTGGGATGTACACATTTCTTCCATTATATTTCCCTTATAACATGTGGTTCCTTTATTTAGGCTAAATAATAATATTTATGTTTAATTAGATTTAGTTTGGTTTTTTATTAATAAATCAAATTTAATCGTTTTTAAATTCAATCAAGATGGTTTTCTTTTCTATCCTGCTTTGCGAGTTTAACATTTACAAAATTGTGATTTCTTGGTTAAAAATATTCTCTTTGAAAGTAGGACTTTTATTTTTATAGTCATATTTCGACAATAATAAGTAATTCGTATTTTTTATGAAAATAACTATTCAATAGTACCAGAAATAATGTACAAAATTTTAATTAACTAAATATACACAAAATACCTATCATATTTCATTATTCAAATATTTTTAAAGGCAAGGGTAATTTTGTAAAATTACATTTTAAAAAATTATAATTTTTTCACCGTCATCACTTCCCTCGCAAACTTAATAAACTTTTTCCACAAGTCCACTCTTCATATATATTAATCCAAACAACCTCACTCTCCTCACACTTTCCTCTCAAATCACTTCAAATTCACTCACTCAAATCCTCACACATCTCATTCCTAATGCAAACGCAGGTTGACATTTTTTTTTCTATCTTCTACTTTTTTACTATCTACATCACACACTATTTATGGAGTCTCACATGAAAGCTTGAAAGACTGAACAAATGTAAAAATACCTTGGAGAAATTCATGAAAGCTTCTATGGCCGGTCAAGAGAATAATATAGCATCAATCATAAATATAGAAATTCAAGTGAGACAGATTGTCAAACAATTATCAAAAAGACAAAGTCACCAGTTTTCAGTCAACGTCCAAACCAATCAAAGAGAGAGCATTGCAATGAAATTGCCTCTGAAAGTGGTAAAATAGCAGGAGAAAGGGATGGTAGTAATAAAGTAGTTGAAAAAGAAGAAAAGAATGAGACTGAGGGGGAGAGAGATGAGAAAGAAAGAGAGAAGAAAAGAAGTGAGGAAGAAAAAAAAGTAAAGAAATATAACGAAAATAAAGAGAGATGTGTTCTTGAAAAAGATTTATCATATCATCATGTTCCTTCACGAAAAGAGATTTTTTTTTTTTTTGATAATTTGCTCCCCTAAAAATAATTTTGCGAGAAATTTGAAGTAAGATTCAACATTTAAGAGATTTTGGAAGAATAGGAGTTATATTAAGAGAAAAATATAGAGCTGGAGGATAGATACAATGTCATTATTCAAAACGGTTTGTCTCGAAAATCCAAAGATCCAAGAAATTTTAATCTTCCCGTATCTATAGGTGTTTTATCTATGGACAACGCTTTACTTGATAATATATAAATACCTATTTTTATATTGTTACATAGAAGAGATACATACCTATTTTTCTCATATTTTTAATTAGATAATTTTAACATTTAATTTTTATTTAGTAAAACAAATATTTAAGCATATTTTACTAATAAACAAGTACAATAATGTTTTTAATACTATCTTTAAAGTTAAATATTTTTTAAAATGTACTATTTCTAATGCGTGATTACCGAAGGTTCGATAGGGTTTTTGGGAAAATTTTCTAGGTCTCAAATTAATGTAAAATATTAATAAAGTAATATGATTTAAAATTCTAGTCCCTTTTATCAGAGTTTGGGCCCAGCCCATTCATATTATTAATAGAATAAAGAGGATAAAACTCTTACTAAATGTGTGTGAATAATGAAGAGAAAAATCTAGAGAGGATATATTAGATAAAAGAAAGATAGAAAAAGATTAAGGGAAACTGGGAAAGTATAAATAAATTTGAAAGTTTTTTATTTCCCTCTTCTTTCAAGACTCACAGACTACTCCACATTATTTTCTTCCTTTCTCTGATTTCAGAGCGCAAAAAATCTTGAGTTCTGTATTTGATCGTCATTCTGGTATTTCTCTTTTGTTTGATCTGTGTTTCTGAAACCATCTTGTTAAACGCATTCAAAAAATTGTGCTTCGCAATGACCTGTGAAAGGGGTAACCTTTCCCGCCCTCTACTTGCCTTCATTGTCGATCAATATCTCTCTCGCAACCAATTCTCTCAAACGCGGGCTTCCTTTCGCAACGAAGCTTCCTCCGTCTTTGCCAATGCGCGACCAAATCAGGTTATTCTTCTTCTTTTCTTTTTTCTTTCAAATTTCTTTCTTCACTCTTCTCCTCAATTTTTGTTTTCTTTATCTCCCAGAATTTGTTGAGTTTGGAGGAGATGATGAATCAATATATACGTATGAAGAAGCAGAATATAGAGCTGGATAAAGAAAAGGTGATGCTGATGCAAGAGAAAAATAGAATCCAAAAGTTGTTGCAAGACATGCAGAATCCTTTGGACATTTTCAATGTAAGATCACCCTCGAATGTCGCAGCCATGATCACTAATTCTGCACTTGTTCCTCCAGTCCAAAATTCTAATACAACTCCTCCAGGTAGGTGCACAATTTTCTTTTTCTGGTTGTTAATCTTTGAGTTATTTTCATTTTTTACCTTCTGATTTATATCTTTTTCCTTTTTTTAGTTGCATCAAACACAATGTCGTTGCCACCTAAACCCATGAACAATGTAAACTTCTCATCACCTATGATTAGTGCATCGGGCATGAAGAGAAAAGATAGTCCAAGCATAGATGGATCTGTAGCCGCAAAGAAACGTCGTGGTAGATCACCCACCAAAAAGAAACAAGTCCAAGGTATAATTGTTTATGTTTTTGTGAAGTCTACACTAAATTTTCATGTCGTCAATTGTATTTTTACTTTATCCTCTTTTGTACTTATAAACATGCCGCTACCCTGTGCTTTTAACAAAGCAGATTTTGGATCATCTTGTGCAATAACTCAGTCATTGGTCGGGAACCTCCCAGTTAGGGCATCACACATTTCACATGATGTATCCCCGTCTACTCATATTTCTCCTGTTGCAACACGTAATGGGGAGGTCATTGCTCCTTCTTACAATGTGATTTCAACTAATAAGAGAGTTATAGTTCAACCTCAGGAACAAATGGTTTATAATCAGGAACAAATGGTTTATAAAGAAGGTAATCATGACATTTCTCCTCTTGAGGCAAGTAAGAGGGATATGGCAGACAGGACAAATATGAGGGCATTGGGCGTTAATTCTTCCCATATACTTGAAAACTTGGAAAAGTCATCTTCAAACGAAATTCCTATTTCTGACAAGGAAAGAGACAATTCTGCACATCTTGATTTTTCAGGATTGGACTACTGGTCAAAAATTTATTTTTCAACCTTCGAAACAGAGGACTCATTCACTGACATGTCAAGAGATATAGAAATGCTGAATCAAGAATTTTTTGATCCTCCAGCTTAGAAGTACTGCTTAAAGGTATGTTTTAATTTTGAATTTTGTGGTTATTTAATGTTTCTATCTCACATTCTTTTGACACAAAGTGAACCTGCTTTTGCTTCTTAATTTGGGATTTGCGTTTGTAGTAGAAATAAGTAACTGAAAACAGTATATTTGTCTATTTGAAAATTGTCATGAAAGTTTGTCCTAGTAAATAAAGTTTTCAAATTCTTTGGTCTAGGCCTTTAATTGTGTTTTTCCTTTTCTTTCAACAATAGAACTAGAGTACTTTCTTAACGTCTGATTTTGATTTCTATGTGAATGTGATGGATTGAATTGATTTGGAGAATTTTGACCATAAAGATTTTCAACAGGTATAGTTGGATGTGGGATTTTTATTGCAGCTGCATATTTTTAAAACTTAATAATGTATTTAGGAACTATATGTATCAACTTGTTACTGCTGTATATATTTCTCATTGAACTGACGGTAGAGGCACCGATTGTTTATTTTGAATAATCTTTTTGAATCTAAGATATGTCAAAGTTTAAAATGTGTTTTGACTTTTTTTTTGTGGATTATTGCAGGCTAGTAATTTTCCTGGCAGTGAGCACCTATTTGGTGATTGGCCACTGGAACCTTATGTCATGCCTCCAAGAAGTGTACGGGAAATGAGGGCACGAGCAAGGCGTGCCATGGTTCGAGCACAGAAGAAAGTTGAGCAGCAAGAACAGAATGGTGATGGAAAGAAGAGAAAAAATAGAGAAGTGCAGGAAGAAACTGCATGAAGATAATTTTGCTGAAGAAACTGATTATCATTCAAATGGAAAAACCATCTGTCTCTGTTTTCATAGAAGAAAATGTTATAATATGTCATACTGAATTGATTTTGAAAATATTTACAGTCTTGGGTAATGTATTAATCTTAATATAACTCATTATATTACTTGTCTCTTTAATTTTCTAATCTATGTTCATGCCTATAGCCTTCGTATTTGCCTAACTCTAACTCTTTAAGAGATATGATTTTCTATCCCTTCGCGATCCTCTTATGATTCTCAACTTTGATAACATTGAGTAAGAGGTCTATTTTTATACAAGAATGTGAGGATCATTGTTGACCATACTACTAAATATTAAGGAGAAGAGTGAAGAAAAGAAGAAAAAAGGTTGAAAACAGAAAGAGTAACCTCATTTGTTGAGGAATTGGCAAAGAGTGGTGAAACTTCCATGCGAAAGGTGACCCGTGTTTGGGAGAATTAGTTGTGAGAGAGATATTGATCAACAATTAAGGCAACTAGAGACTGGAAAACATTACCCCTTTCACAAGTCATTAAGAATCACACCTTTAAATGCGTTCAACAAAATTGTTTCACCAAAACACTACCGAATCACGATCAAGTACACCATTTACAATCTTTTGCGCTCAGAAATCAAAGTTTAAGAATAGAAAATGAAAAAAATATTGTGAGCTAGTGTGGTGTGAGAGGGTGTGTTAGACTTGAAGAGGAGAAATACAAAATGTTCCATTTAATATATTAAGAATAATAGTTTCCCAATTTCACATCTATTTCTTTATTTTTATTTTTTTTCCATTTTTATTAAGGTCTCCTTATTTAACATTCTCACTAGATTTTTTTTCTCTTAATTGACTGATCAAAATTTACCGATGAGAGTTATATCCTTTACCTTTTTAATAAATTAATAATAAATTTTATTTATTTAGAGGGTTAAAAATGTAAATAATATGTTATTTACTTTAATTATCTTTTATGATGATTATCGTAATTTTTTCTGTAAAAGGTTAACCTATTTTTATTGAACACTTTTTTTCTTTTATCAAAATAAGATTATTATTATTATTATTATTATTATTATTATTATTATTATTATTATTATTATTGTATTGAACCAGAACTCGTAGCGCTCAAAACTCGTTGGTCTGACATTTTCTCTCAGACAAGTCAGCTCAGCACATGGACCTCACTTACCATGTGACTGGGCTCCAGGTATGCGTATATATTAAACTCTCATGCATGTATATGGTATAATCCTTCACGAATAAGATTACTTACTAAAATAACGAAACATAATGGACTTAGGGGCACACACAGCGTATCCAGGTCTATGATAAATAAAGTATTAACTGTAAGATCCAAGCCCAGTAACGCTAAGGCAATCCAGGTAAAGCTATATGCATGGCACGAAATAGCGCATGAATGGGTGTGTATTAGCATGGGCATACGAGTAAATGATTATGGGTGGGACCTTGCGCCAAGGTTGCGAGGCTGACCCAATCTGTTTAATGGGCTCGAAGCACGTAACAAAGCTGCTATGTACTGATAATGTGACATGCGCTTAAAGATAAAGATGCTTAGAGATAAAGATATATATATATATATATATATATATATATATATATATATATATATATATATATATATATATATATATGGTTACTCATATGTTTGTTACAACTACATATGGATATGTTTGTCAATATCATGTAAGATTTTCCTGTTATGCGTATATGTCTGTTGCACAGGAAATACCCTTTGATAGTGCTAATCCTAAAAAGATAGGGATGCGTGCATACATATAACAGAAGGAACACCTGCAGTCTGGGACCCGAAGATTATTGGTGCCTGTGGCAGGAGGTTTTCTGTTAGAGCTATTAGATAATGTGTTTATTTTCAATTAATATTTGTTTATCTCAAGTGCAACAAGAACATGGTACGCTATAAAAAGGGGCTTAAGGTCCCAGGTGAAGGTATGCAATTCTGAATACACTTTTAGATACTGAAACTACTTGTTTCCTATTCGTTCACAGAGCCCTTACTGACTTGAGTGTCGAAGCGTGACCGGCCGTGAGGGCGCCCTTTATCTCTACAGGTAAAGCAACTAGCAACCAAGGAAGGTGCAGATTCCAGGAGAGACAGGTGGAACCTAAACCAATCATCAGAGTCAATCGACGACCAGTCAACCGATCAAAACAATTTTATAAATATAAATAATTAAAATTTCAAATCATATTCTTTTATTAATATTTTATATTAATTTGAAACTTAATGAATATCATTGAAATTTTTAAATAGATTAATCTGCCAAGTTATTCATACTTTAAAAATAGTACACTTTAAAAAATATACAGTCTAATAAAGATAATATTAAGAACATTAAAATAATATAATTTAAAAATATATAATTTTAAATAATGTTGAAAAAAATTATTTGGTGGCTATTTTTAAATAGAGCAATTATGTACTTATTTAATAGTAAAATATGCTCAGTTGTTTTATTAAATAAAAATATTAAAAGTTAAAATTATCTAATTAAAAAAATGACAAAAATATAGGTCTAAGAGTATGTATCTCTTTTATGTAACGATATAAATATGTGTTATTACAAGGTTTAATTATAATTTTGATCATGTATTCTATAAGAAATTTAATTTTTAATTTTTAGTTATCCTTAATATTTGTATTTATTATGTTTAAGAATATTCGCTGTTTTTTCAAGGTTATCTGATCAAATGTGTTTGGCTTCATATAATCTAAAAACTAAAATTATAGATATTTTAATTTCTAAAAATAAAATGAAACTAATAAATAAAAAGATTAAGAAATTGTCATTAAAGGTTTGTTAATGTGATTGGATTCATTTGGATATAAATAAGATAAGCACACAATTTATTATTATTACTAGTTATATTTGTTGTTATTATAGAGTGATTATATTAATAAATGTGTTCGAAAAAATAATCAACTCCAAATTTCATTGATAATTATTTTTATCAAATCAATGGCTAATATTATTGACCACACTAGACCTGCATGCATATGGCACAAAAACAAAATCAAAGCAAATAAAATAAAATCAAAACAAATCAAATAAAAGAAAATCAAATCAAATCAAAAAGCAATAAATCAAAGCAAATAAAATAAAAATAAATCAAAGCAAGCAAAATAAAAATAAATCAAAGCAAATAAAATAAAAATAAATCAAAGCATATAAGTCAAATAAATCAAAAGGAAATCTTAGCAAAATAAAAATAACCATATCAAGAACTATCCTAGACCCCAAAATATTCTTGATTGCAATCACTCCAATTTGATATTGAGGTTGTACTATACATAAAATAATTAAATATAACACGAATCAATATAAGTAAAATTCATATAATCACTGAGTCATTGATTAAAGATTAGGGTTTAGTCTAATAATTTTTCTACACTCAACCAATTTTTAGATTGAAATTTCATCATTTGGAAAACAAAATCATTCAAAATCTAACCACAAATTTATTATAGAGAAAAAAAAATCCTCAAAACATTCAAGCTTTGATGTAAGACTCCATAAAATAGTGTTAGAAGATAGAAACAAAGATGTCAACCTGGTCAAAATCCGTATGTAAGACCTTATTTTTAATTTTTTCATTATTATTTTTATCTTTTTAATTATTTCTAATTTTTATTTAGACCTAACTTTATTACTATTAATGTTGGAAGTAATTTGTAGTGGATAGGACTCGAACCCAAGTCCCAAATTAATATTGGAAGTAAACTGCAACAGGCATCATATTACGATTTTTATTATACTTATTATTAGTTATATTAATGTTAATATTAATGTTAATAATATAAATTATATTAATATAAATTATATTAATATTAATATTCATAATAAAAATTATATTATTAATATTAATTATATTAATTGTTAATATAATTAATATTAATATTATATTATTAAGATTATTATTAATATAATATTAATATTACTATTTATATTATTTACACTATATTACTATTATTAAAATTATATTAATATTATATTAATATAATATTTATATTATTAATATTATATTCTTAATAATGTTATTAATATTCTATTATTATTATTATTTATGTTATTAATATTAGATTATATTATTAATCTTATTAATAATATTAATATTATTATTAAGATATTAAAATATTTATTAATATTAAAATATTAATATAATATTAATAAAATATTAATAATATTAATATAATATTAATAATATATTTATTAATATTAATAATATTATATTAATATTATTAATATTTATTAACAATATTAATAATATTAATATAATATTAGTAATATTAAAAATATTAATAATATTAATAATAATTATTGATATTAACAATATTAATAATAAATAATATTAATATATTAATAATAAATAATATTAAATATTAATATTAATAATATTCATAATATTATTAATATTTATTATATTATTAATATTATTAACAATAATAATATTAATAAGAATCTTAACAATAATAATATTAATAAGAATCTTAAAAATAATAATAATTATAATAAAAATCATAATATTGTAAAAGATTTTTTCTGGTGTAGTGGTTAAGGTTTCTTTTGTTACTGAAGAAATCTGGCTTCGATTCTCACCTGCTGTAAATTTATTTCAAATTGTGATGATGGTGAGGGAATTTATAATTTTTTAAAATGTAACTTTTAAATTTATCTTTGTCTTTAAAAATATTTAAATAATATAATATACTAAATATTTTTGTGTATATTTTAGTTAATTAAAATTCTGTACATTATTTCTTGAATAATTATTTTCGTTAAAAATACAACTATAAAAATTAAAGTCATACTTTTAAAAAAAAGAAACTTAATTAAGAAATCACCATGGTTTTTTAATATTAAACTCACAAATCAGGATAGAAAGGAAAACCATCTTGATTGAATTTAAAAACGATTAAATTTAATTTAAAAATAACAGACCAAAAATAAATCTAATTAAAAATAAAAATTATTATTTAGCCTAAATAAAGGAATCACATGTCATAAATGTGTACATCCATTCTAAAATAAAAAAAATGTGCATGTATTAAGGATAATATGATAATGTGGCCGTGAATGGATCGAAGCGTAGTGTTAGTGAAAAAAAAAAGAATAATTATGTAATTATTCATTTTGTAAAACATTATCAAAATTATAGTTAAATTTATAAATTATCAATTACATATATGTATCATTACATAAAGGCAATATATCTTTTTTAAAATTCATTTTGTATTATTCTTTTTAATTCAAAGTTAAATGACTTTAAAAGAGAACATTGAAGTTGAATACTGAGAAATATAATTTATAAGTTCTAGCTAGTTATTTATTTATTAGTTTTATTTTATTTTTATAAATTAAAATATCTATAATTTGTTTTTAAATTATGAAGTCAAAAACATTTGATCAGATAACCTTCGAAAAAACAACGAATATTTAAAAAAAAATAAAAAATAACAAAATTAAGAATAATTAAAAATTAATAAAAATAAAAAATTACATAAAAAAATAATTTAGAACCAAAATTACAAATTTTATAAAATACATTACCAAAATTATAATTAAACCTTATAAATCCTTAATTACAGATACATACCTATTTCTTTCAGATAATTTTAACATTTAATTTTTATTTATTAAAATAAATATTTGAGCATATTTTTTTACTAATACAATCTTTATAAAACTAAATATTAATACCGGAGGTTGCATGGTGTTTTTGAGGTTAATGTATTTAAAAATTTTAATAAAATTTTCTAGGTCTCAAAATTAATATAAAATATCAATAAAGTAATATGATTTAAAATTTTAGTTATTTATATTTATAAAATAATATTATTATTATTATTTTGATAATAAAAATAAAATTGACTAAAATGTCAAGAGATATGAAATTTTTAGTGTTTGGTCCTTTTATCAGAGTTTGGGCCAGTCCATTCATATTATTAATAAAATAAAAAGGATAAAACTCTGAGTAAATGTGTGTGAATAATGAAGAGAAAAATCTATAGAGAATATTAGATAAAAGAAGATAAAAAAAAGATGAATAGAAAAAATGGAAAGAGAAATTAAGGGAAATTGGAAAAGTATATAAATAAATTTGAACGTTTTGTATTTCCCTCTCTCCTTCAAGATTCAGAGACTTTCTCACAGTACTCACACTATTTTTTCCTTTCTCTGATTTCAGAGCGCAACAAATCTTGAGTTCTGTATTTGATCATCATTCTGGTATTTCTCTTTTGTTTCATTTGATTCGGTACTGAGTTTCTGAAACCATCTTGTTAAACACATTAAAAAATTGTGCTTCGCAATGACCTGTGAAAGGGGTAACCTTTCCCGCCCTCTACTTGCCTTCATTGTCGATCAATATCTTTCTCGCAACCAATTCTCCCAAACGTGGGCGTCCTTTCGCAAAGAAGCTTCTTCCGTCTTTGCCAATGCGCGACCAAATCAGGTTATTCTTCTTCTTTTCTTTTTTCTTTCAAATTTCTTTCTTCACTCTTCTTCTCAATTTTAGTTTTCTTTTTCTTTGTCTCTCAGAATTTGTTGAGTTTGGAGGAGATGATGAATCAATATATACGTATGAAGAAGCAGAATATAGAGCTGGATAAAGAAAAGATGATGCTGATGCAAGAGAAAAATAGAATCCAAAAGTTGTTGCAAGACATGCAGAATGCTCTGGACATTTTCAATGCAAGGTCACCCTTGTCGAATGTCGCATCCATGATCACTAATTCTGCACTTGTTCCTCCAGTCCAAAATTCTAATACAACTCCTCCAGGTAGGTGCACACTTTTTTTTGGTTGTTAATCTTTGAGTTCTTTTCATTTTTTAACCTTCTGATTTATATTTTTTCCCTTTTTTTTGTTAGTTGCATCTATTAGTACTGTTTTTCCTGTTGAAAACACAATGTCGTTGCCACCCATGAGCAATGTAAACTTATCATCACCTATGATTAGTGTATCTGGCAAGAAAAGAAAAGATAGTCCAACCATAGATGGATCTGAAGTTGCAAAGAAACGTGGTAGACCACCTGCCAAAAATAAACAAGTCCAAGGTATAATTTTTTATGTTTTTGTGAAGTCTACACTAAATTTTCATGTCGTCAATTGTATTTTTACTTTATCCTCTTTTGTAGTTATAAATATGCCGCTACCATGTGCTATTATCAAAGCCGATTTTGGATCCTCTTCTGAAACGACTCAGTCATTGGTCGGGAACTTTGCAGTCATGCCATCACACATGTCGCATGATGTATCTCCACCTACTGATATTTCTCCTGTTGCAACATGTAAGGGAGAGGTCATTGCTCCTTCTTACAATGTGATTTCAGCCAAGAGAGTTATGGTTCAACCTCAGAAACAAATCGTTTATAAAGAAGGCAATCACGACATTTCTTCTCTTGAGACAAGTAAGAGGGATACGGCGGACAAGACAAGTATGAGGGCGTTTGACGTTAGTTCTTCCCATATACTTGAAAACTTGGACAAATCATCATCAAAGGAGATTCCTATTTCTGACAAGGAAAGAGATGATTGTCCACATCTTGATTTTTCAGGATTCGAGGACTGGTCAAAAATTGATTTTTCAAACTTCGAAATAGAGATTCATTCACTGACATGTCAAGAGATATAGAAATGCTGAATCAAGAATTTTTTTGATCATCCAGCTTAGAAGTACTGCTTAAAGGTATGTTTTAATTTTGAATTTTGTTGTTATGTTTCTATCTCACATACTTTTGACACAAAGTGGACCTGCTTTTGCTTCTTAATTTGGGATGTGCGTTTCTAATAGAAATGAGTAACTTAAAACACTATTTGTCTATTTGAAAGTTGTCATGAAAATTTGTCCTAGTAAATAAAGTTTTCAAATTCTTTGGTCTAGGCCTTTAATTGTGTTTTTTCTTTTCTTTCAAGAATAGAACTAGAGTTACTTTCTTAACGTCTGACTTTGATTACTATGATGTATTGAATTGATTTTGAGAATTTTGACCATAAAGATCTTCAATCGGAAATAGTTGGATGTGAAATTTTTATTGCAGCTGCATATTTTTAGAACTTGATAATGTATTTAGGAATTATATGTATCAACTTGTTACTGCTATATACATTTCTCATTGAACTGACGGTAGAGGCACCATTGCTTATTTTGAATAATCTTTTTGAATGTAGGATAGGTCAAAGTTTAAGATGTGTTTTGACTTTTTTTTTCTTCTTTTTTTGTGTGGGTTATTGCAGGTTAGGATTTTCAATTTCAATTCAGAAGTTCACCATGCAATCAACACTACATAGAGCAATTAAGTGGAGTTGAAAGTTTGGAGGCCTTGAATATTTTTTTTATGTAAATCTGTCATTACCTGTAAGACTACGTAATAGATATTTCGTTTATGTAACTACGGTTGACTTGCTCAATATGTATTATTTATTCAGAATATAAATAACGTGGCAATATCACTAAGAGCTGGAATATCTCACTTGGTTAGATAATCAAAATTGCAATGTCTTTCTTATCGTCTAAATTTGATTACTGTGATGGACTGAATCTTAGTAAGTTTCATTCTTATATTATTATTTCCACTTACTTTAAACTAACATATCTTGATCAAAAAAGGGAAACTGTTGTTTAGTCAAATTGAAACCACATTCAATTTGTTTTTAGGTTGCGTTGTAACTTGTTGGTTCATTATTTTAATAGAAGGTAAGCAAATGCTAGTAGAGATCATACTAGTGAAGTTCCAACTCGTACACTTTCAATTGGCATTTGTAAATATTTGATTACGAAGCAATTTGCATATTTGATTTTTTGCTAATACAAATGTTCCTTTTAAATAGGTCCTTGGGATGTTAGCATCTCAAATAGCTACTGTAGTTAAAAGGAAAGGATAAAGCAACTTACACCCTTAATCGTGACGATATGTGCATTGTTTTTAATGAAAAGGATATTTGTGTGAAGGGAGAAAACTCACGGATAAGGTCTATTACTGACATACAGGGCAAGTTGTATGCATTTGTGCTATTAGTTAGAAGTGATGAAATATATTATTTATTTGTTTTGTTCACTGACATAATGTAAAATAAATAGTTTTTTCTAGTTAAGATGCCAATCTTCTATGAAATTCTTCCTAGTTTATAGTCATCATTGTTGCTTATTTGGTTTCTTATGCTCCTTAGTCTTCAGTTTTATTCTTTCTATTTTGACATTAAGTCATGGTATGTAGGTATATTGGCCACCTCAAGGAAAGGACTCTAAAGGATCAAATGGTCAAAGATCCTACTGAAGTCATTCGCAAAGCTGTTCTGTGTATATTGCCTAGAAACAAACTACGTGATGTAAGTGATATATTCACCGATAATTTTGGAATTTAAGCTCAATAAAGAATTTCATTACTAGGGTAAATGAGGTTATTTACTTAGAATCCCAGTAGAAAATCCTTGAGCAGTGTACTTCGACATTTTAAAAATGGTAGGTTCCTGTCGTTCCTAGAGAGATCAACATGTAGCTGTTGTAATGGACAAAACCCAATAGTTTTCCGAAAGGATCTATAGGAAGAACATTTTAAATGTAGTTTTCCAAGTGCATCCCAAAAGTTATAAAACCCTAACAAATTCAAAATCTAAAATTCTATTCTTTCATGATTTTTTTTTTACTATCTAGCCTAAACAGTCTCATTATCCTTTGAAGACAAAATGCAATTGAAGAGAAAAGAAGAATCACAATTGAATATTACGGCATTGTACCTGTTAAAATCACAACCATGTTTAGAGTTGTATCCTCATCTGGTGGAAGAATGAATATTTCTCACAATTGTAGGCAGTAATCCTGATTCCTGATATTTGGATCACGAGACAAGAGCAATTCATCTTAAGACTTATGAGTGATGACAGTTTTAATTATGGATGAATAGAAGTTTCTTGGCAATCTTATTGCACATTTTGTTATCATTTTCTGTAAATTACGAAACTGAAAGTTCATTTTAATCATCTCTGTGTCAACCAAACATGAGCAAGTGATCATATTTTCTCAGAAAACTTCAACGAAACTTGCACCTGTAAACCTAACAAAATGTGAAGAAAAAGAGGATTAGATTCTCCTTTGAATGATTTTTTTTTCTCTTTTTGATAGGGTAATTAGAAAGGTTTTTCTAAAGGGGAAGGTTTCCCCTTAAGATCAGGGCATGTCACAAGCCTTGTAGATGTTTTAGCAATGGAATATTTACAGATTACCTTTACCAATGAAAGTGCATAAAAAAGCGTTCAAACCATGATCATATGTTCTCAGAAAACTTCAACGAAACTTGCACCTGTAAACCTAACAAAATGTGAAGAAAAAGTGGATTAAATTCTCCTTTGAATGATTTTTTTTCTCTTTTTGACAGGGTAATTAGAAAGGTTTTTCTAATGGGGAAGGTTTCCCCTTAAGATTAGGGCATGTCACAAGCCTTGTAGATGGCTTTGCAATGGTATTTACAGATTACCTTTACCAATGAAAGCGCATAAAAAAAGGGTTGGACCCATGATTTTGTTGTCTTTTGAAGTTTCATCTATCTACTAGTTGCAGCACGTGCCAAACCTCCTATTGGCTATTTCATGAATTGTTCTTTCTAGTTATCATTTAATCTAATAGCATTGCTTTTAGTACTTTATTAACACTTGTTTCTGAAAGAGAGACTAGGATTGACGAACGTTGTTATCAGTGTATATAAAATCATCAGGTCATTGTCATAAATGTTAGGAAATGAAGTATCAAGTATCTTTTGCTAAAGCATAGTTTTCTTAATAGCTTGTATTTTTGAATTGTTTTTATTTTATTTTGTTCCATATAATATTGAAGAACAAGAACTGATCTTCCAAGTTGCATTTACTTGCATTATTGTTAATGGATGCACGACAGGGATTGAAAATTAAGAATTTTTCCTGGCAGTGAGCACCCATTTGGTGATCGGCCACTCGAACCTTATGTGATGCCTCCGAGAAGTGTACGGGAAATGAGGCCACGAGCAAGGCGTGCCATGGTTCAAGCACAGAAGAAAGTTGAGCAGCAACAACAGAATGGTGATGGAAAGAAGAAAAAAAATAGAGAAGCGCGGCAAGAAACTGCATGAAGATAATTTTGCTGAAGAAACTGATAATCATTCAAATGGAAAAACCATCTGTCTCTGTTTTCATAGAAGAAAATGTTATAATATGTCATACAGAATTGTTTTTGAAAATATTTACAGTCTTGGGTAATGTATTAATCTTAATATAACTCATTATATTACTTGTCTCTGTAATTTTCTAATCTATGTTCATGCCTATACCCTTCGTATTTGCATAACTCTAACTCTTCAAGAGTTATGATTTGCTATTCCTTGGCAATCCTCTTATGATCCTCGGCTTTGATAAAATTGAGTTAAGAGGTCTATTTTTATACTAGAATGAGAGGATCATTGTTGACCACGCTACTATATATGGAGTATCAGATTAAAGGTGAGGTAACTGCTTTCACTGGCAACATGAAGGTGATTAAATTTTTGGGAGCCAGTCTAACTAGGTCCTTGGGCTATATAAATTTGCATAATGTTTCTTAAAAGAGATCCCCTTGCCCAATGGTTAGATAGGTCTGTAGTTTAGACTAAAATTGCATGATTTTTTAAATTCAATTTTCATAGTTGTTTTCACTGTATTCGCAGAGAGCTGCTGCTGGACTTAGACACATTAATCTTGACGGTCTATGATGTCGGGTGTTCGATGCAAAAGGCCAGGTGATCTGCAGTATTTTCCTGTTCCTTCCCTTCAAAGCTAACATATAGTGACTACGTGCCCATGACATGATATTCCGATGCCATGTTAAAGCAGTTTTCAAGTGTCTATGATTTTAGAAAGTAATGAACTTAACGGTAATGTCATAGTTTTGTTTTTGGCTATGTTTGGACTGATGGTTTGAACATGGATGTAATAGAACAAAATGGAGTAGAATCACATCAATTGTCATCATTTGGTTTGTTTAGAATAGGAAATACTTCTATTTCTACTCTTTATTATGTGCAATTTTGTACTTTGGACTTTATTTTTCTAATCGGGTGTCTACCACCAGGTTTCTTTAAAACTGTTTGTCGCAGTATTTTTTCTCTTCTTGTCAAACACTCTAATCATACGTGATGACAAGTTTACACTGTCCACGGACATAGGTAGCAATGCCATTGTGTTTTGGATAAGAAAAACAGTACATGTAGACACAACTAACAAAAAAGTAAACAAATAAATCCATAGGTTAAAGATGAAAAGAACTCAAAAATGCAGAAATCAAACTTAACAATATTTTAATTTTATTAATAACTAGAAAATCATTGTACCAAGCTGAAGGATTTATATTAGAATATTGCATTGGAGGAACAAGTGCAGAATTAGTGATCATGGCTGCGACATTCGACCAGGGTGATCTTACATTTAAAATGTCTAGAGCATTCTGCATCTCTTGCAACAACGTTTGGATTCTATTTTTCTCTTGCATCAACATCACCTTTTCTTTATCCAACACTATATTATGATTCTTCATAAATATATAGTGATTAAGCATCTCCTCCAAGCTCAACAAATTCTGGGACACTACAAAAACAAAAAATTGAGGAGAAGAGTGAAGAAAAGAAGAAAAAAGAGTAAAAAGGATAAAACTTTGACTAAATGTTGATTAGTGAATAATTAAGAGAAAAATCTAGAGAGGATGTTAAATAAGAAAATATTAATAAAAGAATGGAAAGATAAATTAAGGGAAATTTGAAAAGTATAAATAAATTTGGAAGTTTTGTATTTCTCTCTTTCCTTCAAGACTTACAGAGCCTCTCACGCTACTTCACACTATCTTCTTCCTTTCTCTTTCTAAAGTTTGATTTCAGAGCGTAAAAAGTCTTGAGTTCTGTATTTTATCATTATTCTGGTATTCCTCTTTTGTTTGATTTGATTTGGTAGTTAGTGTGTTTCTGAAACCATTTTGTTAAAGACATTCAAGGTTCACTAATTCTGCACTTGTTCCTCCAATGCAAAATTCTAATACAACTCCTCTACGTAGGTGTACACTTTTTCTGGTTGTTAATCTTTGAGTTCTTTTCATTTTTTAACCTTCGGATTTATATTTTTTTTCTCTTTTTTTTTAGTTGCATCTACTAGTACCGTTTTTCCTGTGCAGAACACAGTGTTGTTGCCACCATGAATTATGTAAACTTCTCATCACCTATTATTAGATTATTTGACAAGAAGAGAAAGGATAGTCTAGCAGTAGATGGGTCTGCACTTGCAAAGAAACCTCATGGTAGACTACCCGACAAGAAGAAACAAGTCCAAGGTCTAATTGTTTATGTTTCTGTGAAGTCTACACTAAATTTTTTTCATGTTGTCAATTATATTTTTACTTTATCCTCTTTTGTAGGTACAAACATGTCTCTACCATCTCCTATTAACAAAGTAGATTTTGGATCCTCTTCTGTAATGACTCAGTCATTGGTGGGGAACTTCACAGTCAAGGCATCACACATTTGAACTAACGCAATTTTGACAGCACATTTGACACTCAGTTCATTTCACAGTGATACACATCATGTATCCCTGCCTACTGATATTTCTCTTGTTGCAACATATAATTGGGAGGTCATTAATGTGATTTCAACCAAGAGAGTTATGGTTGAACTTCAAGAACAAATGGTTTATAAAGAAGGCAATCGTGACATTTCTCCTCCTGAGACATACAAGGCAAGTAAGAGGGATACAGCGGACAAGACAAGTAATAGGGCAATGGATGTTAATTCTTCCTATATACTTGAAAACTTGGACTAGTCATTTTCAAATGAGATTCCTATTTTTAAGTCTGACAAGGAAGGAGATGATTGCACACATCTTGATTTTTCAAACAGAGGATTGGAGGACGGGTCAAAAATTGATTTTTCAAACTTTGAAGTAGAGGACTCATTCATTAACATGTCAAGAGATATAGAAATGCTTAATCAAGAATTTTTTTATCCTACAACTTAGAAATAATGCTTAAAGGTATGTTTTAATTTTGACTTTTGTTGTTATTTGATGTTTCTATCTCACATTCCTTTGACACAAAGTGGACTTGCATTTACTCTTAATTTGGTATGTGTGTTTCTTTTATGAATAAGTAACTGAAAACAATCTATTTGAAAATTGTCATTATAGTTTATCCTAGTAAATAAAGTTTTCAAATTCTTTGGTCTCGGGCTTTAATTGTGTTTTTTTTTTTTTCTTTCAAGAATAGAACTAGAGTTCACTTTCCTAAAGTATGACTTTGATTACTGTGGTGGATTGAATCTAACTAAGTTTCATTCTTATATTGTTATTTGTACTTATCAGTTTGAACTAACATATTTTGATAAAGAAAAAAGAAATTATTGTTAGGTCAAATTGAAACCACATTCAATTTGTTTATAGGCTGGGTTGTAACTTGTTGGTTCATTATTTTGTTATAAGGTATTGACTACATGTTTTTTTATCAGTAACAACATTACTATTGCAAAACTTATTTTGGATGAAATTGATTTTGTTAGCAATTGGCTTGTTGGGAATTGATTTTGAGTATTTTGACCATAAAGATTTTTAACAGGGAATAGTTGGATGTGGGATTTTTATTATAGTTGCATATTTTTAGGAACTGTTCTCTTCGGCTGACCTGTATCGGGTCCTGGAGGTGGATCCTGGGCCAACTTTTCTTTTCTGTTGTTGCTGCTTTGAGATCCTTAAAGTCCACAGTGAGGGGAGCTCTACCTCTTAACAAGACTCCAACGATCAAGTCAATGAGAGCATATAATTATGAGTATAGTGAGTAGTGTATGGAATGACACTTACCTTCATTCAGGGTCTTAAGGCCCTTTTATAGTACTTGTAGATCCTCCCTTTAGGAGTTGAAAACCATAAAGATATTCGGTTAATATTTCCCTTTTATTTTGGGGGCACTGGCAGAGCATTACCTCTAACTGTTTATTTTCTTCAATTTTAAAGTAAATATCTATGCTTAATTGAATCAATTATATTTATATTTATTGTTTCCTTTTTAATATATTTTTTCTGCTACTTGAGCCAACTCCTTAGCATATCATTGGGCCTATTATCACTTTGGGTCAAGTTAAGTATTTATCTTTACAACCAAACACAGGGTGCTTAAGTGCTCGGGTCAGGCCCCGAGCACATCCAACCAGTACACAGCCCCCTGCCTCGAGTCGAGCAAGGTGAGGCGAAGAGGTTTAGTTGTTTGAAAAGACGTTGTTCTCACTGGTTAACTTGGTCGCCGGTTGATTCTGATGAATGGTTCAGGCTCCGTCTGTCTTCTCTGAAATTTGCACTTCTCTTGGTTGTTTGGTGCTTCACCTGTTGAGACAGAGGGCACCCTTACGACCGGTCACACTCCGACAATCAAGTTAGTAAGGGCTTTATGAAAGAATAAGAAACGAATAGCTTCAGTATTCAAAAAGTGTATTTAGAATTGCGTACCTTCACCTGGGACCTTAAGCCCCTTTTATAGAGTGTCATTAGGTTACCACTAGTAACCAACTTCCCATACGAAAATCTTATCTCTAGTGAGAGAATATTCAATGGGAGAGAACTCTCTTACGATGTGTGTAATCTTAACAGCACAACTGTGTGGAATTCTATCTCCTTGGAGTGCAACAAACCCTAACAGAATAACCACCTGGATACCAATGAAATATCACTGGGAAAAATATCTTTAATCTTTAAGGAGTGAACCGCAAATAGTCCTTCTGGGCTCTGGTCCATTACAGACGTTAAGTCAGAGGGTAGTTGGCTCGCGGCTTTTGAGGCATCGCTTGATGGGATGGTTTTATGATAACTTTAATGGTGTTTACACGTGGCCGTTGATCAACGGCTAAGAAAAAATGTCGTTTCAAATTCTCTTTTTAGATTTCTTAAAAACCCAAAAAACCTTTTCATTCTCCTACTGACCTTGGCTTTTACACTAAGACTCAGAGAGAAAAGAAGGAAAACCTGCCACTCGTTCCACCATGCCCCTCCGTGAACCATTGCGAGCCAGGTACATTTTTCCATCCCCAACCTTCGAATGGTGGAACTTACCTTTTGGCTTTTACTTTGTTCTTATTGTTTCATGTTTAGTTTGCTTTATACGATGACTATGCTGAATTGCTTCTCGCATTTGTATGTTTGCTTTGTTTTAGCAATTTTTAGAGATGGATTATGTCTCTACATACCCTTAGGCCAAAAAAGAATTACTTAAGGAAACCTCTATTTATACCACTCATTTAAAAATTAGAGAGTTGAAGGAATTGAGGGGGTCTAAGTAAGAAAGATGAAAACTTAGTGAAGGTAGCGTGTGTAGAGAGGGTGAACTGATATGTTGTGATGAGTTATCGGACCCCGATGGGCCCTTCTGTTTCTTTTATACGACCTTCTTCACTAAAGTCCTGTTGCGTCTCCCTCTCTCAATTTTCAAAAAAGAATTGTTGAACGAGATTAACGTGGCTCCTGCCCAGCTGCATCTGAATAGCTAGGTGTTTATCCGGGGTTTTATCATTTTATGTTCCCAACTTGGTATTTTTGCCAACTGTGGAAGTATTCTTTTATTTTTTTGAGTTCAAACAATCTGGTCGGCAGTTGTGGGCCTCCTTAATGGTGTTCCCGGGAGAGGTCTACTCACCCTTTTCCAATCGTCTTACAAAAATTTGAAAGGCCGATTTCTAAATATTTGTGCTTCGATCGGAGACCCATCTTTGCTAGATGGCTTTCCCTTGTATTGGTCGCCCAACCCTCGTTATCAGAGTGCTCGGGGTCTTAAAGATTTGTCCCCAAGGGAACGGGGTATCTGTGAATTCCTGGAGAACCTCAAGGTTGTCTTTGACACGTTAACACTTTTGACGAATGAATACCTTCCGGGTTCTCTCAAGATCTATATTGGTATACATTCTTTCTAGCTTTAGCTTTTGAAAGATGTTTAGATTTGTGAATTCTGAAATTAGTTTCTTGTTTATTTTGTAGAGAACATGCTTTCTTCGCTCAGTAAGATCGAGTTAGCTGAGCGTGCAAAGCGGATGAGGGCGGCCAAAGATTCCTTAGTGTCCAAAGAGATTGCCCCAGCTGGTGTTGTTCATGTTCAGTCCAAACAAGACGAACACACAGCTTCTGGGCTTGTCTTCAAAAGAACAAAGGCTCCAAATCCTTCTGAGCACTCACACTCAAATGACCGAGCTCCTCCCCAAGATGCTTTGATAATCCAAAGTGTGAGGTCGTAGGAAGTTCCAAAGGGAAAAGTTTGTGGGATCCGAGCTTTGACATGTCGGCCCATAATAGGTCATGTTTCTTGTTTGAAGAGGATATGACAAGGTTAAGGAATTATGATGAAGACCAACTCCGCCATGATGCTGAAAGTCTTCTCAGTCAAGCTATTGCGCTAGCATGCCTACCCGATGTCAAGGCAGAGGAGCGGAAAAAATATGAAGGTAAAAGGGCCCAACAGATTGTCGAACTCCAACAAGAGAATGATTGCCTCTGAGCCAAGATCGTGGAGGTTGATCATTTGCGTCTGGAGTTGGCTTGCAAAACCCAAGAAGGACTTATTCTTGGCAAGGAGAAAATCGATCTAGCTAGTAAAGTTGACATTTTGGAAAAGAAAATGGGAGACCGAGAGGAAGAGATAGCTCGTAAGGAAAACGAGTTCTCGAAGACGATTAACACACTAAAGGATAATGCGACCCAATCATACATCATGGGCTTCGAGGCCGCCTAGAACAAGTTGCCATTGTTCACCCCTCAAGAGAAAATTATGTAAATAAGTTGGGCTCACTTTAGGGATCCAAATAGTAAAGATAAGCTATAATAGGTGTCTATAGCATAGTAGGGGGCGTAGTTATCATTTTAGCTTATTTCTAGCCCTTTTGAAAGATTTTTTGACCTAGTTTCTAGAAGGACAAGCTTAAGATGCAGAATTGACTTAGTCAAACCCTAAGGCTGGCCATTTTTTTCCTTTTCTCATCCTACCCCTCTTGCTTGTTTTCCAAGGCTCCTTCACCTATAAATAAGAGGCCTGCCTAGTGTATTTTACAAGTTGAAGTTGAATGAAGTAAAGAAACTCTGCACAAATTGTGTGAGCTGGTCTTATCTTGAGTGATTTGGGAAGTTTTCAGGTGGCGACCAACACACTCATCTTGGAGCACATCACCCTCCAAGTGGCGTGACATTTCTCACCCACCACCATAAGTTTTCTCATTCCATTTTCCTTCCATTTCTCCATTCCATTTTATATTTTTGTCTCTTTTTCTCTTATTATTGTTCTCGGTTTTTGGCTCCTTATTATGAGTATGGTGCATCATTTGGGTAGCCATGACCACCATTAATGTTCACCTTGTGCCCATTTCAATTCCGCAATTGCATCTCATCCTCACTATATCTTGTTTTTCATCTTTGCCTCTATGAAGTGAACCTTCACACTTACTTAACCACTTGGTTAAGTTCGTGTCCAGTGGGAATCTTCCTTAGGTCCTCACCATTAATTGTTAAAATTCCAATCTTAAGTAAAAGTGTCACCATAAATGAAAACATCTAAAAATCAACTCACATCATGTGGTTATCAGAGCTTTGGCTTTTGAGCTTATCTGTTTAATGTTGATTTAACACTTTTCTTTCTTGCACCTTTAAATTATGGTCTTTACATTTCAGCACATTTAATTTCAGTCCTTTATTTTCTTGCTTTTCAATTCGGCATTTATCCTTTCATTAGCCTTATTTTCGCTTTTGAATGGTAATTGTGTCTTCTTATTGTTATTGCCTTTTTTGCTTTGAGTCATATGTTCTTTAGTTTTCTAGGAGTCCTTATCTTTTGCCTCTACTTACTTTGCTTTTAATTGTGAAAATTATAAGTAATTAGAACTTTTTTTTTAGTAAAAGTAGATTTAAGTTTCAAACAAAGGATTTCAAGTGATCAATTAAATTGAATCCCGTAATTTTTTTGTGAAAATTAAAGTTCTATAAAAATATGCATGACCAAGTCTATGGACCTTTCATTTCCATAAGACAAGGACACGTATAAAAAAAAAAAAGATAAGAAAAAGAAGTTGCACAAAAGAACTTGAGTTTTTCCATTCAAAGAGGAGCATCATTTCAATTTTTGGGGTTCATCTTGATTGGCAAATTGATTTCAAAAATTGTGGAATTTTGATCCTTTTGCTTTAACAAATTTCTAAAGAAAGTTTCATTGTTAAAAGTTTAGTAAGTTTGGTGGAAGATGGCTTAGCAAGGATGGAGATCAAGTTGGTTCCTCAAGTGGTGTACAAGCTGAAAATGAAGAGGAAGAGCAAGTTGCTTCTGTTGAAGGTGTTGGTGTTGATGCTCATGAGGATGAACCTGCTGTTGCATTTGGCTTTGGACCAAGTGCTGGAAACATAGGAGAACGCATAACATCAATGTCACCATTTGAAAGATTGATGGTGAATAGGATGGACAACTTTGCCGATGACCAGAGAAGTCTGCATGATATGTGTGCAACAAGGTTCAACTCCATGGATGCACGTTTTTAGAACCTAGACAAACTGATTGAAGCTTTTCAAAACCAACTATTTGAGTTGCATTATGGAAAGGAAGATTGAAGCCAAGTTTGGTTGATGTTTATGCTTATCTTTCTTTAATTTCTGAACAATTTCTTTGTTGATTCTGTTTTACCCTTTCTTCATTCTATTTGTGAAGACAAATAGGGGGAGAAGGTGTGGTTTATGTGTTGTGTAAACTGCTGCAAAACTCTGAACTTGTACTGGTTTAATCTGTTGTTGCTGCACACATACTATTTTGGACTGATTTTTCTGCTCAAATTGGTTATGCAGAAAACTGGTTTGTGTGCTTTCATAACTTGCTATTATATATGCTATGTGTTTTCATAGATTCTGTTTTGCAGGTGCTGGTTCAGATTCAAACAGAACAACACAAGCAATTAGGGATTTGTCTTCATCAAATAGGGAGAGATTTTTGATCAAGGATGTTCAAGTGCTTTGATGTCTCCAAATCCATGAAGTTTGGTGGAAGGTTGGTGTTGCTGCTTGTGTGGGTGGGTTCTGGGTAGATTTATATGTAATCTACTCTTTGTTTGAATCTAAAACTGATTGGAATCAAAACCTTTTTCAAAAAGATTGTTTTCTAAAGAAGTGGAAAACAACCTGTTGTTTTGTCGTTTCAATCGGTTGTTTGACACTTAGTGGTTTTTGAAAAGGGTTTGAAGCTGTTTGACTTGGTTGATTTTACTGTCAAACCAATTCAATCGGTTGTTTCAAGAATTCAACCGATTATTTTTTGAAAATCCATAACAGAATTTCTGTTAAGTTTGGTAAATCAGCTTTAAATGTTTTCTAATTGTTTTGGCTCCTGCTTTAAATGTTTTTAACAAACCTTTGGAGTATATAAAGGTTGTTTTACGCTCCTAAAGGTAATTGGAACAATTTTGACATTTTGAGCTTGAGAAAATAGATTTGAGTTTTCAAGATTTGCATCAAGCTTTTGGATTTTCAAAAAGGAGTGGAATAAGATTGCTGTAATCTTTTGTTTTGATATTGATAAGATGTAATCCTTTCTTTATGTCTTGTATTTCTGAATATTGGAAGTGTAAGCAGAATCAAAGGGTGTTCTGAATTTTGTGGTGGTGTGTGCCAAAGGAAGTGTGTGACTTGAGGTGTTCAATGTCACTTCTTTGGTGTGGTTGTTTGTAATTTGGATTTTGATTGCGTAGTAGATACCCAGTGGTTTTTGGGGACTGGATGTAGCTCTTGGGATAAGACTGAACCAGTATAAATTGCTTGTGTGCTTTTCTCTTTCCCTGAACTCATTCTATTATGCTTTTAAGTTGTTTTAATCACTGCTGATAAAAACAACCAGTTGAATCGCAAAAACAATCGATTGATTTTCTGGAAATCAACTTAAACAATTTTGTTTTATTGTTTCTTTAATTTTTTTCTCTGTGATTCTGCATTGGAGTTCATTATACTTTCAAAGTTTGCGAAAATCTTTTATAAACAATTTACTCCCCACTTGTTTAAGGTCATATATTCTAACAGATACGTTATTGGATTAGCCCTACCATAAGGTTCCGCTAAAATGATATGTTGGAGACGACCGTCACCGAGTTAGTCCGACCTTAGGGTTTAGCTAAACTATGTGTATAGTAGATACGTTACCAGATTAGCCCTACCATAAGGTTCCGCTAAAATGATATGTTGAAGACGACCATCACCGAGTTAGTCTGACCATAGGATTCGACTAAACAATGTGTATGGTAGATACATTACCGGATTAGCCCTACCATAAGGTTTCGCTAAAATGATAAGTTGAAGATGACCGTCACCGAGTTAGTTCGACCTTAGGATTCGACTAAACGATGTGTATAGTAGATTTTTTGAAAAATATTTATTCAAGGACGACCTCATTAAAAAAACCTCCTTTGGAGGAAAAAGAGTGTCCCCAAAGGAAAAAAAAACATAAAATATCTAAAAAACATTATAAACAAATTGCTTAACTGAAATAGAATTTTAGGCTTGCAGCATTCCATGTTCGTGGGATGGCTCCACCGTTTAGAGCTTCTAGCCGATAAGCTCCATTATCGAGCACTTCGGCTACTCGATATGGACCGGTCCACTTTTGGGACAACTTGTTCTCGATTTGATAGGGGTGAGCTTTTCGTAGTACCAAGTCGGCAACCTTAAGTTACCGAGGTTTTGTTTTGGTTTTGTACCGCAAGTTCACCCTTCTTTTCAATGCTTCTGAGTATATGCATGCGCAGTCACGAACTTCCTCAAGCAAATCTAAAGTTATCCACCTTCTCTTGTCGGATTCCTCGGGAACTAAGTTTTGGAGTCTCGGGGAGTTTTCTAACACTTCCACTGGTATCATGTAGGGATGATCATGGATTGGATTTTTTAAAATCCAATCTAGATCCAATAAAATGGATTGGATTTAAAATTCAAATCCATTTTAATTATATCAAATTTATTTGGATTTTTTGAAATCCATTTAAAATTGATTAAATCTAGATTAAATCCACTTTCTCAATTAAATTAAATCTACTTTGTCAATTATATTAAATCCATCTTGATTTGGACTTTGGCCGACTCAGCTTGACATGGAATTTGGCCTACTCAACTCGACATAGAAACTAGATGACTCGACTAGACATCGGCCTGGGTCGAGTCGACTTGGAGCTGGGTCCGAACCGACTTAGCCCGACTGGGCCTAGGTCAACTTGGCTCTACATAGGCTCAGTGCCAACTCAACTTTGGCTCGAGGCGACTCAGCTCGACATGGGTTTGGACTGACTCGACTTGACATCAGCCCAGGTTCACTTAGGTCAACATCGACATGGGATGACTCGGCGCCACATCGGCCCAAGCTGACTAAGCTCCACATCGCCCCAGGCCAACACTTGGCTCGACATCAACTCGGGCCGACTCAGCTCTATATCGACCCAGGCTGACTCCGTTCGACATAGGCCCAGGCCGACTTGGCAACTTGGCATCATCCTAGGTCGACATCTGCTCGGATTGACTCGGCTGGACATCGGTCCGGGCTGACTAAGCTTAACATCGCCCCGGGCTGACTCAACTCGATATCGGCCCAGGTTGATTCAACTCGTTATCAGCTCAGGTCAACTCGACTCAACATCTACCCGAGCCGACTCGAATCCATATCGACCCTGGGCTGACTCAGCTCAACATCGGCCCAGGTCGACTCGGATCAACCCAGGCCGACTTGGCTCGGCATAAACCTAGGTTGACTTCACTAGACATAGGCCCGGGCCGAATCAACTCGACATCGATTCAGGTCAACTCCGCTCGACATAGGCCCGGGCTAACTCGGTAGCTTGGCATTATTCCAAGTCAACTCAGCTCGACATCTGCTCGGATCGACTCGGCTGGACATTGGCCTGGGCCGACTCGACTTGACATCAACCCGGGCTGACTCAGTTGGACATCGACCCAAGTTGACTTGACTCGTCATCGGCCCGAGCCGACTCGACTCAACAACAACCCAGGCTGACTCGACTCCACATCATTCCGGGTCGACTCAACTTGACATCGCCCCGGCTTGACTCGGATCTTTGCTTCGGGTGAGGGCAACTTCATCTTCATGTGGGTGGTAGAGGCTAACGCGTCCAACCTGTTTAATGAAGGTCCCCCCAAAAGTAAGTTATAAGCAGAAGGGGTATTAACAACGATGTACTTTACCGTGATCGTCTTTGTTGTGTTTTCATCAGAGAAAGTTGTCCTCAACTCGACATACCCTTGCACTTCCACTTGGTCGCTTGTAAAACTAACAAGGCAACCGTCGTAAGGCCTCAGCTGATCAGGGAAGATTTGTAAGCTTACGAACGTTCCCCAAAACATTACATCAGCTGAGCTTTCTTGGTCGATGAGGACTCTGAGTACATTTTGTCCTATAGTGATGAGTGATATCACCATATGGTCATCTTCGTAGGGGAACACGTCTTCCGAGTCGGTCGATGTGAAATAAAGAGAAGGAGCGAAGGACTGTTCAAACTTCTTTGTGTCCAGGGACATCACAACTTGGCTATAGCATTTTCGACCGTTGAGCTGCCTCCTCCAGAAAACCCTCCCACGATGGTATTCAAATCATTAAGGATTGGGGCTTCATGGTTTAGTTCTTAGGGTGTGGCTTCCCTTTTGGTTCCTCCTAGCCGTCCTTGAGGTACTTAGTCAAGAACCCTTCTTTGACTAGCTTTGAGAGTTGATAAGTAAGGGTGAGACATCGTTCGACATTGTGACCCTGTGCCCTGTGGAACTCACACTAGTGCTCCTTTCACGATCCTAATAATCGATCTGCCTTCCTTGGAAAGTGTAGCTTATTTACGACGTCAGCTTTCGTTGTGAGCACCTTGTAGGATACTCGGAACTTCGATCTAAGTATATTTTCTTGATAACCTGACCTTTCATCTCATCTCTTTTGGTGATGTACGAGACCTACCTCTAGTCAGTTCACTTATTCGTGGACACATCGTTGCCTTTCGAGGAGCGCTCACACCCACTCTCTTTGTACCTTGGTTGCTTTGATCGCGAACTGTCATTTTTCCTAAGTATGGCCTCTTATGCCTTGATATGAGCTGTTACTCGTTCCCTTACCTCAGATAACGACTCTTCCCTGTTTCAGATTAATGAATCACTGAAAGGGATCGCTACCATCCCTTTAACGAAAGCAATGTCCACCATCTCCTTGTTTGGAGTCTGAAGCCTTACCGAAACCACGCAGAAACGGTTTAGGTAATCTTTGAGCAACTCTCCTTCCCTTTGCTTAATGTCAAAGAGATCGGGCAATCACAGGGGGTCAAATTTATTGGATGAGAGATGTCCTTATATATTTTAGAGAATTGTGGAAAAGAGGTGAATGGCCGTCAGGGATCTCACTAAACCATTGCAGAGTTGTTCCTGTAAACGTGCCCATGAGCATCTTACATCTATTGACATCTAGCCCGTCTGAGATGATCATTTGAGCACTAAATGTTTTTAAGTGGCTCTTAGGATCTTCCACGCCAGAAAAAGGGGTAACCTTAGGTGTGATGTAGTGGGGCAGTATTGGTTCTTCCATGATTTGCTGCAAGAATGGTTTGGGGTCATCCCTTGAGTATATGTCTGGGGAACATGCCCGAACATGACGCCGGCCATGTCTGTGCATGTTTCTTCGTAATTCTTCGTTGGCGTAACTACTCGTTGACTTGGGCATGTTCTTCCATGGTTCTCCGGGAGGCCTCTATTTCCTCCATGAGGCATGCTTGACTAAGTCGTGTTTCCTCCCTTAGGCGATCTTGATCGACTCAGGCTTCTTCTCGTAGCTGTTCCTGCTCGGCTCAGACTTCTTCCCGAATCCGATCTTGCTCTCGTCTATACTCTTCATTTGCTTGTTGGAGAACCCTCATGGTCTCCATTATTTGTGGCAAAGCTGGAACCTTGTCACCTTTAGGCACTTGCATTCCTTGTCTAGTGTTCCTCATTGCATCAGGTTACTCGGCGCTTCACGTCTGGGTGTCTTGAGAATTAGTGGGATCGGATTTTACCGGACCCCATGGTGGGCGTCAAATGTTCACGCCAGCTAACTTGAATCGGGTCCTGGAGGTGGATTCTGGGCCAACTTTTCTTTTCTGTTGTTGCTGCTTTGAAATACTTGAAATCCACAATGAGGGGAGCTCCACCTGTTGACATAACTCGGACGATCAAGTGAGTGAGAGCATATAATTATCAGTATAGTGAGTAGTGTATGGAATGACACTTACCTTTGTTCAGGGTCTAGAGGCCATTTTATAGTACTTGTAGATCCTCCCTTTAGGAGTTAACAACCATAAAGATATTCGATTAAAATTTCTCCTTTATTTTGGGGTGCAGGCAGAACATTATCTCTAGCTGTTTATTTTCGTCAGTTTTAAAGTAAATATCTATGCTTAATTGAATCGGTTATATTTATATTTATTGTTGCCTTTTTAATATATTTTCTTTGCTACTTGAACCGACTCCTTAGCGTATCATTGGGCCTATTATCACTTTGGGTCTAGTTAAATATTTATCTTTTTAAACCAAACATCCAGAACAGTGTGCTTAAGTGCTTAGGTCGAATCCCGAACACGTCCAACTAGTACAAGAACTATATATATTTAGGAACTATATATATATATTTAGGAATTATATGTATGAAATTGTTCCTGATGTATACATTTCTCATTGATGTATACATTTCTCATTGAATCGACTGTAACCGATTGTTTATTTTGAATCATCTTTTAAAATCTAGGATAGATCAAAGTTTAAAATGAGTTGTTAATGATGTATATTTAAGATGAAGAAAGATTAAAAGAAATTGATGGAGAAAGAGAGCAGTTCAACAAAGTATTATAGCAAAAGAATACATTTTTAGTTTTAATTCTAATTCTTTCCCCGTTACATTGTTTTTGTTTGCTTGCAAACATACTTATTTTTTTCCATGTTGTAAATTGTATTTGGTAGGGAAATTGAACTTGATAGTTTAGGTGGTATAAGTAAAACAATTTGTTATTTTAAGAGAACAATACTCTTCTACACGGACACTTTTGCCAATTGAAGAGAATAAACTAAATTTGTTTTGACTCAGACACTTTTGTCAATTGAAGAGAATAAACTAAATTTGTTTTGACTGTTTTTTTTTGTGTGGATTGTTGGGTTAGGATTTTCTATTTCAATTCAGAAATTCTAACATGACCCACAATGTAATCAACACTTATAGATAGCAATTAAGTGGAGTTGAAAGTTTGGAGGAGATTATAGAGTTCTGTCTCACATGATTGTGGTGTTGGTTTTGAATTTGATATGTGAAACTTAAGAAAGTTTATCTATTAATGGTCACTTCTGCAGTTGATCTTAATGCACCAAGGCCATGTCCATTGACATGGTTTCTTGTTAGATGTTTTTGTTATTGGTTCCACCCTCCTTTAACAAAACATAAGTGTCACAATGAAGAAAATTTAGTGTTTTGCATTGAAAAAATACATTTGAAGAAATCAAAAGGAATCACAGTACCATCAATGCTTTTGGTCCATGAAGCTATTAAAGTATGGTTTAATTTAGATTTTAAATCTGCATTTAAAATGTTCTTAAAACATTTATGAGTGTGCGGATAAAGAAGAAATGTTCTTAAAACAAGCACCCAATCATGTGAGACAGAACTCTAACAAATTTTTTAATTTTTTTTTGGTTTTCCGTTGTTAGATTTCAGTTTATAATTATACTAGTTTCATCCACTTCCACCTAATTAAAAATATAATATTTTATTTTAAAAAATCATGGTATAATCATTATTTTTTATTGTTAAAAGTATAAAAAAACTTTATTCATGTTCAAGCACAATTAGAACATGAGATCATAAAAAAGAAATGAGCAAAACATAACATATACATTTATGTGGTAAGGAAAGCATGGTTATGATAGGGAAGATTTTTCCAAATTTTAGACCAAGCTCAAGAAAACTCAAAATATCATAAATGAATAGACTTAAAATAAAGCATGAACATTTATTTTGATACCTCATAAAAGAGACTATTTTGATAATAAAAAAATATAATTTAAAAATATCATGAGTGAATTATGAATATAGTTTACTCTAGAAGATTTATAAACATTGAAAATACACACGAATTCACATTATAATTTTGTTGTTATTTTATTATAATTATTATTATTATTATTATTATGCACTATCTTATCAAATTTATAAACATGTACACACAGAAGTTCTGATTATAAATAATTTATTATTGTTACTATTATGCATTATTTTATAAAATTTATAAACATTATACACACAAATTAGAATCATAAATAATTTATTGTTATAATTATTATTATTATTATTATGCACTGTTTTGTAAATTTTTTAATCAATCTACGTTTGGTAGGCTTGGATTTTGTTACTCAGTTCCAATTACCATCTCATGTAAGTGGGCTTTCGGGTATGAATTTATATTGACCCAACTAAAAGAACTAAAAACATGACCCTTTTCCCCTAGGTCGCAAAAAAAACCTCATATCAACCTTCTCCGTTCACCGTGACTTGCCATAGTATCCGGCCATTCTAAACTCGCGCGACGTAGTTGGCGGCGCTTGCATCTCCCTCGACAAAGTTCGCGTCACGTTGATATTTTGAATTGTGAGGAAGATTGGTAAAAGAAACCGAGGCAATGAAGATGGTAACTGCTTTCACTGGCAACATGAAGGTGATTAAATTTTTGGGAGCCTGTATAACTAGGTCCTCGGGCTATATAGATTTGCATATTCTTTCTTAAAAGAGATCCCCTAGCCCAATGGTTAGATGGGTCTGTAGTTTAGGCTAAAACTGCATCATTTTTCAAATTCAATTTTCATAGTTGTTTTCACCGTATTTGCAGAGAGCTGCTGCTGGACTTAGACGCATTAATCTTGATGGTCTACGATGGCGGGTTTTCGATGCAAAAGGCCAGGTGATCTGCAGTCTTTTCGTGTTCCTTCCCTTCAAAGCTGACATATAGTGACTACATGCCCATGACATGATATTTGAATGTCCAAGTTAAAGTTTTCTAGTGTCTATGATTTTAGAAAGTAAGCTCCTTTTGAAGTTAAGTGTAATGTCATATTTTCATTTTTTGCTATGATTGGACTGATGGTTTGAAAATGGATGTAATAGAACAAAATGGAGTAGAATCACATCAATTGTCATCATTTGGTTTGTTTAGAATAGGAATTACTTCTATTTCTACCCCTTATTATGCCACAGAATTGGGTAGAACAAAATTATTATCCATTCCCGTTCTAATTCTTTCCAAATGTCTAATTAATATCAGTAACAACACTACTATTGCAAAACATAATTAGGGTGAAATTGATTTTGTTAATAGTTGACTTGTTTGGGATTGATTTTGAGAATTTTGATCATAAAGATTTTTAACTGGGAATACTTGGATGTGGGATTTTGATTGCAGCTGCATATTTTGAGTACTTGGTAATGTATTTAGGAACTATATGTATGAACTTGTTCCTGCTGTATACTTCTATTTCTACCCTTTATTATGCGACAGAATTGGGTGGAACAACATTATTATCCATTCCCGGTCTAATTCTTTCCAAATCTCTAGCATTGGGTGACAGTTTTTCCTATTCCATCATAATGCAATTGTATGGTAATTTTATTCTGTTTTATTTCATATCACCCTGTTCCATTCTACCCATAATTAGAAAATTAGATATCCAAGCATAGCCTATGTGATTTGTTATGCATAATTTTTAGCATCCACGGTACAAGAATAGAATGTTTGAAATTAGGTTAATGAAGTGCTTTACAAACAGTCAGCCCATTGGCTTGCATGGCATGTATGACTAGGATTGGAAATCAAATCCTCTGAGGAGTTATCTATGGATTCAGAAAAGTTAATTTCATGGAGGTTTCATTTGATAACCATCCATAATGAATGTCATACATCTTTTGCGATATCTAGTTATAAAACCAACTAAGAAGGGATCATATATTTTGTCTCAATTATCATGAGTTGTTATCACTGAATAAGTTGCACCTGATAAGCAAATGCTATTAGAGATCATACTAAAGGTTAGCGAAGCTTCTAACTCATACACTTTCGATTGGCATTTGTAGTCCAGTTGATGACTGAGCAATTTGCATATTTTGATTTTTTTGCTAATACAAATGTTCCATTTAATAGGTCCTTGGGAGGTTAGCATCTCAAATAGCTACTGTAATTCAAGGAAAGGATAAACCAACTTACACCCCTAATTGTGAGGATGGAGATATGTGCATTGTTCTTAATGCAAAGGATATTTGTGTGACTGGGAGAAAACTCACAGATAAGGTCTACTACTGGCATACAGGGCAAGTTCTATGCATTTGTACTATTAGTTAGAAGTGATGAAATATATTATTTATTCGTTTTGTTCACTGGCATACTGTAAAATAAATAGTTTTTTCTTGTTAAGATGCCAATCTTCTACGAAATTTTTCCTAGTTTATTGTCACTATTGTTGCTTATTTGGTTTCTTATGCTCCTTAGTCTTCAGTTTTATTCATTCTATTTTGACATTAAGTCATGGTATGTAGGTATACTGGCCACCTCAAGGAAAGGACTCTAAAGGATCAAATGGCCAAAGACCCTACTGAAGTCATTCGCAAAGCTGTTCTGCGTATGCTGCCCAGAAACAAACTACGTGATGTAAGTGATATATTCACCAATAATTTTGGAATTTTAAGTTCAATAAAGAATTTCATTACTAGGGTAAAGTGATATATTCACCAATAATTTTGGAATTTTAAGTTCAATAAGGAATTTCATTACTAGGGTAAATGAGGTTGTTTTCATGTTTGGCTCGAGCAGTAGAAAACCCTTGAGCAGTGTACTTTGACATTTTAAAAATAGTAGGTCAAGACCCAGACGTAATTCTTGCCGTGCCTAGAGAGATCAAACAGGTACCTGTTGTAATGGACAAAACCCAATAGTTTTCCGAAAGGATGAAAGGATCAATAAGAACAACATTTTAAATGTAGTTTGCCAAGTGCATCCCAAGATTTTAAGAAAAGATTTCTGCTATTATACTTCCTAAAGGTATAAAACCCAAATAAACTCAATTTAAAATTCTATTCTTTCAGCATCAATTCTTTCATGATTCTTTACTGTCTAGCCTAAACAGTCTCATCATCATTTGAAGTCAAAATGCAATTAAATAGAAAAGGAGAATCACAATTGAATATTAAGGAATTGTACCTTGTTAAAATCTCAACCATGTTTAGAGTTGTGTCCTCATCTAGTAGAAAAATGAATATTTCTCACACAATTGTAGAAAGTAATCCTGATTCCTGATATTTGGATCATGAGACAAGAACAATTCATCGGATGTTACCTGAACAAGACTTATGAGTCATGTCAGTTTTAATTATGGATGCTGAATGGAAGTTTCTTGGCAATATTATTGCACAATTTGTTATCAATTCCTGTAAATTACGAAACTGAAAGTTCATTTTAATCATCTGTGTCAACCAAACAGGAGCAAGTATCATATTTCCTCAGAAAACTTCAACGAAACTTGCAACTGTAAACCTTACAAAATGTTAAGAAAAAGAGGATTAAATTCTCCTTTGAATGATTTTTTTTTCTTTTTGACAGGGTAATTAGAAAGGTTTTTCTAAAGGGGAAGGTTTCCCCCTAAGATTAGGACATGTCACGAGCCTTGTAGATGGCTTTGCAATGGTATTTACAGATTACCTTTACCAATGAAAGTGCATAAAAGAGCGTTGAACCTATGACCATTTTTGTTGTCTTCTGAAGTTCGATCTACTAGTTGCAGCAGGTTCCAAACCTCCTATTGGCTACTTCATGAATTGTTCCTTCTAGTTATCATTTAATCCAAGAGCATTGCTTTTAGTACTTTATTAACACTTGGTTTCTGAAAGAGAAACTAGGATTGACGGTACAGCATTATCAGTGTGTATAAAACCATAGTCATTGTCATAAATGTTAGGAAATGAAGTATCAAGTATCTTTTGCTAAAGCATAGTTTTATTAATAGCTTGTATTTTTGAATTGTTTTTATTTTATTTTGTTCCATATAATATTGAAGAACTCGTCTTCTGAGTTGCATTGACTTGCATTATTGTTAATGGATGCAGGACAGGGATCGAAAATTAAGGATCTTTCCTGGGAGTGAGCACCCATTTGGTGATCGGCCACTTGAACCTTATGTGATGCCTCCGAGAAGTGTACGGGAAATGAGGCCAAGAGCAAGGCGTGCGATGGTTCGAGCACAGAAGAAAGTTGAGCAGCAAGAACAGAATGGTGGTGGAAAGAAGAGAAAAAATAGAGAAGCGCAGGAAGAAACTGCATGAAGATAATTTTGCTGAAGGAACTGATTATCATTCAAATGGAAAAACCATCTGTTTGCATAGAAGGAAATCCTATAATATGTCATATTAAATTGTTTTTGAAAATTTTTACAATCTTGGTAAAGAGTATCATGGTTTAAGAGCATGATTGATTGACATCATAGCCGGTTCTTGCATCCTTTCCAGTGATATTTCTTTCAGGTTTAGAATAATCAGCATTTTGGTAGTCAGCAATTTCCTTCACTGTTAAACACTGCTACTTAAATTGCTCTATTTCTTCCCCCATTGTTAACTGTAGTGATTTTCATTGATATTTTGCTATTCTTAGTTGTGGAGAATAATATTTATGTCCTTGAAATATAAACATATCTTATGTATAAGTATCTTGATGTAGTTTATATATTAAAATTAATTAATTTTATTTGTAAAACATCATAGGCTATTGTTGAGGTAAGGTTGAGATAACTACAATATAATATTAAGTTTAGATTTTCCCCCTCAATTTCTTGGCTTAAGTATATATTTTTTTTCCAAGTACCTTGATGTAGTTCATATATTATTATTATTAACTAATTTCATTTATAAAAGTTATAGGCAATCATTGATGTGAGGTTGAGACAACCATAATATATTATTTAGTTTAGGTTTCCCCCCTTAATTTCTTAGGTTACGTATAGTTTTTGTCCTTGTTATTAGTCCCTCTTGAATAATCATTTTTTTCCTTGTACTAATTATATATATTATATACTTTTAATTCATATCAAATGTATTTTTTGAGGGACTAACTCAAGTTGAATTTTTGTTTATAAATTCTAAAAAAATTAAATTTACAAGACTTAAAACAAACTGTCAAGGGTCAAAATTGAAAGAAAAATATAGGGTCAAAATTTAAAAAGCATTATAAAGGAAAAAAAAGGAATCTTTATTTCAGTAATAAAAACGTGTTTAATTTTTAATCTAAACTTATCAATGAATTTTAATTATTTTAACCAGTAAGAATTAAACATCTGACAGAAATTTCACATAAATCAAGAACTAAATTAGACCCTGAACAATAAATTTTTAGTTTCACTTGTTCTGTTCTCTTAGTATGATACTTTACCATTTAGTTAACATTTCAATTAGATTTTGGATTGATGTACTTCACTTTAATATGAACTTACTTAACATTCTTGATCCTAATCAAAATTAAAAATGGTTCTTTAATAACGTTTCTATCCATAATTTAATTAGTAGTTATTCAACGAATAAGGGGAACGAAACTATATTTTATTAATATGATTCACAATAAATTAATAGTGTAAAGAGATTTTTGTTTACCTTTTAATAGATAGATGTATTGCATTTATTTACGAATAAATTCATTTATTTTCTCACCCTATTCTTACGCAAATTTCTGTTAAGTTCACTCCGAAAATTGATTTTTTTTTTTATAAAATTACTCACGTTTACAATTTTCATATAATTATTTTAACAACTATTATACATAGATTTTAGCATTTGATATATATATATATATATATATATATATATATATATATTATATTATATATATAAACTTAAATATATTTTTAGCTTCTATAAAAGTAACAAATTATTGTTTTGGTTTCTATAAACCTTTTTATTTTTAATCCTTAAAAAATTTTAAATCATTGTTTTATAGTTCTTAAAGAATATGTATGAATTTTAATTTGAATTAATAAATTTTTTCTTCAATTTTCATTTCTTTAAAATGTTCAATCTCTATATTAAATTTGTAGTATTCTTTTAAAGATAAAAAAATTAAAATCCTTAATCAATTAATACTTATATTCTTGTTAAGATAAATAAATAATACTTATTTTACGATACGCGTCAGATACAGGAACACATCATTTATACGCCATTGTTTTGAAATCCATCGAGATTTTGATGTTCAATTGAACAAATCTTACATACATTCAGTCGTTCATAACTTCATACGTTTCAAAAAAGTAAATCACTTTGATACACGTAGTGCCTGACAAAATCATCTCATTACTTGGAATGAAACTAGACTATACAACAAAGATAGTTTAACATTGTATACTTTTTAGGAAAAAAATTGAAACTGAGACCAAAAGATTGTTGAAAATACACATTCCTCCAAAGAAACAACACAACAAAGACAAACAAAAAATTGTAAATCACTTGAGCAATCATCACCCTGCTCTTCGTGATCAGCAACAACTTTCTCTGTAAACTATTTGTGTACTCCTTCAATGATTGCTTCATTTCGACTATGACCATCATTAAGTACAGGATTCGATTGGTACAAGACTAATGCAACACCTGATATTCCATAACTTGCAAATAATTCAATAAATAAGTTACTACTTCACAACTTTGGAAGAATGTAAAAAAGGTAAGAGAAGGATTGCCACGAGGGATTAACAAATCTAGTCAAGGGGCACTAAATAAGGTAAACACAACAATGTCTACATTGCTAATCTTGTAAATTAGTTGGGTAGTATGAACATGGTTACATGTTCTCTAAGTTACATGTCAAGTGGCAAAGAGACTATATATAGATGAGCCAAAAATAATGTTTGGTCTATCTTTTTCTTCTTTTTAAATTTAGCAACCACTTTAAATTAAAACTAAAAGTAAATACTTGAAAAAAAAAAAGAGTTGATTGTTTGCTACTTCGTCTTATATATTTTTTATTAAAGAACCTTGGAGGAACAATACCTAGTTGTTTTAGATAAAGAGCCAAAAGCTTTAGAAAATACATACTAGAATCCTATAATTTAGTGTGGAACTCTTAAGTCATACCTTACAATTGAATCCTAACATTTTTATAAGCCTAAAATTTCTTTTAAGGTGAACGTTATTCAGTAAAAAAAAGTAACTCACTTAGTCTAATAATTTTAATTTTATATAAAGGAAAAAATAAGAGGATGAAAACTTAAATAAAATAAAAATAATTGAAAGCTAAATTACTTAAATTATGAATTTTATAAAATATAAAGATTAAAAGTACAATTAAACTTAATTTATATTCTGTTATTAAATGTTATTAAACATGACATTATCAACATATAAAAAGGTTTTATCATAATTTAATTTCAGTGTTGTAACATTTATCAAGGTACACCACTTTTTCTTCCAATTTAAAATATATAAGTACAAATTTATTTTTCTATGGTTATTGGTTAGTATTACTCTAAAAGGTCAAGTGGAGTCTTCGATGTCTCAAATATATAAGACATTGTGCATTCTTTCTGTTCATCAATAAAAGTATATTCTTTGTATGCTCAAGCTAAACCAATTTATATATGTTTTGTTACAATTTTCATATCTCTTGACATTTTAGTCATCTACTTCAATGTTTGAAATATTAGTTTTAGACCAGCATTCTAATCCTATGTTTGAAAAATTAAGTTGTGCCAAATCCTATGTGTCCTTGTGAGACTCAGAAGTAGGAATGTCATTTGGAAATGAGTTGTCCAATGTCCTCATACTTCTCTTGTTTGTATCTCTCTTACTTGTCTTGTTTGTATTCTCCTTATTTGTTTGATCACTATGACTCAATAGGAGAAATGACATGATTGTCTTCTTTACATACCATTTGTTTTATAGGTTCAACACTAAATCTATTGGTTGAAATCACATACTTTGTTATTTGGAGATGGTAAATGTGTCTTTATACCTAAAAATGAGGATAATTGATGTTCATCCAGTTTAATTGTTTGATATTCTCATCCCATTATTCAATGCATTTCATATTGATTTTCATTCTGTTTTCGTCATCTTCTCATTGCATTTGTCGATTCATTTCATATTCATTTGAACCACATTGTTTTGCTTTTATTGGATTCTACACTACGTTTCATATGGATGTTCATCCTTTCTAAAAGTTTTTTTTGTTCATGTGCAGTGTTTTTTTTATGCAAATAATTTCTACTATTTTGTTCTTTTCATCATATTTCTCAACTACAAGAACTAAAAAATTACAGTTCATGTACATTATTTTGGTCATGTGACATTAATATGCTTTTTCCTCTTTTTATTTTGACACTGATATATTCTTTTATCCAATCTTCTGTTTTGTTCTAATGTGGATAGGCTATCAGTTGTTTTATTACTGAATAGACTTTGTGGAAATTTTTAGTCAATTTTTTATTTTTGTCTCCCCATTCATATGTTGTTGACTATGAATCACTACCTGTATTAAATTGTAGTGTATGAGATTTTGGAAGAGATCATAGTGGTGCAATAATTTTTTGTTCTACTTGGTTGCTACTTACAAAAATTGGCAAAGAAAGGAAGGGAAAAAAATTGCTAACCATGAGATTTTCTATGCCAGGTCTTACCCTTTGGAATCAGAAATGACAAGGTTGGATCGGAAGTAAAATGTTTGAGAACCAAACCGAACAGTCACGAGAATCAAAAGTGAGGTAAACTACATGGTTTGTTACAACCTTTTTGAGAACCCATGTTTCTAAGAGGATAAATGTGAGGAAGTAGGATGCAAGTTCATTTTCCTATACTACTACTTTCTTCTTTGATTGATTTGTGTAATACAATGTATTGGGTTTCATGAGCAAGTTAAAATCGACTCATGTACTTCAACTTTTGTAAAATCTCACTCATCTATAAGTTCTTATGGGAAATTTTATCCAAAACAAATTGGAAAAATTACCAATTCCATCCGTAGCCTGATGAAAATCTCTATGGTGTTGCAGTTGGAATGCAACATATGAAATTTTTTTGGGTGGCAACAATAGGGTCTATATGACTAACCTATACAAGACTGTAGCAGTGTAAGTTGGTTGATCATTACAACAATTATACTTCTTTCTTTCTTTTGAAGGAAGAGAAAAATTTGGCATACTGCAGTTAGTGACTTTGTATATCTGTTGTAACTTCATCTTTCAGTTCACAATGACAAGAAATTTTATTCTAAATTTTTCACAGCCTAGAGATAGTTGTATTATTATTTGATTCAATTGATGAAAAAGGCTCTGAAGATGTTAGTTTTTCAAAATTATTCTCCTTTGAATGATCTGCACATTGTTGTATAGTGCAAGAAAATTTGAAGAAGAGTTTGTAGCCAGTTCTTATTAAATTGTATATTTTTAGGTTGAATAGATATTTTCACATTTTGTATAGTTGGATGAAACAAATTTGTATTTGTGTAATTTCACAGTGTATAGATGGATCAAACAAATATGTATTTGTGTAATTTCACATTTTGTATAGTTGGATGAAACAAATCTATATTTGTTTAATTTCATATTTTGTATAGTTGGATCAAACAAATCTGTATTTGTGTAAATAACATATGATGTGACCATGAGTATTTTGATTGAAATATCATATACTCTGTTCAAGCTTTATGTAAAGCAATTGAAGTAGGTATCAAAGTGAAGCTACAAATGTGAATGATTAAACTACAACAAGTATATGCATCAAACTAAACATAAATTAAAAACAAATGTAAGTCAAACTTTGTATAGAGAAATCAAGCATGTAGTACTTAATCTGATTTGAATTCAACCTCTTTAGTCATAGTAAATATTTATGCAAATTAGAACAACTTTATACCCAAGTAATAAAGCAAACCTTGAAGCACTTCCAATATTTGTTACAATAGTGCATAAAGTTAATTACAACATACAAATATTGTCAAAACTTTGTGCAAATTTCCTTTAATATATATCATAGCTATTTAAGGCACCCTGATCTACTGCGTCAAAATGATTTTCATTAAGTCAATGCAAATTCAAAGCTACCAATACATAGAAGTGTTTTAAAAAAATTTTAAAAATCCTAAATAAATACAAAGTCAGAAATTATTTTATTTCCTACTTAAAAAAAAAAAACATTTCTAAGTTTTCAAAACCTTAAATAAATAAAAATTCAAAAATTTGTAATTTTATTCCTAAATAAAAATCGAAAAATCAATAAAATTCCTAAATGAATCGAAATTCTAAATAAATCCATATCCTATAAAAATCTAAAATCACAACATTTTATGAGCAGATGTATATCATGACCCTTAATTTCCAAAATTTGTAATATGATTTTTAAATAAAAACTTAAAATTAATAAAATTTCTAAATTATTTAAATTCTAAATAAATTCATATCCTAAATTATTTAATGTAGTTATTAACTAAAAATTTAAAACTAAAAATATTTATAGGTTTTTAAAATCATAAGTAAATACAAATCTTAAATCATTTTATTTTCTACTTAAATAATAATAATCTAAAACGATTACAAATTCTAAATGATTTAAGGTTCTACTTAAATAAAAATATAAATAAATTAAATTTTTAAATTATTCAAAATCGTAAATAAATATAAATCCTAAAATATAAAATTGTAATACATAAAATTCCTAAATTATTTAAAATTCTAAACAAATACAAATTCTAAATTATTGAATGTCGTACTTAAATAAAATTTTACAATGAATAAAATTTATAAATTATTTAAAATAATAAACAAATACAAATTCTAAATTATTGAATGTCATTCTTAAATAATAATTTACAATAAATAAAATTTTAAAATTATTCAAAATTTTAAATAAATATAAATCTTAAATTATTTAATGTCCTACTTAAACAAAATATTTGAAATAAATAAAATTCTTTAATTATTCTAAATAAATATAAATCCATAATTTGTAATGTCATTTTTAAATAGAAATTGAGAATGAATAAAATTTCTAAATTATTCAAAAATTCTAAATAAATTCATATTTCCTAAATTATTTAATATCATTCGTAAATAAAAATATAAAATTAATAAAATTTTTAAGTTTTTCAAAGTCCTAAATAAATACAAATCCTAAATTCTTTTAGTTTCTACTTAAATGATAATCTAAAATAAATAAGATTTGTAAAATTTTCAAAGTTCTAAGTACAAAAATGTTCCACTTAAATAAAAATCCAAAATAAATTAAATTTCAAAATTATTCAAAATCATAAATAAATACATACCCTAAATTATTTTATGTCATACATTTATAAAATTCTCAAATAATTAAAAATTTTAAATTATTCAAAATCTTAAATAAATATAAATTTAAATTATTTAATGTTCTTTTTAAATAAAAAATTTCAATAAATAAAATTTCTAAATTATTCAAACTTTTATATAAGTATAGATCCTAAATTATTTAATGTTAAAATATGAAATAATTAAAATTCCTAAGTTATTCAAAATCCTAAATAAATACGATCCACAGCTTATTTTATGTCATTCTTAAATAAAAACTCAAATAAGTAAAATTTCAAAGTTTTTAGAAATCTTAAATGATTTTATTTCCTACTTAAACAAAAATATAAAATAAATAAAATTTATAAGTTTTTCAAAATCTTAAATTAATATAAATCCAAAAAAAATTAATGTCATTCTTAAATAAAAATTAATAAAATTAATAAAATTTTTAAATTATTCAAAATCCTAAATAAATACACATTCAAAATTATTTAATTGTATTCTTAAATAAAAATCTAAAATTAATAAAATTTCTAAGTTTTTCAAAATCCTAAATTAACAAAACTTGAAACAGAATGAAAAAAATTTTGTCTGTTAAATGACTTCAAAGAAGATAATAAGATTGTTTTTGAAATAGATGTTAACATACTAGAAATTTGAATTATTCGTCTTTTAAGATGAATCATTTTTTTACATAACTGTTTATTTTTACTTACTTTCTTCAAAATTTATATCAATTTGTTAATGCTTAAACAATTTTGTTTATTTACGTGTATTATTTATGTTTATGTATTATTTATATTAATTTTAGCATGTTTAATTTTTTTATTCATTCATATATATTAATTTTTATTTTTTATATATTTATATTTATAATTTATTTATTTATTAATATATTAATAGTTAATAAATAATTAATACATGTATTTCTTTCCCATGCATTACACGAGTTTAAAACCTAGTTGATGACATATGAAAACTTAGAGTATACTTTACAAAAACATAAACAATTTTGTACCTTGAACTTTATTTTTCTAGTCGGATAGTCTACCACGAAGTTTTTTTGCAACTGTAGATCCATCTATTGTCAGAGAGTATCTTTTCTCTTCTTGTCAAACACTCTAATCATAGGTTATGACAAACTTACATTGTCCACGGATATAGATAGCAACGCCATTGTGTTTTTGATAGGTAACAAATATTATTTTTATTTATTAAAATTTTAAATTATCTAATTAAAAAGATGAAAAAAATAATAATAGGCCTAAAAGTATGTACCTCTTTTATGTAACGATAAAAATATGTGTTATTAATAATTTACAAGGTTTAATTATAATTTTGATAATTTATTTTACAAAAAAATTACTTTTTAATTTTTGTTAATTTTTAATCATCCTTAATTTTTGTATTTATTATTTTTAAGAATATTAGATGTTTTTTCAAGGTTGTCTGATCAAATGTGTTTGGCTTCATATAATTTGAAAACTAGAATCATAGATATTTTAATTTCTAAAAATAAAATGAAACTAATAAATAAAAAGATTAAGAAATTGTCATTAAAGGTTTGTTAATGTGACTTAATTCGTTTGGATATAAATAAGATAAGCACACAATTTAATATTGTTACTAGTTATATTTGTTGTTGTTATAGAGTGATTATATTAATAAATGTGTTCTAAAAAATAATCATAGTTATTTTTATCAAACCAATGACTAATATTACTGATCACACTACACAAAAACAAAATCAAATAAAATCAACCGAAATCAAAGCAAATAAAATAAAATCAAAACGAATCAAATAAAAGAAAAGAAAATCAAAAGCAATAAAATCAAAGCAAATAAAAAAAAATGAAAGCATATAAAGTAAAATAAATCAAATTAAAATATTAACAAAATAAGAATAACCATATCAAGAACTATCATAGACCCTAAAATATTCTTGATTGCAACAACTCCAATTTGATATTGAGGTTGTACTATACTTAAAATAATTAAATATAACACAAATCAATATAAGTAAAATTCATACAATCACTGGCTCATTGAATAAAGATTAGGATTTATTCAAATAATTTTTCAACACTAACAATTCTTAGATTGAAATTTCATCATTTGAAAAACAAAATATTCAAAATCTAACCACAAATTCAATGAAAAATAATAATCCTCAAAACATTCAAGCTTTCATGTGAGACTTCATAAATAGTGTGATGTAGATAGTAAAAAAAAACGTTGAAGATAGAAAAAACATGTGAACCTCTCTTTGGATCAGGGATATAAGATGTGTGAGGTTTTGAGTAAGTGAATTTAGAGTGATTTGAGAGAAAAGTGTGACGAGAGTGAGGTTGTTTGGATTAATATATATGTAGAATAGACTTGTGGAAAAAGTTTATTAAGTTTGTGAGGGAAGTGATGACGGTAAGAAAATTATAATTTTTTAAAATGTAACTTTACAAAGTTACCCTTACTTTTAAAAATATTTAAATAATGAAATATAATAGGTATTTTGTATACATTTTAGTTAATTAAAATTTTGTATATTATTTTTGGTACTATTAAATAATTATTTTTGTAAAAAATACTGGTTACTTATAATTGTCGGAGGAACATGATCATAAAATTAAAAGTCCTACTTTCAAAATGAATATTTTTAACCAAGAAATCACCATTTTTTTAATATTAAACTCGCAAAGCTGGATAGAAAAGAAAACCATGTTGATTGAGTTTAAAAATGATTAAATTTAATTTAGAAATAAAAATCCAAACTAAATCTAATTAAAAATAAATATTATTATTTAGTCTAAATAAAGGAACCACATGTCATAAGGAGAATATAAAGGAAGAAATGTGTACATCCATTTTTAAATTAGAAAATGTGCATGTGTTAAGGGTACTGTGGTGTGTACATTCAACGTCTTTCTTCGCTTGGATGAGAGAAATCTTCATAACTAGGGGTGTCAATGCGAGGTGAGCCATGCAGGACAGCTTGTAGCTCGTTACCAAAAAGTGTGGGACAGACTCACTAATTTAGTTTGCTGACCCGCTTTAGCCCGCCCTGCATAATTCGCAGACCAACAACGGGGCAGGTAGGGTTGACTCAATAGTCCGTATAAATAAAAAATTAATTTTTTAATTTAAAAAAAAATACTCTATTCATCCATTATTGTAATGTGACTTTTATTTTATTTTATTTTTAAAAGATTGAATTTAATATAATAAAAAATGAATGTTTTATTTTAATCATCTAAGGAGTTAGTAGTAAGAGTGTTTAGTTTTAAGTAAAGTTTTATATTTAAAATTTGTTAATAAAAAATTAATATAAATAACATATTTCAATAGGATAGTTAAAAAATTAGTCATCTTCAATAAAATATTTTGTAGCAAAACTTTCATAAGATATTCTTATACATTTATATAAATATATAGGAAAAAATAGATGAAAAAAAAAACTTTAATTATTTTTAATCAAACCTTCTAACATCCCTCATACTTAAATTTATATTTTTATCTTAATTAAATGAATTGAAACCTAGACAAATTTTAATTTTTCAAAAATAAAAATAATTTTTTTTATAATTAATAAAATTTTAATTTTTGAAAAAACAAATTCCTATGAAGACTTACTTACAAATTCAGAGATTACTATATGGGCCAGCCAGTATTATTACCATCCAATTCATAACCGTTCCCCCACACCTCCGCTTCTTCATTTGCACTCATTCTTCCATCGTCGTTTTGATCCGTGAATAGAATCAACCGTAGTGCTAGTGAATAAAAAAAGGATAATTATGTAAATTACATGGATAAAATCACAAATTTTGTAAAAAATTATCAAAATTATAGTTAAGCCTATAAATTATCAATTACATATATCTGTATCATTACATAAAGGCAATATATATTTTTTAAAATTTATTTTATATTATTATTTTTTTAATTCAAAGTTTAAATGACTTTAGAATGAGTGCATTATTTAAGTTGAGTAGTGAGAAATATAGTTTATAAGTCCAGTTAATTATTTCTTAGTTTCATTTTATTTTTATAAATTAAAATATCTATAATTTATTTTTAAATTATGAAGCCAAAAACATTTGGTCAGACAACCTTCGGAAAAACAAGGAATATCTTTAAAAAATAAAAAATAACAAAAGTAAGAATAATTAAAAATTAATAAAAATAAAAATTACATGGAAAAAGAATTTAGAACCAAAATTAAAAATTTAATAAAATACATTACCAAAATTATAATTAAACCTTAAACCTTATAAATCATTAATTACATATATTTATAACGTTACATAGAAAAGATATATACCTATTTCTTTCAGATAATTTTAGCATTTTATTTTTATATTAAAATAAATATTTGAGCATATATTTTTTACTAATACTATCTTTATAAAACTAAATATTTTTAAAAGTATATTACTTCTACTGGGAGAATACCGGAGGTTGCATGGTGTTTTTGAGGTTAATGTATTTAAAAATTTCAATAAAATTTTCTAGGTCTCAAATTAATATAAAATATTAATAAATTAATATGATTTAAAATTTTAGTTATTTATATTTATAAAATAATAATAATAATAATAATATGTTGATAATAAAAGTAAAATTTACTAAAATGTCAAGAGATATGAAAATTTTTAGTGTTTGGTCCCTTTTATCAGGGTTTGGGGCCAAGCCCATTCATATTATTAACAGAATAAAAAGGATAAAACTCTGATTAAATATGTGTGAATAATGAAGACAAAAATCTAGAGAGGATATTAGATAAAAGAAAGATAAAAAAAGATTAAAAAAGATTAAGGGAAACTGGGTATAAATAAATTTGAAAGTTTTTTATTTCCCTCTTTCTTTCAAGACTCAGAGACTACTCTACATTATTTTCTTCCTTTCTCTGATTTCAGAGTGCAAAAAATTTTGAGTTCTGTATTTGATCGTCGTTCTGGTATTCCCTCTTTTGTTTGATTTGATTCGGTACTGTGTTTCTGCATTAAAAAATTTTGTTCTTTGGATTTTATTTTTCTTGCTACCTCGAGATTTCTTTGTAACTGTAAATCCATCTATTGTTGGAGTATCTTTTCTCTTCTTGTCAAACAGTCTAATCATAGGTTATGACAAGCTTACGTTGTCTTAAGATACAGATAACAACGTGGTTGTATTTTTGATAGGTAACAAATATTATTTTTATTTATTAAAAGTTAAAATTATCTAATTAAAAAATGAAAAAATAATAATAGGTCTAACAGTATGTACCTCTTTTATGTAACGCTATAAATATGTGTTATTAATAATTTACAAGGTTTAATTATAAGAAAAGATAATTTATTTTATAAAATTTTACTTTTTAATTTTTGTTAATTTTTAATCATCCTTAATTTTTGTATTTATTATTTTAAAAAATGTTCAATGTAACACCCCCAAAAGAACAACTTCTAATTATTACAATACAAGTACTACTATATAAATTTGGAGTATTCCGAAACATTCATATTACAAGATTACGGTTTATAAAATACAAATATTTACAATATAAAGTTTAAAATATCCTAAAACCTTCAAGGACCTCCTATACCTGTATGATCATCTGCTCGTGTACGTAGTACAGTCATCGTAGTTCAAACACAACAAGAAAAGCAAGGGTAAACTAGTGAAAATAAAATTTTATAATATACACTATTAAATCATAAGAGAAAATTGAATTACATGTTCAATTTCTAAATTATTCAATCTTCTTCAAATCCCAACATAAAACAATCACGTAGATCTCACATGGATCTACACATCCAAGATATTCTAGCCTAGGGTGTTATAAAAAAATTAAATTTAGCTTCCCTTACCTTAATTGCTTGCTTTCCAAGCAACTTCTAGAATTTTATTCCCTACCGTCTGGATAAGCTTTAAGATTTACGAGCCTAATGCAAGTTATCCAAACAGAACAGAAATTCAGTATATACTAGAATAAGTTGAGAGGATTAATCTTCTCAACTAACCCCACCAAGATTGATGACTAAAACATAGCGAAAAACAGAGAATAAATTATCTTTACAGTAAAAATGAACTTACTCTATTTAAAAATCTGATCGGGTAGAATTGTTCCTTAACTCCTCAGTTACAGCGTGGTGCGATCAGATTCTAAAATAGATGAAGATTGGGAGAGAAAATTAAGAGAGAAGAAATAGAATAGAACTTGGAAAAGAACCGTGACCGGGGATCTGCAGGTTTCATTTTTTTTTACACTGTTATATTCAATGTTTTTTCAAGGTTGTCTGATCAAATGTGTTTGGCTTCATATAATTTGAAAACTAGAATTATAGATATTTTAATTTCTAAAAATAAAATGAAACTAATAAATAAAAAGTTAAGAAATTATCATTAAAGGTTTGTTAATGTGACTTAATTCAGTTGGATATAAATAAGATAAGCACACAATTTAATATTGTTCCTAGTTATATTTGTAGTTGTTATAGAGTGATTATATTAATAAATGTGTTCGAAAAAATAATCACAGTTATTTTTATCAAATCAATGACTAATATTACTGATCACACTACACAAAAACAAAATCAAATAAAATCAAACGAAATCAAAGCAAATAAAATAAAATAAAAACGAATCAAATAAAAGAAAAGAAAATCAAAAGCAATAAAATCAAAGAAAATAAAATAAAAATAAATGAAAGCATATAAAGTAAAATAAATCAAATTAAAATCTTAACAAAATAAGAATAACCATGTCAAGAACTATCCTAGACCCAAAAATATTCTTGATTGCAACAACTCCAATTTGATATTGGGGTTGTAATATACTTAAAATAATTAAATATAACACTAATCAATATAAGTATAATTCATACAATCACTGGCTCATTGATTAAAGATTAGGATTTATTCAAATAATTTTTCAACACTAACAATTCTTAGATTGAAATTTCATCATTTGATTAAGTTTTATTTGTTGTGGAAAAATTTTATTAAGTTTGTGAGGGAAGTGATGACAGTGAGAAAATTATAATTTTTTAAAATATAACTTTACAAAATTATCATTATCTTTAAAAATATTTAAATAATAAAATATGATAGATATTTTGTATATAATTTAGTTAATTAAAATTTTGTATATTATTTCGTAACCAATACTAGTTACTTATCATTTTCAGAGTAACATGACCATAAAAATAAAAGTCCTACTTTCAAAATGAATATTTTTAACCAAAAAATCACCATTTTTTTAATATTAAACTCGCAAAGCAAGATAGAAAAGAAAACCATCTTCATTGAGTTTAAAAACGATTAAATTTAATTTAGAAATAAAAACCAAACTAAATCTAATTAAAAATAAATATTATTATTTAGCCTAAACAAAGGAAAAACATGTTATAGGAATATAAAGGAAGAAATGTGTACATCCATTTTAAAATCAGAAAATGTGCATGTGTTAAGGGTAATATAGTAATGTGGTATGTCCATTCACCGTCTTTCTTCTTCGCTTGGATGGGAGAAGTCTTCATAATTAGGGGTAATAATGTGGGACGGGCCATGTGAGTCGAGCCGCGGTCCACTACTAAAAAGTGCAAACCGGACTCACTAATTTAGTCCGCTGACCCGTTTTGGCTTGCCTCGCATAATCCACCGCCCGTGCGGGTCAATAACAGGGCGGGAGGGGGCGAGTTGCCTCGCTGGCCTGCGTAAATAAAAAAATAATTATTTAATTTTTTTTTGTAAAAAAAAAAAACATATTCATTCATTCATTATTGCAATGTAACATTTATTTTATTTTATTTTAAAAGATTGAATTTAATATAAAAAAAAAATGAATGTTTTATTTTAATCATGTAAAAGAGTTAGTAGTAAAAGTGACTATTGATTTAGTTTTAAGTAAAGTTTTATATTTAAAATTTGTTAATAAAAATAATAATATAAATAAGAGATTTCAATGTGATAGTTAAAAAATTAGCCATCTTTATTAAAATATTTTGTAGCAAAACTTTAATAAGATACTCTTATACATTTATATATATATATATATATATATATATATATATATGAAAAAATAGATGTAAAACAAAACTTTAATTATTTTTAATCAACCTTTCTAACAACCCTTATACTTGAATTTATATTTTTATCTTAAATAAATGAATTGAAACAAAGATAAATTTTTAATTTATTAGTAATAAGAATAAGATTTTTTAATAATTAATAAAATTTTAATTTTTGAAAAAAATTTTTTTATACTAACTATCCACAAATCCATGAATTACTTCTTATACAAAAAGGAACAGATCACATGATCCCTATTCATAATCCCTCGCCCACACTTTCGCTTCTTCATTTTTCGCACAAATAATATGATGCAAACACCATTTGCAGTCATTCCTCCATCGTCGTTTTGATCCGTGAATAGAATCAAACGTAGTGCTAGTGAAAAAAAAGAATAATTATGTAAATTATATGAAGAAAGTCACAAATTTTGTAAAACGTTATCAAAATTAAGGCAATATATATTTTTTAAATTTTTTTATATTATTTTTTTTAATTCAAAGTTTAAATGACTTTACAAAGAGTGCATTATTTAAGTCGAGTAGTGAGAAATAAAGTTTAAAAGTACTAGTTAGTTAGTTATTTGTTAGTTTCATTTTATTTTTATAAATTAAAATATCTCTAATTTGTTTTTAAATTATGAAGCCAAAAACATTTGATCAGACAACCTTCGAAAAAACAACGAATATTTTTAAAAAATAAAAAATAACAAAATTAAGAATAATTAAAAATTAATTAAAATAAAAAATTACATAGAAAAAGAATTTAGAACCAAAATTACAAATTTTATAAAATACATTACCAAAATTATAATTAAACCTTAAACCTTATAAATCATTAGTTACATATATTTATAACGTTACATAGAAAAGATATATACCTATTTCTTTCAGATAATTTTAACATTTAATTTTTATTTATTAAAATAAATATTTGAGCATATTTTTTTACTAATAATATCTTTATAAAACTAAATATTTTTAAAAGTATATTATTTCTACTGGGAGAATACTGGAGGTTGCATGGTGTTTTAGAGGTTAACGTATTTAAAAATTTCAATAAAATTTTATAGGTCTCAAATTAATATAAAATATTAATAAATTAATATGATTTAAAATTTTAGTTATTTATATTTATAAAATAATAATAATAATATGTTGATAATAAAAATAAAACTTACTAAAATGTCAAGAGATATGAAAATTTTTAGTGTTTGGTCCCTTTTATCAGAGTTTGGGGCCAAGCCCATTCATATTATTAACAGAATAAAAAGGATAAAACTCTGATTAAATATGTGTGAATAATGAAGACAAAAATCTAGAGAGGATATTAGATAAAAGAAAGATAAAAAAAGATTAAAAAAGATTAAGGGAAACTGGGTATAAATAAATTTGAAAGTTTTTTATTTCCCTCTTTCTTTCAAGACTCAGAGACTACTCTACATTATTTTCTTCCTTTCTCTGATTTCAGAGTGCAAAAAATTTTAAGTTCTGTATTTGATCGTCGTTCTGGTATTCCCTCTTTTGTTTGATTTGATTCGGTACTGTGTTTCTGCATTCAAAATTGTGCTTCGCAATGACCTGTGAAAGGGGTAACCTTTCCCGCGCTCTACTTGCCTTCATTGTCGATCAATATTTCTCTCGCAATCAATTCTCCCAAACGCGGGCTTCCTTTCGCAAAGAAGCTTCCTCCGTCTTTGCCAATGCGCGACCAAATCAGGTTACTCTTCTTTTCTTTTTTCTTTCAAATTTCTTTCTTCACTCTTCTCCTCAATTTTTGTTTTCTTTGTCTCCCAGAATTTGTTGAGTTTGGAGGAGATGATGAATCAATATATACGTATGAAGAAGCAGAATATAGAGCTGGATAAAGAAAATATGATGCTGATGCAAGAGAAAAATAGAATCCAAAAGTTGTTACAAGACATGCAGAATGCTCTGGAGATTTTCAATGTAAGATCACCCTCGAATGTCGCATCCATGATCACTAATTCTGCACTTGTTCCTCCAGTCCAAAATTCTAATACAACTCCTCCAGGTAGGTGCACACCCTTTTTGGTTGTTAATCTTTGAGTTCTTTTCATTTTTTAACCTTCTGATTTATATTTTTTCCCTTTTTTTAGTTGCATCAAACACAATATCGTTGCCACCTAAACCCATGAACAATGTAAACTTCTCATCACCTATGATAAGTGTATCGGGCAAGAAGAGAAAAGATAATCCAACCATAACCATAGATGGATCTGCAGCTGCGAAGAAACGTCGTGGTAGACCACCCGCCGAAAAGAAACAAGTCCAAGGTATAATTGTTTATGTTTTTGTGAAGTCTACACTAAATTTTCATGTCGTCAATTTGTATTTTTACTTTATCCTCTTCTGTAGTTATAAACATGCCGCTACCATGTAATTTTAACAAAACAGATTTTGGATCATCTTCTGCAATAACTCAGTCATTGGTCGGGAACTTCCCAGTTAGGGCATCACACATTTCACATAATGTATCCCCGTCTACTGATATTTCTCCTGTTGCAACACGTAATGGGGAAGTCATTGCTCCTTCTTACAATGTGATTTCAACTAAGAGAGTTATAGTTCAACCTCAGGAACAAATGGTTTATAAAGAAGGTAATCAGGACATTTCTCCTCTTGAGGAAAGTAAGAGGGATATGGCAGACAAGACAAGTATGAGGGCATTGGACGTTAATCCTTCCCATATACTTGAAAACTTGGACAAGTCATCTTCAAACGAAATTCCTATTTCTGACAAGGAAAGGGACAATTCTGCGCATCTTGATTTTTCAGGATTGGACTACTGGTCAAAAATTTATTTTTCAACATTCGAAACAGAGGATTCATTCACTGACATGTCAAGAGATATAGAAATGCTGAATCAAGAATTTTTTGATCCTCCAGCTTAGAAGTACTGCTTAAAGGTATGTTTTAATTTTGAATTTTGTTGTTATTTAATGTTTCTATCTCACATTCTTTTGACACAAAGTGGACCTGCTTTTGCTTCTTAATTTGGGATTTGTGTTTGTAGTAGAAATAAGTAACTGAAAACAGTATATTTGTCTATTTGAAAATTGTCATGAAAGTTTGTCCTAGTAAAGAAAGTTTTCAAATTCTTTGGTCTAGGCCTTTAATTGTGTTTTTTCTTTTTTTTCAACAATATAACTAGAGTACTTTCTTAACGTCTGATTTTGATTTCTATGTGAATGTGATGGATTGAATTGATTTGGAGAATTTTGACCATAAAGATTTTCAACAGGAATAGTTGGATGTGGGATTTTTATTGCAGCTGCATATTTTTAAAACTTGATAATGTATTTAGGAACTATATGTATCAACTTGTTACTGTTGTATATATTTCTCATTGAACGACTGTAGAGGCACCGATTGTTTATTTTGAATAATGTTTTTGAATCAGGATAGGTCAAAGTTCAAGATGTGTTTTGACTCTTTTTTTTTGTGTGGATTGTTACAGGCTAGGTTTTCAATTTCAATTCAGAAGTTCTAACATGACCCACCATGCAATCAACAGAGAGCAATTAAGTGGAGTTGAAATTTTGGAGGCCTTGTATATCTTTTTTTTTTATGTAAATCTGTCATTACTTATAAAACTACATAATAGATATTTCGTTTATGTAACTAGGGTTGACTTGCTCACTATGTATTATTTAGAACTCAGAATATAAATAATGTGGCAATATCACCAAGAGCTGGAATATATCAGTTGGTTAGATAATCAAAATTGCAATGGCTTTCTTATTGTCTAAGTTTGATTACTGTGATGGACTGAATCTTAGTAAGTTTCATTCTTATATTATTATTTCCACTTATCAGTTTGAACGAACATATCTTGATAAAGAAAAGGAGACTTTTGTTTAGTCAAATTGAAACCACATTCAATTTGTTTTTCGGTTGGGTTGTAACTTATTGGTTCATTATTTTGATAGAAGGTAATGACTATATTTTTTTTTATCAATAACAACACTACTATTTCAAAACATAATTTGGGTGAAATTGATTTTGTTAATAGTTGACTTTGTTCAGGATTGAGAATTTTGATCATAAAGATTTTCAACTGGAATACTTGGACGTGGGATTTTGATTGCAGCTGCATATCTTTAGTACTTGATAATGTATCTAGGAACTACATGTATGAACTGGTTCTTGCTGTATACATTTCTCTTTGAGCCGACTGTAGCCGATTGTTTATTTTGAATGATTTTTTGAATCTAGGATAGGTCAAAGTTTAAGACGTGTTTACTGTTAATGATGTAAATTTAAGATGAAGATAAATTAAAAGAAATTGATGGAGAAACAAAGCAGTTCAACAAAATATTATAGTTGCTTGCAAACATGCTTATTTTGTTAATGATGTAAATTTAAGATGAAGATAAATTAAAAGAAATTGATGGAGAAACAAAGCAGTTCAACAAAATATTGTAGTTGCTTGCAAACATGCTTATTTTTTTGGTGTTGTAAATTGTATTTTGTAGGGAAATTGAATTTGTTACTTTAGGTATAACTAAAATGGTGGAGATGTAACAATTTGTTATTTTAAGAGGAATAATACACTTCTGCATTGACACTTTTTTGCCATTTGAAGAGAATAAACTGAATTTGTTTTGACTTTTGTTTTGTGTGTGGATTATTGCAGGCTATGATTTTCCATTTCAATTCAGAAGTTCTAACATAACCCACCATGTAATCAACACTATAGATAGAATTAAGTGGAATTGAAAGTTTGGAGGTCTTGTATATCATTTTTTATTTAAATCTGTCATTACCTCTGAGAGTATTATCTGAGAGATTTCGTTTATGTAACTACTGTTGGCTTGCTTACGAGGTATTATTTAGAACTCAGAATATAAATAATGTGACAATATCACCTGTGATTAGTACCTTGGCAAAACTGGTGATTGAATTAATTACATTGGTTTTAAGTATTCCTGAATGATACTTGCATTCTTTTCTGAATTCATTCTCTAAAGCTCCTGCTTCTCTTTTGATTCAACTCTTACCTCTTTCTCTCGCTACTTTTTGTTCATTTTTTTTATCTCATTATTTGAATTCAGAGGTGAAGATTTATTTGTTGAATTGTGGGGAAGATTGATCAAAGAAACCAGAGGAAAAATGAAGATGGTAACTGCTTTCACTGGCAACATGAAGGTAGATTAAATTTTTGGTAGCATGTGTAACTAGATCCTTGGCTTATATAAATTAGCATATTGTTTATTAAATGGGATCCCCTTGCCCAATGGTTAGATAGGTTTGTAGTTTAGACTAAAACTGCATCAGTTTTCAAATTCAATGTAGTTGTTTTCACTGTCCTCGCAGAGAACTGCTGCTGGACTTAGACGCATTAATCTTGACGGCCTACGATGGCTGGTTTTCCATGCAAAAGGCCAGGTGATCTGCAGTCTTTTCCTGTTGTTCCTTCCCTTCAAAGCTGACATATAGTGACTACATGCCCATGACATGATATTTCAACGTCAAGTTAAAGCAGTTTTCTAGTGTCTATGATTTTAGGAAGTAAGTTCCTTTTGAACTTAACTGTAATGTCATAGTTTCATTTTTGGCTATGTTTGGACTGATGGTCTGAAAATGGATGTAATAGAACAAAATGGAGTAGAATCGCATCAATTGTCATCATTTGGTTTGTTTAGAGTAGGAAATACTTCTATTTCTACCCCTTATTATTGGGTGGAACAAAATTATTATCCATCCCCGTTCTAATTCTTTCCAAATCTCTAACATTGGGTGACAGTTTTTCCTATTCCATAATATATTCAATTGTATGGTAATTTTATTCTGTTCTATTTTATATCACCCTGTTCCATTCTACCCATAATTAGAAAATTAGATATCCATGCATTGCCTATCTGATTTGTTATGCATAATTTTTAACATTTCCGCATGACAAGAATAAAATGTTTGAAATTAGGTTAATGAAGTGCTTTAATAACAGTCAGCCTATTGACTCGCATGACTTGTATGAATAGGATTGGAAATCAAATCTCGAGGAGTTATCTATGGATTCAGAAAAGTTAATTTCATGGAGATTTCATGTGATAACCATCTAGAATGAATATATATCTTTTGCCATATCTAGTTATAAACCAACTAAGAAGGGATCATATATTTTTTCTCAATTATCATGAGTTGTTATCACTGAATAAGTTGCAACTGATAAGCAAAAATGCTTTTAGAGATCATACTAAAGGTTAAACCAACTTACACCCCTAATTGTGAGGATGGAGATATGTGCATTGTTCTTAATGCAAAGGATATTTGTGTGACTGGGAGAAAAGTTACAACAGATAAGGTCTCTTACTAGCATAGAGGGCAAGTTCTATGCATTGTGCTATTAGTTAGAAGTGATGAAATATATTATTTATTTGTTTTGTTCACTGGCATACTGTAAAATAAATAGTTTTTTCTAGTTAAGATACCAATCTTTGTGTGAAATTCTTCCTAGTTTATAGTCATCATTGTTCCTTTGGTTTCTCATGCTCCTTAGTCTTCACAGTTTTATTCATTCTATTTTGATATTAAGTCATGGTGTATAGGTATATTGGCCAGGACTTACTTAACATTCTAGATCCTAATCAAAATGAAAAATGGTTCTTTAATAGTTTTAAGTGGTAGTAGTAATGTTTAATGTTTCTACTCATAATTTAATTAATAGTTATTCAATAAATAAATAAGAGCAACGAAGCTATATTTCATTAATATGCTTCACAATAAATTAATAGTGTAAAGGTATTTTTGTTTACCTTTTAATAGATAGACGGAATGCATTTATTTATGAATAAATAGATTTATTTTCTCACCATACTCTTACGCAAATTTCTGTTACGTTCACCCTGAACATTGATTTTTTTTTTTTATAAAATTACTCACGTTTACAATTTTCATATGATTATTTTAACAACTATTATGCAAAGATTTTAGCATTATATATATATATATATATTATAAATATAAAAGTTAACAAATTATTATTTTGGTTTCTATAAACTTTTATATTTTTTAATCCTTAAAAAAATTGAAATAATTATTTTATAGTTCTTAAAGAATATGTATGAATTTTAATTTTAATTAGTAAATTTTTTTTCTTCAATTTTTATTTCTCTAAAATGTTTAATCTCTATTTTTAATTTCTAGTATTCTTTTTAAGATTAAAAATAAATTTAAAATCCTTAATCAATTAATACTTATATTCTTTTACGTACTACCAGAAGAATTTAATGTAAGTCGCATGTATTCCACCACCACGTAATAAGATTATATAATTGTATATTTTTTATTCTTGCACATTATTTAATATTTACATGATACATAAATACTTTGACACACGTGTAATTTATAAAACATAAAACACAAATTTATATATTACATTATTATAAATTTTAAAGGAGATCATCATTATTATTAAAAGATAAAATTTATTAAAACAATTAACAATTTTAACAAATTTTACACTATATGAAATAAGATATTAAATAAAAAAATTCCAATAATATATATAATTTAAATAATCTTAATTATATATATAATTTGTTTTTTATTTCTATAATCATATAATAAAAACTTAGATTTTTTAAAAAATCATTATATTTATTCTTTTTAAAATGTGCTGGACTATGTTAAAATTATTAAAGATTCAAAAAAATATTTTTTAAATTAAATATTTCCAATACCTCGTACAAGTATCAATACAGAGACACACCATTTAAGGACGTTTCATAATCATTGTTTTCAATTGAACAATATTACATTCATTCATTCATTCGTCCATAACTTCATACGTTCACAGAAAAAAGTAAATAACTTTGATAGTAGTGCGTGACAAAATAATCTCATTACTTGAATGAAAGTAGATATACAACAAAGATAGTTTAACATTACAACTAGTGTATATTTTTTAGGCAAAATTTTAAAAGTGAGACCAAAAGATAATTGGAAAAACACACTCCTCCAAAGAAAACAACACAACACAAAGACAAAATAAAAATAAAAAAAAACACTGTTAATCACTCGAGTAATCATCACCCTCTTCTTCGTGATCAGCAACAACTTTCTCTATAAACTGTTTGCGGACTCCTTCAATGACTGCTTCATTTCGACTATGACCATCATTAAGTACAGGATTCGATTGGCACAAGATTAATGCAACACCTGATATTCCAGAACATGCAAATAATTCAACGAGTTACTACTTCCCAACTTTGTAAGAATGTAAAAAAGATAAGAGAAAGATTGCCACGACACGAGGGATGAACAAATCTAATCAAGGGGCACTAAATAAGGTAAACACAACGTCTACACTGCTAATCTTGTAAATAGTTGGGTAGTAAGGACATGGTTACATGTTTTCTAAGTTACATTTTCTCTAAGTTATATGTCAAGTGGCAAGGAGACTACATAGATGAGCCAATAACAATGTTTGGTCTATCTTTTTCTTCTTTTTAAATTTAGCAGCCACTTTAAATTAAAACTAAAAGTAAATACTTGAAAAAAATAAATAAATAGTTGTCTGTTAGCTACTTCGCCTTATATATATTTTTTATTAAAGAACCTTGGAGGAACAATACCACAAAAGATAGTTGTTTTAGTTGGAGAGTCCTAAACTTTAGAGAACGCATACTAGAATCCCATATTTTAGTGTGGAACTCTCAAGTCATACCTTGCAATTGAATCCTAACATTTTTACAAACCTAAAATTTCTTTTAAGGTAAAAGTTATTTGGTAAAAAAAAAAAAACCCACTTAGTCAAACCAAGTGGATTGACACAAAATTTGTCTACAAAGAATGAGGTGTGGAGTACGAGACAATGGAGTGCAAATGATATTGGCATGACTACCAAAAGGGTGATGACTGATAGAGACAAAAAGAGCAACAAATACTAATAACCTTCTTCTCACATTGATCTTCAAATGCTTAGAGATGGAAAGATGGTTGCAGAAGCTTGGAAGGAGGAGAGATTTTGGTGGAAGAAGTGGAATAAGGAGAAGGATTCTACAGGAGGTGAGGCCAACTCCTCTAGGAAGGATGGATCAGGATAGCCGAATTTAGGAGGTTCCCCTAAGGTGACTCAAGAACAAGTAGAATGCTAACTTGGACAACATTTCATTACTAATTCAAAAGTCAATTTACAAAGGGGTGGAGGAGAGTCCTATATAGCCTTGGGGCTGGCCATTGAGAGAAGAATAAAGAGGGAAATTTGAATTCAAATTCCCTTGATTCTAGGCTATGAAGTGGATCAAGTGGCACTTGTCCACTCATGCTTCCCCTCATTTGAGCAATGTGCTCAAAATGAGGAAAGCATGTGCTCCCTTCTAGATGGTGGACATCCTAGGGTTTCTCTTTGTTTAAGTGAGTCCAATTGAAACTCTAGCAAGACTATTTTAACCCTAATCTACTTAGGGCCCAAGTACAAGCCCAAAACCCTACACTACTTAGTCTAAACACAAGACCCAAATGTCCTACACTACTTGGCCTAATACAAGGCCCAAAATATCTTAATCTAGTCTATACAATTTATTACAGATTAAGGTCTGACCCAATTTGCTTGTCAGCTCCTGATTAGATCTCTAGGTCTTCAACCTTTTTATTTTGTGGATGTTGTGGCTGGATGGTTTTCCATCAAATATTCAAAACATGAAAGAGGAATACCATCAAAGAGCACAACAATGACAGAACAATGTAGGAAACCTAGGACAAGGAATCCGATGCCAGGAAATTAAACCAACCAACAACATGAAAATCTCATTACCTTAGGTCTGAACGCACAACAATAACAGTGTAATGTGAGAGAACTGCGATAACTCGGAGGAAATTTGCTAAGCGGGGAGAGTCTATTGGTTGAGAAGTTTAGGTTTTCTAAATTGTTTCAGGAAGAGAAAAATGAAAAGAGATGGAGATGGTATTCAAATTGGAGTCTTGCCAAAAAAGCTCCGCATAAGCAGATCTTAAGCTCCTCCAAGAAGCTGCTTATATTTTGAAGAGTTTTTATGAAAAGAGTGTCAGCTACTACTTTTAAGGAGAAGAAAAGCCACAGAACAGCTAACCAAACACTACCTAAAGGTAATAATATTGTCAAAATGTAGACCAAAACAAAATCTGACAAATTAAGCAGATTATGAGGATCAAGGTTATCAATGACAGATGGAGGAAGGCCGACATTTCACCATATAAAGACGCAATTGTGACCCATGGTGCTGCCATAGTTGGCCTCCCTTCACAAATTGCCTGCGGCAACACCTCATTATTATAGTCCTATGGCAGCACTAGTCGTTTAACAAAATTGATCAGGATTACATTCACACTGGAAACAAAATCCTTTAAACTAGTTCTAGTATGTCATAAAAAATGCATCACTTCAGGCTAGAAACTCTACTGAAAGCTTGCCCTTAATTCCATCAAAATAAAAGAACAAAAAACAATGAGGCTGGCAATTTTAGACATAAATACCTTCAGGAGTACATCTTCTCCCAAAACTATGCAAACCCACATAATTTCCTTTAACTGCCCCATTGTTGTAAACCAATAAAGTGGGAACATTTCGATCTGGATAGTTTGGGATACAATCTGTAGATATTATCTTAACAAATTTCGTTGCAGGATATTTTATCGCCAATTCTTCAATGCTTTGCATCAACAAGCCACATTCAGGAATCCTGTTAAAAACACAAACAATCACGAGCCTGAAAAACCATAGATTTTATAGAATCAAAGAAATTCCAAAATCAAATCATACCCTTCCTTATAAAGGATGACAACCACCCAAACATCAGATGGAGCCTGTGACACCTCTCGAACAAAATCAGATCCTGAAATAGGAATCACAGATCCAAACCTCGGTATTTTAACTGCCTCTTGCATCTCAGCCAACCTCTTCTTCCTATAACATAAAAATGATTCAATTAAGAACAAGTAGAATAAATACAAACAACACACACACACACACACCTAATTTTGCTTTCTCCTAATCTCATTTATTCCTACTTTTCAAGTAAGTTCAGCATAAAAAAGCCATCAGCAAGAGGAAAAATAGGCTCTTAAGCATCAATTCGCTATAAAATGTTAAATCCAGAAAACAATATCTAACAAAATTGTATTCGATAATATAGAAAAGATGGAAGAAAGGGTAAATAAATAGACTCCTAAGCATTAATTTGCTATAAAATATCAAATCCACAACATTTCCCAACCAAATTGTACTCATCAACAAATAAAACAAACAAACAAATACAAGTCTCATACAGTTGTTCTCTAGCAAACAACACAAAGAGCCCCACCAACGAATTCATGAAAAGCTTCAAATTTTCTTCATTTCTACCACCTTGGAGAGAAACAAAACCAGCCCACGAAAGAAAAACCTTGAAAAAAACAAAAAGCTGAAGCATAACCTATATTCTTGGAGGAACCGATCATCGTCGAGGTCGTCTTCGAGGTCTTCGAGCTCTTCGGAGGTTTTGGAATCGATCCATGTTTTGTCTTTGGGTTGGTGATCAGAGGAAGGGGTGAAAGGTGGGGGCTTGAAAGCGGGTGGCTTTGGGGGCAAATTTCCGAGCTTTGTCTGGATATCGTCCCACTGAGTAGAGGCTCCTTCTACGTCCTTGTACACGAAATGGTAATCGCCCATTCTTCTATATTCTCTCTCAATCTGGATATTGATTACATAACCATTTGGGGTATTCAATGTTCTATCTTTTAAATCATGCCCAATCAAATATGCAATCTTAAGACAATGAACTTTCAAGAATGAGTTAAAAGAAATATTACTTTCAAGACAAACAACTCAACTATCAACTTCTAAATTATTAGGGTGAAACTAATTTTTATTGGTAGGTTGTTTATTTAAAGCTATAATCTATGAACAAATCAGAATTGGATATTGTAATTGTTTTTATGGTGTAAATAGTTTTTTATCCTTGTATTTTTGGTACATAATTTTTTTATTTCTTGTATTCTTTGAATTATATAATGTATAAAATTAAAAGTATATTTATTGAATAATTATAATAATTGATAAAAATTAAAATATTTTACAACCTTCACATTTATATATTTATTATAATTTTACTTTTTCTTTTGATAAATAACTAGAATTACATCTATTATAAAACTATAATATTATAAAGAAATAACTAGTTTTATGGTTATTTTTTTATACACAAGTTTTATAACTTTAATATAAGTTTTAAATACTTTTAATTAACTTTATTATAATAAATAATGGAAATGATTGAAGGTATGGAAGTTGTTTTTTCCGTTTTCACTAAGTTTTGACATATTTTATTACTTTTCATAAAATAATACTGTTAAAATAATAAAAAATAATAATATAAATGATAATGATATTACTATGATAGTGTTGTGCAATTATTTTTTTAATCAAGCAACCCTAATATTATCAAATTATATGGTTGAGTGTTTACAGGGCATTCTAATTTGCGAGAACAGGTCAAAATATATATAAAAAAATATTGATATTTTAATGTATTTTTATATTCTTTTGTAAATATTTGTCAGATGAATTTTATATTTTAGAGAAAACTGTTTCTTAAGAGTGCATCTTATATGAAATTTTAAACGCAAATTCAAATTTAATAGACTATTTGTTTAAAAATGTTTTTCAAAAAATTTGTTTTCGTAAATTTCTTCTTCTAAGATTACACAAAGTAAAATGTCATGCAATTTAAAAATATTAGAAAGAGAAGATTTATTCTAGATATTTATATACTGAATCAATTATAAACAATAGAATAGGTCTATTTCATAATAAATTAATTAAGTTTGATTAAGTATATTAATGTAGTAAAGATAAAAAAAAAGTAATATTTAAACCTTAGTTATTTTTGGCTAAAACTAAATATTATATATGAAAAACACAACCACTCATGGTTAAACAAAGAGTATTACTTGGACCATAATCATTCGTAATTAAGATTGAGTATTTTTTAGAACACAATCACTCATAACTAAAATTGAGTATTATTTAAAACGTAATTACTTTTGATTAAGATTGAGTATTCTTTGGAGCATAACCACTGCTGACTAAGACTAAGATTGAGTATTCTTTGGAACACAGATACTCTTGACTAACATTTAGTGTTCTTTGAAATATAGTCATTCCTAGATAAAACTGAGAAGTTTACTTAGAAAGTGATCTAAAAGATCACTAGATTTAAACTCACTAAAAGAGAGATTAGTCTTACTATGAATACATTTGATTTTCTCTTTTAGGTTGCTTTTGAGCATGAACAATGTTCTTTCTCACAACTGCAATGGTTAAGGATAACTTAAGATCTTATGCTCATTCTTGCTACAATACTTTTGTCAACATTCCTTCTTCATAGAGATATTTTATATATAGAGCTTGAGAAGAAAACAGTTGTTGCACATCATTTTTAGCCATCGTGATAATTTCTTTTGCTACTACTTCTCCTTGTGTTTGATAACGTTTAAGCTTGGAAAGGTATTAAGTGCAAGAGATGCATCTTTAAATGTGGTACTCCTCTTCAAGAAACATTTCGATAACTGGTCAGGCTAAACATGCCTTGATCAGAGTGCTTTTTCCAAACTAGACAAAAACATGAGACTATTTAAGGCAAATAACCTTTTCAAAGATGACAAGGAGCGCATGCAAGATGGTTGATGGAATGAAGCAACTTTAGTGCGTCTTTCAAGAGATCTTTGATGTAGACGTGTGCTCTCAATATTTTCTTCTCTAACATAAGACAAAGACATTCTCTTCCAACATAGAATAAGCATAGAAAATATTTCTTGAAAAAACACTAGCTTGAAATTTGTGTTCACATTGTTTGATTAAGGCTTCTGCTTATCAGACGAAGCATAGAGGAGACATGTGTTATTTGCATTTGATCACTAGACAAAACACTTTTTTCTATCTTGATTTGATGCTAAGAAAAGGCTTGCGTTAGTTAGATGAAATATTGTCATAAAATAAGTTGTTTAAGTACTTAATGAAAACAAAACCTTGGTCAGTTGAGCTTGACTCTAACATTAGATAAATAGTAAGTGTCCATAATTGTAACATGTAGAAACTAGAACATCATTGGTTAAACTTTAATTGCAATATATTCTTACTTTCTTTTTATGAAAAAAGCTTATATTATTAAGAAACTATCATACAATATAAAAAAATAATCTCAAATGAAATAATTAATCAAACTCAAAAGCAAAGTTCTCTTAGATAGTAGTAGTTCTAAAAACATACAAAAAGGATAATTAATATAATCAAAAGATAGAAAAAAATTATTAAATAACACATTTTAATTGTGGTTGAGAAACCCTTTTATAAATTAGGGTTTAGGTAAACACTTTTGTACATGCCAGTAGTGTAGTGTGAAAAATAGGAAAATCACTAGAAGGAATGGTTAAATTATGATTTAATTAATTCTTAAATTTTTTTTCTAAATTTATCATTTAATTAATGAAGCTAAGAATATGATTTGGTTTGTAAAATAAACAGACCGAAAAGCTTTCATCTTATGTGTCACGTCAAATACTCTTTGCACACTTCTTTGAATCATTTGTTGATTCACAATCAAATTATGATTCTTTCATCCAATTGACAACACTTGATACCAGCTTTAACTTGAGAAAGTAAAATAAGAAGAATGAACTTAAAGAGATGTATTCTTATAAACACTTTTCAATAAGTTTTGTCTAATGAATTTGTTCTAGAAAACTTACAAGAAAAATGATCAAAAGATTGAGTTTGAATGTGCAATTTATTCTTAGCTCTTCAAGTTCAAAAGATTAAGTCATACATAGATTTATAACTCAATTAAATCACTTGTCTAACTTATATTCATGTTTACTTTGACAAGTGATTAGGTAATAGTTTTAGCGTCAAGCCAACCAATGTAGGAGTAGATCAAATACTTAGTTAAAGAAAGGTTCAGTCAAATATTTTAGTAAGTTCTTGTGCACTAAATCTTCTTATTGGGTTGGTGTAGAACATGATAACATGCAACATAAAAAGAGATAACGGAGAGAGAAACTACACGATAATTTATACTGCTTCATCTGTTGCAATAGACTACATCTAGTTATTGACCAACCAGTCAAGTTAAACTAGGTAGACTAATGTTGTGAAGTACACATAGAGTATTCTTTGGGCTCACAACCACTCTTGGCTAACCCCTTGAGTATTCTTGACACAAGTCAGTTATGGCTTAACAAAGTATTCTTTAAGCTTATAAATACTCTTGGCTAACCCCTTGCGAGTATTCTTTCCTCAAACCATTCCTGGCTGACACTGAGTATTCTTTTCTAATGTCACTCCTAATTAACCCTGAGTATTATTTTCACCTATCCACTCTTGGCTAATTGAGTATTCTTTCGGATCACAGTCACTCTTAGCAAACCTTGTCAATGAGTATTCTTTACTCAAGTCATTCCTAGTTGAACTTGAGTATTCTTTGTCAAACAACCACTCCTAGCTAAAATTTGGAGGTTTTGTGCTTCAATGATCAACTAAGCATTAGTGTTGATGACTACGGAGGATTGTGTCTGACGATGAATACAATGTTTAGGCTTTCTCTCCTAATTCATATGATCTTGCTCTGTAGGAGGGTAGTATATTTTGACGTATACAATGGTTGGACTCACTCTCTTAGGTAGCTGGATAAACAATCTAAGTGTTTTTCATGAGGCTTGTTTGGATCCCATTAATTAATCTTCATTAAGCTTGAGTATGAAGCTATGAGGTGTGCTTTATCATCTTATCAACAATTTGGAATGGTACAACCTCTATGTTGTTGTCCTAGAGGAGTACTCTTCGTTTGATCAACCTTTTGGCATAACATATCCTCTTCTCTATATGTCCTTCTACTGGATGAAATCTATTTTATAGACTCTTGAAGAAGGTAGTCTTTAGGCGATTGCTTTATAGTCGTTGAACATTTTTAGCTTCTATACATGTCCATTTCATGTACGACAAGCTTTAAATGCTTGTTACATTTAATGCGACCTCAATCTTTGCTCCTTTTTCTTTTAAAATGTCCTTGATAACTGACAACACTTATCCTCCTAGGTAGTATAATATTTTGTGCAAATTCATGATTGGTGTGCACTCCATACAAGACAGATAACTAGGTCAGAGTTGGAAATCTCTGTTTCAGAAAGTTGATGAAGGAAACAACTTTAGCTCACATCTCGAAAGATATTTAATATCTGATTTTGAATGGATCTCTTTGGTAGACAGACATACAAACATAGAGTAAGCACATAGATATTTATTTTAAGAATGAGGTTTGCTTAGCCGATGTGTATCTTCTGACATTCAGTGCATGTTTCATCTATTCTTATATGCACCTTATAAGACTTTGATAAAAGATTGTATAGTATTGTATCGTATGTTACATGAAACACTTGTGTGTTACATGATCTGCTGTTTTTAAAGGACTATCGTTGATCATGTTTTATACATAGTTGTTTTGAAGCACTAATTAAAACATTGGGGTGTTGTACTTTTGCCTTAACAGGTAAGAATTATTAGTAAACTTTTAAGTTCCCAACCATAATATTGGTTACTTAACAAATTTCGCCTAGTAATTAAGATTTGTCTTTAGCAATTTAAGTATTTTATAATCAAAGAATCGAGTTTAAATCAAATTTAAGAATCATTAAATTAACAATGTGATTGAATTGTTATAGCGAGAGTGAATTGTATAGGAAATGTTAGTAAAATCAAAATGCGAAATCTCTTTAATATATTTTCATCTAAGCCTTTGGGATATGTTGGTGGTGGCATGTGATGGTGTGTGGGAACTCTATTAAATACGTAATTGTTCACATTATGATCGTTGACATGGGGTGCACCTTTCTTTAGTGGTGACAAAAACAAATAGTGATGTTAGTGACTATTTGTGTGGTAGCCAAGTGATGTCAGTGATGCCAATTTTTTATTTAATTCATGCACCTAAGTGTCTAAATCAAGTAATTTAACAAGTAAATTTTACACTTATCAGCTAACAGTAGATCGTGGAATGCCTCTATCTCCATTTGAGAAGTTGCTTTTGACCAAAATAGACACCATGGCTATTGTGCAGAAGGATCACCATGAGTTTTGTGCATCCCGATTTCAACATCTAGATGATCAGATGGAGAATCTCCAAGACAAAAATGACAACTTTCGATTTTCTAGGGGAAGATTAGCATAGTTGCATTCTCATGGCATATTTCTTTTTCTTTATTGATGTTTTAATCATGTTACCATTTGAACTATGGTTTGTATTATTTGAACGTCTTTTCCTGTTTTTTATGGTTTATCCTTCCTTTTTGATGAATTCAAAGGGGAGATCAATGTGTGTTGTTTTTTTATGATTTTTATTTCTTTTATGACTATGTTAAGTTTCTTTTGGTTAATTGTTGGATGACTTCTTTAAATTGTTTCGAACTATATGAATATATTGTGCTATGTTGTTTGTTTTTGTGTGTGTGTTTCATATATAACATGCTAGCACGAAATTGTTACAATATATGATCTCCACAACACACAAAGCATTTGCTAGTTTGTCTCCCTCAAATAGGAGAAGTTTGTTGAAGATGGAGTTAAAAGCTTATATTTGATGAATTCAATCCTCATGAAATTTGAAGACTTTGTTTCTATTAGTCTTGTGTGTTGTTTGTATGTATTTTCTTCTTGTGGTTAAGATATAATTTTAATTGATTAAAAGAATAATTAAGCCAGTTAAAATGTTTGTATCTAAAGGCTAAAAGGACTACAATGAATATCTTAACTAGTTAAATTATCGAATTAATATATTAAAATTACTTAAAATATTAAATGACTATGACATATTTTTTTTAATATGTTAAAATGATTTTTTAATAGGTTGAAATCACTTATGTTCTTAGAAGGTTTTATCAATTTGTTTTTAACATATTGACTCAATTTGTTCTTTTCATTAGTAAGTGGAATAAATAGATTATTTCAAGATTTCAATCTATTAAATCTGACGGATGTTTTATATATAACTTTATTTTCTTAATCATTTAGAGAACATAATTTTAGAACAATATTTTGCAAAAAAAAAAAACATAACTTTTGAGAGAGTTATATTTATGAGATTAAAATCGTGTTCTTGGATTTTTCTTTGCAAATCTTGGAGGTTATCTTGATTGTTCAAGGAGAAGTAAGCATGATTGTTGTTTCGCTTTAGTTGTAATTAAGTAAATCAGGTAATATCTTTCTTTTGTAATGTGTTTGGGTAGATTGCGATTTGTATTTTTGAATAGGGTCTTCAGATTGAAGATCTATAATAAGCTTTTATAAAGTATTCTTGAACCTATTCTTGTAAGGTGCAAGAACTTGATTCTTGGCATACTTGTAATATGATTTTTGTTGTGTTTAATGTGAACTTAGCTAGTGGTAGCTCTTCGAAAATAGTGAACCAGTATAATATTTGTTGTATCCTTTTTGTTCTCTTGATCTCATAAATTGTTGCCATATTCACTATTTACTGTTGTTGTGATAAGTTTAGATAATCAACATGTTGAAAGACATACTAGAATCTTTTAATTTGTTGATTCAACAAAGTATTTTAAACTAATCATAAAAGTTTTCAAACAATTAACAAAAAATTTTATTGGTTTAATTCATCCTCCTCTTAAACTTGACCGTCTTTTTTTTTACAATATGCTCACGTAAAGAGATAAATATTAATAGGAATAAGCTTAAATAAGATATATGACTCTAAATCAAAGAAGGAAACATTATTAGAGGCTATATCATAATCAATGAACAACATCACTTAAAATATAATAAATGTACTTAACATAAGAACATTATTTGTTGTTCAAAATTAAATAATAATTTATGAATGAACACACAATCCTAAGTAACAATGGATCTATGGACATAATTCTTGACAAAAACAAACTAGCAACCAAATTGAAATAGCAACAAAAATAACAAGGAAAATGGAATTTGTGATTACTAATGGATTTCTATGATTCATACCAAATTGCAATTTAAATCATGTTCCATTTGTTTTCATGGATTAAACCTTGCTCTAGTAACCAAATGATAAGATCAAACATGCATGGAAGTTTATGATATAAAGATTCATCAAAAATAAATTAGATAGCATGAATCTCATTTTCACTTATGCATTTGGATGTGAAAGGAGTTTGAATCATAAATTCTATTCAAAGAAGAAATTCAAGACAAGAATAAGAACAACAATTAAATTAAAAGAACAACTAGAAAACACCGAATAGAGAGATAATAAATTGACGAAAATATAAGAACAAAATGAAAACAATTAAACTATCCAACAATTAGAAAAATGAAAAAGGTAGAAAAGACTTAAGAGATGGAAGAAGTTCTAATGGCCAATAGAATTTGAAGGTTCTTCATTTGATGAGAAATTGTCACTTGATTCATGAGAGCTCAAGATAAGATGCAAAGGAGATTATCACTTTTCACAAATATCTTACAAACAATTTGTCATATATTTTGAAAGTGAATTGCAAAAAAAAGATGACTATTAATAAGCTAAGCCATCTAAAATTCACCATACAAATGACACTCAAATTCACCTAAAATGAAAAGGAAATCCAAGATCTAGAACCCTCAAAGTGTTCACTGAAAATTCAAAGAAGAAAAGGAAAAGAAAACTAATATTCAAATTTTAAAAAGAAATCTAAAAAGATATTTGGAGTTGGCCAAAAATTAGGAGGTGTCTGGTTTGGACATGCTTTCCTTGCTTATTTTTTACCCTTCTTTTTTTACCAGATTTGACAAATCCCACTTAGGCTTCAATTTGGGCTTTACATAATGTTTTCTTCCTCTTTTCTTATCCTTGGCTGCCTCTTATATTGCCTTCTTAAGCATCAGACAACCTAACTAAGCCTAATCTAAAAACATCATTAGTTACACCTAGAAAATATAAGAATTAAATCCTAGAAATTAAAGTCCAGAAAATACAAAATAATAATAAAAGAAACACTTTTTGTATTGAGCAAGAACATCTTATCTTATAATACTTTGTGTGATCTTGTAATAATGATATATTCTTAATCTTGTTCTTCTATGTATTCATCTACTTATCAGATATAATTATATTTCTATCGTTAAAATTATTTTAATACTAACTTCCAAATATATAAGGAGGTTTTCCTCTATCACCTTTTTAATTATATCTCATTTTTTTTCTCTCCATTCTCATTATCCCCCCCCTTCTTTTTTTATCTCTAGAATCCATTTCATTTCACTGTTTGTGTACTGTAAATGCCAACACAATAGCTCATCTCCCAGATAAATTCACCTGTGACAACCCAGACAATGTTTCATACACAATAATTACTAATACTGAACATATGATTTATCACTATAAACATGGACACAATCTAATCTAATTAGCTGTAGTGTTTTCATTCTGATGTTTCAAATGTGCACTGTATCAATCAACTAAGCATGTATCCGACCATGAACTTTATAGGCCAATGGATCTCAGGTAAAAACACTGAGAACTTTCACTTTTTGATTTAAAGAATTTAAAAGTAGAGATAGAGGCTGCACAGATCTAACGGGATGAAAATAAAGGAAGCTTTTCGGTATTAGTAAAATATTAACTCTTTTCTATTCCTAGATGTCTAAAACTGTTTGATATCATTGTTCATCTTCCTCCATACAACACAGTATGTTTTGTGCATTTTTAAAAACAAGAGAACCTTTCTTGGTTCTTTCAACAATTTGCCTTATCAATTGCTGTTCCACCTCGTTATCATCAAAACCATTATTTTCAACTTCAGTACCAGCTAGTTCATAAATTCTAGAGCTGTGCCCTTCCAACACTGTTACTTCGCTAGAATCATTTGCTCCACCATGTTGAACCCCTAATACATGCAAATCATGTAAATGTAAACCTTCCTTGTGGTGGTCAGTACTATCATGTGGTGAATTTTGTTCAGATTCATTTATCTTTATCAGTTCTTCATAGGCCTCAGTGTATGCATCTAGAGCTTCACCTGATAAATTGAGGATTAAGGGCTGGGACATAAGGTCACAATCATCATTTCCTCTACCAAAGGAAGATGCCTTTTGAAGATAACCCTCTTGCTTTGATTCCAAAAGCATTACTTTCCTCTCACTATTTTCAAGGGCAATCTCAAGCTCCTGCACGCGTTGCTCAAGTCGAGATTGTATAACTTCATGCAAACGCAAACTCAGTTCATGAGGCAAAACTGCATAGTTAGCAGGGAGAGGTGTTGGATCACCGGCATCCTCAGTGGATTTTGGAGGGATGGAATCTTTACCACTGACCATGTCAGCTCGTAACTCACCTTGGGAAAAATCTGCCACAAACTCTGAATCAATCTGCAACAGTTTGTTTACCATTAACCCATTTAAGAACCATAAACTTCAACCACAAGCAATGGAAGAAAGTATAGGATGTAAGCTTTCACTTTAAAAAAACAAATGTGTATGATTTGCAAAACAAAGAAGAATTGGAACTTCTAAGAAAAATAAGGCGCATAAAATTGGCAAAGGAGCTAAAACCATATATATAGCAGTGCAAAGATTTCTTGTTCAGTTGATCAGCTCGCTAATGAAAGGTTGGCTGTGTGTCAGGAAGCTCAGTTATTTATTGCAGTATTCTGATTTCTAAAGTCATGATAAATTAGTCATGTGAATTAGAATCCTAATAGATCAAAACAAGTGGAAGTGGTCCTTAATGTTACAGACCAATGTTATACTTTGTACTCTCCATAAAGGTGAAAAAGGTTAACAGGGCAGAATTCAGTAACATAATCTCTTTTAAGGAACTTAAATAAGGGGTCATTTCCATTCCATTTTTTGTTATTTTCACCACAGCCAAGAATGAGAGACCAACTAAACTAGGAGGTGAATACATTGCAGTCGGCACACAAAATCTTGCATGAATGATCCATATTTGGTATTTCAACAAGTTTTACACTAGCTGCCAAAAGCATCACACAACCCTCCTCCTTGCATGGGCTTGGGACCAACAATAATACCATAGTCTGAGTAAGGAGGTGAATAAATGGAAGAACTAATAATAAAACACATCAAAATTAATATATTTCAAGACAATGTTTTGTGCTAGAAGATCATATAATTACTAGGAAATGTGAAAACAAACATATATTCTTACCTCAACAAGCTCAGATAACTTTCTTTCTAGGCTTGATGCATTCATGTCCAACCCCAATCTCTCGAGTTCAGCTTCAAGCTCAGCTTCAATTTTGCTCATGGATTCTGAACTTTGTTCTACCTTTTGATGACATGATTCTTTGGAGTCAATTCTTGGTGAATTATCTACATGCTTTTCAGGGGAAAATTCATTTAGCTCCTTATCATATGAGGAATGATCACAAGTATCCTGCGAACCATAATTTTCATTCTGTAACTCCTTCACAGTCATTGCATCTTTCATTTCAAGTTCCTCTTGTAGATCTTGAACCAAGTTTTCAGTCTGCTTCAACAACTCTCTTAACTTGCCTATTTCTCTTTTATTTGCCATAATGGAAGTTATCATCCCATAAGAAATCCCAAGACTGAAGAGAAGTGTTTTATCTGATGAATGTGGACATAACGAATTTAGTAATCAAAGTATACCATTTTACATTATCCAAATCAATTACCTAATACATGTTGTCCCCCCATGAATAAATAGAAACCTAATTCATTTCAAATGTCTATATTTGCAGTTCCTTATGAAGATGATATTTTTGGGTTATAATTTACAAAGCTAGGCTTGATCAAAACAGTTAAGATTAGATAATAAAGCCCTTTGGTAATTAATGCTGGGAATGCTGCTTTAAAACCTGAAGCAATATCACCCAACCTTCAGCCCTCAAAAAAATATCCATTTGCAAAGGAACAGTGATATTTTCTATTGTGGATTTCAATATCAATGAGATTCCTTTACAACTTTTATCCTCACAACAATACAGTAGGAGACTGTTACTAAGCATAACACCTAGAAATTTAAAAGATATATGTATATTATCATATTATCATCCTCAAGAGTAACTAACAAGTGTGATTCACCACAAAAGGAAAAAGTTCTAAACATAACCGTGAACAACAAATACATAAATCAAACATTTGTAACACAGCACAGGCTAAGGAGGTATTGTTTAAATCAAGAAATATTATACCATATTGTTGTGTATGGACAAGACTTCCACTCGATACATTGTCAGAAAAGCTCAATCTTCGCCTTCTCCCACTGACTGCATTAAATTTCTCCTTAGCGTCATTTACAGATCTGATATTTGGTAAGGAAGGAACCCCAAATACGTTTTCATCCTTTACTCGACCGGCTGCTTTTTGTAGCTTATATTCCTTGCTTCCAAAAGAAGCACTAAATAGACTGTTATTTTCTCTGTTGATTATTTGGCTTCCATTGCTCACAACAAATGATCTCGTGGTTGTGGACGGCGATGCAAGAGAACCAAAAACATATTCTTCGGTTTCAGTGTGCTCCTTGTATAGCTGAGCCATAAAGCAACTTTCTAGGGAACTTAAAGGTCTAGTCACACGCTCAGACAAAAGCTTCATCCTGAGAAGGGTTTTTTGTCCAGAAGAGTTGTTGATAGGAATCACTTCAGCTGAAGAACCTGGAATAAGGAGACCATGATCACCAACAATGTCAGAGCTTTGGCTATTTGCATCATCAACTGCCTTGAAATTATCATATGGTGATAAGGGCATTGCTAAGTTTGATAAAGATAGAACATCCTGCTTGCTATAATTCCAAAACTGCTGCATTTTTTCACCATTAAACCCTCTGGAAGAAGCCACTTCTCTTGTTACAAGACCATCCTGTGTGTACTGATCTGAAGCCCTTCCATCAGAGAAAACATCCTTTCCCAAATCATCTCTTCTGGCTTGTTTGGCGAAGGGAGAGGAGCAGCTAGGGGTGACAGGATTCTCAAAACATGAATCCTCTGAAGACACATGACAGGATCTATCACCATGTTTTGCAACCGTGTTCCAATATTTAGCCAAATAGCCAGCTCCAGCAGCAGCTGCAACAACCCATAAATCCATTCTATCCTCCCTACCACAGCCACTACCCGAACTCCACAGCACAAGTCACCCCTTTTCTTTCAACAATTAGCACCAAACAGCATAGGGAAGAACCTTCCATGAATTAGAGATATAACCCTTCACCTCTTCCAGCAAGAACAAACAAAAGAACCAAAAAATCACTTCTTTCAAAACTACAATCCTTCACTCACCATACACATATTCCTCCTCCTAATGTCAAAACCACAAGAAACTAATCCCCAGTCCCCAACAAAACTAAATAAGAACCTGATACTACCCAGAAACAGAGGAAATAAAAAAGGGTTAATTCACAACTTTCTCCCAACTTCAAATGGCAGAGACAAGCACAGTTTATTACAACAAAAACAGATTTTCAAGGGAGAAACAAAACCCCATTTGACCGAAAAGAACAATAGAAGCTGACACATAGAATTTACTTAACAAAATAACACAGGCTTTTAATTTTCTGGCATTGCAGAAAAGAAAAAGAAAAAATGAGTTTTTTTTTGGGAATCGGTGGTGATTGTTGTGAAAGGAAATGTATGACATGAAAAGGAGTCGAATCTTAGAGGTCAAGTACCTCCAAACATAATGAATAAGACCTGCTACACCGTTTTCTCCACAGAACAGATACAATACGACGTTTTCACGACACAAAAACACCACTCGCTAATAAGATATCACGCGGATAAGAAAATAAATAAACATTTATTTTTCTGCACATAAATTTCTATGCTTTTCTCTCTCCCTCTCTCCAGTTTTTATAGGGTCCATTGGAGTCTCATCCATATTACCCTATGTCTTCAAATATGAGAGAGAAAGGGTGGAAGAGAAGGGTAAGAAGAATGAATGAGATAAAAAGAAAGAAAGTGTATTGTCTTCTATGTTCACAATTTTTTCTAGGTTGTCCCTTTTCACATTTTTTTCTTTCTTTTTGGAACTAGCACATGGATTATTATTACTATTACACCCATGTAAATAGATTTTATATTGCTATTCAATTATAGAATATGAAAATTTATTGACTTTTCAATCATAGTATTTTAGTTTAAACAATGTATAGACTAAACATTAATTTTATATAATTAAAATGTATTTTTTAATATAAATAAGATACTGTAATTAAAATTTGTAACAAATAAATATTTTTGTATATTAGTACATTTTTTAAAAGTTAAAAATTAATTTAAAACTAAAAATATTGGAAATGATAAAAGAAGGAAATAAGAAATTAAAAAATTCTAAAAATATTTTCGCCGAGAAAAAGTTTCAAAAACTGAAATCGTAAAATAAATACTTTTATTGAGAAAATTATTTTAATTTTGGAAAAAGAAAAATATTCCAAAAGTCACAACTGCTTTATAATTGTTTATTAAATGACAGAATAAATAATTTGCATAAAAAAATTGTCCACCAAATAGTTGCGTGGAAACTTTTCTTAAAGGAGATGAGAAGATATTAAACTATATTAATTTCATTTGTCAAAGCTATACACTAAATATTCAAAATTGAATTTCCTTAAAAAATTGAACATCAAACTTCAGTCATTGTGTATAAAGGATCTACATGTCTGGTATTTTATTCAGAATTAATTTAAATTTCACACTTAGATATATGTAAGATTTGTGACTATGATTGATTTAAACACATGTTTTAATCATTATTTGTTGATTAAAAGTAAATTAACTTCATTGGAAAATTGGACTCAATCACCAATTATTATATTAATTTATTAAAATTTAAAATAAATAAAAAATAATTAATTAAAATAATTATTCTAATATCGGTTAAACCCTATACCCTAAACATCAAATAAATATGAATTATATTCTTAAGCAACGTTTTGACTCAATTATGATGTTTTAATCTTAAATTAATTCGTTGAAATAATATTTAAAATATTATCTATTTTAAAGTTCAAAATTTTATCAAAATTTTATTTTTAAAAAGCATTTTATAAATAAAATTATATTTAAATTATATTTAATTTCGATTCTAAACTATGTTATTGGACGTACTAAAATGTAATTAAAGTTATACAATTTTTTTTTTCTCTTTCTTATTTTAGTATGAATGCATTATGCAAGGTGTTCTTCTGTTATTATTCGTTTGTTTCCATATAAACTTTACGAAAAAGGTTAGATTAATGAGTGTCCCAACCACACTTCATGTCTGTAACATGTTTATTTAAGTTTGGTTTAGCTACGAAATTATTGGCTTGAAAGATGAAGCTTTGCTTCAGTTATAAATAAATTTCTTTTAGTATGTCAACATATTCCTATAACCTTTTCTTATTTAAATTTATAAATGAGTATATGTTCTTCTTTTTAATGAATGCATTATAAGGACTAATTAAAGAACTTATTATATGTAGTAATATTAGTATCTAAAAATAAATAAATATTTTCTGTAGAAACGGAAGAAATAAATAAATATTTTGTGTAAAAAATAAAGAAATAAAGAAATATTTAATGTTTTTTTATGTTTTCGATATAATGAACGTCTTTTTACTTTTCTTTTCAAAATTAATTAGTTAATTATTTTCCTTTTAAAAAACATTAAAATTGATATATGCAAATAAGAAGATATACAAAGGAATTAAAGAGAAAGAGTTCAGTAAAAGATGAAGAAAAGATATGTGCATTATTTCATTCACATATGGAATATTTATAGAAGAAAATAAAATATTATGGATGCAAGAGGTAAGAAAAGTTGATTGTGTAATTATTGGTTAAACATAATTTAGTTAACTACATTTCAACTGTTATGCGTACAATACAACTTATTAAATTGACTTATTTTGATTTAAAGTAAAGTAATTTTAAGGAAGTGATTTCAAGTGTTTTTCTTTTTTTTTTTTAAATTTTGGACATGTCTTATTTTTAAGAATTTCTTTTTAGTGTTTATAAGATAAATTAAACTATTGCATAGAAATATTTAGTTTTTTCTCGAACTTTCAAAATGTTGGTACCAAAATCATTATTCCCGTTAATCTCATTAGACTTGTTAAAGGTGACGTCTTATGATAGACATACTCATTGTCTAAAGAGCGACTTATGATCGACCAACTCATTGCCTAAAGGGCGACTTGCAGTTATCTAATGCTTATATCCTATATTTCTCTAACACTTAACGTAGTTTACTATGAGGTCTACCCTTTTTATGTATTTAGGGTTTAGGGTTTATAATTGATGGAGTTTAGATTTAACACTTGACATATTTGGTTAGACATGGGTTGATGCCCAAGTGTGAGACGATACACAGTCTCCCGATCTTGAGACGAATAATGCAAAAAGGCATAAAAAGTGTTCTAGAATTTATGGAAGACCATCCAACCACCACACCTTTGGTTAAGAGAAAATGAGAAGATGAAGCTTCTTGGAGGAAAAATCAACATTTCAAAGATGAATATTAATAATCTTTTCCTTCTTAGTTTTGTAAAAATGTTTATAAGTAGTCTTAGATAAAAATAGAAGTAGAAATTTTTGTATAAAAATTGTTCTTGCCGGTTGACCCTCTTGTCGGTTGACTCTATGACAATCCCATGCCTCATTCCCTCTCCTTAGATAATGCTTCACTATATCAAAATAACCTGCACCTACAAAGACAGAAAAGGGCGCCCTAGAGGCCATTTGCACTCCGACGCTCAAGTCAATACTGGGGCAAGTACACCAAGTGTATTGTGTATTTTAGTTTAGGTCTAAAAATTGCGTACCTTTGTGAAGTGTTTTACTGCCCTTTATATAGTCTAGGGTTTCCTCTGCGCCGCTACCCATATTTAGGGTTTACAGGAATACCCTTGTGCCGCTATCACCCAGACTTAGGGTAATCTTATGCGTAAGGCTTTCCTTAACTGGAGTACAGGATGGCCACCTGGGTACCCCCTCGTGCACCTAATCTCTAGGGCCACCTGTCTTGGGAGTGCCTTCACTGTTCACGTGCCATGCATGTAGCGTCACTTGGGAACACTAATCCTGATGGGCACTCAGGCCCTTCAAGACTCTGCACTAACTGTGCTTTCCTCCACACACATGGGTGCTTCGTGACTTAGGTCTCTCCCTACCTCTGGGCATTTTACTGATAACTGGTCTTATCTCGAGATCCACCTTAGATGTTCTAGTTCCATTGTTCAAAACACCCAAGACCGATGTCACCTCGTCGCACCCTGTTGCCGAGGACTCATCACCCTGTTGCGTGACGAGGACACATCGTTCCACTCTGGTGATCGACACGCTGATGACTAATCAACCCACTAGTCCATACTACCTGTGGGACCCAGCCCACATGGCTCTGGCCCATGTTGTGGGACCCAGCTGACGTGACTCGCTATTACTAGCTATTCTCGGTGTTCGAGGACTGGTCGGTACAAATATAATATTCTTTAGGATTTAGGGTTTAGGTTTTAGGAGCTTTGGAGCTTATAAACCCTTGAAAAAAAAAATTCAATGTGGGACTTGATTCAAGGCGGTAACGAAAATTCTAACATGATGTTGCACTTTGAACATTTAGTCCCATATCTCTTAATCCATTGAGTGTGAGGAGCTGATAAGTGTCATAATTCAGTAATATTATATATAAAAAGATAGACACTTATGATTTTAATTGATAAAATAGTTATAATTCAACCCCTAATTTAGGAATTTGAACCTTTTTTACATATTTTATATTATAAGATGAATCTGAATGATATTTTCACAAATTTGTGTTAATTTCTGGATTCTAAGTGAAAATGGAGATAAAAGGGCTAAAGGAGAATGAACAAGATGAAAAGGGAAAGTTGGAACATTGAAAACTCGCCCAAGCAAGATCACTCTAGAGGAATGCGCTTAAGGCTTGCCCAAGTGAGTTCACTCCAATGAAGTTGGGCTTTTCTCATCAAACTTGCTTAAGCAAGTGTACCGAGAAGGAGTGCTCGAGTGCCCGAGACCTCGGTCTAGGCATATGGGTATGGTCAGGTCGGCTATTGGGCCCGAATGGTGGGTCATGAGTTTGACCTAGTTTTATTGGTAAGCCCAAGGGGGGATAATTAAAATAATAAGTTTTGTCATATATTAATATGTGGTTGTCAGTTATATATGTTAACCTATGGATAAGTGTATGCGTTAATATATATCTATGGTTGTTAGTTGCATAATAATTAATATTTGTTGAGAATAAAAGAGGAGCACTCGAGAATAATGGTGCACACGTGAAACAGAATGTTAGCCTGTGGTTAGCACTTGAAGATAAGTGGTGTCCGTCACAGGTGGTTTTTCTGTTGTGATTAAACGCTTTCACTTATGCTTTCAGTTGACATTATATTCTAGTGAGTGAAAGTTGTTACAAGAGTAGTTATAAAAAGGGCTTGAGACCCCAGGTAAAGGTACGTTGTTTCTGAATACTAGACTGAAACTGAATACTTATCTTATTTCGTAAGCTCTCATTGACTTGATCGTTAGAGTATGATCAATAGGTAAAATCCCTCTGTCTCAACAGAGCCACATTCCAAGCGCAACGAGAAGATGCAAAAGAGAATCTAGAGGAGGCAGGTTAGAAGCGGAGCTTTCCACCTGATGTGAGTCTCTTATGAACCTTTCTTGGTTTGGGTTGAGTTGGTATAGGTTTCATTGTATTCATGACACTTTCAAGAATTAGGATCAAAATTCTAAAGAGCAATTAATAGAGTTTCTACTCAAGAAAACAAAGGTTCATACTAAAAACACATGAATAGGTAACTTGTAGTGTAAGATAACAATGGAATATGAATGGGTAATTCAAGAACAGTACCAAACTTCAAAGGAAACACAAGAACAACATAAGAACACCAAGAAAAAGTGAAAATACTGATTGAAATTCAATAGGAATTAGAAAATCACAAAGAAATTCATCAAAGAACAAAAACCCATGGATGGAAAACAAGAACAACACATGTATATGGAAACCCATGGTTTGGACGAAATTAAAACAGCAAGAAAACAAGGAAATAAACCAACAAAGTGCAGAACAATGGCAGCAAATGAAAGGAAACAACTCATGGAAAAGATTGAACCGATTAAAAATGGAAAAACTACAAGAAAACACAAATGGGTATTTTTAGAAGATGAATAGAAATGACTTATGTGGTTGTAGCCTTTTGGAGATGTGATTCACGCCACTTGGAGGGTGGTTCTTCCAAGATGAGTGGGTGGTGCCGCCACTTGAGAGTCTCCAAAGCTCACAAGATAAGACATGAAGGAGAAGAAGAGACAAGTCTCACAAACTCACTCTCTCAATTTCAAGATAGTTTCTTTTCTTCTAACTTTCAACTTTTTTTCTATTCAAAGTACCAAGCACCCCTATTTATAATGGAGAGGGCTGGTCATGTTACAAAGGGGAAGGAGTGGGAAGAGTCACTCTTCTAGCTCCTTCTAGTGCCTAAGAGAGAAAGGAGTAGAAAAGTCACTTTTTCCACTTTTTCCTAAAGAAAGTGCCTAAAATGCCTTACATTTAAAGGTTTCTTTTGGTTTTCCTCTTTGGCATACTCCTAAGGATATTTCTATATTATTTACAAATTTATACAAGAGTATTTACAAAGATTTATTTATACTACTATCTTTTGAATTTTCAAGAGAACCCAAACTGTTCTACTTTTTAAGAAGACTAGTAAGAAGAATTTTAAATGCTTGGGTGGATGACCTCTTCCTCCATTAGTGAAATCCTCTTCTACTTGATCTCCATCACCACCCAAGTCAATCAGCGAGAAAGTCAACTGGTAAGAACAACAAGTAATAACTCGCTTAAGCAAGATGTTGCTTAGCCCAAGCCTAATTAGGTTAAATAGAAGGCGTGATGCATAACCCTAGACATAATTGGGAGAATAGAGAGAGATAGAAAACCCTAGAGGAGGTCGTTAAGAAGAAACATCCTGGATCTTCTTTTCTTGTTTTCCATGCTTATAATGGCCAACATGAGTGGCTAATTCTTCCCTTTGGGATTGGGAGTAATTTGTTCAAACTCTTATGTATTGAGGTGATATTTATCTATAATATTTGTAAGGACTGGGAAAATAGTTTATAGTAGAAGTGGTATAATTAAAATGACACCTGAATATTTTTATTATTAAATTTAAAAGAGCATATAAATAGAAATTCATCTATTCAGGTTTCATTTTAAAAGAACCATCATCTCTCTAAAAACTCCATTTTCTTTTCCTCTGCCTTCTCTCCAAGATTTTGAGCTCCTCACTCATTAGTTTGATGATCAGAGTACGCCATTAGACTCTTGGCAACAAAGACTACAAGACTGCTCGATCATAATCTTTGATAGAGTAAGTTCATTTTTATTCCTTTTTCCTTTCCTCTCCCTTCTCTCTAAGATTCTAACCTCTTCGCTTATCAGTTTAACAATCAAGGTCTGCCATTGGATTCCTGACAGTAAACTCTACAAGATTGCCCAATCAAAATCTCAGTTCGAGTAAGTTCATTCTTGGCTCCTTTTCGTTTGAGTTAGTTTTGATTTGGTTAAGTTTATCTTTAGTTTAAGCTTGCATGTGATGCTTTTATCTTCAGAAGTAGTCTCTGTTAGCTCAAGGTCCTAGTGGTATAGTTAGATTTTTTATCAGGATTTTGTGGTGCAGGTTAGGCTACCCTTGAGCTTTTGGTAGTTCAGAGCTCTTAGGGAGCATCTGCTCAAGTTCAGGTAAGGGAAGCTAGTTTAAATTGCCAAATTTTCTTGCAGGATTTCTTGTTTTTGAGTAGATTGGGATTTTTTTGATATGGAAATGTGAAAGTGTAGATATAATAGATGTTGTAGAACGTATATGAGTTTGGAATTGAATGAGTTATTGAATGTATTTAAATAGTTTGTTAAATTCAAATGAAATGTTTGATGAGAATTGAATGTTTGATTTTAAATTATTTTGGTTTAGAAATCATATATGTGTGTGTGTGTGTGTTTAGATTGACATAATATAATTGACTCAATGAGAGTGCTTGTATAATGTTGAACAGGAACTGTCAATGTAATGTGTAGTTTTATAAAATTATGAGTTAAATGAAATTCTAAGCTTTGGTATGATTTAATTGTGATTTTGGATATTGTGAGATGTGGAATATGAATTTTAATCATGACATAGTATTTTTAGGAAAGAAAATACCGTGTTAAGATTGTTTAGGATGTGCATTGACTAGGGATTCGTCTAGAAGAAGATATTCTGACTCTCCTAAGATAATGGAATCATATAGATGAAGTTATTCAAGTGGTGAGAGTCGAAGGAGGTTCATATGAATGGGTAAGTTGTTTGCAAGATAACTAACTTGACCTGTTATATAAGTTAACTTTGTCATACTAGGAGAGATAATATTGAGATTATTTATGTGCATAGCTATGTTGATTTCACAGTGAGATAGTATGACAGGTGCAGATCTCTGAGTTTAAATCAATGCATGAGTCTTCCGGAAGTAGAATCAAGTGTCTATGTGTTGTGAGTCAGTAGAAGTCTGACATGTGGAAGATGAATTTATGAATTTTAATAAACACTAGATGGTTGGAGAAATTGTACAAGACTTGATGAATTATATTTATTAATTTGAAATTGAAATTAGATATTTATATAGCTAGCTTACCCTGTTCTTTGTTTGTGTTTGTTTTTTTATCTGTGATGATCGTGTTTTACACGGGAGCAAATGAGGTTGCAGGTAATAGAGCTTCTCAGTGAACAGCTGGAGGATGAGATAGTTTTCATTTGAATGCTTTGTTTTGTTTTGAAAAATTTTGGTGTATATATTAAAATCCCTATGAAAAGGGATATCTTTTTGAGATAGTTGTAAATATTCATATGTTAATTACATATTTCTTGTTTTACTTTTATTTTATTATATACGGAAAAAAATTAGGAATGTTACAATATTAGTTCTTGATTGATGATTGGTACTATCATTTTATTCTTATAGCTTGAATTATTCATGATTTTGATCCTTAGATTTGACTGGAAAGTACTTCTAAGCATTTGACAAAAATGATAATTTTTAACATATTTGAATGCTATGAATAGATTTAAAATAATTTCTTTATAACAATTGTTCATAATGATAAGGAGTTTTTATAAATATGCGAGAAATTGATATTTAGGAGACTCTCTTAATAATTTTGTATGCGAGGAATCAATTTGAATGATTTTTATATGTGCATCAATATCAATTAATATTGAATATTATATGCTTTTGAAAAATACAAACGAGTGAGAAGGATGAACCCCAATCTCAATTCTCCAAATTGACTCATACAAATCATTTACTTTGCTTTATTTAATTTCTTGCAAATTCATCATATACACAACCTTTCAACAAACTTTTACATATTGTCTTATATTTAAATAATATTATACTTCAAAGTTTAACTGTTTGATGTAGGTTCGATATTTGTCCTTAGGGACAAATTATTACTTCTGACTCGGTATACTTGCTGTAAAATAGTCATCAGGAGCCTCTCTAGTTATAAATAAAGCCTTATCCCCCTTATAACTCACCTTTGAATTGAATAAGAACCCTTATTGTCTTCTTGTTCTTCTTATGTCTCCAAATGAGAGTATTTTTGTAAGGGATCTTCTCTAAGGATCCTTCCTTGGAAGAGGAACCCTAGTTTGAGTTTCTTAAAGAAACTTGGGAAAAGTAATTGTTTTTAAGTCTTATGCTTCTTCGGAGGGTGCTTTCATCAAGAACCCTCCTATGGGATCCTCAAATGTAACATCCAAGAGTTTTCAAAACCGTATCATCACGTCGTTTCGAAACTTCGTTCCTACTCGAATGCCTTTCCGCGTGTAATGTTCTGATTGGCGCACTTGACTGAGTGTTTTTTAAATGTCACTTTCTCTCGTGTTGTTTGACATGGCGACATTGTAGATGGTTTAAACATATGGAGTTGTTTCACCTGCCCTTTTCTTCCTTTTAGAGCAACTCTCATTTCGTGTTACTTTTGCTCTCAAATAGGTATTGTTCTTGTCCTACTTTTCATTTACTGGATTTCCCTTTCATTTTCACTTTTCCATTTTAGACTCAATTATTCTCTAAAAATGCCTTCCATTTTTCTAGTTTTTTGGGCTTTCATTTTCGAGATTGTCTTTTCTATTTCTACTGGTTTTTGCTTGTGAGGTTTTAGTTTTAGGGTTTTTATTTTCTATTAATGGTTTCTTATGATGCGTCTTACCTCTAGATCAAAATGAGACTTCTTAGAGAGACGTTGGGGTACATGTCTTTGAAGAAGGTCAGGGATTTTCACAATCTTCAAGAGATTAGCAGGACCGAGGAGAAAGACATGGGAATTCAAGTTTGTGAACTAGACGAGGCAGTTTACAAGAATGAATCTGACAATGTAGAGGGTAGATTTTTCTTTTTTTACGATACTATTTTTATTAAGCTTGGTTTTCATCTTCCATGGGATTCCTTTAAGAAGGAAGTGTTCAACTTAATGAATGTCGCCTCTACCCACCTGCATCCTAATAGTTGGGCATTTCTCTGTGCCTTTCAGATATTATAAACACACTTTAGCACAATTTTGACCTCAAACATGATTTTTAATTATGAGTTTAAAACCTAGTCTCGCCAATTATGGGCTTTATTAAATAGTGTTAGCGGACAAGGTCTCTTGACCCTTTTCCAATTCTCTTAGAAGTGTTTCAAGGGTCATTGTTTGAAAATTTAAGCCCTTGATCATAACCCTACATTACTATAAGGTTTTCCTCTTTACTGGACTCAAAATCCTCACGTTTAGAATGCTTGAAAGGTAAAGAGACTTGAACTGTCCAAGCATGAGAACCATGAAATTGAAAAAGTTGAAGGCTGTTTTTGATTTAGTTATCCTACTAAAGCTAGATTATTGGATTGTAGGTTTGAAAGTCTACAATGGTATGCAACTCCTTCTTAACACTTACTTGGCTTTTTTATTTTCTTGTTTTAACCTTAATTCTCTCGTTTTTAGATAACTAAATGGTGATCTCCAAGAAGAAAATGTGATGGAGGACCATCCAAGCCACTATACACAAGAATAAAAGACAGATCAACTATCTATATAAATACTAGAATAAACTGGCATAGGAATTGTATTTTGGTTTCTTTTCAAGAGTACTTTTTAGATGAAACAAAGACACTCTAGAAACCCTAACTTGTCACACAAGTAAGAGCTTCTAGACCATCTCAAAGGAGCATACATGGCCTTCTTAAGCCATCATACTCACCATAGTTAAGTCTACTTAATTAGAATTATTTTAGCTTAAGGAGCAAGCTACCTTCATTTATAAATACTCTAATTCCTACTTATGTACTTAGATTTGCAAATATTAAATGAATAGTTCTGAACTTGAACACTCATTCTCTCCCAAATTTCTCTTGCTAGTGAGCCTATTAGGCCTAGTGAACCTAGGGAAGGTTGGCCTAACCTATTTCCCCTCCATTGCACCTTCAATCTCACTAACCCTAGCACCTTCTCTTCAATTTGGTGCCTCCTCTTCACATTAATTCTGCTGCCACTCCATTCCTTCCATTAACAAAGAACTTGGATTGCATAAGGTGGTATCAGAGCACACAAAGATCCATGACTGCTGCACCACGTTTCATCTAAGTCAAAATTCTACAATTTTTTTTTTCTGTTTAACATTGTTCTTCACAGTTTCTTGCTTGTTCTTGAGTTTTCTTCCATTGTTCTTTGTTTTCCATTGCTCATAATCATTTTCTACCATTTATATTTATTTTCAACTATCAAGTTCCACCATTTATTTTCTTTCAAACCTTCCTCAAACACTTTGTTGCATGTTCTGCTGCCAAACCTCTTTATTCTTCACTATTTTCAATTGTTCTTGTTGTTTTCTTCTTTTTTATTAGTTAATTATGTGTTTTCTTTGATGTTTCACCGTTTAATATCTCTCATCCACAATTTAAATGGCTTACATTGCCTTTTGTTCGGTTAAAATTGCTTCAAATTGTTCACACACTCATCTGCATGCAAACCTATCCAACATTATTTCTGTTCTTCACTATTGTGGTTTGTTCTTGCTGTTCTAAACAATTTAATCGGTTGTTATTGCTAATTTCTTGTTGTTCACCATTTATTCTTTGTTATAAAAAATTTAATCGGTTCATTTTGAGATTTTTATGGTTTAAATGCATTCAAATAGCTTCTACATGCAAACCTTTTCTTACCACATGTTCTGCACTATTTTTTATTTGTTGTGCTTCAATTCTTGTTGTTTTTCTGTGTTTAATTCCGTTTATGTGTGTGTTTAGGTGTTGTCTTCTGTTTCTAATCCTTGCATGTCAATTGTCACGTTCCAATATTACTTACTGTTCTTGCCGATTGACTCGCCTATCAGTTGACTCCACGACACTCACACGCCTTCTTCCTCACGTTGATATGTGCTTGATTCTTGCGAAACAATATGCACCTGCAAAAGAGAAAGGGGCGCCCTAGAGGCCGTTTGCACTCCGACGCTCAAGTCAAGATGGGGCAAAAAACACCAAGTGTATTGAGTCTCTCTGTGTTTAGGTCTAGAAACTGCGTACCTTTGTGAAGTATCTCACTTTCCCTTATATAGTCTAGGGTTTACTGCGCCGCTAGCCCTAATTAGGGTTCACTGCGCTGCTAGCCATATTCTGGGTTTACTGGAATACCCTCACGCCCCTATCACCCAGTCTTAGGGTAATCTAGCACATAAGGTTTCCTTTTCTGGACTGCAAACACTACAGGATGACCACCTGAATGCCTCCTCGTGCACCTAGTCTCTAGGGCCACCTGTTTTGGGAGTGCCCTTGCTGTTCACGTGCCATGCATGTAGCCTTTACTGGGAAACCCTAGTTCTGATGAGTACTCGACCCCTCAGGACTTTGCACCTAACTGTGCTTTCCCTGCCACACGCATAAGCTCTTCGCGATTCAGGCCTCTCCCTATTTCTGGGTATTTAACTGGTCATTGGCCCACTCTGGGAACCAACATTAGCTGTTCTGGTTGTGTTGTTCAAACCACCCAAGTCCGATGTCACCTCGTCACACTCTGTTGCCGAGGATTGATCAGCCTGTGGTGCGACGAGGACACATCAGTCCCTTATGGTAATCACCCTTCTCTGTGGTGACACGCTGATGACTAATCACCCTTCTCTGTGGGGACACGCTGATGACTAATCACCCTTCTCTGTGGGGACACGCTGATGACTAATCACTCGCTAATCCAAACTGCATGCGGGGTCCATTCCACGTGGCTTTGGCCCATGCTGTAGGACCCAGCTGACGTGGTTCACCCTTTACTATCTGTTCTCGGTGTCGGAGGACTGGTCGGTACACAAGCCCCCCAGTCTCAAGCTGTTAACTTGTTTCAGCGAAGAGACTAAGTCATCGGCTCGGGCGACCTACATAGCTCTGCGCGTAAGGACATGAACAGTGCGCTGAAGGGACACTTCACCAACCCCTTTTTATCTGTTAACACGTGGCAGCATCAACGGTCTGGGATTCCTAACGTTTGCGCTCCCTAGGGCTACGGTAAACCTCTTCAAAACCCCGCGCCACTTCACTGTTCCATCACTTTGCATTCTCAACTTCTGCGAACTCTATCTCCCAGTGCATGCTTTCTTCCTCACACCAACCTTTTCAACCTCTTTCGTCTTCGCTCAACTAAAGGTATGATTTTTATGTCTTCTCCCCTCTTTATAACATAATTTTGATCATCCATGTTGCATGTTGTAACTGTTCTGGGCCTGTTTCTGATTTCTGCATTCTAGGGTTTCTGGTCTTCTTTTATGGGTTCGTTCTTCCTTTGAGTCTTCGTCCATCATTGTTTTCTTCTAAGCCTTTATCTCTTCCTGCCTCTCACTTGTTTAGATTCGAGATGGCCAGAACCAAAACAACCTCCAACCCTCCTCCAACCGTAGCGATTGATTACAAGGCCCTCTACCCCTGGGCTTCTGAGGATCTCCTTGCTGAGACCTCAAAACTTACATCCTGTGAAGATCTACGAAAACATAGGGATGATGAGAACGAAATCAAGGGGTGCGTCTTTGGCAGAGAAACTGACGCGTACATCTCTGTGCGACCCTGTACAGAAGACGAACCCGTTTGCACCGATGATCGCTGCAACAACGAGGAACCCTTCTTCTTCTTCTATGCCACTATCTTCAAACGAGTCAAAGTCCACCTCCCTTTCACTGGGTTCGAGAGGGCTTTACTTACAGAGTTGAACGTGGCACCTGTCCAACTGCACCCCAACAACTGGGCCTTCATCAGGGCGTTCTCCATACTTTGCAACAACCTAGGGTTCACTCCCTCGATAGATGTATTTCTATACTTCTTCGAGGCGAAGAGCCCTGGGAAGAGGCTTTGGGTGAGCCTGAATGGAGTGGCAGGGAGGGTCCTACTCACCTTCTTCTCGCAATCATACAAAGGCTTCAAGGGAAAGTTCTTCCGAGTCTGTTGTAGCTCTTACGACTCCACCATGCTCGACGGGTTCCCATTATATTGGGTGGAGAAGTTGAAGTTCAAGAAACCCCGCAGACTCAAAGAGCTGACGACCTCTAACCGAGAACTGTGCCAAACTATCTCCAGTTGGGGCGTGGTGTTTGACACCACCCAGCTAATTAGGCATGAATACGACGCTGAGACCCTCAGCATATACATCGGTATATTAACTTTGTCTTGCATCTAACTGTTTATATACTTCATGCTTTGTCTTTCTCACCCTTTCTTATTGTCCACTACAGGCATGGCGCTCAATGCTAATAAGAAGAAAAGGCTGGCAGATGTGCTAAATCACCGCAATGCTGGTGGCTCGGGCCCTGCTAGCCCTTCATCGCCCGCTGTTGTTGCCCTAGAACCAATTGCTGAAAAATAAAAAAGGGCAGCCCTAGTGGAAATTTCTTAGGATGAGGACACCTGCTTTGGCCTCGTCTTCAAGAGGAAAAGGGTGGAGGTTGCTGCAGAAGTCTCCTCAGCAACAGAAGGGCAACCTCCATCCTTTAAGGAGAACTCCCCAGCGCTTCGTCTCCCCCTGAGCCAATCTTGGCGCTCGAGGGCGGTGGGGAGAGTGCTCCTTCCACCAGCCAGATACCTTCTGCCCCGGAGCTGCCTCCTCTCCTCCAGCGGACTCTTGCATAGATGCCTGGCCAAGCTGCTTTGGAGGCCATGGACAGGAACTCCCTTGGGGATCTCATCAACCACGGTCTTGGGGAGTTTCTTGCTGTTTCTAATTTCTTGCTGGTCAAAGGCAGCGCTGAGGCTGAGCTGCTTGAGAAGGCTGCTAGATTGGAGAAAGAGTTGGAACAGAAGGATCTCCAACTCCACCAAGTAGCTAAGCGCGAGACTGCCCTTAATCAGGAATTGGGTAGTCTCCGCCAATCTGAGAAGGAGACCAAGAAGCTCCTCTTGTCCAAGGGGCAGGAGGCCCTCCATCTTGAAGCCAAGATTCTCCCTCTCCGCAACAAGATCATTGAACTGGAAGAGGAAGCGGAGGGGGCTCAAGTCAAAATGACCAAGCTGGAGGAAAGAGCTACAAACCAAGAGGTTCAGCTGGGCAAGGTTGAGGAGGAACTTGTCCAACAAATCGAATTGCTGAAAAAGACTGAGGCCGAGCTCACTAAAGACGCCGCCGACGCCTATGGGGAAGGTTTTGGTGATGCCCTTGCTCAGGTTGCCTGCGTTCATCCTGAGATGGACCTCTCACCATATTCTGCAACCATGCAGGTAGTCGACGGGCAAATAGTGCCTAGATAGGTCTTCTGAGTAATTGTAACTAATGGCTGAACATCTTGTAATTACCCTCCTTTATAATGTAATTACCTTATTCACTTGCTTTCAATCTTGTTCGCTTTACATTGCACTTCGCTCGCCTTTGCATTTCTGCTGCTGTTTAATTATTTGACATGCTTTGTGGACCTCACTACTTAGCGTAAGTTCAGACCACAAATAGCGCACCAGTCAAAATGAACTTTAGGTAGCACGCTTAACCCTGTTGAGTGGCAGTTGGCAAAACTTGATAAAGATTCTTTCACTCAAAATGTCTCACCACCTCGTCATCGACCACATCACCTAGCCTTCTGAGGATTCTAGGGAAGCATAACTTTGCATGATCACTCTTCGCCCTTAGGTGATGAGTCTCGGCGAGAGAGGATTTCCCTGCTAACTTCACTAGTGAACCCTTCCTTCGAGTTGGGAGTTCTCACTTGAAGGGGAGGTGTTCCTTACGAACCTTCCTTCCCACTTATAAGACCTCTAACCCCAACTGGCAAGCTCTAATTGACCTCACATCGGTCATAGGCGAGGGAGGATTTAACTGGGCGAACCCTTCTGTTCACGTTGGGAGTTCTCACTCGAAGGGGAGGTGTTCTCTACGAACCTACCTTTCCGCTTACGAGACCTCTAACCCCAGGTGACAGGTTCTAACTGACCTCACATCGCTCATAGGCGATGGAGGATTTAACTGGGCGAACCCTTCTGTTCACGTTGGGAGTTCTCACTCGAAGGGGAGGCGTTCTCTACGAACCTACCTTTCTGCTTACGAGACCTCTAACCCCAGGTGACAGGTTCTAACTAACCTCACATCGCTCATAGGTGAGGGAGGATTTAACAGGGCGAACCCTTCTGTTCACGTTGGAAGTTCTCACTCGAAGGGGAGGTGTTCTCTACGAACCTACCTCTCCACTTACGAGACCTCTAACCCCAAGTGACAGGTTCTAACTGCATTGTACAAACACATTAAGATATATCTCTTTAACTGAAAATTTTATTGGGTGACCTCATTAAAAACCCTTAAAAAGGGAAAAAAGAGTGTCCCCTGCACTGTGTACAACATTACATGGCTTTAACTGAAATAAAACTTCAGGTGAGTCGCATTCCATGTTCGAGGAATCGGACCACCTTCTAAAGTCTCAAGCCTATACGCTCCATTCCCTAGGGCCTCTGTCACTCTGAAAGGACCAGTCCACTTAGGGGATAGCTTGTTCTCTATCTGGTAGGGAGACGCCTTTCGCATAACGAGGTCGACCACCTGGAACTGCCGAGCTCTCAACTTAGAACTGTGTTTGAGCTCGACTCTCCTCTTCAGCGTCTCGGCCTTGATTCCTGCCTCTTCCCTAACTTCATCCAAGAGATCGAGATTCACCTTTCTTTCTTCATTGGACTCCTCAGCCACAAAGTTCTGGAAACGTGGCGAGTTCTCCTGGATCTCCACAGGGATCATGGCATCTGAACCATACACCAAACTAAAGGGGGTCTCCTTGGTAGTGGACTGAGGAGTAGTATGGTAAGCCCATACAATTCTGGGAACCTCCTCAGCCCACCTTCCCTTTGCTTTCTCCAACCTTCTCTTCAGTCCTCTGAGTAGGACTCGGTTGGCCGACTCAACCTGCCCATTGGCTTGTGGGTGCTCGACCGATGCAAACACCTGCTTGATCCCCAACTCTGTACATAGCTTCCCCAACTGTTGGCTTGCAAACTGGGTGCCATTGTCAGACACCAAATGTTTGGGCACCCCGAAGCGGCATACTATATTCTTCCACACGAAGTGTTGGATCTTCTGGGCTGTGATCTGTGCTACTGGCTCAACCTCGATTCACTTCGTGAAATATTCTATGGCGACCAAGAGGTACTTCATCTGCCGTACTGCCAAAGGGAAAGGCCCCAGGATGTCGATTCCCCAGGTGTGAAATGGCCAAGGGCTGTATATTGACCTGAGCTCTTCTGGTGGCGCCTTATGCCAATCAGCAGGCAATTGACATTGCTTGCACTGCTGCGCATACCTAGTGCAATCTTCCCTCATTGTCGGTCAGTAGTACCCTGCTCGAATGGCCTTAGATGCCAGAGCTCGACCTCCGATGTGACTACCACATATGCCTTCATGGAGCTCTGCCATTATTCTCACATACTGCTCGCCATGCACGCACACTAGGATGGGGTGGGTAAACCCATGTCTGTATAACTCGCCATCAATGAGCGTGTACTTGACCGAGTTCTTCTTTATCCTCCTTGCTTCCGTCGGCCCTACTGGGAGCATCCCATCGGCTATGTAACGCTTATAGGGCGTCATCCATGTCTCTCCACTCTGTAACAGGCAGACTTGCGATGACCCCACCTCCATTAGCATGCAGGCGTTGACCCGTGGCTTCTTCAGAGTTTCTTGGGTCAACGAACGATGACTCCTGTTCTCACTGCGCGATTGATTGATCTGATGGACTCCCACCAAGTTGTCAGCTGTATAAGTACGAGGCGCCCTCAGGGTATCCTGGATGACCGTCCTCTGCCTGCCCTCCTTGCCTGAGCTGGCAAGTTTGGCCAACAAGTCAGCTCTGGCATTCTGCTCCCTGGGCACATGCATTAGCTCGAATGTTTCAAACGAACTCTTCAACTGCTGGACATAGTCCAAGTAGGAGGCCATCTGGAGGTCTTTGGCCTGGTACTCTCCCGCCACTTGACCAGTGACCAACAGTGAGTCACTCTTTGCCATAAGGCTCTGCGCTCCCATCTCCTTAGCCAACAGCATCCCAGCAATCAAAGCTTCATATTCTGCCTGGTGATTGCTGGTTTTGAAGGCGAACCGCAGGGCCTGCTCTATCAATAATCCCTTGGGTTCTTCAAGGATCACCCCCGCTCCACTACCTTGCTGATTTGAGGACCCATCTACCGACAATACCCACTTGAAGCTGGGCTCTTCCTGTTGGGTCTCAGTCGAGGACATCTCGACCACAAAATCAGCGTAGACCTGTCCTTTGATCGGGCCCCTGGGTTCATACTGGATGTCGAATTCTGACAACTCGATCGCCCAACGCACCATTCTTCCCGCTACGTCCGGCTTGTGCAGGACCTTGCGTATTGGTAGATCTGTCATCACCACCACTATGAAGCTCTGAAAGTAGTGATGAAGTCTCCTGGCGGAGAACACCACTGCTAATGTTGCCTTCTCTATGACTTGGTATCTCGCCTTCGACCCCTGCAAAACTTTGCTGACAAAGTAAATGGGCTTTTGGCTTTGTTCCTGTTCCTAAACCAAGACAAAACTCACCGCCCTCTCTGTGACTGCGAAGTACAGCCGTAGAGGGGTGCCGAGCTGAGGCTTACACAATACTGGCGGGCTAGCCAAGTACTCATTAAGCTTAAGGAATGCCTGTTCGCACCCCGAAGTCCAGGCGAATCTGTTGTTTCTCCTCAAGCATTGGAAATAAGGGTGACCTTTGTCTCCCCCAGCTGACACAAATCTGGAGAGGACAGCCATCCGACCTGTCAACTGTTGCACTTCTTTGACCGATGTCGAGCTCCTCATGGCTATGATCGCTGCACACTTGTTTGGGTTGGCCTCGATCCCTCATTTCGTAAGTAGAAAACCAAGGAACTTGCCTGCTTCTACCCCAAAGACACATTTCTCTGGATTCAAGTTCAGCCTGTACTTAGCTATCGTATTAAATAGCTCCTCCAAGTCATCGACATGCTGATCTCGTGCCTGGGACGTCACCACCATGTCATCTACATAGGCTTGCACATTGCGTCCCAGCATAGGCGCAAGGACTTTGTCCATCAACCTCTGATAGGTGGCACCCGCGTTCTTCAGCCCCAATGGCATGACTGTGTAGCAGTAGCAAGACAGCTTTGTCATGAACGCAGTCTTGCTCTCGTCCATCGGTTGCATCTTAATCTGATTATACCCAGAGAAGGCGTCCAAGAAGCTGATTAACTTGCACCCTGAGGCACTGTCTACCAACGTATCTATGTTGGGCAGAGGGTAGGAGTCCTTCGGACAGGCCTTGTTGAGATCTGTGAAGTCTACACACATCCTCCACTTCCCATTAGCCTTCTTTACCAACACGACATTCGCGAGCCACTCAGGATACTGGATTTCCCGTATGTGGCCTGCCTTGAGCAATTTTTGCGTCTCCTCCCTGACGACCTGCCTTCGTTCGTCATTGAACTTCCTTCTCCTCTGGCGGACTGGTCTGACTTGGGGATTCAGTGCTAGGCGATGACATAGGAAGTCAGGGTCAATACCCGACATGTCTGAAGGGGACCAAGCGAAAGCGTCCAAGTGCCTCTCTATGACCCCTGCTACTAGGTCTTGGGTCTCCTGAGGCAGGGACTTGCCAAGCTTGAACATTCTGCCTCCGATCTCCTTCTCTACCACCTCCTCTGTCGGTTCAGGTCGCCTTGCCCGGGCGACCTCTGCTCGTGTAACCCCGACGTCACCTTGGGGCATTTCAGTGTCATCATCACTCCCACTTGGAGGTTGGGTGGTCACCATGCAAACTCCTCTTCTCGTCTTGAGACTATTCTCATAGCACCTTTTAGCCTCTTTCTGGTCTGATTTGATGGTTATCACCATCCCCTCCATCGAAGGCAACTCCATTTTCATATGCCTTGTGGACGCCATTGCCCTCAACCTGTTTAAGGCTGGTCTACCCAGCAACATGTTATAAGCAGATGGGGCGTTCACCACGAGGTATTTGATGCTCTCTGTGCGGGAGGCCACTCCATCAGTGAAGGTGGTCCTAAGCTCTATGTATCCTCGCACTTCGACTTGGTCTCCTGAGAATCCATATAGGCAGCCTACGTAAGGCTGCAGCTGGTCAGGAGACAAATGCAATTTGTTGAAGGTCGACCAAAACATCACATCGGTCGAACTTCCTTGATCCACAAGCACTCGATGCACCCTGCGTGCTGTAGTGACAACCGATATCACAACCGGATCGTTATCGTGGCGGACAACATCTCGGCGGTCAGCCTTTGTGAAGACGAGGTCGATGTCTGGGAAGTGATCTTCCTCGCATGCCTCCACTGCCATCACCGAACGCGCATATTTTTTGCGCTGCGATGAGGTGCATCCTCCTCCTGAGAACCCACCTGCAATAGTGTGGATCTCGCCATGTATGGGCACTTCATGCCCCTGATCGGCCCTCGGTACCACCACCGCCTCGCCCCCTTGTGCCTCCTTCAGGTAGTCACTCAAGAACCCACTCTTTACCAACTCGTCCAACTGATGGCCCAAGGCCAGACAGTTGCGAATGGGGTGACCGAAGGCCTGATGGAACTCGCACCAGGCGTTCTTGTTTGGCCCCAACCTCTTATCAGTCTTTGGGGGCATCTTCAGCCTTTCTGCCACATTAGGAATGGCGATCAGCTCCTTCAGCTCCACCAGGAATTCATGCCTAGGGGGCACATCATCCTTGGTGCGTGCCCTAGTTTGGGGCTCATAGGGCCTCTATTTTCCTTGAGCCTTCTTTTCTGTGGTCGCCTCGTGCACCCGCAGGGGTTGAGGTCGACTAGGCACTCGGGGCCTGGATGAGACTGCACTCTCTCATTTTTCATTGAGCTCTCCCTCAGCGACAATGTGAGCCACAACACGTCGTTTTATGTCGCCGAAGGTCTTTGGGCGATTGCGGATCAAGGACTCGCTGAAAGGCCCTGACAATACGCCTTTCCTGAAGGCATGCACCACCATATCTTCATCTTTGGTGTGCAACCTCACCACCATTGCCCCAAACTTGTTGAGGTAATCTCTAAGGGACTCCCTCTGATGCTGCCTTACATCGAAAAGGTCGTAAGACACTGGTGGAGGGGCCCTGTTGACGAGATACTGCTCCCTGAACAGTGTGGAGAATTGCGCGAAGGACGTGATATGTCCCTCGGGCAAACTCACGAACCATTCCAACACCGTTCCTGTCAAGGTTGCCATGAAGAGCTTGCAGTGCACTGCGTCAGACCCTCTTGACAGCATCATTTACGTATGGAAAGCCGTGAGATGTGTTTCAGGGTCTTCTTTCCCAGTGAACACGGTGTTAGGCCTTACGAAGGTGGCTGGGACCACCGTGTCCATGATCGCTTGGGAGAAAGGCATGGGAAAGGCCCTTGGGGGCGTTGGTTGAGCCCGATCATCTCCCCCGCGGTCTCCAGCTTGTTGCATGTGTTGCAAATTCAAGCGTAGCTCCTCGTTGGCTCGGTGCAACTCCTCATTCCTAGCCTGTGAGGCGGCCAAGTCCTCCTACATGCGCGCCTGATGCGCTCTGGATTCCGCCACCGTCTCTTAGAGGGCGCACATTGTTTCCATGAGTTGTTGCATGGTAACTTTTTCGCCTCCATTTGGTGGAACGGACCCGTGTCTTGTATTCCTCATCTCCGTAGTTTTCTGTTCTCACTCTCGTGTATGGGACCTTGTTTTATTTCGGCCCCACGGTGGGCACCAAATGTTCTTGCCAGTTGACTCGCCTGTCAGTTGACTCCACGACACTCACATGCTTTCTTCCTCACATTGATATGTGCTTGATTCTTGCGAAACAATCTGCACCTGCAAAAGAGAAAGGGGCGCCTTAGAGGCCGTTTGCACTCCGACGCTCAAGTCAAGATGGGGCAAAAAACACCAAGTGTATTGAGTCTCTCTGTGTTTAGGTCTAGAAACTGCGTACCTTTGTGAAGTATCTCACTTTCCCTTATATAGTCCAGGGTTTACTGCGCTGCTAGCCCTAATTAGGGTTCACTGCGCTGCTAGCCATATTCTGGGTTTACTAGAATACCCTCGCGCCGCTATCACCCAGTCTTAGGGTAATCTAGCACATAAGGTTTCCTTTTCTTGAGTGCAAACACTACAGGATGACCACCTGGATGCCTCCTCGTGCACCTAGTCTCTGGGGCCACCTGTTCTGGGAGTGTTCTTGCTGTTCACGTGCCATGCATGTAGCCTTTACTGGGAAACCCTAGTTCTGATGAGTACTCGACCCCTCAGGACTCTGCACCTAACTGTGCTTTCCCTGCCACACGCATAAGCTCTTCGCGATTTAGGCCTCTCCCTATTTCTGGGTATTTAACTGGTCCTTGGCCCACTCTGGGAACCAACCTTAGCTGTTCTGGTTGTGTTGTTCAAACCACCCAAGTCCGATGTCACCTCGTCACACTCTGTTGTCGAGGACTGATCAGCCTGCAGTGCGACGAGGACACATCAGTTCCTTCTGGTAATCACCCTTCTCTGTGGGGACACGCTGATGACTAATCACCCTTCTCTGTGGGGACACGCTGATGACTAATCACCCGCTAATCCAAACTGCTTGCGGGGTCCATTCCACGTGGCTTTGGCCCATGCTGTAGGACCCAGCTGACGTGGTTCACCCTTTACTATCTGTTCTCGGTGTCCGAGGACTGGTCGGTACACTTACTTTGGTCAAAATCATTCAAGTGTTGCTACTGTATGCAATGTGTTTGATCAAATTCTCTAGTGCACACAAACTATTTGATAAAATTCCTTTTCTATTTTGCTGAGTCTTTTCTATGGTATGTGTAGTCCTTACCTATTCTTGAGTCTTGTAACTTGCTATTAGTTCACTAGTGACTTTCTTTCATCAATTTCCATTTATTTTCTTTAAGTTTTGTCAATTGTTATTTGATTCCTTTAGGTTTCTGTTTAGTTTCCATAATTGTATGATTTACACTTAGTTTTAAAAATTTATCTTGACCTCATTTTGTATCCAAATCTTGTGAAAATATTTATGTAAAGAACTTAACATGTTAACAATGCTCAGTAAAAAAAGGCACTCCTAATTTCAACTACAAACAAAATTATAATTTTCAAAAGCCAGGACGTTTTTTTGTTTGACAACCTGTTTCAATGCAAATTTTGCTCTCGATTTTAAATTTTCTGCACCTAATTCCCTTGGTTTTTTAGCCGAAAACTTTTACCATATCTTGTTTCATATGTTACCTATCATCAATTAAAATTTCAGCTCCAAATTAACTATAAAAAAATTACCATAAATCTTACAATCTTCTCGGCCAATACTAAACCTAGTTTGCATAATTGCCTTCAAATTGCTTGCGGTTTGTGCAAACTTGTTGCATTTATTTCTCTGTTCATACAGAACCAAATGGCCTCAATTTGTTTCATATTTTTCCTCATTGAAAGAAGAATATACCCTAAAAAATTCAGATTGACATACTTTGTGTAAAAATACATATAAATTTTGGAACAACCTCTGTCAGTACCCTCTAGAATTTTTGTTTTTTTTTTTCATCTTTTTTAGAGCTTTTCTTAGGTCCTTTTGCTTGTGCTACCTTTTCTTGGTTGCCTTAATTTTTTGCTTATTTTTTTATTGACTCTCTATTCTTGTTTGTCACATCTTATTCCAGTTGAGTTTAGCTTTTCAAATTTTTAGCTTTTACTACTTTATTTCTTGGCTTTCTTTATTACACAAATTTTATGAGTTGGTGGTGCTTGAAGTGGTGCATCAAGAAGTGGTCTAGTTCAACATTCTTTGCGCTCTACTTTGGTCTTCAAGACTCTCTACCAAGAAAAGAAAGAGAGATCCAAGAGAAGTAGTTTCAGACTACTTCACTTCAAAGAGGCAAATCCAAACACTTCTTTGCAAGCTTTACCAAACACCTTCTATTCCTACTTGTAATTTTGTGTAGTATCACAAAACTTTGTGTTCTTTAAATTTTGCTAGAGTAATTGCTTTTACTTTTTCTTTGTTTGGGAAAATGCTCCAACGAAAATCCCACTAAACTTTGCAATAATTTTTTAGCATTAGTGTGTCAATGAGCTCTCAGTGTTCATGCACTATCACAATAGGACTTGCCTAGCATTACATTTGCATTTCTTCTTCCTATCTTTATTGTTTTCTTCCTTTATTGTTTTCCTTACTTATATGTCTCTGTGATATTCTAGGGTTTTCTTTTCCTTTTTCTTGCACTTAGATAAACCTTTCTTTGGTTTTAAGATAATTCACATACATACATATCTTTTCCTATTTTACAAAACTCTTTTGAAGTTTTCTTCTAGAAACTTTTGTGAGAGTTCTTTAAGGTAAACTTTGGCTAGAAAAGCCTTGGTACTTAAGAAGTCCTTCTGACTCACCTCGTTTTCCTGGGAGTCAACTTGAAACTTCTCACTTTTGTTTCCTTTACTAAATTTCACCCACAAATTTCTTTTACACAAATCTTGTTTTCATTATGGATTATTCTTACATAAATGCTAGATTAGATCAATGTACAAAACATCTAGAAGAAATCGAGAATTTATGTCATCAACTATTAAAAAAAGACAAAACATCATTCATCTTGACCCCACGTTTCCCCACGTAGGAAAGTTTCTTTTGTTGATCCTATTGTATCTTATTACACACCTGAAACTTCTTTTCCTTCTCACTCTCCTACATCTTCCCTTCCTAGTAAAGATATTCTACCTATATCTTCGTATCCTTTACACTTTTATGATTATAGCCAGGAACAATAACTTTTCGAAAGTTCTTCCAATGACAAAGTTTGTTCCAAAGATCATGATGATAACAATTTCAGTGATACTCACTCTTCTTTCCATGAAATTTTTAAAGTTCTTCCATTAGACCAAACCAAACTCAAAGAAAAATCTTTGTCTGGAGCTAAACCATACATTAAAATAAACTTTTTCTTCTTAGAAAAGTCTTGTGAGGAGTTACTTGATGCAAACCTTTTCTCTAAAGTTGAACCAGACATTAGCATTGAGTTTGTTCCCTTAGCACCATTTTGTAAGGATTTCAATAAAGATAATATTTTGTTTGGAGATGAACCAAATTTTGTTCAAATACCTTTTGAAGACTTGCTTGTAATAAAACATGAAGATCAAAAGTTTTGGCAACTTCATGAGGTACAAACACTCAAAACTCAATAATAATAACAATACTCCTTGGATCTATTTTGTCAACCTATCAGGTAAGGGATACATTAACCTTGAACTAACAGTCCTTTTTTCTATTTTTCTTCTTCCTTTAGTTGTCAATATTTCTTTCATATTAATTTTTTATTGCTTTTATAGGAAAAATCTTAACCCTAGCAAATACAAGAATTTTTTGCTATATTCTCTTACACCTAAACAGGTTTGAAAGGATACTAGTAAAGTAAAAACGAAAATTGATCAAGAAAACCTTCATCTTAAAAAACAAAATCCAACAGATAAACATCTTACCTTGACACAGAAAACCATTTGCTTGCTTGTATCGCCCGATCGAGCTAATTCTTCTTCCTTTTCTGTTTCTTCTTATTCTACATTATTTTCTCCATTTTTTGTGGTATTTCTCCATAAAGGTACCACACTGCCTACTTTGTTTATTTTATGTTTACATAACAATCAACATTTAATCTTTTTCATTCCACTCATGTTTATTGTCTTTTTTAGGTGAATCCACGAACCAAGTGGATCTTGACTTCACTCATTCAAATAAAGATGGCACTTTAAACTGAATCTGAGGACATATCCTTTTAAAGGGAGGGAGCCTAATGAAAGACCATCCAAGCCACCATACACAATAATAAAAGACAAATCAACTGTCTATATTAATACTGGAATAAACCTGTATAGGAATTGTATTTTTGGTTTCTTTTCAAAAGTACATTTTAGATGAAACTCAGACACTCTAGAAACCCTAACTTGTCACACAAGTAAATGCTTCTGGAGCATCTCAAAGAAGTATACATGGCCTCCTTAAGCCACTATACTCACCATGATAAAGTCTACTTAACTAGAGTTATGGTAGTTTAAGGAGTACCTCTATCTATAAATACTCTAATTCCTACTCATGCACTTAGATTTACAAATATTGAATGAATAGTTTTGAACTTGAACACTTATTCTCTTCCAAATCTCTCTTGCTAGTGAGTCTAGGGAAGGTTGGTTTAACCTCTTTTCTCTTCATTGTACTTCAATCTCACGAACTAGCACCTTCTCTTCAATTCGGTGCCGCCTCTTCACATCAATTCTGCTGCCACTCCATTCTTTCCATCAACAAAGAACTTGGATTGCATCAAAATGACTCCCCATTTGAAGGAGATGAAGGCTTTGAAAGAGGTCGAGAATGCTTTGCATGCACTACGGCTGTAGGATTGAGTACGATCGTCATAAAATGCAATGATGCGGAGGTGACGCCCTCAAAGCCCCAACTTAAAGTCCCGTCTTGTGCAGTCGATTGTTCCCATTCAGTCGTCTAATTTCCAATTGGATAGTTGAGGTCCCGAGGTGGAAATAATAGTTGGTGGGGACTTGAATCCCCAAGTTCTCGAGGTCTTAAAGAAATTTTTGGGACCCCAATTTGTGTCATTCTGCTCACAGTTGTGCACACATCTTCCATTAAGGAGATTCATATATACTAGAAAAACAAGACTTTGCCTTCTCTCTACGAAGGTTTGCAAGGATGTTTTTAGAAGACTGCCATCAACAAAGTTTTGGTTTCATACCTGATATTGACTTGCACGATGGTGGTAAATGGCCAGGTGGTGGAAGATTAGATCAACTTTGTTTTTATAAGTTTTATTTGTTTTGTTTGTATGAAATTTTGAATATTTGATGATAATTTTACTTTTCTATCCTTTGTGTAATCGTTGGCATTTTATAATTTCATTTGCATTTGGCTTATAACTATTATCTCGTTCTCCCTTGATTTTTACGTCTTTATGATCGTCCTTACTAAATCAAACAAGTTTTATAATTAAACTATCGTCTCATTCACTATCTTTCCACTTGCCCTATTAAATCAAACAAGTTTTATAATTCAAGTTACTTTTAAGTTTTTAAACAAGTCACCTTTCGGTGATCGCAAAAAATTAATTTAAATTTAAAACTTTAAGTTTGAAAATGATTTGTGAGTTAGGATAAATGAAACAAGCTAATTGGAGCTGCCTCCATTGATAACTTTAAGTTTAAAACATGTTAATTTTCGATGATCACAAAACCTACATTAGTCACTCTTTTATATGATCACCCACTCACCTAGAAAACAAATTTAGAGAGCTTACGATTGAAGTCACCATCGCTGAATGGTGTTAGATTTTAAGCAAATGTCATTTTAAATTCTCAACCAAACTAGGTCGATGTTGATCATAGTCAGCTTCTAGCCAAGCTGGGGTTAATGTTGATCATAGTTAGCCTTCAGCTGAGCTAAGGTCAATATTGTTCATAGTCAACCTTTAGCTGAGCTAGGGTTGGTGCTTTCTGATAAGGTCACCAATTTAATATGTCTTTGAAAAGATATTGGTAACACATAAATTTATTGAATTAGGCGACCTCGCTAAAAATCCTTGAGAAAAACTTAAGGGAAAAGAGTTTTGTTATGTGTTTACATCATCTACCTTAACAAAAATAAAAACATTAACTTGTCATGCTCCATGTCCAAGGGATTAAGCCCCCATCTTGTGTTTCTAGCCTATAGGCTCCATTTTCCATTACTTCTTGTTGGTAAAGTTTGTTCTCAATCTGATTAGGTTGTGCTCTTCATAATACGCTTGAAATGTCTTGGGATAACCTTGCTTCTATGTTTCATTTCTATGTGCTGCTACAAGGCTTTTCCTCTTATTCTGGCACATTCCCTAACTTCATCCATTATGTCTAGGTTTTCTTGAATGTGATAAGTTCAAATTTTACTTGTTAAAATAATGATTTAGGTACTTAAATTAAGTAAATTGAGTTGAAAAAAAATCCAAAATAGCAATCTTCCCACTTAGAAATGCAAATGTGATTGAAATTATTGGATCTTATGAGAATTTTGATTTATTTTGCAAAAATCAGAAGAAATTTTGCAATTGAACAGAAGTTGCCCAAAAAACACAATCAACTAAGCGTGAACGACATGTGCTGAGCAAATTCAAGGTAGAGAAGGCCAACAAGAATTTCCTTCATGGGTTAAGAGCATAGAAATGTGCTAAGCGAAATTACTTCGAAGAGGAGCATAGTCAAAGATCTTAAAGTGCTAAACAATCTAAAGAAGAGCTTAGTACAAGGGAAACCTTGAGATGAAGAAAGGCTCCATGTTGATTAGAATCAAAATGGAGTTGAGCGAATTGAATTTCTTCGATTAAAGAAACCTAATTCGCTAAGTAGATTAGCATATTGAGTGGATCTTAATGGAACATGACCTTGTGTTTTAGAATCATTAATAGAGGTGATGCTCAACATAAAAAAAAAAAAAGGAGGAGAGAGGTGGAGGAGAAAGTGAAGAGCGAAAAACTTATCTTCCAAATAGTAAAATGTATTTAGCTGCTAGCTACTTACGATTTCATTGTATAACATTCATTATGAGTAGGTAAATTTCTCTTTGTTGGGATTGAAATATAATGTACTCATTTGTATTCTTTTTTATTTATACATGTTAGTATATTTCACTCCTATCTGATTTGATTTTGTACGTAATGCTTGATAAGTGAGGAATCACTATTATTACCTTTAGAGTGTGAATGATATTAGGAAATACTTTCATTTTCATAACAAAATCAAATAAACTAAGAACTTCAACTTCTGGGGATAGAGTTTTAGTTATTGGCTTTTATTGCTCCAACATTAATGCATAAATGAACTAGTGTAACTCAAGGGATTGATTATATTAGTTTACTTTCTAGAAAACCATGATTAAGGGATTAACTTGGTATTGCCTTAAGGAGCAGATGATTTGAAATGTCCTACATCTATAATTTGAGTATAAATTTGTCACAAAGTCTATTCAATCCCAACTTCTTATCACACTTGAACATCTTGTCTTTGTATAATTGTTCTTAGTTCCCATCCAACATTACCACTCAGATCATAAATCCTTTAGTTTTAATGTATGTTGTAATTTATATCATGCTTTTATAAGAGGAAGTTCAATGGTTGTTTTATCTTCTAGCCCAATGGTAGAACAACCCTTTATCAATTGTAGTACAGTTTACTTAGTCCATTTGCTGAGAGGTCGAATCATATACCATCAAGTTTTTGGGGTCATTGTTGGGGCTAGTACTAAAATAGTAATTTGAACATTTCTATTTTAAAGTAGTACATATAGTAATATAACATATTGACTACTAAAATAGTTGCAAAAACTTTCTTTTCAATTTTGTTGCACGGGGTGTGTTTTAAGTTTTGTTAATTTATGTTACTTAGAGGTAAGGCCTCTACAGAAGATTTGTTATTTGAACTAGACATAGAAAAGACATTAAAATAGGACAAGAAAAAAGTTAAAAAGAGAAAATAGGGATAGGATATAAGACAAGAGCAGGACAATTATTCTTTTTCACATCCTCAACCACCTCATTTTGATCAAATAGCAAGCAAAATGGTTGATCATGTTGGGATAAGAGATAATAGAGATAGGAGAATCATAAATCCTCCAAGGAAGACACTAGGAGACTATGCAGTACATTAGGGACCAAGGAATTTTTCAAGATTTTTCATTCCACCAACAGTCAAAGGAACTGAAATTAAACCAACCTTCTTCAATCTGGCCTCAACTCACCTATTTTTAGGAAAATATCATGAAGATCCATATGCTCACTTGGACACTTTCTATGAATTGTGTGCTATTATGGGTTTTGAGGCATGACAAGAAGAAGTGACACACATGAAGTGGTTTCCATTTTCCCTCATTGGTGAAGCTAATGAGTGGATAAAATCAAAACCGACTTAAAGTTTAACCAACTAGGCTGATTTGGAAACCAAAGCTCTCACTAGATTTCTCCACAACAAGATATGTAAGTGTCAAATTTGAAATCTCAACATTCAGGAAAGACCAAGAAGAATCATTTTATGAGGCATGAGATATTTCAAATGTTGCTAAGAAAATGCCTTGACCATGGATTTGAAGATCTATACCAGGTGAACATCTTCTACAATGGATTGAAACTAGATACTAAAATTCTTTTAGATGCAGTAGCTGGAGGTACAAGATGGCACTTGATGTAGAGCAATCAACCACAATCATCAATGCTTTATCATCAATAGATAGGAAACATCAACATAATAGGAAGTTAGTCCATAGAAAGGGAGTCTTAGACTTGCACACCATAGATGCAACTCTAGCTTAGAATAAAAGTTTGACACAACAAATTGAAGTTCTCACCAAGCAGATGACTCAATTACCACAACCTATACATGTTGTAAGTTCTAATTCACTACCACAACTACCAAGTTTCAGATGTGACTTTTGTAGAGGAGGTCACCCCAATAGATATTGTCAGTATTCAGAGGCTAAAAATGAAGAAGAGGTTATTTACATGAATAATCAACAAAAGCCAAGTAATTTTTCTAATCCCAATATAATTCTTATTCTAACAGTTGTTCACATAGATGGATAAATAATAAAAAACATGGTTACACTTCGAAACAAGAAGCAAGATCTTCCAATAGACCACCTCCATACCAACAACAACAATATCCTTTCATTAATGAGAGATAGTAAAAAATGGAAGACACACTAGAAAAGTTCATGCAAGCTTCAATGACGAACCAGATGAACATTAAAGCTTCAATAAAGAACTTAGATATTCAAGTGGGACAGTTAGCCAAGCAACTATCTGAACAACAGTGGTCAATTTTTAACTAACACACGGACTAAACCCAAAGAGCATTCTAATGTAGTCACTGTCAGAAGTTGCAAGGTCATAGAAAATGTAATTGATGACCAATTAGCATATAAGGGTGGCTTTGACGAATTAGAAATGTGGCTAACCAAAATTATACAAGAAAGAGTGAAATGACTAAGAAAAATGAGGAGGTGAGTGAAGAACAAGAAAAAAATAGAGAAGAGAGCAATGGAGGAACAAAAGAAGAAAAAGAGAGCGAGAAGGGTGAAAAGAAAAAAGGTGAATGGAATGAAATCCCTGCCCATTCAGTAACTACCTTATCCACATGCTCCTTTTAAAAGAGATAAAAAAAAATGTCATTTTTACTAGATTTAAGGATATCTTGAAGCAATTGCAGATAAATGTCCCATTTGTAAAAGCTTTCAAATAAATACCAACATGTGCCAAATTTATGAAAGAGCTTCTAACTAAAAAAGAAAAAGTTCCTAGAAGAAGAAACTTGAGAATTGGAAGTAGGTTGTAGTGTTATTATTCAAAGACCTTTACCAGAAAAATCAAAGAATCTTGATAGTTCACCATTCCAATCACCATAGCCTAACTACCAGTGAGAAAAGCTTTATTGGATTTAGGGGCTAACATTAATCTTATGCGTCTTTCTATTCTTAAGAATATTGGAAAATTTACATATAAGACCAACTTGCATGGCACTACAATTGGTAGATATATCTATAAAGGATCCTTATCGTGTACATGAGGATGTCCCTGTAAAGGTTGACAAGTACATGCTCCCTATTGACTTTGTAATCATGGATATTGAAGAGGATATAGAAATCCTTTTAATTATTGGTAGATCTTTCATGGAAAAAAAAGGGTAATAATTGATGTAGACAATGGTCATCTAAAGGTAATAGTTCAGGATGAATAAGTGAATTTTAATGTGTTTAAAGCTATACAACGTCCAAAACACAAAGGAGAATGTTTCAAAGTGGACGTTGTTGATGAAGTGTGGAATTATGCAGACAAAGCAAAGAACAATACACATGGCAATTTAAATGAAGAAGAAAAAGAAGAGTGAGGAGTGCATAAAAATTTCAAAATTTCTTGAAGAGATACATACTCCAACCTCAACCAAAGCAAAAGTGAAAGTGGACTATAGCCAAAGCACCTTTGGAAGCTCATAAAAAATACTATCTCCTCCTCACCTATAACGTGTGCTTATTGATGAGGATAACAAAGTGGTCTGGGTTGTAAAATGGTTGGATTCAATGGAAGAACAATAGTTAACTCCATCATTGTCCACTTATCGGATCCTTGAGTTAGCAATACATCAAGCTAATGACGTTAAACAAGCACATTAAGACTTGAAGATCGCACTAAGTCATATTTGATGCATCCAAACCCTCACGAAGATTAAAGATGCTTATATCATGGAAGATGAAGATTATGGTTGTCTTAGTATGTGTATTAAGTTGATTTTGATGTAATCTTTTTGTGTGATTCTCCTCCCATGCTTAATTGATCGAAGAAAAACTCCAAGAAATATTTTTTCAAAATGTTTGGAACTTGTTGAATTTGTTAAGATATGTTTAATGAATTGATTAATATATTAGTTTGTTAAAATGTTCTTAACTGAAGCCTTTAAAGACTGAAGTGAACATTTTAACTCGTTGATTTATCGAATCAATTGGTTAAAATCACTTGTGATTTTCATAAAAGTTTTTCTATCAGGAGTATCTTGTTTCCAGAAAATTAAATATTTTTTATTGTCAAAAGAATGTAGTTTTAATAAAATTGAAACATGACTTAATCCATTGTTTTCACTTTTAGTGAAATCAACAAATCAACTGGAAGTTTTAATCTTTTTTATTTTTATTTTTATAAAAGCTTTCATGTTAGGCATTTGGAAATGTTAGGCATTTGGAAGTTTTAATCTATTAAAATTGATAATTTTAACTTTAATCAAAATCGTTTTTATAGTTTTAAATATGGCTTTGAATTTTTTTTGAAAAATAACAAAAATAGATATTTTAATATTCTTCTGAGAGCAAGAAAAGAATTACTACTGAGCCATTGAATCTTGGAAAAAACGTTTTGGCATTCTTGGATCCTTTTGCATTGGTGAATATTGTTTTCTAAATTTTCTAGAATCTAGAAGTCTCTACAGTGAAACTCAAGTGTATTTGTTCTAAATTCTAAAACTCTAAATGTGTTCTTTTACGAAATTAGATATGGTTTATAAGTTTTATAGTGGGTTTGTTGTGTGTGATTGGAAAATGATCTTTTTGTTGATTTTCTTGATTTGTATTAAACTGGATGTAGCTATTAAGATAGAGTGAACCTGTATAAAAATATGTGTGTGACTCTTTCTTTTCTTTCCACTGCACTGTTTACATTTAACAATCTTGTTATCGTTTAAAACATTTATATGCATGTTTCTTGCATCTAGCGAATTGTAAATCAAGCGTCTGATATACTTGTTAAATTAGTTTTGTAATCATTGTGAAGGAATCATCTAATAAACTTGCATAATAATCATCAAGTGCATTTCGCATTAATCATCTAATGAAATTGAAGTAAGTGTGTAGTACTTGTTGTGTTCATTAATTGTTTAGTGCATGTGCGTGATCGTCTGATCTTATTAGTTAAATTTTTTTATGTTTCTATCTGCTACCATGTATTCCAATTAACTAATTCTTTTAAAAAGAACTTCAGTCTAGCTCAAAACTTGCGAAAAAATTTGGAAGTTCAATTCACCCCCCTTTTGAACTTGACCAATGTTTCTAACAAGCACTTGTTGGGAAGCAAACCAACCTTTGATTTTGATTTTTTTTTTTTTTTTGTATAGTTTTGCAAGAAGAAAGAATCCAAGAAAGTTGGAGTTTTGGTCAGGAAAGCAAGCATAAGTTGCAAGTTGCAGCTCTTAGGTAAGTACTCAAGCTTGAATTTCAAAGTAGTTGTGTCAAGAAAGCTTGTCCTTGCAACTTGGGATCATGTCCCTAGATATATTTGAATGTTGATGTTTAGCGTGAGTCTTCTCTTGAGGACATATGTAGGAGGCCTTCTCTGTAAAAATAGACTCAAGCTTTAAGAATATTTTTTAATCTTGTGTTAGTTTGGAGTTTGCATTGAGTTTATCATCTGATACTTCTTCACTTCTTTATCAGACATTTTGATTGATTTGTGTGGTGTAACTTTCATCTAACATTCATTAATATTTATTAAATGACGTGAAAGGTTTGCTCAATGTTCTTTCGTTTGTTCTTCATTCTTCAACTGATGGACGTTGTTTATTAGCAATTTTTTATTGCCTGAGAGACAATGTACTGATATGATCTAATGTTCATCTTATCAGACGTAGATACATGTTTGTTATAATCAAAATATGATGGTTATTTTATCAAGACTATGTTAGCTTACATAGTTTAGACTCTCATGAATAAACTGTTAGGATTATATTGTTTTGGTCAAACCATCCAAGTCTAACGAAAGTCATAAGAAAATTCATTTGAATGAGTAATCTAAATGACTATAAAAAGAACGAATATTCCAAAAGTAATTTTTGGGTAGACGTCTCCTTACCATTGAGATTTTAGACACATTGATTGAAGCACGGGCTAAAATATTACAACATGGCTTAACCACTAATTTTGTACAATAGAGAAATTTTATGTGATATCATAACCTCTATGTGATATCATAACCTCTATATAAACAAAAGGTAGTATTGTCAATGGTTTTGAGTCCAAAACTTGAGTTTGGATAATTCATTTTTATAAAATAATTTGAAATATTTTATGACAAAATATATTTTTTGAATAATTTAAAAAAAATTCTAAAAATCTATTAAAGTAATTTGATTACTTAACATTAAGGAAATTCATATTTCACCTAAAATAATAATTTGAAATTCTTTATAATCCCTCTATCTTCTTTCATCAACTCAACCTAAGTCAAGTGTCATTAGCTCGACCTTGATCAAGACTTTGCTAATTTAGCCTTGGCTCAAGACTTAATTTTTTTATTAATATCAACAATAATATTTATAACCTTAGTGGGACTATTTGTTTACATGTAAGTTAATTTCAATCCACTTTGATATAAGTTATTTTTTCAATTAATATTGTTAGAATTATTTTTCTATTGATTTAACAAAAAATATTTCTCAGTCAACATTAATTAAGATTTTATTTTTCAATCAATGTTGATGAGACTATTTTTCAACTAATGCTAACCATATTTTTATTATTTTGCTTAATGTCAATCAAAGTTATTTATGGTTGATAGATCCCTCTAAGCTAAACTAAATATAATTGACACTAGTAAAAAAATAATGTCAACCAATGTCAATTTGAAAGAAAAAAAAAAACTATAAAAAATTATAAAAATCTTACTGAAATTTAACCGAAAAATAATCTCAACCAACAACTACTAAAAAAACTATCACCAAATGCTTGTTTAATTTTAAAATGTATTCTTTTATTTAGTAATAATTGATATATCTATCCAAAAATAAATAAATTTCAATTAATTTGAATAGTAAACGGTCCAAATTCAATGCATTTTAATTCCTTTAAAATGTGAAATTTCATCTCCAAAGACAATAAAAAAAGCTTGGCAACATAATGTTGAAGTCTATTTATACTTGTTACAAAAGCAACATGAGCATTTGCACAAATAACATAACAACCACGAAATAAAAAATTAGAATTAAAAATGACAAAAGAATAATAAATCTAATTTACCAAGGAGAAAATTTTGATGACAACTAGAAAGAAAAGACATAAAATGTTAATTTATTCCATTTCTCAAAAAGGTTTAACCTTTCATATAGAGGCAAAAAATACAAAGATAAAAATATTCAATAGCAACTACAGAGGACACATTAAATAAATCAATAAGACATAAGTCTAATAATTTGAAACAGTGAGATGGTGACTGCATACCAATCCTCTTCGCATAGGAAACTTCTCATGCCGGCTCAGAAGAAAACAAATGAAAAGAAAAGAAGTTACCCCAATGAGTTTATAAGGTCTTTAAAGTTGAAAACTAGCCAATCAGCTTTCACAGCAACAGATTCTCGAAGTTGAACACCAGCATAGCAAATGAACAAGTCAGCACCACCTGGTTTTTTAGCCTAAAAGTGGGGTCATAAAAAGCATACAATTACTATCACATATGAACAAGGCATAAGAGGAAATAACTAACAATGATACAGCAATTTGGCCAAAATATTTGTAAAAACAAGTTGGTTCACCAATAAAAAATTCAGCATTTCTTCTTGTCATTTGTGTGTGAAATCAACAAATTGTTTAGTTTAGTAAGACAATATAAAGAGAAGAAGAAGAAATGATTATAACATTATTATTATGTAGTGTTCAGATAGGTGATTTCAGATTACAAAAAAAAAAAAGGTCTAATCAGTTGGAAATGAGATTTTCTATAAAATTACAGGAAATACGTTTTCTTACCTCAAAATCAGTAGCACCATCCCCCACCATGGTTAAAGTATTGAAACCACGAGCCTGAAAATCAGTTTGATCCGCTTTAAGCAATGAAAGTAGTGCAAGAAAAGAAATTAACATGTGATTACGGGCTGAACCTTCTTGATCTGTTGGACAGCAACAGCTTTTCCTCCACTCCTTGAAGTAGGCTCACTTTTATCAAACCCCAGAAACTCTCCAGAGCTCCCAAAACATAGTTGATTGGCAAAAATATTCTCTTTTGGAATTCCAAGTATTGATGCAACAGGCTTCATAAGAAGAGTGCCAGAAGTTAGAAAAACAAAGTATCTAATCCATTATCCTTTATTCATAGAACATGTCAAATGTCAAAAGCACTGCATAAAATTCTGAATGCCATGACAACATTAAGCTATAAAAATCATTTGCATGGAAAGAGCATTAGAAGACAGAGACTATAGCTGCTAATTAAATATTCATTGCATTTCAAAATAATGGCAGGCTTGCGGGATGGCTTAAGGGCAATGGAAGAGGCCCTGATCAATATTCCAATAACAGATTTGATCCCCTCCTTGATACTCAATAAAACGTTCAAAATTCATCAAGCCTCTTTCACATTCATTCCAGATTCTAAAGTAAAGTATAAATCTATTCAGCAAGAGATATGTGTAGGAAATAACATTGTGCTAATCTTAAAGATTACGAGCATTCAATGACTGTATGAACTAGTTATGAAATATTTTCAGTGGCGGTGCACTGTAAAGAAGAAAACAAGTTTATCCAAATTCACAACATGCCATAGAAACTATTGATTTCCTCCCAAACACAAAAATGGATCAGAAAAACCATTAATGACGACTATTCTTCGTACAATGATCATTTGGCGGAAGCCTCCAGAGATTAGATAAACAACAATGCCATTAGCCTTTAACTTCTGGATCAACTCTTCTATGCCCGGGGAAAGCCTGCACATTAAGAAATAGAATCATAAACATTATTCCAAATCTGTCTGATTAGAAGGTGAAGACAAAGAAAGTAGGGATAAGCCAATAAATCTCTTTCACAGAGTATCATTTCTCTGCGACACTTTCATTTTATCGTGTATATCGAGAGTGTCGTTTCTTTTCATAATTGAATTATAATTTAATAACAATTTGAAATACAATTTGAATACAGAGGAATACATTTTTTTGTTCTAGAAACCATGCAGCTCTTTTTTGTAAGGAGTCAAAAGCATATATATATATATATATATATATATATATATATATATATATATGTATGTATGTATGTATATATGTATGTATGTATGTATATATGTATGTATATATATATATATGTATATAAAACTTGCATTAGGTGACTGATTACGCATTAGTAGGGAAAAACATATATCGTATTATAGAAATTCGGCTACTGCTAGAAAGTGCCCAAAAGGGTTGTGGTTGCAATGGGCATTCTAGGGGAGAGTGACCAAATCTCTAGAATCTATACATACCCTTTATCCCCATTTATCTGTTTCAGTCATGGATGGATATGTCAAACAGACAAAACTGGTTTGATAGTCAATGGTAGACCATAGTATAAAACTAACATCATTTCTCTTCCACTTATAGAAAGACATTGCACAAGTACATAAACTGCAGTGTTAAAGATACAGTGATACTGTCATAAGGTCTTTCCATCACTAGGATGTTTGATTACATAAGCAACAATACTACACCCAGAAACTTTGTCAGAATTAATTTGCACTTTGTTTTAACCAGTATTTGAGTATTGGTAAATTTCAGGCTGAATTATGTCAAAAAAATTCCTAACTTGTAGTAAAACTCACAAAATAAATCCTTTCAGTGCTATCAAACTAAAATCCCAAAAGTACAACCTAATGCTATAAAGCTCTTGCAATGACCAGTCTTGGGAAGGGTCAGAACAGGTCTATTGTAGGAAGCCTTACCTTGCATTTACAAGAGGCTCATTCCACAACTAGAACCTGTCATCTTCCTATTCACACGGCAAAAAATCTAACCACTGCACCAACAATCCCCTTCTAACAAATTAAGAAAACCTAAGGCAAGCATAATTGGGAAATTCACAAGAAACTGTCCAGGTTACTTTTTCAGGGAAAAGCCAAATCAAAAGCAAAATGCTCATACATTAATCAATCAAGTAGGTCATTGTTCATCAACATGTTAAATCAGCAAAAAGCCAACAAACAATGAAAACTCCTAACAAAATCATTATTCAGTCTCCCTGAGTCACACCTTGGTGGCTTTTGCTCAAGAAAATTCTGAACTTGAGACAAAGAGGGGTTGAACAAAGACAGCCTAGCAGCCAAGGCTTCCTCAAACGAAACAGAACCACCCATCGCTCTACGAAAATTCAAAAACTCAAATCAGATACACCAACAACAAAATCTCAAATAAAAACAAAAAACTCTTCAATTTTAACAAAGTCCCAGTTAAACAAACCAACCTAGCAGTCCATTCAGCAACAGCTTTTCCAGCCCCACAGAACTCAGCAAGCTCATCAATCCCTTCATCCAGACACACAGTGCTATCCACATCAAAGCACACAGCATCACCCTTTCTCCAAAGCTCAAGAACCTCTACCATGATAAAACATCACTATTTTATTGTTCCCCAAAAACATGAAGCAAATAACATCAAAAACATGTAATGTACATAAATAATATAACATAATAACCTTTGGAAGGGAGTGTGTTCTCAAAATGGCCCACTTTGGAGCCCCCAACAGATGCAGCCACAACGAAACACTTCTGCTTCTTCTTCTCCTCAACCCCAATTCCAATTCCAATACCATACACGCTATTACTCCTCAGATGGAGCGTTGATGAAGGAAGAAAACGAGATTGGTGCTTTGTAACACCAAAAACACGAATGGTGTTGATCCCAGAACTCACCAACCCTTCCATGGAAACTAGCAGTTTTCAAAATCCAGTGACGAAAACGGTTGTTTTATCAAAAACCCATTAGAGGATGAAGGGTGCTATATTTTAGGATCAAATGGGTATTATGTGAGGGTGTACCTGCAGATGAAGGAAATGAATGATTGAGGAAGGGTGTGGAAATGAGAGAGGGCTGGTGGCTGAAAAGGTTCAATATCAGAATATGTGAATCAACGAACATTGTTTCTTTCTTTTTTTAATTTTTTGGAATAATGTTGTTTTCTTGTTTTTGGTAAGAATGTTCCTTTCTCAACTGTTTGAGAAACAATGGAGCTTATTGTGAAATATAAAAAGAGAAATGATGTCGCGATATTTTTTCTTTATATATAATTTTTTTAATAGATGATTATTTATATTTTATATACTAGTGAGAGTACAGACACCAATATGCCTATATATCCACATGAGGTTAATGAAAAAGTGAGAAAGAATAATCAAATAAAAATAAATTAAAAAAATTATTTTAAAACAGAAAAATAACGTATCAATCTCTCTACTATCCTATAAGTTAAGTGATAATAAATAAATTAAATAAAAATTAACATAACAATCTATCAGTTAAGTCAGAACAAATAAAATAAAATTATAAAATTAAAAAAGTTGTTTTATTAATTTCTAAAATTATAGAATATCTAAATAACAAAAATAAATTAATAAAATAAAATATTAAGTAAGAATAAAATAAAAAACAATTTAGAGCTGGAGAATCCCAAATGTTCACCAAAATAAATTAATAAAACAAAATATTAAAAAAGAATAAAATAGAAAAACAATTTAGAGCAGTTAAAGTGAGGAATCTCTTTATATATATATATATATATATATATATATAAAGAGATTTTTTTTTTAATTTTTTTTATAAATTATTTTTTATTTTATTTTTATATTAATATTTCTTTTATTATTTTATTTTAAATATTTCAATCATTTCATATTTTTCTGAACAGTTATTAGATATACAATAGTTTTTGTGAAATTTGATTTTGAAAATTGCTTTTTTTTCTTTTTAAAAATAATACTTTTTCTTTATTTTTTAAAATTAATATATGGTAGTGAATGATCTTTGTGCACATCATAGTTGATTCTCTTTTATTATTTTATTTAATCATTTTGTAACTACTTCGACAACTGCGATAAATATTACTTGAAAATTAAGAAAAAAAAAGTTTTAATATTAAATTTGAAAAACACTTGATTCTGTAGAAGTTAGTTTGAAGAGAGTGAGAATATTTAACTTTGGATTGAAAACATGTTATTTTTAAATGAAGTAATTACAAAACACATATTATATTATTTTTAATTTAAAAAATTAATAATTTTGTAGATATAAAATTAAAATATCAAATCTAAATTAAATTTTAAAATATTATTTAATTTGATTAAATTTTATATTTAATTATTATAAAACTAAATTGAATAATTCAATTATTTTCAATATGATTTTTAAAGGAATTATTATAAAATTAAGCACTTTTAATTATGTAACAATTTATTATTAAATTTTAATATATTTTAATCACGATTCATTTGATCTTCAATGATTATACACATAAGTTTTGATGAATGATTATAATTTATAATTTATCTCATGTTATGTTGGAATGAATATCTTTTAGTATAAAAAAGTTTAAAATATCTATTGGGTAGGTATATATATCTTCCAAAAATATTTTTTAAAAAATTAAATATTTATAAATTTATAATATATAACTATGTTGAGTATATTTAATCACAATATATATTAATAGATATACTAAAAATTTTTAGTATAAATATCAATTTTTAATATTAAATATAATTATATATATGATAAAAATAAAAAAATGTGAATATTGATATGTTAACTGAATCTTTATTTAAAAGTGATTTTAAATAAAATATATTAATTGTTAAAACCTTTTGTAATTATTATATTTCATAAAACATATTAATAATATGTATTTTTTGTATATATATAAAATTTATATGGTTAATGTAAATGTGTGAATAATAATATTATTTATTTAATTTTTAATATTAAACATAATTATATATAAATGATATGTAGATATAGGTGTGATGTGCTATGCTCCCAATAATAATAATAATTATTATTATTATTTTTTATTTTCTTATTTATGTTTTTCTTACAAACAATTAAGTAACTTTAAATTAGTTATATAATTAATATTGTTTATCAATATATAAGTACTCTTATAAAAATTATTTTACATGGTTATTAATATGGTTTATAATATAAAAATACAAAACATATTGTCACATTAAAAATATGATATTTGTAATTCTTGCAAGGTGATGGTATTTAAGTATTTTTTATAAGAGTTATTCAAGACAATCAATATTAACACAAACGTTGTGATAATATTAAGACCCAATCACCCATCTGCAACTAACCTATATTTTTTTATGGAGTTTCCTTCTCTCTAATAAAGCGATTTAGGGTACAAATAGGAAAAAGAAAGAAAAGGGTAGGGACTTTTGCTAAAAAAACCTAGAAAAAGACTCATTTGTATCTGGTCACACGATGCACTGGTATTCTTTAGAGACGAACGAATAATCAGAGACTCCTTAAGTGAGAATAGTAATATATTTTAATATCAAACATTTTTTATATAGTAATTTATATTCAAATGTATTGATCTACAAGAATCAATAATAATAATAATAATAATAATAATAATAATAATAATAATAATAATATTGTTATATTGGACCAGAACTCGTAGCGCTTACAACTCGCCGGTCGGACCTCGGCATTTTTCTCAGGTAGGTCAACTCGACACATGGGTCTCACTTACCATGTGACTAGGCTTCAAGTACACGTATATATTAAACTTTCATGCATGTATCCTACACGAATGAGATTAAGTACTAAGGTAAAGAAACATAATGGGTTTAGAGGCATTCTTAGAGTGTCCAAGTCTATGATAAGTAAAGTATTAACTATAAGGCCCAAGCCCGTTAACGTTAAGGCAACCTAGGTAAAACTATATGCATGACACAAAATAGCGTATGAATGGGTGTGTATTGGCGTGGGCATACAAGCGAATGGTTATGGGCGGGACCTTGCGCCAACGAGGCTGACCCAATTTGCTTAATGGGCTTGAAGTGCGTAACAAAGCTGTCATGTGCTAATAATCAGTGGCATGCGCTTAAAGATAAAGATGCCTAGAGATAAATATATATATATATATATATATATATATATATATATATATATATGGTTATTCATATGTTTGTTACAACTACATATAGATATGTTTGTTAATATCACGTAAGATTTTCCTATTATGTGTATATGTTCATTGCACGTGAAACACCCTTTGATAGTGCTAACCCTAAAAAGATAGGGATGCGCGCACGTACATATAATAGAAAGAACACCTGCAGTCTGGGACAAAAGGATTATTGGTGCCTATGGCAGGGGGTTTTTCTGTTAGAAATATAAGATAATATATTTATTTTCAGTTAATATTTGTTGATCTCAAGTGCAATAGGAACATGGTACACTATAAAAGGGGCTTAAGGTCCTAGTTGAAGGTATGCAATTCTAAATACACTTTTAGATACTGAAACTACTTGTTTCTTATTCGTTCATAAAGCCTTTACTAACTTGAGCATCGGAGCGTGACCGGACGTGAGGGCGCCCTTTGTCTTATAGGTAAAGCATCCATCAACCAAGGAAGGTGCAGATTCCAGGGGAGACAGTGCAGCCTGAACCAGTCACAGAGTCAACCAGCGACCAGTCAACCGGTAAGAACAATTGTAATTATATAATATGTTATTATCTTATTTAAATCATAAGCAAATAAGTATATAAGGTGTACTACTAGATGTCGAGTAACTTCTCAACACAAAGATTGTCAAGAGCACACTCGGCATCCCGATCCCTATGGTCCGATCACCCATTTGGATTATTGGCACAACACATCCACATTGTGCCAATAACGCGCAAAGCATAATAATGCAATTAATGGAGCAAGCCACATTAGACGTCCTTAGGGATGTCAAAATGGTCCAAGGCCACCATCATTTAGCCAGGGTAGGTAAACTTTTTGCATCCGCCAACCCGTATTGGCACGGTTCGTCTAACCCGTCAACTCGACGAGTCACAAGTAGGGTATGACAGACTGACTATTTTTGTCACTTTTAAAAAGGAATCTCATGCTTTTAGAATAAAAATTGTTGTTATATAGAACTTTATTTACACTAATTTCTTTATACATCATTTGATTTATTGAAGTATTGTTAATATTTACTTTATTTTGTTAGGTATTAAACATTCTTTCATTGGAATATTAAAATTTGATTTAATTTTATTACTCTTTCTTGTATTTTTATTGTCCAAAAAGTGATATCAATAATTATAACTAAGTAAATAGATTTAAAACAAAAAAAAAATTACAAAAAGAAAAACTTAAAAGTAGCATGTCAGCCCGCCAACCCACCCTATGACGAACGAGTTACTATTTCCAGCCCATACAACCTTCGCGGGTTAGCCCATCCTCATCCTGCTTTTGACGGGCCAATGGCAAATCAGGCGAAAATGGATTGGGTTGGCTCGTTTTCCACTCCTAGGCATCCTAAATCGTGATTAGAAGGTGATTGGGCCAAATTGGGCCTTGCTTAGCCATCTCTACAACTAAAGGTCCAAAGCCACCTTTATAAATACACAATAGCTCTATGGTACAAGGTACGAAAATTCTAACCCAAAACTAACACATTTACTTGGACCTAAAATGATTTGAGCATCAGAGTTGATGGAAGAGGCCTAAGCTTAGGCCCAACAACTAGGTCCATGGCAAAGAGGATTCAAGAAGAGTGGGACTCTGCTACTGATGGCAGAGAAACTTTTCTCTACATATTCAAAGACCCTTCAGAGGACTACAAGGAGTAAAGCCCAAGCCATGGGAGCTGAGCATAAATTAATTTTAGTTTATTTATAATTTCAGTAGAGTAGGGTTCATTTAGCACAATCGGTGGTGTATTTAACAATTTAGCTTGTACCTAGGCCTTTTAGGGTAGGAATGTAGCCCTACCTTCTAGAAGCATGCTAAGGAGCTGCATTGACCTTTAGTCAACACCCTAGCAGCCCCCTCTTTTATGTATTCCCCATCCTACCCTTGCTCCTTACTCTCCAAGGCACCATCTCCTATAAATAGGGTGCTTTGGCTCATGTTTTTTTAAGATCAATTTATATGAGTAAATGCTGCCAAAATTATGCTAGCTTCTACTCTTTGTCTAGTCTCTCTAGGTTAGACACTTTGATCTTCATCTTCACCTTCCTCCAAGTGATTTGGCCTAACCTATCACTCTCCATACCTTTCATGCACCTACAAGGAACCCATAGCTTTATATGAGCCATCCTTGACCCATATCATCCATAGCTTCCACCACCTTTTTACCTCATATTTTAAGAAGAACAAATGGTCAAGAAGAACAATCCATCATTTGGTATCTAGAGCTTTGGTTCTTCAAGAGATAAGTGTTCTCTTCATTTTATTTTTTGAGTCTTCTTTATTCCATGTTGTTCATCATATCCTTAAATGTCTTGCTGTTTTTAATTTCATTTTAAGTTGGTGTTGCTGTTTTAAAATTTCTATTTGGTATTTTTGTTTCAACTTGATCTTGAACTTCCATTTTCAAACTGTTTTAGGTTCCTTTTATGTTGGCTGTTCTATTTTTATTTTATTTGAGTCTTATTGATGTTTTTAATCGGTGCAAAGTGTTTGTGGTTGAGTCATTTTGATTTTTGAATCCATACAAGTTTTGTCAAAGTCATGTTCATCCTACAATGTCATAAATTCCAAGTGGTGCCTTTTATTGTTGATTTGGTTGCTTGATTTTGTTTTGAGTGCAGTTTATATTTCTGGTTTTGAAGCTTTGGTGCCTTTTATATTTTCATATTTGAGTTCATACTTGTGTGTTAGTTCCATACAAGTTCGTTTCCAATCATTTCCATTGTGTTTTTGAAGTTTCTTTACCGTTTTATAATTCCAAGTTAGGATTTCTCTGTTTTCACTGCTACTGTGCTGGCTGGAATCGTTCCCAGAAATTACATTTGTTGGTAAAAAATTATGAAATTTTGGATTTGAGTAGTTTGAGGTGTTAAGAAAAAGTGAAAAAAAGAAGCACATCAAAATTCAAAATACAAAAAAAATGATAAATGAAATACAAACATAGTGCAAAAATCCTGACTCTGAAAAAACGCTGACGCGGCAGTGATTTCGGAAAAATTATTACAATTATTTGGCTCACTTTTTTGGTGAAATTCCAACGCCTATATTGAGCTAAAACATTGAAGTTTCTGTGGTTAAAATTTCAAGCTCAAATTTGAAGTATTCTGACCAGCATAAAATTGGAAAGTTGTGAAAAATTTACACAAAAAAATTCTGTAGTGCTGTTTTGGTTTTATTCATCTATTCTAGTTCCATTCACTAGGATTCCACTTTGTGTGCTATCTTTTCTTGTGTGCCTTAATTTTTTGCTTGTCAAATTTTATTGAATACTCTTTCAAGTCTTGTCAACTATCAACTCCATTTGCAGTAGTCCTTGATTTTAAATTTGAGTTTTGTTGCTTTAAAACTTGCTTGACCTCTCTTTGGTGGATTTGACCTAAAAAGTGCTTTGGTGAGTGTGGAGCTAAAATTTTGTTTTGGTGAAAGCCATATCACTAAAGAGGAGCTGGATTAAAGATTTAAGGTTGAATAACCTAAGGAGACAAAGCAAGGGACAGCAGCAATCTCATTGAAAAATACACAAATATACACAAAGGAGCTACAAGTGAAGGAGTGCATAGAATAGGACTTTAAATTTTTGTGCATCAAAATTTGTTAACCTAATTTCTTTGTATTTCTTTGAGTTGTAATTTGCAAGGACATTGATTAATTAGTGGATTAATACGTCTTAGACAGTGAGTGTATCTTCAAGGTTCCAAAGTGCCAAGAAGCCTCACCTTAGGATTCGACTAGTTTTAAAAGTTTTGTAGATAGCAATTTTCATTTGTGTTTTATTGCTTTATATAGTTTTTTCTTGCATAAAAATTTTGTTTTTATCTTTGATTGTGCTCTAAGTAAATTGCTTAGAGAAAGGTTTGTGAAAGTGTTGTGGGATAGTATCTGGCTAAGGAAAGGCTTGGTACTTAAGAGATCCTAGTGATCCACCTCCCTTTCCTGGGAAATTACCTACTTCACTCCACTTATCTTTCTTTTTGAAAATTACTTTTATCACAAACCCTAAACATGTCTACTCATTCTTCAAGTCATAGTGAAAATGATAGAAAATCCACAAAATCTCTTTTGAAACAATTGGCTAGAGATTTTCAATCACTATCACTAAGACAATTGCAACATGAGGCTCAAATTTTGGAAGATAAAAAAGAAAGAGATGCCCATCTTGCAATTTTGAAAGAAGTGTTGAAGATTGGCAAGGAAAAAGATGAATACATTAGAAAATTAAAAAAACCCCAGGCATCACATGCATCTAGTTCTAGGTCAAATGACTCACATGCTAAGGGGAGTTTGAGAGTTAATGATTATTATCAACCTCCACCTAGAAGAACTAGAAGAGAAAAAGAGTTTAAAGAAAAATTACAAGCTCTTATCAGAAAGAAAGAAGAGAAAGACAAAAGAGAAAGAGAGGAGAATGAAAGGAAAGATAGAGAAGAGAAAGAAAAGAGAGAAAAAGTGATGATAGAAAAGGAAAGTACAAAAAGTCCTTTGTTTGGAGTTGAACCAGACATTCACTTAAATTCTTTTTTCATAGAAAACCCTTATGAGAATATGCTTGAAGAAAAATCTGTTTCTGAAGCTGAACCAGATATAGATATAAACCTTTCCTCCACAGAAAAGCCAAGTGAGGGGTTGTTTGAAAAAGAAGAAATGGAATCTAGAAAGAATGAAGAGTATCTTACAACACCTCCTACAAGCATAGTGGCAAAAGAACCCTTAAAGGGGGATTGCAATACTTTGAACTCTTCTTTTCCTTTGAATCATGATGCTTACTCTTATTCTCAAAAATCACAAAAACAACACTTTGTGATGTTGTTGCTTATCTTGGGCAATGAACAACACAAAGGAAGCAAAAATATTTTTGAAAAGGGCCCTATTTCTTTCAAACAAAACTTTTATAAAAATAGCAAAGGGCCTTATTTCCTTACTATTTTATTTGAATACACTAGTCTTAATTTTCTTATCTCACTTTTCTATAATGTTTACTGTAGGGTTCAAAGTATTGCAATCCCCCTTTAAGGGTTCTTTTGCCACTATGCTTGTAGGAGGTGTTGTAAGATACTCTTCATTCTTTCTAGATTCCACTTCTTCTTTTTCAAACAACCCCTCACTTGGCTTTTCTGTGGAGGAAAGGTTTATATCTATATCTGGTTCAGCTTCAGAAACAGATTTTTCTTCAAGCATATTCTCATAAGGGTTTTCTATGAAAAAAGAATTTAAGTCAATGTCTGGTTCAACTCCAAACAAAGCATTTTTTGTACTTTCCTTTTCTATCATCACTTTTTCTCTCTTTTCTTTCTCTTCTCTATCTTTCCTTTCATTCTCCTCTCTTTCTCTTTTGTCTTTCTCTTCTTTCTTTCTGATAAGAGCTTGTAATTTTTCTTTAAACTCTTTTTCTCTTCTAGTTCTTCTAGGTGGAGGTTGATAATAATCATTAACTCTCAAACTCCCCTTAGCATGTGAGTCATTTGACCTAGAACTAGATGCATGTGATGCCTGGGGTTTTTTTAATTTTCTAATGTATTCATCTTTTTCCTTGCCAATCTTCAACACTTCTTTCAAAATTGCAAGATGGACATCTCTTTCTTTTTTATCTTCCAAAATTTGAGCCTCATGTTGCAATTGTCTTAGTGATAGTGATTGAAAATCTCTAGCCAATTGTTTCAAAAGAGATTTTGTGGATTTTCTATCATTTTCACTATGACTTGAAGAATGAGTAGACATGGTTAGGGTTTGTGATAAAAGTAATTTTCAAAAAGAAAGATAAGTGGAGTGAAGTAGGTAATTTCCCAGGAAAGGGAGGTGGATCACTAGGATCTCTTAAGTACCAAGCCTTTCCTTAGTCAGATACTATCCCACAACACTTTCAAAAACCTTTCTCTAAGCAATTTACTTAGAGCACAATCAAAGATAAAAACAAAATTTTTATGCAAGAAAAAACTATATAAAGCAATAAAACACAAATGAAAATTGCTATCTATAAAGCTTTTAAAACTAGTCGAATTCTAAGGTGAGGCTTCTTGGCACTTTAGAACCTTGAAGACACACTCACCATCTAAGACGTATTAATCCACTAATTAATCAATGTCCTTGCAAATTACAACTCAAAGAAATACAAAGAAATTAGGTTAACAAATTTTGATGCACAAAAATTTAAAGTCCTATTCTATGCACTCCTTCACATGTAGCTCCTTTGTGTATATTTGTGTATTTTTCAATGAGGTTGATGCTGTCTCTTGCTTTGTCTCCTTAGGTTATTCAACCTTAAATCTTTAATCCAGCTCCTCTTTAGTGATATGGCTTTCACCAAAACAAAATTTTAGCTCCACACTCACCAAAGCACTTTTTAGGTCAAATCCACCAAAGAGAGGTCAAGCAAGTTTTAAAGCAACAAAACTCAAATTTAAAATCAAGGACTACTGCAAATGGAGTTGATATTTGACAAGACTTGAAAGAGTATTCAATAAAATTTGACAAGCAAAAAATTAAGGCACACAAGAAAAGGTAGCACACAAAGTGGAATCCTAGTGAATGGAACTAGAATAGATGAATAAAACCAAAACAGCACTACAAAAAATTTTTTGTGTAAATTTTTCACAACTTTCCAATTTTATGCTGGACAGAATACTTCAAATTTGAGCTTGAAATTTTAACCACAGAAACTTCAATGTTTTAGCTCAATACAGGCGTTGGAATTTCACCGAAACAGTGAGCCAAATAATTGTAATAATGTTTCTGAAATCACTGCCGCGTCAGCGTTTTTTTCAGAGTCAGGATTTTTGCACTATGTTCGTATTTCATTTATCATTTTTTTTGTATTTTGAATTTTTATGTGCTTCTTTTTTTCACTTTTTCTTAACACATCAAAATACTTAAATCCAAAATTTCAGAATTTTTTACCAACAAATGTAATTTCTGGGAACGATTCAAGCCAGCACAGTAGCAGTGAAAACAGAGAAATCCTAACTTGGAATTAGAAAACTGTAAAGAAACTTCAAAAACACAATAGAAATGATTGGAAACGAACTTGTATGGAACTAACACACAAGTATGAACTCAAATATGAAAATATAAAAGGCACCAAAGCTTCAAAACCAGAAATATAAACTGCACTCAAAACAAAATCAAGCAACCAAATCAACAATAAAAGGCACCACTTGGAATTTATGACATTGTAGGATGAACATGACTTTGACAAAACTTGTATGGATTCAAAAATCAAAATGACTCAACCACAAACACTTTGCACCGATTAAAAACATCAATAAGACTCAAATAAAATAAAAATAGAACAGCCAACACAAAAGGAACCTAAAACAGTTTGAAAAAATGGAAGTTCAAGATCAAGTTGAACCAAAAATACCAAATAGAAATTTAAAAACAGCAACACCAACTTAAAAAGAAATTAAAAACAGCAAGACATTTAAGGATATGATGAACAACATGGAATAAAGAAGAAGACCCAAAAAATAAAATGAAGAGAACACTTATCTCTTGAAGAACCAAAGCTCTAGATACCAAATGATAGGTTGTTCTTCATGACCATTTGTTCTTCTTAAAATATGAGGTAAAAAGGTGGTGGAAGCTATGGATGATATGGGTCAAGGATGACTCATATAGAGCTATGGGTTCCTTGTAGGTGCATGAAAGGTATGGAGAGTGATAGGTTAGGCCAAATCACTTGGAGGAAGGTGAAGATGAAGATCAAAGTGTCTAACCTAGAGAGACTAGACAAAGAGTAGAAGCTAGCATAATTTTGGCAGCATTTACTCATATAAATTGATCTTAAAAAAACATGAGCCAAAGCACCCTATTTATAGGAGATGGTGCCTTGGAGAGTAAGGAACAAGGGTAGGATGGAGAATACATAAAAGAGGGGGCTGCTAGGGTGTTGACTAAAGGTCAATGCAGCCCCTTAGCATGCTTCTAGAAGGTAGGGCTACATTCCTATCCTAAAAGGCCTAGGTACAAGCTAAATTGTTAAATACACCCCCGATTGTGCTAAATGAACCCTACTCTACTGAAATTATAAATAAACTAAAATTAATTTATGCTCAGCTCCCATGGCTTGGGCTTTACTCCTTGTAGTCCTCTGAAGGGTCTTTGAATATGTAGAGAAAAGTTTCTCTGCCATCAGTAGCAGAGTCCCACTCTTCTTGAATCCTCTTTGCCATGGACCTAGTTGTTGGGCCTGAGCTTAGGCCTCTTCCATCATCCCCTCCCTCTTGAAGAGGATTTGTCCTCAAATCACATGCTTCTGCCTCTTCATTTTCTCTACCTGCAAAGGGTGTTAGATCCATGACATTAAAGGTAGTATGTACTCCATATTCCTCAGGCAGGTCAATTTGATATGCATTATTATTGATTCTTTTGAGAACTTGGAAAGGACCATCACCCCGGGGACTAAGTTTACACTTCCTCTGATTAGGGAATCTATCTTTTCTAAGGTGAAGCCAAACCCAGTCTCCCTCCTCAAAAATCATCTCTCTCTTCCCCTTATTGCTATGTTTCATGTATTTCTCTATTTGTTGTTGTATTTGGTTCTTAATCCTCTCATGCATTTTCTTTACAAATTCAGCCTTCGTTACTCCTTCCTTATGCACAAAATTTTGTGGATTAGGTAGAGGTAACAAATCCAAAGGAGTAAGAGGATTGAACCCATACACAGCCTCAAAAGGAGAAATATTAGTAGTTTTATGAACTACCCTATTATATGCAAACTCAATATGAGGAAGGTACTCATCCCAAGATTTGTGGTTTCCTTTCATGATTGACCTAAGCATAGTGGAAAGAGATCTATTTACAACTTCAGTTTGTCCATCCGTTTGAGGATGACAAGAAGTTGAGAAGTTCAACTTAGTTCCTAGCTTTTCCCAGAGAGTTCTCCAGAAATGGCCAATAAATTTAGGATCTCTATCCGACACTATGGTCTTAGGTAAACCATGTAGTCTTACCACTTCTCTAAAGAAGAGCTTAGAGATGTTGCTAGCATCATCCACTTTATGGCAAGGTATAAAATGAGCCATCTTGCTAAACCTATCCACTACCACAAAAATGGAATCAAAACCTCTTTGTGTCCTAGGAAGTCCTAATATGAAATCCATACTTATATCTTCCCAAGGAGCACTTGCAAAAGGTAAAGGAGTGTAGAGTCCATGAGGCATTGTCTTAGACTTAGCTTTTAAACATGAAATGCATCTATGACAATGTCTTTGGACATCTTTCCTCATGTGTGGCCAAAAGAATTTTCCTTTCAAAAGCTCAAGAGTTTTATCAACTCCAAAATGGCCCATGAGTCCTCCTTCATGTGATTCTTTTACAAGGAGTTTTCTATGTGTTCCTTGGGGTATGCAAAGTTTCCTTCTTTAAATAAGTACCCCTCAGAAACATAAAAACCTCCTTGTGCTCTATGTTGGCACTCAGCAAAAGTGGGTGCAAAATCCTGATCTTCCTTATAAAGTTCAGGTATGTTTTCAAATCCAAGAATTTGGGCTCCAAGTTTAGAAAAGAGGATATGTCTCCTTGAGAGAGCATCAGCCACAATGTTTGTACTGCCCTTCTTGTATTTGATAACATATGGAAATTGCTCAAGAAATTCCATCCACTTTGCATGTCTTTTGTTCAACTTGTGTTGACCCCTTAGATATTTCAAAGACTCATGATCACTATGTATGATAAATTCTTTTGAAACTAGATAGTGTTCCCAAGTCTGTAGGGCCCTCACAAGTGCATAAAGCTCTTTGTCATAGGTGGGGTAGTTGAGGGTGGCACCGTGAAGTTTTTCACTAAAATATGCAATTGGGTGCCCACCTTGCAACAACACAACACCTATTCCTACTCCTGATGCATCACACTCTAGTTCAAAATTTTTTGAAAAGTTTGGCAAAGCTAGAATGGGTGCATTAGTGAGTTGAGCTTTCAAACTTTGAAAGGCTTGCTCATGCTTCTCTGTCCAACAAAATGGAGTGTCTTTCTTTACTAACTCATTGAGTGGTGAAGCTAGACTTGAGAAGTTAGGAACAAATCTTCTATAAAAACTTGCTAGACCATGAAAGCTCCTAACATCTCCTACATTTTGCGGGGTTGGCCACTCTTGGATGGCTTTGATTTTCTCGGGGTCAACATGTACCCCATTTTTGTTTACTATAAAACCTAAAAACACTACACTATTTACACAAAAAGTGCATTTATCTATATTGGCAAACAAACTATTTTTCCTAAGCACTAAAAGAACCTCCCTAAGGTGACTTAGGTGGGACTCTAGGCTTTGACTATATACTAAGATATCATCAAAATAGACTACTACATACTTACCTATGCAATCCCTAAAGACATGATTCATAAGCCTCATGAAAGTGCTAGGTGCATTAGTGAGCCCAAAAGGCATCACTAACCACTCATATAGTCCAAATTTGGTCTTAAAAGCAGTTTTCCACTCATCACCTTCTTTAATTCTAATTTGGTGATATCCACTTTTAAGGTCAATCTTGGAAAATATGGTAGACCCATGCAATTCATCAAGCATATCATCAAGTCTAGGAATTGGATGCCTGTATTTGATGGTGATATTGTTGATGGCCCTACAATCACAACACATTCTCCACTTGCCATCTTTCTTTGGAACCAACAAAACAGGTACAGCACAAGGACTTAGGCTTTTTTGAACCCAGCCTTTCTCCAACAAATCCTGAACCTGTGACTCTATCTCCTTAGTCTCTTCCGGATTAGTTCTGTAAGCTGGTCTATTTGGTAAACTAGCTCCCGGAACTAAATCTATTTGGTGTTCTATACCCCTAACAGGTGGAAGTCCAATAGGTCCTTCCTCAGGGAATACATCACCAAATTCTTTTAAAAGTTTTTGGACTTGAAGAGGTAGTTCACAAACTTCAGAAAGTGTGGCAGTGCATGCAAGTGTTCCTTTACACAGAAGGAGGCCTGAAGGTTGTTCAGATAGAAGTATCTTTTCAATTTTACTTTCAAATTTTTCTTCTTTCTGAATAACCTTGTGGGAAGGAACATCGTTCCTAAGGATTTTCTCTTGTTTTCCTTTTTTTTTCTTTTTCTCATTTTCTCTTTTTATTTTCATTTGTACTTGGTCCTTTACCACTTGTGAAGGTGTTAAAGGATAGAGTACAAACTTTTTTTCCCTATGGGTAAAAGTTATCTCGTTGGTAAGACCATTATGGATGGTTTTCTTGTCAAATTGCCATGGTCTTCCCAATAAGATGTGGCAGGCTTCCATGGGTACTACATCACATAAAATCTCATCTTTATAGTTCCCCACAGAAAGACTGATTTTTACCCGCTTATCTACAGTTAATTCCCCATCTTCATTTATCCACTGAAGTTTGTAAGGTTTTGGATGAGGTATTAATTGTAGATTAAGCTTTTCAACCATCCTAGTGCTACAACAATTGCAGCAAGAGCCACTATCCACAATGAGAGAACAAATGTTTTCTGAAACTTTGCGTCTTGTATGAAAGATGTTCTCTCTCTGTGTTTCATGGTTCACACTAGGTTGATTGTTGAGGGTTCTTCTGATCATCATTAATTCTCCCTCACAAGGATATGCCCCCTCACTACTTTCCTTCTCTTCTTCCCCACTAGACTCTTCATCTTGGCTGCTATACTCATCCCTCCCTCTTAAGATCATGGTTCTCCTATTTGGGCATTGGGATGCTATATGGCCTCTACCAAGACACTTGAAGCACTGGATGTCTCTACTGCGGGGTTGTGAGGTAGACACATCTTTTCCTACACTCTTGGGAGTTTCTTTGGATTTATCCTTTGAAAGACTATCCTCCTTTTCTCTTCTATACTCTCTCTTGGGATAAGAGTTAGAGTAAGAACTCTCCTTGCGACTTGATCCCTTTCTCAAATTTTGTTGTTCAACTTTTATACAAAGTTGGATCAAATCATTCAAGTCCCTGTAGGGCAAAAGTTCTACTTTATCCCTTATCTCAAGATTGAGACCACTTAGGAACCTAGCTATGGTGGTGGTGGCTTCTTCCCTAATAGAGGCTCTCATCATGTAGAGCTCCATCTTTTGCCTATACTCCTCTACACTCATGTTTTTCTGTTGGAGTCTTTGGAGCTTGTCCATTAACTCCCTATCATAGTATGAAGGAATATGGCGGCGTCTCAAGGCTCCCCTAAGGTCATTCCAATATTCTATGGGAGGGTCCCTGTGGAGGCGCCTATCTCTCTCTAGGGCTGTCCACCAATACATAGCATTTCCTTGAAAGCTTAAAGTGGCTAAGGGTATTTTCCTTTCCTCGCTAACATGATGGCAAGCAAAAAGTTGTTCTACTTTCATTTCCCAATCTAGGTATGTTTCAACATTTTCCTTTCCATAAAAATGAGGTAAGTCTACCCTAGTTTCTTTTGGGTGGCTTTCTCTCCTAGTTCTTCTAGGTGGAGGTTGATAATAATCATTTACTCTCAGACTCCCCTCAACATGTGAGTCACTTGACCTAGAACTAGATGCATGTGATGCATGTGATTTTTTTAATTTTCGAATGTATTCATCTTTTTCTCTAACAATTCTCAACTCCTCTTCCAAAAGTGCAAGATGGGCATCTCTTTCTTTTTTATCTTCCAAAAGTTGAGCCTCATGTTGCAATTGTCTTAGTGATAGTGATTGAAAATCTCTAGCCAATTGTTTCAAAAGAGATTTTGTGGATTTTCTATCACTTTCACTATGACTTGAAGAATGAGTAGACATGTTTAGGGTTTGTGATAAAAGTAATTTTCAAAAAGAAAGATAAGTGGAGTGAAGTAGGTAATTTCCTAGGAAAGGGAGGTGGATCACTAGGATCTCTTAAGTACCAAGCCTTTCCTTAGCCAGATACTATCCCACAACACTTTCACAAACCTTTCTCTAAGCAATTTACTTAGAGCACAATCAAAGATAAAAACAAAATTTTTATCCTCAAAAGAATGGTCAAAATAAAATTGAAAACATAGCTCTTTTTACTATGCCTAGAGAAATCATGAAAGACAATCACAATTCTTGGGATGAGTATCCTTTTGAGCATGCATACAATGGAGTAGTCCACAAGACTACTAATATTTCTACATTTGAAATTGCATGTGGACTTAATCCTCTTTCGCTTTTTAAGTTGTTACCCTTTCCTAAAGGTATTGTGCCTAAGGAAAAGGTAACCAATATTGAAAATTTTCAAATACATAAAAGGATTAGAGAACACATACAACCATCAAAAGAGAAATATTGTACAAAGTTGCCAAAAACAAAAGAAAAACAAAAATGGCAACTTCATACAATTAAGTTCTCTCCAATTGCTCACACTAACACCTTTACTTTGTTTGATGATTTCCATAGGTGGACGTTTGATCCGGGAGGACAAGCCTTGCCGAAACAATAGGCTACTATCCGAGATCAAATCTGTAGATCTGAGGATAGATCTTCTCAAAGGAGGAGGAGATGATGGACACCATCCAGCCCCATCCATCCCCCTAGTTGAAGACAAAGCAAGGGATTTGAGGACAAATCCTTTTTCAAGAGGGAGGGGATGATGGAAGAGGGCCAAGCACAACCTTCCATGAAAGGCAAGAGCCAAGTCAAGAGTGTCTAAGACCAAGCTAGGAGCGTCTAAGACAAGCTAGGAGGGTCTAGGACGAGAAGGCCAAGCTAGAAGCGTCTAGGACAAGAAGACTTGGATCAAAGCTATGAATGGGAGAGTGGCATACTAGCACATATTCTGTGAAGGCCCATCAAATGTAGTTTAGCTTTAATTGGGGTGTAAATAGCATAGCCATGTGGACAAATGTTTATTTTTCTGCACATTAGAATTAAGGAGAAGTTAACCTTCCCACTATTCTAGAAAGCCCATGGAAGGGGTGAACTTACAAACTAGACACACCCCTCCCCATGTGCTCACACTTTCCATATGGCCCATGTGCTTCACATTTACATTTCATTTGGCTAGCATTAGGGTTGCATTATGGTCCTCCTTAGCCTATAAAAGGAGGAGCCTACACCTTGTATTTTGAAGATTAAATAGAGTATTGTTATGCTGCCCAAATTGTGCCATACACTACTCCTTGCCTAACACTTAGGTTTTAGTCTTCAATTCATCACTACCAAAGGGGCTGGCCAAACCTCCCCATTTCCTCACTCTTCATGCACCTTCAAGGCACCCATGCTTCCTAGGAAGGCCTTGCTCACCTCCTCCATAAGCTTCCGCATCCATCATCACCAAGGAACTCCAAAATCCAAAGAAGAGCTCATAGGAATGCTATCAAGAGTACAATTGAGTGTATCCTTACTAGAGAAGACCTAGAGGAATCGAGAATACTGAAAAGATAGAAAAACAGCAAAACAAGGACTTAGAACTATAACAGATACTGACACCAGGAGTGCAAACCATACCAGAACATAACATAGTAATACTAATTAGAACTATCCTCTACAATAGTTCTACAATAGTTTTGAACTTTCTCATAACAATAAAGAGAAGTAAGGAAGATAAAAAAAAGTCACTTGTATAAGAAGTAACGTCAAACAAAGTTATTTTGTATTGACAAAAAGAATTTCCAAGAAAAAGAAAAATCTGTGTTATTATAAACGGTTTTCAAACTAATTATAATATCCACAACTATTAATATAATATACAAGTGAAGCCTTTTGAAAAGGAAAGAGTACAAGTGTCCAAAAATATGCAAGCTAGGCAGTCCCACTTTAACACTAAATATTTTTCACTTGAGAAAGTTGACACTAATAACATACATTTTGACACTGTTTATAATAATATAATAATATTTTAAATTAAAATATAAAATAAAAATAAATAAAATATTAATTTATTAAAATGTAAAGTGTATGTTTTTATTGATGAAGATATTAATATATCATCACCCTTTTCACTTTGAGTCATACTTATGCTAAACATTTTTGTTTGTTGAATATTAGAAGTCACATATAAGTCTCTAAGAAAATTTATTTAGAGAAAAATTTATTTAGAATATTTTGAGAATATTTTTAAAAAATATTTTTTATATGTTTTAAATTTTTTTTAATTTTAACATATTTTAAAATAAAGAATCTCGTTTTTTATGAAATATTTTTTATTTTATGTTTTCCAACATCTTTTTCTAACTTCTTAACTTTATTTTGTTAGATCTTCATCTTTCTTTCTTCTTTCATCTTCAAATATGTTAATGTTATTTTAAGATTCTCATCGTTTTCTAAAAGAATGTTAAGATTCCTCTACATATTTAGAGGAACGATTGTAAAAAATCTATTCATCCATTTTCTAAGGTTAAATATGATTTTTTAGTTTATTGATAAATTATAGTGAAATTCAAATTTAATAGGTTACTTAGGACTTCAAATTTTACATATGGAGTGAATGATCAAATTCTAGATCCCAGCCAAAATCTTGATTTAAAAACAAAATGCATAAGATAATGTTCAAAAGTGTTATGCATACATGTTTCATGGAAAGTAATGTTATTTTAATAGTTTCATGATTTAGGTTATTTAAGCATGGAAAGTAATATTATCTTATATGGTTCATCAATAAATAAATTTTTTTATTTATTTAAAGATTACATATTTCTTGAAACTCTAGCAATCTTTGTATTTGTTGTGTGTCATGGAGAGATCACTAAGTTCATCAGGTTATTTAATTTTCCTCTTTTGGTACTTCAACCTCCAATCCAACTTTTTTGGATAAATCTTGAAATAAATAAATAAAAACTACAATGAAAGACAAATGTATAGTAAAATAATATTTTCCATTATATTGTTACCGTCTTCTCAATAACTAATTACTAGATTTCATGGGTGAAAAAATCACTAAAAACTTTATCATAATATTTACTTATGAAAAATAATATTAACTATTTCTTGTTCACAAACAACTCGTTTCACTGTAAAAAAATAATTAAATAAAAACTAATTTTATAGACAAAAAATAATTAATTATTATATTGAATAAATTATATATTATTTTAAAGACTAAAAAAATTATTGATTTCTAAATTAGTTTTTAATAAATAGTTTCTAAATTGATATTTCTATTTATCAATAATAGAAATTAATTTAAATATTAATAATTTTTTTAGTCTCTAAAATAGTATTTAATTTAGTCAATATAACAAATATTTTTTTTTCTCTAAAATTGATTTTATTTAATAATTTTCTAGTGGTGTTTTCTTTAGTTAAGTACTAGAGTTTAAAAGGTTTTGAAAGAGGGATGACTTGTAATTGAGCTTTTGGACCTTTTTTTATCTTTGCAACATTGGTACAACTTCATCCATCTATAGTGTTTCTACAAGTTTTATTCATTATTATGCACATTGAATTTAAGTGTATATACTTTGATCTTTGGAAATAGATACCTCATGTCTTTTACATGGGCTATTTTAGAATAACTTATTCTCTTCAGTTATAATTCCACCTTGGCATCTTGATGAACAAGTTCTTCTAAAGTTTTATGTTCTTCAAATTCATTATATCTTGAATATCAAGATTGAAGCCATTTAAGAACATTGTCATTGTAGCCTCTATGTTTTTATCCAATTCACACTTGATAGGTAAAAGTTTCGTCTTCTTGTAATAGTAATTCACACTTCTACTTCTTTGTCTTAAACCATGAAGTTTAAGGATCAATTCCTAGTTGTAGAATGAAAGTACAAACTTATTTGTTAAGAATGCTTCCATTGCATATCGTGTGACTATTTCTAGTATATTACTTATATCTACATCACTTAAGGTTTGGTTCCATCATATTAAAGTGTATCCTTTAAACTCTAAGGTTGTAAGTTTGACCATGTTTAACTCACTAAGTTCATAGGCATAAAACACTTATTCCACTTTTTTCTTCCATTAAATATAGATTTCTAGATTGGAATCTTCATTTATATTAGGTTTAGGGAACTTTTCTTCAAGAAAAGGCCTTTCACCCTTACTTTTGGTCCTTGGAGTTGCTATTTTATTTCATCATACACCTTAATTTTTTTCTTATTTACATAGAAAGAAGGATTCATTGGTGTTTTTTCTTTTCTTTCTCTCATGCCATCTATTTCTCTCGTATTTTCTCCTTCTTTCCTTTCTTTTTTTTTTCTTGCAAGTCTTATATCTTTCCATTTTCTCTTTGAATATCATTCACCTGTGTCAAATTCTCTTTAAGAACTTTTACTAGACTTCCCTACAAAACAAAGACTAAGTTGAAACAAACTACAAAGAAACAAACATGTGCTTGGATTCAAAAATACAAACATAGATCCAAGCAAAAATAACCCAAAAACAAAGAATACCTACAAACAAGCATCCAAACATAAGTTCTAAAAAGAACTCAACTATTAAATCATCCAAAAACAAAAATTTATCTAAATTGAGATTTGGATCTTCTCAAAGACAAATCTCTTATTATTAATGTGCTTGGAGATCTTCATTCAGGATCAAATATTAACCTGAAAAACACATCAAACAATTTTAAAATAAATTTACAAGCACACAAAGAGGAAGAACATCCTCACAAGCAAAAAAGTGAAAAAGTATCTTTGAATATCATACAACTTTTATTAAATGAAAAAAAGGCATGTTATCATTATATATATATATATATATATATATATATATATATATATATATATATATTCCAAGTTTGTTTCTACTTTTTATTTTCTTTCTATCTCTTCTTTTTCTCTCTTTTATTTCTCCATTCTTTCTCTTCTTTCTTTTTCCTTTTTTTCTCCCTTTTATTTCTTTTCTTTTTGTCTCATTTCTTTCTTTTCTTTTTTCCTCCTCATCTTTCCTCTTTATGATTTTTATAATCCTTCTTTTCAATTCAATTTTCTCTATTTGATGGAAGTACCTTCTATATAAGCGAAAGACTCACAAAGAACTTCAAACTTTGCCCCAAGTTTAAAGAGAGAAACTTGAGAGGTCTCCACTTCTTGTGAAGATTCCTTGGTGGAGAGCCTAGGAGAAGGATACTTCCAATTGTTAAGTGACTTTGAAGAACGAGAAGACAAGGTAATATACAAGTTCAATTCTTATTCATTTTCAAAATCAGTACAAGGGGAGGGGAGGGTTAGGCATCTTATTTATTGCTAGAGGAGCTCTATACACACGATGATAAAGGGGATGTGGGACTAAAATATGCAAAGTGCAACTGCACTTAAAATTTTTATCACTTTATGCAATGTAAGTTCCACGCTGCTTAATTCTTTGATTTTTCAAGTGTTTATAACCTCCAATGCTTCTCCACTTGTTGCTTGGCCATATGGATGTGTAGTGGGTCATGTTGCATTCTCTTCATGCCTCTTAAATTAAGGTTTTGACTTCCCTAATAGAGAGGAATGCATGTTGACTCCTCAAATTAGGGCTTTGACTCCCAAGTCAAATCCTAATTAGGCCCAAATTAAGTCCACTTATGCATATATTATTTTTTCATAAGAAACATCCTACTCCTATATAATTTTCTACATCTATTTTATTTACGCCTATACATTTTTACAAGACTGGGAAGAAGGAAACGAATTTAAAATTCTTCAAATTTTGATTCTCCTTCCAAAAGGTTTTATTTTCTCCCTTCGTCTTAGCCAGCGATGTGGTGGTTGGATGATCCTTGATCAGAACCTCTCTCTAAGAAAGACTTGTCCTCATTTTCAAATGATGCTCAGGGAATGCCATCTTTATTTACTACTTTTCATTTTACTCCAGGATCAAAGATCCATCTGCAAGAAACAACAAACAATGTTGAAATATTTTTCTTTATTAAAAGGCAAATATATTTAAAGAAAAGAGTAAGGAAATAAGGTCCTTCATTATTTTTATAAAAGTTTTGATGAGAAAAAGTAGGGGCCTTTTGAAAAATTGTGTTGCTCATTGCCCAAGTCAGACAACAACATCACAAAGTATTTTTAATATTTTTGGGAAGAAGAGTTAGTGTCATGATTTAAGTGAAAATAAAAGTTCAAAGTATTTCAATCTCCCTTTAAGGATTCTTTCTTAGTTATACCTATAGATGGTGTTGTAAGAGACCCCTCTTTCTTTCTAGATTTCTTTTCTTTTCTTTTTTCTTCCTCTTTTGTTCTCTTCTGTCTCTTTTCTTTCTCCTCTCTTTCTGGCTTTTCTTCCTCCGCTCTTTTAATCCTCTTTTGCTCTTCTTTTTTCTCTAATAAGAGCTTGCACTTTTTCTCAAAACTAATTTTCTCCTGTTATAAAGAATCGTCTTTTACTACAAGCTCTTTTATTTTTTTCTTTATATTCTTAATGTTTTCTTTATTTTTATCCCTATCTTGTGGTTCTTTAAACCTAGATGTGAAATTGAAGGAGTATTCGTCCCTCTTAAGTTCATGATTAGGTTGTGAAGTTGTATAATATTGAGGATATTGTTGTTCTACCTTTAAACAAAGTTGAACTAGTTCATTTAGATCATTATAGGGTAATAACTCAACTTTATCCCTAATCTCTGGGTTAAGACCACTTTCAAACCTAGCTATTATTTTCATAGGTTCTTTTCTAATCCCCACTTCATCATGAGTAACTCCATTTTTTGTCTACACTTTTCCATAGTCGTGGTCCTTTTTTGAAGTGTACAGAGTTGATCTATCAACTCTCTCTAATAATAGGAGGGCTCATGCATTTTCCTTAACCCCTCTTCATGTTTGCTCCTAAGTCTTTCTTGACTTTTCATGAATTGAGCAAACATGTCCTTCAACTTAGCTACCTTTTTTTTTTGTATTTTGAATTTTATCCCTTAGATGTTCCCCTTCTTCATCCCTAAGACTCCCATTCAAACTAGAATGATATGTATGTTCATTCATTTTTGGGTTTTTGAAAAGAGAAAATATTTTCACATAGGTTTTTCCCCTTAAAGATGAGTGATAAATATTTTCATAAAAGATTTTAAAGTTATAAGCTTTTGTCATGGTTAAAATGTTAAAGTTCTCCATGTTCACTCAGGAAGGCGGGTCGCAATTGACACTTTTAAATACCAAGTTTTTCCTAGCTAGAAATCCCTTAGATTGCTTTTACAAATTTTACTTGCTAAACTTCAAAAACAATTTCTCCTATTGACCAAAGAAATGTCACTATTTAAGAAACTTACCCTAGTTATCACGGAGACCTAAAAAGAACAGAGAAGCACAATAAAATTTACAAGATAAAAGAAAGTAAATAAACTAGATGAATTCCTAAGTGAAAGTGAAAGTGACACTTATAGCCCCTTGACACACTATTACAAAGTTCCAATTGAATTCACTAAAGACATTTCCCCAAACATCAAAGTAAAAGAAAGATTACAAAGGAACCAAAGATAAAACATCAAAATTTCGTGACAAGCACAAAATGAATGCCAAGAAAATTTGGTCCACTAATGCATATATTTTTTACATAAGAAAAATCCTAATCCTTTACACTTTTCTATTTCTATTTTATTTACCCCTATACATTTTTACAAGACTAAGAAGAAGGAAAAAATTTTAAAATTTTTCAAATGTTGATTCTCCCTTCAAATAACTAGCGATGTGGTGGTTTGATAGTCCTCCATCACTGTTTTTCTCATAAGCTCTTTTACCTTTTCTCTAAATTCTTTTTTTGTTATAAAAGCTTTCATGTTAAGCATCATTATGCAACTTGAAATCTCAGCTAGGCAGATACCTCAAGTAAAAACAATCATCTGTCATCACATGAAAATAATAATATTAAAAAAAGAAAAAAAAATAAAATACAAAAAAAGTATGGGGGGACTAGACCAAAACTCATATGTTAACAAAACTGATACATAGATAGACTATACCTATTCATAAAAAATTCTAAGAACAGACTATATGGAAGCTTATTATACCAATGAAATGATTCTCTTTGAATAAATCATAAATTAGCCAACTTATCAGCATACACATTCCCTTCACGAAAAATATGAGTAACCCTAAACCTGATTTTTCCACAATAATTAAGATAAGTATTTCATCGATTATGAAGCATTCACGAAACCTTAGTCCTAACAATAAATGCAACATAAACCAAGGAAGAATCACATTCAAGCCATATATTAGTAAGCCCCATCTTTTGAGCTTCCTCGAAAGCATGTATAACACCATAAAACTCAGCAACCATAGCAATCTGAACTTCAAGAAACATAGAGAAAGCACCAATAAAGTCTCCCATACTCCCACGAAAAATACCTCCACAAGTAACAAGACTAGGATATCCCCTAGCAACCCCATCAGTGTTAATTTTAACCCAACCTGGTGAAGGAAGCTCCCATCTAACAGGAAGAGGATGAAAAACTTTACCAGAATGAGTATTAATACCAAAAAACTTAATCACGTTGAAATCCAACATATCATTTTTCGTTGAAGCTTTAAACGAATTTTCCACTAGACAAGTTAAATATGTAATTACCGAAATAGCCCTAAAAACATCCTGAAATCTAACATAGTTCCTCATACACCATATCATCCAAATAGAAAAAGTTATCACATCAATCTTAATCAATTTAACCAAAGGAATATCACCACTCTTGATAAAAGAAAGAAGATCATCCTTATTAGAGAAATGAGAAGTAAGAAAAATCTACAGAACCCAACTCCAAATATGCAAAGCATTAGAATATTCAAAAAATAAATGTTGAATAGATTTCTCGTGCTTTTCACTAAGCGTACACATAAAACATATATGCAAACCTTTATTTTGAATATGCTGATCTGTAGGAAGCCACCCATGAAAAACTTTCTAGAGTACAAGAGTTTTGGAAGGTGGAATATATGAAGACCAAATGAGCGAGAATGCTCCAGCAACATTGGACAAATTTGACATTTTACTCGCTCAAGTGAGTAAATCTTGCTTGAGCGAGAATCCATTTAAGCCCATGCAAATTAGGTTAAATAAGGGGTTTAAGGCACAACCCTGGTGTGTAAGATTGAGAGGAAAACACCATTGAATCACTTGTAACCCAATTGGGAGAATAGGAGGTGTGAGAAACATTAGAGGAGGCAATCATCAAGGAGAAACATCCTGGATCTTCTTTTCTTGCTCTCCCTGCTTGTAATAGTCATCATGTGAGGCTAATTCTACCCTTTATGATTAGGAGTAATCTGTTCAAACTCTTATGTGTTGAGGTGTTATCTAAATACAATATTCTATTATTGATTGATGATTGGTATTATTGTTTTGTTTATAATGCTTGGTTTACCATGATCTAGAATTTTAGATTTGACTAGAAAGTACTTTTAAGGTTCTTACCTAAACAATAATGCTTAACATATTTGAATACTAGGAATAGATTTGAAATGTTAATTGCTATCAAAGTCTAATCTTAATGATAAATTGTTTTTATAAATATGCGAGGAATCTATATTTAGGAAATATCTTAATAATTTATATGCGAGGAATCAATATAAATGATTTTTATACGGGCATCAATATCTATCAAAGGGCATAATATTGTCATTCTAATCAAAATACAAAAGAGTGAGAAAGATGAAACTCAATCCCTATTTTTCCATTTGAAGCAACAAACTCTTTGACTTGTTTTCTTGTTAATTCTTGCCATCATAACAACTCTCAACAAAATTTTATCATTCAGTTTTATATTTAGAAAATCTTTTACTTAAATATTCAATTGTTCCTTGTGGGTTCGATATCCGTCCTTAAGGACACATTATTACTTCTAACAACGCAGTGTACTTGTCGTAAAAAGTCATCAGACTCCAACCTGATCTAGAAAAGATTAGGGTAGGGTTATTCAACAGTGGCCACAACCTACAAATTTAAAGCAACTACGAGGATTCTTTGGACTGTTTGGCTACTATAGACATTTTATTTAGGGGTATGGTAAAATTGAAACACCTTTGACAATTTTACTGCAAAAAATACTCCTTATATGTATTGAAGCTGATATAACCTTCCACAGGTTGAAAAAGGCATTAACTACTGCTCTAGTTTTAATATTACTAGATTTTTCTCAACCATTTACTATTGAAACTAATGATTCAAGATTAGGAATTGGAGCAGTGCTCATGCAATCTAACCACCCTATTGCCTTCATAAGTAAGACAATGAGACCTAAATATCAATTATTATTTGCTTATGAAAAATATTTTTTTTTCTATTTTATTTGCAGAAAAAAATGGCAACATTATTTTTTAGATCAATATGTGGTAATAAAAACATATCAAAAAGCCTTTGAAGCATTTGATGGATAAACCGCCTACAAAAATGTTATAGAACAGGGGGTTGGAAAAGCTAATGGGTCTGGATTTTCGCATTGAATACAAAAAAGGTGAAGACAATGTAGTAACATATGTGGTGTCACGAAACCCTACCCAAGGTAAGTTAGCTTCAATGTTTGTAGTAACTTCTGTATTAGTTCAAAGGGTTAAGGATTCTTGGACAGAGGGTCATAAATTACAAAAAATTATTGATATCATTCACTTGACTTAATATCCACATAAGAATTATACTTTTGAGAATGATTTATTGAGGAGAAAAGGTAAATTGGTAGTTGGAGACAGTGCAAAATTACGAACACAGATTCTTCAACACTTTCATGATTCAACAATCGGAGGTCATTTAGGATATGAGATGACTTATATAGAAGGATTAAGTATCACTTCTATTGGAAATGTATGCAGAAAGAGGTAAAAAAGTGGGTCCAGAACTGTCATATATGTAAATAATGTAAGCTTTACTTCAATTTCCTGTCGGTATGTTACAACAATTAACTATTCCTGATAGACCTTGGAAATTTTTATCCATGGACTTTATTATTGTTCTCCATAAATCTTATTCCATGACTGTGATTTTTGTTGTTATGGACCGCTTAACTAAGTATGCTCATTTTTTTATCGCTTTCACATCCTTTTGGAGCGGCTAAGGTGACAACCCTTTTTATGGGCAATATCATCAAGCTTCATGGCTGACAACATGACACTATATTTGATAGGGACTTCATTGTCATGAGTCACTTTTGGACTGAGTTGATGCACAACAATGGTGTTAAGCTGTTGTGATCGACGACTTTTCATCCATAATTAGACGGTTAAACAGAGGTTGTAAACAAATCCATTGAGACTTATTTATGTTGTGTTCCGGGGACACTCCTTCCAAGTGGATAGAACACCAAATTTCATACAACTATACAATCGACTCCATTTAAAGCTCTTTATGGCTATCCTCCTTCCATTCCCAATGTTATACAAAATATAGATTCCTTAATAAAAGCAGTTGCCTATATTATACATATACGAGATGAAATTACTTAGCTATTAAAAGAAAATTTGTTAAGGCACAGAAATGTATGAAGTTTTATGCGGATTTGAAGAGGACTCACAAGTAGTACAAGGTTGGAAGTTGGGTTTATTTCAAGATTCATAAACAAAATCTCATTAAATGAGCAAGGATGGCCACTACAGGGTGCAAATTGGGAACATTAGTGGATGCCTTGACGAACCGGGTCATATGATGTGTTGGAGAAAGGTCGAAGTTTCTATCATCGATATGCAATCGAAAAAATAAGCTGAGAATCTTGCACAAAATGTGCCAAATTATTCAATGGAAATTTGAGGAAAAGAAATACCATTCTAGGGCTGGTCCCTTGAGAGTTGATACAACCCAACTCGACAAGAAGATGACTGAGGACACCATAGACACTTCACAATTAGGTCAGTCATCTCAGCATCCAATACAATGCCCCACCAAACATGAGAAGGACCTCAGCAGAAGAAGAACTGGACATAGGCCTGAGCATCAAATGTTCTTTCTTCTGGTCTTTTTATAAGACAAGTTTATGTAAATAATTTTGGCTATTTCTGGGGGTCCAAATAGAAGAATAATCTAGAGTAGGGTGTACTTAGTAAATTGGGCTTGTGCCAATCCCACCTTTCATGACATGTGCATCTAGGTTTAGGGTTTCTTTGACCTACATTCTAGAAGGTTTCTCACAATTACGCCCCTACCCCTCTCACTCTTGCTCCCCAAGTCACTCTCTCCTATATAAAGGGTGTCTTGCCTCATGTATTTTTAACATTGAATTTTGAATAGAAAAGAAACTCTGTCAGAGTGTATAGTAAGCTAAGTCTCTTAGAATTTGGGTCTTATCTTGAGTGCTCTATTCTTCAAGTGGCAATTCTTCACCACTCATCTTGGAGTGTCTTCCCCCTCCAAGTGGCGTAACCACACCTTCATCATCCTAAGCTTCTCTTTCCTTTCATCTTTTTATTTTCTTCCATTCCTTTATGTTCTTGCGTTCATCTTTTTCTATTCAGTTTCTATCTTCTTTTTTTCCTTTATATGCTCTTTAATTCCGCACTTATTCCTCATCACACCATAATTGTGTTTTCTCCTTGCCCTCTAGAAATGAACCTTCACACTAACTTAACCACTTGGTTAAGTTCATGTCCAGTGGGAATCTTCTTTGAGTTTCTCACCATAATTGCTAATCCAAAAATCATAAACAAAAGAGTAACCTATAAAATGTGCAATCTTAAAATAAACTCACATCAGAAGTTCATGCCATCACTTATCTTCTCGGCATGAAGACTGAGACACTATTTTCAGAGGTTTAACATTATTGTACGCACTGATTACACTATCAAACAGGTGTTTCAAAAACTAGAGTTCAACTTAAGAGGTGAACTCAATCTCATCCACAAAATCTGAGAAAAAGCTCAAATAAGAGAAGAAGTAGAAAAAACAAGAGTAATCCGATGATATAACACATGTGTCAGGGAATGAGTATTCCATAAAGGAGACCAAGTGTGGCACAAACTCGGAGAATCCCAAAAGGATAAACATGATGGAAAGCCAACGCCTAACTAGGATGGTCCATTACGAGTTGTTGACTCGCTTGAAAATAGAGCTTACAAACTCGAAGAGTTAAACAACTAATTTCTACCAAGGACATGGAATTCAACTCATCTGAAGATTTATTATAGTTAAAACTATTGTAAAATTTTATTGTAATAAGAATAATGTACTATTTTCCCTTAATTTAGATTTATCCTTAAGGAGTTTTTTTAGTCAAGCAAGGTTTTAACAAGACACATTCTTTAATAAAGTTCATTCATTCAGAACAATATTATTAGTTCTATAGGTCATGTTGAAAAGAAATGACAATATATCAGATAATATAGCCAATTATTTGAAAATAAACAATCACCTAAAAACAAAGTAATCTAACTATAAAAATCAAATGAAATCAAAGTAATTTGATACACAATCAGATTAAAGTAATTCAATACACAATCCAATTAAAGTAATTTATCGAATCAAAGTCATTCGATTCCATAAATTTGAAACGCATCAGGTTGATCGGGTCAAAGCAATTTGGTTACATTAGACATGTAGGTTGTTCATACAAGTCTAAATTGTTTAAGTTATACCGAAGTTAGTTGGAGTTACTCGGAGCAAACAATTTAAACTTATAAAAATAAGAAACTAAAGTTAAAATCATATAATAACTTAGAAACATTTGCTCATACATTAATACTTATCCATAATACAATATTTAGTCATTGATAAGTTCCCCATCGATGAAATCCTCTCTTAGGTCAAATTTCTCTATCCTGATAGAAGGAGCAAAAAAGAAAGCTTGGCGTATCACCTTTTTGAAGCCTTCAACATATCCTTCTAGTCCGGTCATAGCAAGATCTACATTTTCTACCTTTTAACTCTTCTTAATTCTTTTTGTAGTTTTTCCATTTCTTCATGCAAATGACTGACACTTGTTTCAACATCTTTTAGTTTGCCCTTGACTTCATTGGCAACTTGCATGATTTTCTTTAGTAAACCCACCTTGGCCTTTAAATTCTTTATCCTACCTTCAATCTGTGAAATCTCCAAAGATTTTGTTGGCAAGGTTGTGATCAACCATTTCCTTGTCGCAACTTTGACTCATTTGTTCCCATTCTTGATTTTTCTTTTCCAATTCCTGAATTTTTGTAGATATTTGATCATTCTCAGTAGCAACACCATTTTAGTAGTGAAGGAGGGTCATACACCTTGCCATCATAATCTTGGCAAAGTCAAAACACCCTACGAGACTTGCAACTTTAAAAATCTCGACATCATATGGATCAGGAAACCCTCTATCGTTGATTTGAACTTGGTCTGCCTTCATGTTGATATGCCATAGCGAGTTGAAATTAGGAACCAAGGTAAACACATGGTTGACCCAAGTTAGTGGACCTTCCTTACTTAAAATAAGCAAGCCCTATAAGACTTGTTTTATTTCTTTTTGAGTAATGGAGGTGGCTGAGGTATGAACAAATTAACCCCATCTTTATGAGAAGTAAGAGGTCTCATTTGATCAACTGTTGAGCTTACTTGTCTTGGAAGGCCAGTGGCCAAAATCGCGGTGGCTACAAACACATTATTTGTGGCAATAGTTGAGGACCCATCTCTTGTTGTGAATGCCTCAACCTTCTTCTTTTTTGGCGGCTTTGGGAAATTGGTCAACAAATCCTTCATAAGAGCTGGAGCCCCAACCTTACTGCAAAGCTTTTTATAGTAAAATCCTTTCCCGTTGTATTTTAACAAGAAAAAAACATAATGAGTTAGTCTGAGGAAAATACTACAAAAACCAACAAAGAATAAAGGGGAATCTTACCCAAAAAGAAGGATTTGGGATCCTCGACAAGAGACACTCTAAGGAGACTTTGTTGCTTAGTGGTCTAGGTAAAATTTCTAGGATCTCAATATCTATTCTCTCATCAACACTAAAAAGGTACTTTACTCCTAATTTATACCTATCAATTCTTTTCCAATAAAGAGGAAAATGAGGAGTATTGTCGGGATAAAAGAATAGCCTCTTGCTAGGATATTCTAAGGAACACTTCAACTTAAAGAATTTTCTTTAAATGTTTTTGAAAAAGGAAGTGTAAATAAATAAAAAGGACCATGCTAAGCACCATTCAAAGATACTCAATCCACCTCTGAACCATGTTTCAACTGATAAAAATACATGAACTTATTTATGGTCATAACAATTTGAAGATATTGGCATAATAATTTGAATTTTTTTATGAAAGATGAACTATTAGGGTGAAACTAGCTAGGAGCCTCATTCATGGATGAATGCATCCTATAGTAAAAAAGGGGAAATGGGGAAAGAAAACATTGAGCTCCTTGGAAAAGAACTTGTATACAAAAATAAAGTCCTCATCATTCATGCTAGATTTCATATATACCCTATCCTTGGCGTTACATGCCTCAACAATAATAAACCCGGACAAGTTATTAGAAATAGAGAAAAAGAATAAACTCAGACAAGTTCTTTAAAGGTAAACTCGGAAGGGTAGTCAAGGATTGGAGGAAATTTGCCTTCCTTTTTCTCTTTGGCACATTTGGCTCAAACACACCTTAAGAGGGAGCTTTAGATTTAACCACTCTTAAAGGGTCAGCTGCAACCATTGTGACCACCGATATAGTATGAACTGTCAGATTGGAGGAAAGAAGCAAAATAATCTCTTCTTTAGCATCTACTTCCGGTGAGATAGAGTCAGTACGACTCAGGCACGATTTATTTCATATGAGATCAATTTCTCTACTAACCAAAGGACTATTTTCTTTAGAAGAATCGGCAAACAAAGAAGAAGAAACCACTAGAAATGTACCTAAATGGCGATGTGAATCTAAACAGAGCCAACAACGAACAAAAGAAAACAAAGAAAAGCTCTTACGAAGGCTGGACAATGAGAGGAAGATGAAGAAGTGAAGGAAGGATACAACCAAATATAAAGTAAATCAAGAATTTCAAACATTTCGTATTCCACATGAAATAAAAAGACACCCAAATGTCATGTGGGGGCAATGTGATATGAAAAGAGGAAACATTAGTCGTTTAAGTGACGTAACGCTAGGTAAAATGTAATAACTCATCATTATGAATAAAAACCCTTCATAAATGTGTATGGGGAACTACACAACAATAGCATGTGTTCGTATGGCATACACTGAATACACCACGGTTAAGGGCAAACCTTAACCCTCATTAAGGTTGCAAAGCTTCAACCTATAAAGTTGTGAAAATGTAACCTCAAAAGTATTTACTTAAATTGAGCTCTATGAATGCTAAAGCTCATTCATCCATTACATTGCTTCACTTTGCACCCCATTCATGGATTTTGAGCTTGGGGGACTTGTGTACCATCCTACTTCGAGATATTTGGAGATATGATTACCCGCTTTCATGAATCGCAGATAAAACCACGTGGAAATCCAAACAACTTGGAATAAGATGAAAACTAATTTTGTTATATAACAGATTGAACAATTTGATACCTAGTAACAACTTTTAGGGATATTAGCCTAGGCCCAAAAGCCTATAAATATGGCTTGATTCTCAAGGAAGTACTCACTCAATCTCTTTTGTTACTTATTAAATACTTCTAAAAACTTCTTTACGTCTTATTAACTTAAGTGTCAGAAAATTTTTTATAGGTAGACTTCCACTCAGTGTTTTCTCAATAGACTCGGTTACCATCCTTCGAGGATTCAGCTTGACCAAATGCCAAAATGGGTAATTTTGAACAGAAGAGTATAAAAAAAAATTTGTATACAATGAGCATTGTATTCATGAGCCCAAACAATACTAAGACCTATCCAATAAATATATTAAAACTAGAATCTAGAGAATCTCTAATTAATAATATATATATATATATATATATATAATACTCAATAAAGTCCCAATACAAACAAAAAGAGAAGATATTACAAAACCCAATAAAAATACAAAATAGAAAATTACATATAAATATAAAATTTCTTTTGTAACTCCAATTCACAAACCACTTTGTTTTTCACTTTTCTCTTTACAAAATTTGTTGTTTTGTCCAATTCATTCAACTACTTGTATTTTTTTATACTCAAATCCAAATTAAATTCTAATGTTAAAATTGAAGAAATAAGATGCAACTTATGCTGAAGAAACAAGTATAAGATAAGGTGCCCCTATTTTACGGGCAATGCTTACAGCTTTTACCAAACCTTGGGTGTTAAGTCCATTGTAAATAATGTTTTTTTTTTCTTCAAAAAGGCTTCCGCAACCATTATAAGTTTTTCGTTTATACACTAACACTCTTTCCTACCCTCCTATATTATTTTTAGGATAAAGGCAATTCACAGCACAAAGTTTTGAATGATAGAAGCCATTCACCATTTCAAAGTTTTTAAGAATCATAAAATATGTCACTTTCAATTTTCACTTTCTGAACATTAGTTTCAAACATTACAATCATCTCTCTTTCTTTCCCACTCATCTCTTAAAAATATTCATAATTATTCAACAAGATAAACAAAATAACAACAGATTAGATTAAAAAATTCCTTTCAAGATTGCATCAATACTAAGCTACAATAAAAAAAAAAAAAGTGATTCTTCACAATTTTTAATCTCTAAATGACACAAAACAAAAAAATTACAACCCTTTAAATGAATGACAAAAATTCCACCTTTCTAAACTTTTTATTACACTAAGCCACACATTTGTGATATCAATGACAGTCAAAGTAGTTCGCCAAGTAAATTATGACAACCTTGACATCAAAAACCAACTTCAACTCATTGAGGATCTTCCTTGCCAAAGGGTGTTTATTCCTGTACCCTATCAAATCTCTCTTGCACCCCACTAATTAGGTAAAATGATCTCGCCTTATTTAATTCGCCATCATTCAGAAACTCTTTCTAGAACATATTTTAACAAATTTATTTTGTAATACATTGAGACATATACACGCTTTGGAAAGTTTATTCAAGAAATTATGTTTTATGAATTCTAGAAAGTATGTTCCAGAAAAATTTGTCCGAAATGACAAGTCATTTTTGAAAGGGGTAAAATAGTCTTTTCAAAAATTGATGGGGTGCAGGGAGAAATTTGTTGCAGTGCAGGAAGAAAGACCCACAATGAAAGACTTTAGATATTGGGCTAGATTTCAGGATATTGGCAACTTTTTCAACTCCCTCATCGTTGTTTCTTCCTGCACCTCCATAGCTTCTCCTAGTACCCCAGAGACCAAGCGAAAAGATCATTTTGTTCTTAAAAAAATACATTCTGAATTTTTCTATTTACACCTCCTAGATTGTAGATTCTTAAAGATATTTCTCAATCCGGAAATACCTTCTGAATTCTACAATCCAAAATATTTTGATTGCAGATGTGCAGAAACGATTTACACACATTGTAAATCATCTCACTGGCCTTGGTAAAGTCTTTGACAAGGAAGAGCTTAACATAAAGGTACTAAAATGCCTTGATAGGAGCTGGCAGCCTAAGGTAACAACAATCTCAGAATCCAGAGATTTATCCAAGATGTCCACTGCTGCACTTTTTGGGAAGCTGATAGAGCATGAAATAGAGCTGAAAAGATTGAAAGAACAAGAAACAGTGGAGAAAAAGGCCAAAGGAATTGCTCTGAAAATAACCATGGAACATGATACAAGTGAGGAAGAAGTTGATCCTGAACATGATGAGACTGTGAGTCTGCTCACCAGAAAATTCAGCAGGTTTCTTAGAAAGAAAAACCGTGACAGAACTCAGCAAAGAAAGAGGTATTCCAAACAACCTAATGATTCAAATTCTTCCAATTACACTTGCTTTGGATGTGGTAAACCAGGTCATATAAAAGCTGATTGTCCAAACAATCAAAATAAAGAAAAATCAGCAAATAAGAGGAGTGACAAAGGCAAAGGTAGAAGAGCATACATCTCATGGGAAGAAAATGATGTATCCTCATCTAGTAATTCCTCAACTGAAAGTGAAGAAGCAAATCTGTGCTTCATGGTGAATGATGAAGGATCCAACTCTGATTCAGTAAGTGATTTTTCCACTGATTCTGAAAACTATGATCAACTGTTAATAGCTTTTAAGGAAACACATGATGAAGCAAACAGATTGGCTATAATGTGCAACAGATTGAATAGAGTAAATAGGGTACTTGAACCTAAGGTTAAAGCTCTTGAAGAAGAACTGCACAAAGCTAAAACTGAATTGGTTAGCCTTGAATTAACTTGTTTGCATGCATCTATTAAAACCTGTGATAACTGTAAGAAGATGGAAAAACAAGTTGAATATTTGCTAAAAACACTTTCAAATTTCACTAAAGGAAGAGAAAATCTTGAAACCTTGTTAGGTTCACAGAATGCTGTTTTTAATAAAAATGGTCTAGGATATAAATCTGAAATGAAAAGCAATGTGAAAAAGCTGTCCAGTTTCTTTGTTCCTTCCAAAACAGGTTTTTCCTCTTTTACTCATTCAAAAACAATGCATACTGCAACATGTTTTTATTGTATGAAGTCTGGTCATGTATCTAGAACATGTAAAGCTAGGAGGTACCTTGTTCCTAAAGGATTGGCCAAATGGCTTCCTAAGGAATGGTGTTAATCATGCTGGACCCTACACTAAAGGGGTACCATATGTGCTAAATCTGTTTTGTTGCAGAAAAACAGCAGGAAAAACCATTGGTACCTGGACAGTGGCTGCTCAAAGCACATGACTGGTGATGTAACTCAGTTCATAAATTTGAAACTCAAAGCTGAAGGGCATGTCACATATGGGGACAACAATAGAGGAAAATTCTTGGAAGAGGAGATGTTGGTACTAAAGGCTCAACCACTATAGAGAATGTATTGTATGTTGAAGGGCTAAAACATAGTCTTCTAAGCATTAGCCAGCTGTGTGACAAGGGATACAAGGTCAATTTCGAAGCCAACACTTGTACAATTTCAAATGAAATTTCTGGTAAGGTGTTGTTCACTGGAAAAAGGGTAAACAACATCTATCTCTTAGATATTATAAAGAGCTATTCTGAAAATGAATGTTTGCTTTCTAAAAGTGATGAATCTTGGCTATGGCATAGAAGGTTAGCACACATCCACACAAATCACTTGAATAAGCTAAAGTCTAAGGAACTTGTTTCTGGTTTACCAAACATAAAATTTCAAAATAACAGATTGTGTGATGCTTGTGTAAAGGGAAAACAGATTAGAATTACCTTTAAATCAAAAGACATTGTTTCCACAAATAAAGCTTTGGATGTTTTGCATATGGACTTGTTTGGACCATCTAGGACTGCTAGCTTAGCTGGAAATTACTATGCTTTGGTGATTGTTGATGACTTTTCAAGATATACATGGACTTTGTTTCTTGCTTCTAAAAATGATGCATATAAAGCCTTTAAGAAACTAGCTAAGGTGCTGCATAATGAAAATGAAAATAGGATAAAACAGATTCGTAGTGATCATGGGGGAGAATTTCAAACTGCAAAGTTTGATAAGTATTGTGAAAAACATGGTATCACACATAGCTATTCTGCTCCTAGGATACCCCAACAAAATGGTGTTGTTGAAAGAAAGAATAGATCACTAGAAGAGTTAGCTAGGACTATGCTAAATGAATCTGGTTTACCTAAATATTTTTGGGCTGATGCTGTATACACTGCTTCTTATGTGCTTAACAGAACATTGATTAGACCAATTCTTAAGAAAACTCCCTATGAATTGTATAAAGGTAGGAAGCCTAGCATTAGTCATATTAGGGTGTTTGGCTGCAAATGCTTTGTTTTAAATAATGGTAAAGATAATCTGGGGAAATTTGATCCTATATCAGATGAAGGAATACATATTGGATATGCTATAAATGGTCATGCTTATAGAGTGTATAACAAAAGATTGCTTGCAGTTGAAGAATCTATACATGTTGTATTTGATGAAACAGATTGTTGTGTGCCAAAATCTGTTCTGGATGAACCTGGTGTGGATGATTTAAGAACTATTCTACAGAAAACTCAATCCACTGATCTTAATGCAACTAATTCAAATGTTGTCAAAGAGTCTATTGTGAATGCAGGATTACCTAAAGAATGGAAGACTCCCAAGGATCTCACTCTTGACAATGTGATTGGAAAAATAGAGAAAGGAGTCTCAACCAGAAATTCTCTCAATAATTTATGCAAGACAATGGCTTTTGTTTCACAAATAGAACCCAAAAATCTGGAGGAAGCACTACAAGACAGCAACTGGAATGCAGCCATGCAGGAAGAGTTGAACCAGTTTGAGCATAATGAAGTGTGGAGTTTAGTTCCAAAGACACCTCAGATGAATATAATTGGAACTAAATGGGTTTACAGACACAAGCTGGATGAACATGGAGCTATCACTAGAAACAAAGTAAGGTTGCTTGCTAAAGGATACAACCAAGAAGAAGGAATAGATTTTGGTGAAACCTATGCACCAGTAGCAAGACTTGAAGCTGTCAGACTTCTATTAGCCTTTTCTAGCATCAAAGGTTTCAGATTATTTCAAATGGATGTTAAGAGTGCATTTCTAAATGGGTACATTAATGAAGAGGTGTTTGTCTCCCAGCCCCCAGGTTTTGAAGATTACAAAAGTCCAGAACATGTGTACAAGCTTAAGAAGGCTTTATATGGATTAAAACAGGCACCTAGGCAATGGTATGAAAGACTAAGTGAGTTTCTGCTTTCTTAAGGTTATAACCGTGGCAATTCTGATAAAACTCTATTCATAAAGAAGAAAAGGGAAGACATTATACTTGTGCAAGTGTATGTAGATGATATAATCTTTGGATCAACAAATGAGGAAATGTGTGAAGCTTTTGTCAATACAATGAAGAGTGAATTTGAGATGTCAATGTTAGGTGAAATGAATTTCTTCCTTGGTCTGTAAATGAAACAACTCAAGGATGGGATTTTCATAAGTCAAGAAAAGTACTGCAAGGAGCTGCTTAAGAAGTTTGATATGGATCAATGCAAAGCAATCAGCACTCCAATTGCAACAAGTTGTCAACTAGACCAAGACTGTGTAGGAAAATCTGTTGACCAATCCAAATTCAGAAGTTTAATTGGATCCTTATTGTACTTAACTGCCAGTAGGCCTGACATCATGTTTGTTGTGTGCTTATGTGCTAGATATCAATCTGATTCAAGGGAATCTCATTACAATGCAGCCAAGAGAATTCTGAAATACTTGCAAGGGACTAAAGATGTTGGACTATGGTATCCTAACAATGTTTCTTTAGACTTGAATTGTTTTTCAGATTCTGATTTTGCAGGATGCAAGGTTGATGGGAAGAGCACAAGTGGAACATGCCACATGCTAAGATCAAGCCTAATCTCTTGGCATTGCAAGAAACAAGCATGTGTTGCCCTCTCTACAGCAGAAGCAGAATACATAGCTGCTGGAAGCTGCTATGCTCAAACATTGTGGTTAAGGCAACAACTAAGTGACTATGGAATTGTTTTAAACAAAATACCTATCAACTGTGATAATACTAGTGCCATAAATCTGTCTAAGAATCCAGTTTTGCATTCTAGAACTAAGCATATTGAAATTAGACATCATTTCCTAAGAGAAAATATAGCTAATGGTATTTGTGATATTAAATTCATTGGTACTGAATTCCAATTAGCTGATCTATTCACTAAACCACTTGCTAAAGATAGGTTTTACTTTCTTCTAAATGAATTGGGTATTATTAGCTTGAATTGTTCTCTGCAGTGAAAATTTCAATCTGTTGTTTGATATTTTAACATGTTTTGTTCCCTATTTCAGAAATCACAGTTGTGACTAGGAAAGAGAAAGATTTGCTTTTCTCTCTCTCACTTTATCTTTGACTGTTGTTTCAGTTATTAACCAGCAGATCTGTGCCAATTAGTTTGTGGGTATCCTAACTAATTGGATATTGTGTAGGTGCAACAGATTTGATGTGCCAAAATCAGGTTCCAAGATATTCTTACGTGAATCCACACCTGAACCTGCTTCACCATTGGAATAAAATCTGTAGCATATCTGATAGATTTGATTTTCCTTTTAATCCATAATCTCTGAAATATGATTTAGTTGATTTTCTTTTAAAATTTGTGATCCTTTGAAATCTGATTTAAAAACTCTATATAAACCTAACACAAAACAACTTTTCTCTCACACCTTCTCATTTGTGCTATAAGTTGTCCAGGTTCACACTTGCTTCACCACAGGTTTTGTTTCTGTTTTGAGTGATTAATCTGAACTGCAATTATTTTTTTTTTCTGCTAGAATTGTATATTAATAAACTGGTGCAGGTAAAAACAGATTGAGCATGGCATCCTTATCACACAGAAAGAAGAAATCCAAGGAGCAATCCAGCAGCAACCAAGGTATTCTGGAAAAATGGTTTGCTGGAGATTCTGAAGCAATGACAAGATACATCCATGAGACAAGCAGAAAGCAAGTCAATCCGCCCAAAGTGCTGGAATTCTCTTGGTTGAGAGAAGAAAATCTGACTGAAGCAAAAACCTTGCTCAAGCATCAAAAGCTGAAGAACTTCCTAAAAATGACTAGAAATGTCTATCCAGACTTGGTGAAAGTCTTCTACGGCAACTTGGTTCAAGATGGCAAAAATTTGGTCTCCCATGTGAAAGGTGTGAAGCTTAAGATTACAAGAGAAATATGGAGCAATGTGGGAGGAATCAAGTACTCTGGAATGAAGGTAAGCAAAGGGAACACTGCTGGAATTCAAGGATTCAATAAGATGCAGTTTTATAGAAGTTGTGTGAGAAACCCTGCTGAACCAGTAGCTAGATTCCATGCTGGAAATCTCACAATCATTCCAAGACTCCTAGCCTACATCATTGCTTGGCAGCTCACTCCAAGAGGAAGCAATCATGCAACTCTCCATGAAGAAGATTTGATTCTGCTATACTGTATCATGAACCAACTCAAGGTAAATTGGGTGAGTACAATGGTGGAGCATATGCTCAAATCCACAAGGTTACCAGACTATCGTTTTCCATATGCTATTTTTGTGTCAAAGCTAATTGATTACTTTGAAGTTGACACTACAAATGAGAGAAATGACACCATTAAGGCAGCCAGTGAAATAGACAACTCAACTCTCTTGAAGATGGGGTTTCAAAAGGAGGATGACAGCTGGGTATATAGAAGGAATGCTGCAAACAGAGTTGAAAATGAAGCAGCTGATCCAGCAAATGAAGAAGAAGAAAATGCTGAAGGAGTACAGCACATGGATGAATCACCAAGGCACTCTGCTGGACATGAAGATGTTGCTGCTACTAGTCAAAATGCAATGGTTGCATATGAGGAACCTGAGTACAGAGGTGAACCTCTGTCTATGTTTGAAAGGCAAGTGCTAAGCAGGCTGGACACACTCACATATGAGCAGAAAGTACACTATGAAATGACTTACGCCAGGTTTCAACACTTGGATGACCAACTTGAAGGAGTTCAAGTTCAGCTAGCTGAGCTCTACTACAATGACAAGTGATTCTAATTCTAAGTCTTTAGCCTTTATATGTTTTTGAACAATTTGGATTTAATATGTTTGTCTTTATTCTGCACTGATTTTTAGTTGGTTTTATTGTGGTTTGTAATAGAACTTAATACTGGATTTATAGTTTGAACTGTGATGAATGGCTTGTATGTTTTTATCCCATGCTTATTCTGTTTGATGAATCCAAAGGGGGAGAAGAATAGCTCACAGAGAAAGCTACATGGTAAGAATAGCTCACAGAGAAAGCTACATGGTACATAAGAAAGCCACATGGTACATGGAGGTAGCACAAAACTCACAATTGCTCAATTCTGGTTTTATGTCTAAAAATTATTGTGCAGGTTTTGGCAGTTAATCCAATACAGGTTTTGATCATCAAGCTATGCTATGCAAAGGGGATTTGTCTCCATCAAACAGGGGGAGATTGTTGAAGATGGATGAAGCCTCTTCTCTACCTTGTGTTGTGTGTGTTTGATGTAGAAAATAGCTAGTTTTGGTTTAAAGTTTGTAATAGGTTTAGATGATCTTGTATGTAGGCTTGTAATTGCGTAAGGTTGCCTTTTGCTATATGATCTATCCTAGATGCCTAACCAAGCCTAGATCAAGCACATGATGTGGTTAAATGGTTTTTGAAAAGCTTTTGAAAGTGCTCTTAAAAGATTTAAACCAGTACAAAAATAAATCTATTTCATGGAGAAAGAATCGGTTTATTTCTTCTCTGTTAAAAGGCTTTTCCAAAATTCTGTTAGGGCGCCACAGGTAAAGCTTAGTTAGTTATTTCAGTTAATGTTGAGCTGGCTTGTTTGCTATATTTTAATATGTTTCACTGTGAAAGAATAGGTTTATTCTTTGGTCAGCTGAAAGGTTTTTCACAAGTTAGTTAGGGCACCAAAGGTACAACTCAGACAGTTATTTCAGTTAGCTGAGTTGGCGGTTTTCACAAAATAAATCTGTTAAGTTCAAAAATGAATTTGTTGTTTTCATAACTGCTTTTCAACTGTTTTTTGAAAAGAAGTTAGAAACTGTTTTCTATAAAAAGAAAAGCCTCTCTCACATGAAAAGGAGCTGAGCAATTATGTTTTTGATAGAGATCAAACATTTTCAATGTGAGAAGAAGGATTGAAAGATTTTTGAAAGGTTTTCCAAAGAGATTTTCAAGTGTGCTTGTTCTAGGAAACCTTTGATCTTGGTGAAGGTGCTAGTGCAGTTCTGCAGCAAATTGAACTACTGGCTTTGAGTTCTTGCATCTTCTTTTCAGGTGTAATCTTTCCTTTATTCTGGTTTGTAAAGGTGTATGTGTTAGTCACTCCTTGATAGGGTTTCTTGGAGTGCAAGGTGTGCTGAAATAGGGTTTTTCAGCATTGATTGTGTTGTTCTTGTAGTGTTCAAGAACTGCTGTGTTTATAAGTAATTGGTACTGTTTTTTAGGGGATTCCACCTTGGGGTAAGGTGAGACTGGACGTAGCTCTGTATGAGTGAACCAGTATAAAAACTTGTGTGCCTTTTCTTCTCATCCCTGCACTCATTTCTAGTTTTTTGCTTAATTCTGTCAAGAACTAAATATGTTCTTTTGAAGTTGAATCTGTTAATTCTGGGTTAAGTAAAAACTGTTCTTCCTGATTTGTTAAAGCACTCTAATCACAAACAAGGCAGTTGTATATGATGGTTTAAGTGATCTGTGAACAAATAGTCTATTCATTAAAATCTGAAAAAGAATCATTCTCCATAAAACCTTGTGTTGAGTAATTTTGTTTGATTTCTAAGCATAGTTGTATCCTTCATTCTCATAATATTCAGCTGATCTGATTCTGTTATAATTCTCTGTTGATCACAATTTTATATTGAACAAATTCAAATTGTGCTAAGACTGCTCTGAAGAATCAATCTGTTTCATGTAAAAACAATCAGTTCTTTTTGCCTCTGGAATACTGAAAATTGTGTGTTCTTGCGAAAATTTTATAAGCTCAATTCACCCCTCCCCTCTTGAACTTAGACACTAATAGACCCAACAAACTTAACTTACTAACAAGGACGCATGAAAAATGGTGCATGTAAATATTTGTTGCTGATTGTGTCCTCTTGTAGCTCCTGGAAACACATCTACTTCAATTTCAATGGCAGTTTGTTCCCTATCTCTTCTACTTATTGAAGTTGTCAGTCTTTGTCTAGCTTTGAATTGAGATGCTCCACCTCTAGTCTTAGCCATGTCTCTGCCAAATGACAAACCATTAGTAGTACAATTCTTTTAAAAGTCAAATATATTCTGGAGTGTACAATCCATAATGTACAAAAACAATCAAATATGTTTCGAATTGTATAATCTAGACACGTCCTGGATCAACCATTCCGAAGTCAAGCAATAACAACAAGGACGAAGAAAAAAACACAAAAATGAATTTGTTCAATAGGGGCGGTAGTGCAACTAAGTTGGTGGTGATTCTTAAGAGGGAATCGTGGTTCAGCATGGGCTCTCACACACAAGCACAATAAGCAAAGGGGTGCAGTGACGGAGGAAGAAGAGAACTGGGAGAGAAATGAAAGGTATAGTTGTATATAAATTGAAGTGGGGGTATTTTTGCCTTTTCATAACTCCTATGGAGGTGCAGATTTAAAATATGGGGTGTGTAATGAAGAGCCCTACCTAGGTTGTTCGTGGCTATAATTGGGCATACAATGGTGGTATTGTTGTATCATTATCATTTATTAGAATGTGTTTGAAAATAAAGTGTTCAATCATAATAGAAATTTGTGGAGGATGAGGGGCGTACATCTTAGTAAAAATAACATCATTCTTTTGTAAGTGTTCTTGATGAACACAAAAAAATAAAATAAACATAATGATTTATAGAAACAAAATACGCATGTCAAAACAGGAAAGAATGAATTGCACATGCTTTTAATATAGTTAAACTGAAGTATATACAAAGTAGCTACCAAAGGTAAGTCTAATATGATGAAAATGATAGAAAGTCTAATAGACTAACAAATGTAATAACATTCATGATTAGAAGTCGACACTTCAAAAGATAGATGATGTCTACTAAAAGATCTTTAAAAGATGCATATTAAACAATTTATCAAACGAATTGGAGATAAAAAAAAAAAACTCAACAAATTTCAAACAACAAAGTCAATATAGAAATTTATAACAAAGACAAAAATTATTTGTTTTTATTTATAACTTCCTTTAAAAAACTCAATTTTATGTATTCTTTAGTTTAATTCCTATGTTTTCATAACTAATGAAATCATAAGTTGAATCACTTTTTCAAAATAACTATCACAACTTTCATAGAATACAAAAGTTTGAAATAAAATTACATTTGTAAAATGACATTCACATAGTCGAGTACTTGCCGATCAAGTATGCATCCTTGAAACCCCTTGTGAAGGCCCTTGTTTCCTGGTCTAAGGTTTGGAGCATTCACCAATTATGTGACTTCAAACGCTTCTGTTCTTTCTTAGTGCAATAGTGGCCTGGATGTTTTATTTTCAGGCTAGTTACTACAGAGGTGAGATTCTCCCATTTCAGAAGCGACATAAGGTTGTACAATTTACTCACTCAGATTCCTGGCTCGCCAACAATGGCCTAAGGTATTTTTGTACTGGATCACCCAAACAAAGTTCAGTTCTTAACCAATACAATCAATGTTCCCTAAAGCGGAATGACGCTGCAAAGATACAAAGCAAATATTATTTAGACCCAACCATTTTTGGCTAAACAACAAGTATTCTTTGGACATAAACACTCCTGGTTAAACCTAAGTATTCTTTAGACATAGTTCGTTAAACCTAAGTATTATTTGGATCCAACTACTCCTGGTTAAACACGAGAATTATTTGGAATGCAGCTACTCCTGATTAAGACCAAGTATTCTTTGGCTTGTAAATTTGTATAAGTGTGTTTGGATCTTGTTTGGGCTTGTATTTGGGTTTTATATTGAGCTTATTTTTGGGCCATGTATTGGACCTAGTAGAGTAGAATAAAAATAAGAGGAGAGAGTCTAATTAGGGTTACAATTGAGCTTCCTTTAGCTCAATGTAACCCTAGACCATCTACGGTTTGGAGGCACACTTAGAGCATGACTTGGAGGCATGAGGAAGGCGTGAAGATAGTTGTATCCAACTGGATGGAGGCATGGACAACATGCATTTACACATGGCAGCACACCAATGGAGAGCATACTCATCCACTCACAAAACGCCATTTGTCTCTCCATGAATGGAGAGGATTTACTCCAACTATATAGTGTCATTTGTCAAGCTTTGAGTGGAGGAATAATTATAAATATTTGGCACCAATTAGGCTTATAAATAGAAGTGTTTAGCTCATTTAAAATCAGCTTAGATTGATTAATGAATTGTTGTCAAAATTCAACTTCAAATTGTCTCTTAGCTCTCTCCTAGTTAGCACTTTTGTGAGTGTTTTAGCTTGGATCTTCTTAGAAGTTTGTCTCACATCTTCTAAGTCTCTTTTTCCTTACTTCAATTCACCTTCTTCCATAGTTCAAATTCATCCATTGAAGTCTAAAAACTGCTCCACCTTCCGCAACAAAGAATTAAAGCCAAAAAAAAAATATACAATGCAAGCTAGAATTGCATCACTTATTAGACGAAGTATGTTTTTCTAATGTCCAAGCAAAAGCTTATCAAATGAAAGATATAAGCAAATCACCTACCTATATTCAACATTTTTCTAATTTTTCTAAGTACAAAATGAAAAACAAACAAAAAGTTTGATAAATTTTTATATAATATTTAAGTATGAAATATTTTTTTTCATGAAACATGTTTCTCTCCTTCCATAGATTTAGAAAGTGATATTATAAGTGTGAGTACACATCAAGATTGTACACATAATGTCTCAACATCACTTTAGATATTAGGAAGGATAAAAATAATTTTCTTATAATTACATCATTCAATTTTTATTTATAAGAAATTTTTTAAGTTTATATTTTAAAATTTCAATTTCAATTTTCATAATGTTTTATTTAACTTTTACTAAATGTACTACTTTTAAATTAAACAAGACAAGGAACATCATATTATTAAAAATACAAGAAAGATGAATATCTATCACATTAAAAATAAGGAAAATATTTTCGCAGAAAATAAAGTATTCATCATATAACATTATTAGGAGAGATAAGTTTAATTTTCTCCCAAATTATTTATCAAATCAACTCAAGTGCTTAAAGGTCAAGTCTCAAGATTGACAATAAAAAAAATGGCATAAATTTTGAATTACTTTCTAAGAGATTCTTTGGGAAAAAAAGAAGATAAATGACCCATCTCTCCAATCAAAGTAGCATAAACCATGTTGAAAAAAGGTTTCATTAGCTGTCTTTCACAAAAGCACACGCGTTTCATTTAAAAATAGTAAGAATTTTATCCATAGAAAAATAATGATATAGCCTTCCTTAGCTTACAAAATAAGTTAATGAATAAGAATAATAAAAAAATAAACAATATTTCTACATTAGTCTGCAATTCATGGCAGACAGATACAGACACAAGATGAATTAAAACATATAAACAAGAGATCTCTATTTGTGAACGTATGAAGCTAGATTCCTATGTATCAACAAACAACTGTTCAATCCAAAATTGGAAACATGCTCTATTTGGCAATAATCCTTCAAAAAAGAATCAATGAATATGAAATGATTTTTAACAGTATAACTATCACATCAAAAGGGGTACTATTGTGAATGTCAATATCCCCACCAGTATAATTCTAACCTGTGCTTTCTCTATTTGTACCATAGTGTGCCTTTTGATTATACACAAAAAATAAACCCCTTCCATTCTTGCCCTTTTTGTATGCCTAAACTGAAACTCGTATTTTGAATGAAATGAGAACCCCACAAGGCCCCATTGATTCTTCAGCAGCCTCATCATGATGAACCAGGCTGAACACAAAGGAAGCACATTCCCACCACAGCCCCCATGAGCTTTCCTTTAACTTAAGGCAATGTCATATATAATGCATGATGAAACCACACTGTTTCTTTAGCCTTATCTTGTACAAAACCAAGACACTATCTTTGTGCCTGCACTCCAAACCGATGGTCTAGTTTCTGGCTTGGAATTTGCTCCTCAGACTTGTTACACACGCAACCAGGAAAGGGATTGGCGAAAAAATTCTCCTCTGTTCTTGGTGACTCTCCTACCTGTCTAAGATAAGGCGAACCTAGCCTACTGGAATGTAAACTCTTAATCTCAGAAGCAAATGCTTCCCAAGATATGCCACCCTCATCCAATTGATCGATCAGCCTAACAAAATTCAATCTGAAAAGTTAAAGAGACACATTACACCATCAGTAACATGTAAAATGGCAACACAACTTACCCCTAAGAAAACAAGGATTACAACTCCCAGATTAGTTTTGGTCATATTGCTATCAATATTCTTGTCTTTTTCTCTCTACACAAAAACATTAACTGCTTTCTTTCTACAGGAAATGATCAGGAAGGATCTTGATGGAAGAAATATTATTATCTTTTTCTCTTTAAACAAAAACAACAATGTTTCTTCCATCAAAACTCCTTCTAACGATTATTTCATGTTTTCTCCATTGACATGACAATAAAAGATCAGATTGTGATTTATATTCTGTGAACCTAACCTGTCAGGATTGATGGTTTTCCTAAACCCTTCAAACCTCCTGTGACCTTGCACTGCCTTAGCCATGTTTCCATCATAGGTATATACGAAAACGTTGCTTTCTAGAGCCACTATATAATCCAAAGCAGCGAGACGGTTTTGGTATGGCTTGAAGGTTTCTAGCTCCTCGTCAGTTGCAAGGGTGGAATGAGTGAAGACATTAGGAAACTCAGATTGAAAGGCTTCCATGCTATTGCCACCATAAATAGGTCCTGCAACAATGTAGATTGTTGTTGTGGAAGGGTACCCCATGGCCTTGAGAAAAATAGCTGCCTCTCTAGGCGACATAGGGCACCCCCCTTGCAATCTTTTTTCCGCGCTATCAATCTCTTTTTCCTTCCAATGCTTCACATCATACCTCATAACCCTTAGTTCCTCAGCCTCCTTAGCAGTGAGATTGTGACTGCAACCAGTAAAGGCTAGCATGTCTTTTTCATATCTATATGCAAATAAACAATATAGATTAACACATGAAAAACTGTCGAATAAACATACAAAGTTAATCCAATGAGACTTAGTTCATGAGGGTAAACAAAGAAAGTTAAGTCCTCAAGACAAAACCTTAAATGAAGGGCAATATATGGCTCATTGTTGTTTCTAAGCCTATCCACCAAAATCCTTCCAAGATGTTCAATTTCTGCTGTGTACTTGAGAGCATGGTAATTGGCACGGCACCTCAGCTTCTGAATAGAGGAAGCAAGGCCATTGTTGGCGAGTCGGGAATCTGAGTGAGTAAACTGCACAACCTTATGTCGCTTCAGCAATGGGAGAATCTCACCCCTGTAGTAACTAGCCTGAAAATAAAACATCTAAGCCACTATTGCACTAAGAAAGAACAGAAGTGTTTGATGTCACAGAATTGGTGAATGCTCCAAACCTTAGACCAGGAAACAGGGGCCTTCACAAGAGGTTTCAATGATGCATACTTGACCGGCAAGTACTCGACTATGTCAATGTCGTCTTTCAAAACTTTCATGAAGTGCCTCCAGTCAAAAATATCTTTAAAGTCACTGAAATATATTAGGGACATTATACTTTGGGAAAAGGGTAACATGAGGAGATAATACTAAATGTTTCAATCAACTTAAATGGGAAATTTTACCTCGGATCAGTCCAAAACGAATCATGGTCAAGAGAGGGAAGGACCAGCGTGGCATTCATTATTTTTGTCACTGCAACCATATCACATATCTGCAAGTCAATGAAGGTTCTAAGAATTAGCAAATACCAACATCATTCAGCAAACTAGAACACCATCACTCGAAATTCATACACATGATCCTATATATCATTTTCTATCATCTTACCCCAGTTCTCATTTGATTCAATCCACCATTGGCATGAACAAGAAGATATCCATTTGTCTTTAATGGCCCTGAACCAAAAAAAAGAAGGAATGACAAGTGAGACAAAAGTTGATCAGGCATAGTGAAGCAGCCTGAGAGTGATCAAGTTGCAAATACAACACATACTTATTACATTCCTGGGTCGAGAAACGCATTGGTAATACTTGTCACTGTTTGGCTTCATCCATATTTCTGGAGTCTATTGAAAAAGAAAACAACAAACGAACAAATAAAATATCATAAGAAGGACAAAAAACAAATCACGATGAAGTCACTAGGAAAAGTGTTTAAGCAATCTAGAATTATGGCATGGTAGCAAAACTAAATTTGGTTAAGTAATCCTCAATTTCAGATTACCAATCACTTAAGGCAATTCACCGACAATGTAGCATAGCCAGCTATGTATCATGGAAGCATCAACGAAAAAGAAAAATCGAACGAAACGTGTGAGATATCATAGAATGCTTTAAAATCACAATATGGTCAGAGCCACCTTGTGAGTACCCGACATTGAACACAGTTACACGCGTCACCACTTGCCACCACTCATATGCGACAAGTCAAATTTTGGCCAAAAAAGTCCAAATTTCAGTCACTGGAGACATGTCAACCTCACAACACAACGGAAACAAACCATTTCACACCAGTCAAGAATCTCCCATTCTGCAACTCAATTTGTTCTCATATAATTTTACGATCAAGATTAAAAAATAAATTTAAATACACAGTTAGTTTCTATAAAATAAATATATTTTGATTTTGTCAAGTACCTTTTTAATATATTATTCTAAAACATAAATTATTGATTTCAGTTCTTATAAAATGGTTACGCTTCAACTTTTACTAAACACACAAATCAATTAAAAATATGATATAACACTGTAATATCAAAACAAAAATTTCAGCTTTTAAAGGAACAAAAACTAAAACAAAAACCTGGTTAATTGTTATGTAAATTTGAAACATTTTTAAATCTTAAAAAGTTCTATTGAGAGAATGTATGGAAAAATATCTTCCCCAAGGATTTCTAGCAATAAAAAGTAAAAATAAAATCAGATTATTCAGAGAAACTATATAAAAAATTAAAAATTAAATTCATTTATGTGTTTTTTTCTTTGCCATTCTTATGCAGAAAAAAATATAAAGAAAAAACAAAGGACCACTTTTAAAAGTTTTACTCTTTTCCATGTTGAATTCTGCAATGAACCCATATTTATTTATCCCTGGACGTTTTCCACACAGGGAAAAAAGGCAAAAGGGGTTAAAAAAAACCACCATTCCCGAAACGGAATTTTTAGAGCAATGACGAGAAGGAAAGGAGAGAGTGAAAAGCGCTTTTTGGAGAAAAGCGTGTTTGTGGAGGGAGGGAGAGAGAGAGAGTTACCGGGAGTCTCTCGAGGACCCGTTTAGGCATGGAGGGTTCAGTTCGGGTTTCGGTAATGACCCGTTGCGCGTAGGCCCAATCCTCCTTGAAGCGCTGCAGAATTAGTTGGCCGTTCTCAATGCTCTTGAATCTTCTCCCGTTCATTTCCACGCCCGTTCCGAGCAGCGACACTTTCAGGAACACCGACATCATCAGCAAGCCGATAAGCGCCGCAAAGATCTTCCTCCCGACATATTTCCCCGACCGGAGACCCTGCACCGAGCCCGCCACCCAGAGAGCCAGCTGTTCCACTCGCAGGAACAGCGATTCCGGCACGCAGAGCAGAATACGAGCGCGGAGAAGCAGGTAGCGCGTCACCGGGTGCAGGTGGTGGTGGTGGTGGGCGTGCGGGTGCGCGTGGGAGTGCGCGTGGGCGTGGACATGCGTGGAGGTCTCGTCGGTCTCCACCTCTGAGAAATCGGAGAAACTCGAGGATACCAGCTGGTGCGGCAGCTGCTTCTCCGCGTCAACCGCGCTGTTGCTGATGTTGTCGGGCACGCGACGGCGCGTGGTGGTGGGCCCCGCGGCGACCCTTGGGCTGGTATTGGAGGAAGTCGTGGTGGGGCCGCCGGACGACATGCTGGCGACGCTAAGGGAATGCCAAAACGACGTCGAATTGGGAGACGAGAAATTTGATTGTCGGTTTTGTTTTTGATGTCTGTAATGAAGTTGCGGTTTGGGAGGAACGAAACGAGACAGCGTTTTGGTTGTGTTGTTGTTTTGAGAGGCTTTGTTTCGTTTTTTTGTTGTTTCGGGTTTTGGTTTGAAAAGGTTTGAGGGTCCGAAACAGAAGGGAGTGGCAACGTTAAATAATGTGCCAATCTGGGATCTCTGATTCTCTTCCAACGTGCCTTTATACATCCTTCGCCATTTGGATTTTTTGGTTATATTTTCCACTGCTAAATTACTCAATCGCCCTCTCTTTTTTTCTTTCTTTCCGTTTTTACAATCATTAAATTATCCCTGTTTTCGTACTATTGCTCTGTTTCCTATTTATTTACCTTTTATAAAAAAACACATTTATTTTACCTCTCTCGCAATTGCGGGTGTTCTGTGGTCAAGCTTTGACTGGTTGTTTTTGTTTAAACCTATTCAATTAAATATATTAAATTACTTTCTAAAAATTACTGCAATTTAATTAATCAATTCGGTTTCCGAAAACCAGGAAACAAATCTTTTTTTTTTCTTTATGAAAATTGTTCTTACCTTATTTTATTTTTCTGCCTAAATTAGATTTTACAGTCTTCCTAAAATTTAGATTTTCTTTATACTTGGTAACAATGAGAGAGAATCTTTTGCTCTTGTAAGAGAAAATAATTTTGACATTGATTTTAAAAAAGTTGATTTATTTACATGTAATAAGGCTTTTTGGTTAAAATTAACTGAAAATTTAGTTAATTCAAAGTTGTTGGAAGATATAGATAATTATTTAATTAAATTATATATTTTTAACAATTATAAATTCTTTTTTTAAAATTATTTTAAAACATGCTATATTCTAAAAAATTATATCCATTTTAATTAATTCTTGTGTAAGAAAAATATTTTCATTATTATTTAAACTAGTTATTATTTTTCAATGAAATAAATATTTTATTTAAGAAAAATAGAAATAAATAATTGAATAATTAAAAGTATAATAATAATAATAATAATAAAATGGTTTATCATTAAATCAATAATTCAAAAAAGTGTAACAAACAATTAGTTCAAAAATTGTAATGATACGTCAGACTTTTTATTATTATTTTGAGATATAAGATTGTAAAATACTAGTTTTTTTAATAGCTTATTTTGAAAGGTTGATGTGAGTTAATTACTGAAATAATTAAAAATATGTTTGAAAGCTACCTAAACACAAATAAATCAAAATTTCATCAATCAAATATATAATCTAGATGAAATATTTTTATCATACATACACTAAATTTTCTTAAAGGTTTAATCTGACTTTTATATATATGAAAACTTGGTTTAACTTATTTTAAAGAATATATTATTATAAAAGACTAGTGAAATTAAGATATGATTACTAAAAATAGTTAGAAATATATACATTGAAGTTTAGGATATATGATACGAGTTAATTTTTTATTCTCTTAATCACAGTAGCAAGAGTCTCAAAGCATATTCTCTAGGATTGTCCAACATAAGTTATTGATATGGAAAAATAGTTTAACCTTGCTCCATTGCTTTTCATAGAACAAGATATATGTTGAAAGTTGTGTCATGGCCTAAGAGTGGAACATTTAGGCCACATTATCATTGGCTTTTCGGTTAACTAATTTATGGGTGACCCTGCAATTGTAAACTTGAACAGCAAATTAATATTATACTTTTGTGTATTTTTTTTTTATCTTCATAATATATCGTTAATGTTATCTCACATATATCGTTCCATATATTGATCCATTTGGTATGTTTTGTTAGCCAATTCTCATCAGCTTATCTCCATGTCAATTTTGTAGGAGTTATTGTTGGATAGAGAAGGAATTTCTTGAAATAGACCAAATTCTAACTTCACCTTATCAAATTGGTGTCATTAATAATGGGGAGCAAATTTTGGTGGTGCATGAAGTCCATAATTAAGAACTTTTATAGGCTTGAATTAGTATTAATCTCTCCAAATCTCTATATGAAGCCCGTAAAAACTACACAATAAATTGAGTTTTATTATTGAACTTAATGAAGAAGAATAATGCATTAGGGTAAGCAAAGTGAATCAAGTGCATTGATCACACCAAATATAATTTTGACCATTGTTTTTCCCTATCACATAAGACAAGATTTTGTGGTAAGGGTTAAGAATTTGATTATACATGGTGACTCATGAACAATGTTTTATTTTATGCAAAGTGAATATGATGCTTTGATTAGGTTAAATCTAATATCCACCCTTGCTTTTTTCCTATCACATAAAAAGTGTCCCACAGCATAACTTAGGGATCTTACTATGAATAATGATTCATGAAGATTTCCTTGAAGTGGTCATTGATGGTTCCTTTCTCCGTTACTCATTATCTTAGTATGATTACAATGTAAAGCATGAATAAATCTCTAACATAATTTTGTATTTAAAAACTAATTTTCTATATTTTTTTAACATAATAATCAAATATGTTAAGTTTATAATAGATTATCTCAAGCTAGATTAAACCTAGGTTTCACTTCAGTTTCGTAGATAATCGATTATGACAATGAATAACTAAGTTTAAAATGCTTGTTCTTACATATAATCAATTATGAGTAGTGGATAATTGATCATGTCAGTTAAATATAAAATGCTTGTTCTCGTAGATAATTAATAGTAAATTATGTAAGCTAAATCTAAAATATGTGTTATAGTATATAATCGATTATGAAAAGTGAATTATCAAAATGTTTTTTAGGTTACATGAAGAACATAATAATCAATTATGTTTGTAGATATAGTTGGCTCTAGAAAGGGGGTTGAATGGAGCCTTAAACTCTTTTTGCAGTGAATGAAATAGTACATTGTCGAGTAGACTGCCTAGCAAGTCAACCAATAGATTCTCTAGGAGAGACATTCTCGTAGGACCATCAATAGATTATCTATTAGTACAAATTAAAACATAAGCAATAGCAAGAGTAATCGAGAGATCAACACAAGAGTTTACCCCGGTTCACTCAACCTTGGGCTACGTCTAGTCCCCTTAAGCAATTGCTTAAGAGCACTAACCAACTGGTTCAAAACAAGTATTCTCATATTTCCATGTTACAACAAGTATATCCACCTTTTCATGTTACACCCTCTTAATCTTACCATGAGATTAAGAACACTCAAAAGAAAAACAATGAACACCGTCAAAGAGAGCATAGAGAAAGCTCACACGGGGATACCTTCACAAAGTGAGGGATTACAATGGTTTCACACTTAATCCAAAAGACTTAATGCTCTAAAGACTAGAGTAGACACTCACTACAACACTTAGTATTTTCAACAAGATTACAGTATATCTTTTTATTGCTTGGCTTGCTTGCCTTTTTTTTCTTCCTTTTGACGGTACAACTGGTTCTAGAAGGGAGGTTGAATAAAGTCTGAACTCAAATTCGGTACCTGAAAAATTATAAAGACAAATGCAATATCTAAAAGATAAAGGATAGAGAGAGAACTACACACTTGATTTATATTGGTTCACCACGACTTGAGCTACGCCACTCTCAAACAACCACTTAAGAGCCTTTATCAACACAAGTATTCAATACCTTTCCAAGCAACATGTATTCTACACCTCTCAGAGTAAGAAGTATTCTACACCTCTCTAGGTAACAAGTTTTGATCTCCCCCTGAAACTAAGACCTCTCAACAAGTGAGAAAACACTCTCAATCAAATAACAACAATGGAAGCGCACAGGGTTATCTTCACACAGTGAAGAATTTACAATATTTGGCTCACTCCCAAAAATATGAACGCTCTAAATAGTAGATATTAAATGCACTCACTTAAAGATTATACACACTTTGAATATGAATACGCTAAGTAAGCTTTGTATCTTTGTCTCATGCAATTGTATTAGTCTTATTCACCTTCAAGGTCTTTATATAGTCTTCAGATTGTGACTATTGAAGCTTTGATTCTTCTCTTTATTCACAAGACTGTTAGACGCTAGATATGGAAATCCTTCAATCTGATTGATTCTTCTGCATCTTGGACTTTAAATGAATTTGATTTGTTTCTTCTTTAGTCCCAAATGTGAACGTTGACACTTCAATAATATAATCTTGAGTATCTAATATCATATCCTTTATCATTATGTATTGTTCATTATCTTCTTATCAATATAATCATAACTTATAATCAACAATTATAATCAAAAACATGTTATCCATTCAACACCTTAATCAGATCGTGTATCATGAACAAAACTATAGATGCTTGAAGGGTCTACTCTATATTGCAATTGTACAAATCATGGTTAAGACTAACTAACACATTCTATTTGAATTTTTTTATACATTCAACAAAACTTATTAAATTGTCCTATCAATATATATTACAAACACTCAAACCATCTATTAAATCATTTAATGAATACTACAATTGCTCAAACCATCTATCATACCATTTAATGAATACTGCAATTATAGAAACATTGCTCAAATCTTTCAATGTACAGGTCATCCAATCAATTTTTAACATAATATATCATGGGTCACTAGACCATTTAATTGTTCATAGACGTCTAAAGTCTCAACAATGTTTAATTATAATCAATTATATAAGTCAATAACCATAATGTAACACCCTAAAGAGGATTTAAGCATAATATAAATAATAACATGTGCATAATAAAATTTACTTAAAGGAATATTTACATAAGAAAGAAAGAAAGAAAGAGGAAGGCAAAGGTGAGAGAATAGAGGAGAAAAGAAGAAAGAAAGTTGCACAAGAAGGTGTGCATGGATGGATGAGAAATGTACTTGCTTTTCTTATTTATTTATTTATTTAGAATTTACACCAATTATTTTAATATAAGTGCCAAATATTCTTAACTTTTGTATACATTTAGCACTGAAATTGAATGAATTGCATAGAAAATTTTATGAAAGAAAGTGTCTTTCCACTTAGAATCATGACTTAATTTAATTGAAGATGTTGGTATGAGTGAAAACTTGCAGGAAATTGAGGAAAATAACAAAACAAGAAGTAGCAGAATTCTCACTCTGTTAAGCACATGCAAAAGCGCTTAGTGGATTGATGAGACGGAACACCGAAAGAAAGAACCTCCAAGCGCTAAGCACTGAGGAATCTATTAAATGAATTTACGCTAGAGAAGGGTCAAAACTGTGAAAATGTGGGTTGCTTAGCGAATTTAAGGCTTTGATAACAAAAGAAACCCCCTAACCAAGGAAAGCATTTTGTTGGGTTAGGCTGAGAAAGGGCTATGTTCAAGCTGAAGAAAGCCAAGATTTTGTTTGGCTAGGCTTGGAGTGGGCTCTGAGCCAAGACTCCTTCCAGATGAAGAAAGTCAATCTGCTCAGCGGATTGGCCATGCGTTGAGAAAATTCCATACTTAAGTCAGCCCATTACTCAAATCTATAAATAGAGAGACACTAGTTTATAATAGGGAGGTTGAAACGAAGGTGTAAAACTTAGTAGAAGAAAAACAACTTTAGCTGGTGTGCAACATCCAAGACTCCATGTCTTTAGTTGCTAGTTATTCATCTTTGTTCTTGTAAACATCATCATGAGTAGCTAAACTCCTCCTATTGGGATTGAAAAGCAATGTAACATTTATGAGCTTTATTATTTATGAATTCTTGTTTATTTCAGTTCCTTTAATTTGATTGTATGCTTAATGTCTAATATGTGAGGAATCATCGTTCTTCTCTTTAGAACTTGAATGATGTTGGGAAACACTTTCATTTTCTGAACTCTTTCAAATCATTAAAACAAGTCAACGTCGGGGGACAAAATTGAATGTTTGACTTGAAATATTCCAACTTAATGAAAAACCAAGCTATTGTAAATCAAGGAATTGATTGTAGTAGTTTGTTGTTCTAGATAACCATGATTAAGGGATTAAGTTGGTTTATTCATAAGGATCAGTGAACTTGAAAACAACACATTAAGTAACTTAGCATAAGAGATTTACAAAGTGATTCAATCTCAATGCTTGTACTGAACAGATAACTTCACCTTTTTATAGCTAGTTTCAATCTCATTAATTATATCATAAATGCAACCCTTTATGGTTATATTCCCACTTCACAATGAAAGATATTTCTGTTGTGGCTATCCCTAGTCTTTGTGGATTTAACAACATTTTCACCATTTGTACTACAGTTGACTCAGTCCACTTGCTGAGAAATAACCACCCATCATCTAGGTGTATGCATGACTACACACGCCATCTCATATCTAGTGCTTATTAATTAAAATACAAATTTATATTTTTTATATGATAAATATAATAAATTTGTATACCTTAAATAAATTTTAGATATTTGTATGACCGTGTGTCATCTTATATTTAATATTTAATCATTCAAAAAATAAAATTATATGAGTATAATATAATAAAAATAATCTTTTGAGTATATGAATGATCACACGCATCAACTTATCATCTTATGCTTTATTCTTATATAAAAAATTATTTTAAATAAAATATTTTTTTCTAACTAAAATTTACGCTATAATATACAATATCAATATAATAGTTTATACTATCTTTGCTTATTGTACGATTTGTAATAGTAGGTATAGTCGTTAACATAATTTTATATTCTAATCGGCGTAAACTATAAAAAGCATAAACTCTTAAAAAATACTAAAATTTCAAAACCAAAAACACCAACACAAAAACATCTTTTTACATCAAAGAACTATGTAAACTTGATTTTCTATTGTGAATGAAAATACGTAGGAGTAAGATCAATCCTTGTCAAAACCACATAAATAATTTCATAAATATTTTCTCAGTTTTAAAAAAATAATAATTATAAAAATATATATTTTTGTTTGGTGTTTGGGGAGGAAATAATATTTTAAAAACTACAATCATTTTGCACATTTAATTAAAGGTAAATTTTCTTAAGATGGACATTGTAGAGTGTTAGTACCTTCCTTACACGTAATCAATTCTCTAACTCAAAATTTGGTTTCAAAGATCTATTTTTAAAGCTTTCTTTTGTATTTTTTCACAATAAACTATGGTGACGACTCCTCTATCTTTTTTCAAATATTTTTTGTCATCCTTGTCGTGATCCCGATTGCAACAATTCTAGAGGCAATTTTGGTGTGCTAGTGAAAATTCCAACACCCATGATTTTGATTAAGTGTTGAAAACAACAAAGTATAAAACATGGTCATGCTTTATCTATAAGACACAATTCAATAACAGATAATGTAAAATGCAAATGTTTTATCTGTCAAACAATATAATACTATGTAGTATTGTTTCTACATTTGCTAAGAATTTACATGCTCATATAATACTCATGTAGTATCAAGCTAATATCGTACTTCTCGAATATTTATATGATTATTCTATGTGTACAAGAAATGTGTGTTCCTTTCGTCTAACCAAGAGGGTCCATTTAAAGCTTCTATCACATCAACAATCTGTTGGAAATTGAGTTAAAGTTGTTTTGCTTCACGAACCCCCTAACACTTGCTTTGTCAATACTGAAAAGGAATTTCTGTTCTGTACGAATCTGCACTTTACATTATTTCAAGTAAAAGCACTTTGATTAAGATCTAATAAGTGCAACTAGCTATCGGGATGTTGCTTGAAGAGGAGAAGTACATTTAATGCACGCTTGGAGTGCATTTAATGCATCTTCTACATCAAAAATGCTCAAACGCAAAGAAGACATTTAAGTGATTTTGAAGTTGTTCAACAATCAGAAAAGGTTTTGCAATGAAGTTTTTCTTCAATACCTATATAAAGGTATCTTTCAAAGAAAATTAGAAGAGTTCATTTTTGCAAAAGTGTTAAAATAAATTTTTGTCTTATCCAAAAGTGGCTTGTTGTTAAACAATATTTGTACTAGTTAATCAGAAGGCTACAAATCGAAAGAATATTCTTGTTTCTCGTAGCGGTAGTTTGCTAGTAGAACTCAAACAGTTATTTGAGAAATGAACGTAGTTTGTACTATTAGACAAACCACTATAAAAACATCTTGAATAATTTCTTTCATTTGTTATCTTGTACTTTTTTGCGTGTTATAACTTCTGCTTAACTTAAAGAAGGTGAAGTTTTTAATGAGTCTTATCAATTTGTTTGACCAAAATAAACTCATTGCTTGAGTGCATATTTGTTTGAGACATTGATAAAAGGAAATCCTTACATTCCTTCCTTGATCCTTTACATTATATAAAATTTGTAGTCTTAGTCATTTTTTTTTTGCAATTTTGATCTCCATATTTTACTAAATTTATATTTATGGTTTTTAATTCTTTTTACATATTTTTTTAAAAAATTTTAATTGTCCTTAATTGTGATAGATTTTCAATCTAAAAAACGTTCAGTGTTATACTTAATATTGCCTTATTAAATGTGTTTGGTGTGATAACTTAAAAACTAAATTAATTTGATTCAAATGTATAGTCAAAGGATAAATACTTGAATGAATGATACATTTACTTAAAAATAAGAAAAAAATAGTTTGATGAGCATAAAAAAAAAAAAAATCCTTTTTCAGTTGCATAACCAAGCATGTGTAAAATTAAAAATTAAAGAAAATTATATATAATTAAAAATTAAGGAATTTAAATTACAAAAAAAAATTAAGATACAAAGATGGTGAAAAATTTGTAAAATATAGAGAGTGAAATTGCGAGGAAGGGGCATTGGGAACCAAATTTTTTTATTTTTTTATAAAATATGAGAAAAAAAACTTATAATTAAACCAAAATTTTATTTGCAAATGCCCAAATAAACAAAATGGGTACTTGAACAGAAATTAAAGCATATATGTCCTTAAAATATAAATAAAAAAATAATGTCTAAATGGTATTTGACCTAAGTATTATACAAATAGTATGCATTTTTCACACTATCAAACTTTCTTGTGATTACATATTGCATTTAAATCATTAATTTGGTGAGGCATTTAAATTATTTTTTAATAAACAAGTATTTTCTTTTAGTAGTTTATAGTGTTGTGAAACATAGCTTCAAGTAATGTTTAACTTATAGATTTAGTTTTATATATATATTTTCTTTATAATATATTGTTAAAGGATAAAAAAGTGTAGTGGGATGAATGATGAATATTGTGTGGAAGAAAGGAAAGATTGATGGATAATGAAAAGGCAAGAGAAGGGTGGAAGAAGTAGTAGAAAATAGGAACTACCTAGGCTAAAACAAATTGAATTCTCTCTCTTGTTCTAAACCTAACCACAATTCTTACTAGAATTTGTTGTTTTAGGGTTTAGGGTTATCTTCTTTGCTTCATTTGTTCTTAGGATGCTACAACTTTAGTCTTTTACACAAAACCCTAGTAAGAACAAAAACCACAATGAAAATAATTCATGTTAGATATCTAAAACATAACAAGCATCAAATACTCAAATCAAAGAAACAAAGTAGAGAAAGGTTACTAGAATTTATTGTTTTACGGTTTAGGGTTATCTTCCATTGCTTCATTTGTTCTTAGGATGCAACAACTTTAGTCTTTTTACAGAAAACCCTAGTGAGAACAAAAACCACGATGAAAATAATGCAAGTTAGATATCTAAAACATAACAAGCATCAAATACTCAAATCAAAGAAACAAAATAGAGAAAGGGGAGAGATTGGAGTGTGTAGCAAGAAACACTTATTCAAGGTCTAAACGCTTGTTCCTTGTTGACTTTAGAGTGTGGTGGGGCTACCAAAAACAGAATGTGCCAACGACAACTTTCTTAGATTAATTTAATGTAACGATTATTGAAGTTAAAATTATATTAAATTCATCTAGGTTATTTTTAAGTTATTAAAACAAATATCTATTTTCTTCTACTTTATTAAGGATGATTTAGTATTAAAGAACAAGATTTTCAAAATTCTTAAATCAAGATTCTGCAATCCCATGCGTTTTTTTTTTTTTTTTAAAAAAAATTCAACTACTTTCTCATCAAAATTAAAGTACTTGATCTTGCTCAAAATGTTCTATATGTTTACAAGGATATATATGACATGATTTCCCATATACCCAACCACCTATGCTCTATAGTACAACATATTTTAGGTAATATCCCATTTAGGAGTTCTAACTGAAATTATATTAATTTATTCATATTTAGCAAAATATAATTTAATAACCTAATTAAAATATCAATTAATTTGATTATTAATATTATTACAAATTATATTCAATTCATAGATTCAATAACAATTTAATTATTTAGATTTTAATATTGAATTGTTAATATATAGTATATATATATATGTTTGGATCAATACTTTATAAAAAAGTTAAAAAATAATATATACATAAGTTAATTATAGAAAGTCTGTTATAACATGTGTAAATTGATTTTGTGATATAAAAAAGGGACTTTATGAAGTGAGAAAGTAGCAATCGAAAGTAGTGAATAAAAATAAAAATGATTTAATCCATGATTTTTGGTTCATTTATTTTGCATTTTTGTGGTTGGTGTGGTGTAGTTGGTGATGTTGGTATGGGAGCAGTAGCACCAGGAATGTTGAGAACGTGCATGTTGGCAGCAATACCATATTAACAGTTACACTCCTATCTGATTCTCCGCGTAAACTTCAATATTCTTCTTTATTATTATTATTATTATTTTCTTCTTTGGTCCCCTCAAATTTCTATTGGCACCGCCACGCCACCTCATAGCGTGAACAATTGGATACGCGCATGCATCATCATACATGTTTCAATTGCAAATAAAAAGAGAAAAGAATAATTGTATAGGTATGTATGTCTTTATTTTTCTATAATATATAGATATATACTTATTTATTACCCCACGGACATATTATAATTGGTGGCAAATAAAGGGTAGAGAATATATATATATATATATATATATAAAGGAAGCTTCCTTAAGGAAAGTAGGAGTTCTTTTAGTGTTATTTTTGGTAAAAGAAAAATAATAGTAGAAGTGAAAGAAAAAAAATAAAGGAAGAGAAATATATGAGAAATGAGTGAAAAGATGGATTTGTTAACCCATATACACTATACTTAAGGACGAGAGTGGATCGGCTGCGGGTAAGAATAGTATCTAGTTGTTGTTATCTATTTTGTCTAAAGTTTCTCTCATTATATGTTTCATTACTTATTAGATATCTATAAAAATTATTTATAATTTTTTTATATTTATTATTTTAATATATTCAATAGTCTTACATTACTTAAAAATCGAGATAAAGATAATACATTTTTCTTTCTTAATCTTTTGATGTGTTTTTTTAAAACAAAATCATGACAAAATTTAGAAATCTAAAACGAATAATACTTCGAATGCGGTGATTAATCATAAGATTTCAATTCAACAAACCTAAGATCGAAATGAAAGATTTGTTTCAGTATATCCAATAATCACACATTGCTCATTTCACTTAGTAAAACGGTTACTTATCCTAAAATGTATACCTAACTTAGCGTGGATGGATATCTATGCAAATAAGCGGATATCTATTATTTTAACTTTTTAAATTTTAAATAAAATTATTTAAGAACAATTCTTTTAACTATAAACATCAAATAAAAATATTAATTTAAATATAATTCAAATAAAATACATAAATAAAATATTAATGAAAATAAATTAGTCTTTGGGAAAAAATTAAATAAGTTGTACCATAAAATATAAGTTTTGAAAAAGTAATTTGTTTGAAAACAATCTCAATTTTATAGGTTTAAATAAAATTATAAATATATAAAATCAAATTCTAACCAATTTTTAACGATTAATATTTTTCCCACTAATAATTTTAGTTTGTTAATTTAAGTTTTAAAAAAAAAAGTATCCAAATAAATCAACTAACAATAATTAGTGGATTTATCATAATATTCATTCTCATCTGGTCAATAAATAAGTAATTAAAAATACTTTTACCCATTATTGTGAGTATTTATTAAAAATATTCATTTAGTATTTCTTATAAAATTTATCTATGAATATTCACATGTATGCATATTTTTTATCATCCCTAATTCTAGTCTAATCCTTACTAATTTATATACTTTTCTTTATATAACTTATACTTTTGATTTTGGTGCTAACAAATAATATTAACTTTTTGTTTATTTATTATATTTATTTTAAGTGTGAATAAAGAAAAACAGGTCATCACAGAATAAAATAAGTCCACCAAAGATTATAGATATATTTAAAAGCGTAAAATGACTAAAACTTGGACTCATTTTGTTAACTTATTATTTTAAGATTATTTAGTTGAAAAAAAAGTTACTTTACTTAGTATTATTAATTTTATTTATTGCTATTAACATTATTTTTTCACTATTCATTAGTATTACATTAAAGAAAAAACCCACAATCAATCAATATAATCAATCAAAATTATGGGGTTAAAACAACTTTCAAGCACATGCTTTTGTACAATATTTATATTATGTTGTGTTGAAGCAAGATTCCTCTGAGCGAGGAAAGTTGTTTTCATAAATTTTTTACTTCATAACTTTTTTTTTTTTTATCTTTCCAACTAAATATTTTTATCTATTAATTGTCATTAGTTTTTTTATTCATTTTTCTCCTAAGCATCCATCTCCTAATAAATTATCCTCCCTCTACTAAACATATTAAAAAGAATTAATATATTAAAATCAATGTATTTTAAAAGTAACATTACCAAAAGTCCAGAAAAAAAAATCTGAATTCATTTATTAATTAGCTTAGGTAGCTTATGAAATAAAAGAATGTAATCAAATTAATGCAGACTAATGTGAACCAACTATAAATGGAATTAAATTAGTGGACCTGGATTTTCTGTAGTGCTTCACGCATTTAGTGACGCACACAATATTAAACGTCTAATTTCTTTCTTTTATTTATTTCATAAAATTTAAAACTTAAAATTGAGTGTTCTACTTCCATCCAAAATTACACTAATATTTTTATTAAAATAATATTTTTCAATAAATACATTACGTTTATTCTGCTAATTCATATTATTTCACTAATTTATTAATTATTGAAATAGTTTACGTGAGGAAAAATTAAGAAAAAATAATTAATCATACCGTATAAATTAAGAACATTAATTATTTTAGGAAAACTTATAAAAGATAAAATTGTATATAATTTAAACAAGCACTAAAATTATTTTCCCTTCTATATATGGCCGCTGAAATTCACATGTGCTTGGATTGGTATGGATCAGTTTGGATGGATTAAAATGGTTTCAAAATTAATTACTGTTAATTAATTACTTGACTTTTTTTTAGGTTACAGATTGTAAGTTACTTAGACGATATTCAAATATAAGATTTAGCAATTCTAGGAACAATTATTCATTGCCACATAAGGTTGTATATTTCACCTAACACAATTAAATCTATGAAAGTCATATGACAATATAAAAGAGAAAATCATGACAACTATGAGAAGATTCAGTTTATAATATTAAATTATTTTTCCTTTTAACCTTTTCTGATAAATGGTTCATGAAATTTATTTTTGTCGAAAACTTTAAGAGATCTTAATTATAGAAGTTAATATCTTTTATCTATTTTTTTATTAAGAATATTTATAAATATGAGAGGATGAATACCACAAAAAGAATATCATAGAAAAAAAAAATTGTCTCACCTTATTATGAAAGAAAAAAACATAAGAGAAACCAATATACGTATAAGGTCATTAAAAAATATCATTAAATAAAAATTAATTTTAAAGACAAAAAATAATTAATTATTATATTAATTAAATTATATATTATTTTAAAAACTAAAAAATTTATTGGTATTTAAATTAATTTTTATTATTAATAAATAATTTCTAAATTGATATCTAATTGGTAGTTAATTAGATATTAATTTAAAAACTATTTATTAATAATTGAAACTACTTTAAACACCAATAGTTTTTTAGTCTCTAAAATAATATTTAATTTAGTGAATATAATAATAAATTATTTTTTTCTCTATAATTAGTTTTTATTTAATAATTTTGTTATAGTGTGTAATGGAGTCGTAATAGATAGATAATAAAGAAATAACAAATTATTGTTAAAAAATTTTGTAAGCTAGAAATGTATATTTTGAGCAATCCCAATTTGGAACAAAGAATCTAGGACATACGGTGAAAATGTTGGCAATTTTAATGGATGAGAAAACTAGGAAAAGCTTGAGCAAAACCTTTTCATGTACAATATGACAATTGATATCAATGTGTTTGGTGCGTTCATGGAAGACTTGATTGGTGACAACGTGAAGAACGTCACAATAAAGAAGAGCTAGGAAAATGAAGGAAACATGAAAATCTTGAAGAAGGTGAGTAAGTCATTGAAATTCATGTGTGGTATAGACAAGAGTTAGATATTCAGCCTCAAAGGAGCTTCAAGATATAATTGATTATATTTTAGAATGTCACGAGATGAGAGCATCACCAAGATAAATGGAGAAACTAGTGATAGAACTATGAGAGTCTAGAAAGTTGGCCCAACCAAAATCACTAAAAGCTTTAAGTTGCAAGGAGCTATGGATATAGAAGAAATCATCAAAGGTTTTTTTGTTGGTTATGCTTGTGTTTGTTGCTTTAGAGTCTGGAGAGGTAGAATGCTTAATTGTTATGAGTTCTCTTTCACCAATGATTATTGAAGCACTCATATGTACACAAAATTGGTATTGATTATTGAAATGAGTATTTTTCATACTTTAAGTTTTTATTGTTCAATTATTTTTTTTATTTTTCAATTATATTAACTATTATATTTTATACATTTTTGCAAATTTGCTCAATCTTATCACTAACTAAAGAAAAATTTAATGTTAAGTCTAATTACTTATTGCACTTGAAATTAATCCTTTTTATATTATAAGAAAATTTCATGACTATATATATATATATATATATATATATATATATATATATATATATATATATTGTAAAAAAATGAAAGAAAATGTTGCAATTAAAATTTAAGTGATGATGTTTATTTTTTAAGATTGTAACTATATTGACATCTCATAGTTGATATGATTTGTTTCATGTTCTCTTTAGTGACTTGGTGAAATTAGTCATATTGACCTATTATTGCATTTTTTATTGTTTATGCTGATCCTAAACTTTTGCTTTATATTTGTTGGTGTTAGACTATAAGAACATGTGATTTTAGCTTTTAATGGTAATAAATATTTAATTTTATGATTTTATTAGTTTATTATTCAATATATTTATCAAATTTTAAGTAAAATATTTTTAGTTATTATATTTTAGTTTAAAAGATGAAAAGAAAGAGTAAATCTTTAATAAAAAAAATAGAATTAGAAATTAAAAATCACAAAAATGATCCAAACCAAACTAAACAAATTGGTTTAGTTTGGTTCAGATTTTTATTCTTTCAAACCAAACCAAACTGCGTATATTTTTCATGTTTGGTTTGGATGCATTTGCAACAAAAAACCAAATCAAATCAAATCACATCACAAACCTCTAAGTAGCAGTAAAATATGTGAGTCTCTCAATAAGTTTTTTGTAAAGCATGGAATCGTGAAAAAAATTTCATGTGGTTGCACTAAGTCGAGTGCAATAATTCATGGAAGTTGAAACAGGTCGTGACACAAGCATACTGTATTCCCGGATAAGATACACAATATATTTGTTTTGAGAGAGGTGAATATCAGATGGATTTTGAGCTATTTGAAGACCCAAAAAGTATTTAAGATCACCTAAGTCTTTGATTTTAAAAGTTTCATAAAACGGTTTGGTGATGTATTATATTTCACCAAGATGATTTCCATCAAGGACAAAATTTTCAATATAAATAAGTAAAGTTGTAGTCATTCAATCAAAGAATTTGAGAAATAATGAATGATGAGACAAACTATAATGATAACCATGATGAAGCAGGAAGGAAGACATTTGAGCAAACCATTACCAATTAGCCTTTTTTAAACTATATAAAGAATGACATAATTTCCATACTTGGTTAGAATGAGTGGAGTAGAGGTTAGGATGTAATTACATGTAAACTTCTTCATGTAATTCATCGTGAAGAAATTTTGGTTAATGTCCTGTTTGTGATGCCATTAGTGGATAACAACAAGAGGAAGAAGAAGATGAACTACGGTGAGTTTAGGAACTTGGCGAAAAAATGTCAAGATAATCCAAACCTACGAGTTGAGTATAACCTTTGGTAACAAGCCTGATTTTGTAGTGTTCAAAAGTTTTATTAACATTGTATTTGAATTTGTAAACCTAGTAACATCAATAATAGTTTTATGAGATGGGAGATTGGTGAGAGTCCAAGTGTTATTCGCTTGAAGAGAATTTATCTCAAATGTCATAACTTTAACCCAACGATCACTTTTTGCAGTCTCAATATAAGAAGTAGGCTCAAGAATAATAGAAATAGAAGATACACAATGAAGAAAAGAAGGTGAAAGATGTCCATAACAAAGATAACTTTGAATGAGATAATTAATACCTTTATGAACATTGATTGAAGTTGATGTGAAAGTACAATGAAAATATTGTAGGTATGAACATGGTTATCAAACTTGTGAGTTGACTTGTTAACTCGTCTGAGTTTACGTTCCTACTCACCTTATGTGAGTTAACTCAAAAGCAAACTCATTTTTTGAACAAACTTGGTGGACTCACTTCAAACTCGAACTCGGTTGAACTTGCGAGTTTGTCACCAAGTTGACAAGTTCAAAGGGTTTTTTCTTTAAACCCATAACGATGTTGTTTGTAAACCAAAAATAAAATAAACTCATCTCTTTTGTTCGTGGTTGCCTTTTTGTGTTCGCGTTTGTTTCGTGTTGTGGACGCATTCTTCTCCTGCGGTGGTTGCGTTGTTGGACTTCGGACCTACAGTGGTCGCGTTCATGTCGTGTGGTGGTTGCGTCATCTTAGTGTTGTGTTTCAACTGTGTTTTGATGGTCATTTAATATTGGACTCTCGAGTTTGATAACCTTGGGTATGAAAGTGACTGTCTATAATGAGTGGAGTGACAAAGAATAAGAGGATTAATGATACAAGCCAAGTCAGCAAGGAGATGACCAAGGACCCAAGAGACTATTCATAGTCATCTCATCAAACAAGTCAAGACCCCACCAAAAATCTAGCAGACCTCACCGAAAGAAGAAGTAGTCATAGACCAAAATACCAATTGTTCTTTCTTCTGGTCTACTTAAAAATAAAACATGTTGTAAATAATTTGGGCTCACTTTAGGAGTCCAAATAGCAAAGATAGGCTAGAATAAGGTGCCTTTAGCATAATAGGGGGTGTAGTTATCATTTTAGCTTGTTCCTAGTCCTTTTGGAAGCATTTTGACCTAGTTTCTAGAAGGACAAGCCTAGGATGCAGGTTTGACCATTTTTTTCCTTTTCCCATCCTTGCCTTCTTGCTTGTTTTCCAAAGCTTCTTCACCTATAAATAGGAGGCCTACCTCGTGAATTTTACAAGTTGAAATTGAAGTAAAGTTACTCTGCATAATTATTATGTGAGCTTGAGTGAGTGTTATCTCCTCTTCCTTAGTATTATCTTGATGAGAATGAAGCTTTCAAGTGGCGGCCTAGCACTTAACTTGGTGGTTTCCACACACCAAGTGACGTGATCATCCACCATCACCTCCATAAGTTTCTTCTTCCATTTTTCTTCATGTTTCCATTCCATTTATGTTAATTTCCTTGCTCTTATTCCTTTAGGTTTGCTCTCGGTTTTGGCACTCTTAATTGAGTGGGGTTCATCATTTGGTTGGCCTTAATCACCATTGATGTTTCCTAATTTCCTTTCTTCATTTCCGCAAATGGCATCCATTCTCACCATATAATGTCTTTTATCTTTGCCTTTGTGAAATGCACCTTCACACCTACTTAACCACTTGGTTAAGTTAGTGTCCAGTGGGAATTTTCCTAAGGTCATCACCATTAACTCCTAAAATCTCAGTCCTAAAGTAAAGTGTCACTTTAAATAAAAACATATAAAAATCAACTCATATCAATTAATAGATTGAAGAGTAGGAGAATGTTAGAGAAAAGTTCAACAAACTCTATTTAGTTTTGATTATGTGCTTAACAACAAAATATAAAACATAATTTTATAAGCAAAAAATCTTGACAGATGCAAGTGCTTCATTTGGTCGAACGAATGCATAAAATTGTGCTTTTATAAACTTCATTTGATAATAAGAATGTGCCTAAAGCTGCTCCACTCAAACAATTTTTTTGAAAAAGTGGAATGTTAGTTATGTAAAGACAGTTAGCCTTATTAGGTACTACGCTTTACTCCAATTTTGGAAAAATTTATCTAACCTATGTTTGATAAGTCAGGTCATGTATCAGAAAGTTTGTAAAGAAGATATATACATTTAATGTTGTATGAAGAACATTTATGTTCAAGCTTGAAGAGGACAAACACAAGATTATGAAGAAGAACTTTGCAAGACCTCACAACGACTCCAAAAGGATTTTACAATGACTCTTTTCTTCTCAATTTTTATATATACAAGATCTTTTAAAGAAGAAAGATTGACAAAAAAACAACCATGACAGGAATGATAACAAAGATATTAAAATCTTTACAATTGTTAAGTCTTAATTTGTGAGTAAGAACATTGTTGTGTTCGTTAGCAGCCTAAAAAGATTTTCTTAATCTCGTATCCATCTTAGGATGTTATCTCTCTTTTAGTTAGCAAACTTATGATTGCTTATATCACATTCTTTGTATAATCAAAGTGTTTAGCCAAGAGTATCTGAGTCCAAAGAATACTTAGGTTTTAGCTAGCAGTGGTTGTGTGTTCAAAGAATACTCAATGTTTAGCCAAAAGTGACTGTGGTTCAAATAATATTGTGTTTATCCAAGAGTAACTGAGGTCCAAAGAATACTTATCTTGTAGCTTGCAACATTAGTTTGCTAGTGGAACTTGATCATGTTAATCAAGAAATTGATGTAGTATGAGTTTTCACATGAACCAGTATAAAAAACACCTAGTGTAAATATCTCTCTACCCTTATATCTTTGAATTGCATATTATTAATCTACAAGTAACCAAAGAATGCGAGTTTTGTTAAAAACAAGTTTTGAGAAGCTTGCTTGACAATGTGTTTGTCAAGTCAAAACTTCATCTGATCACTTTTGTCAAACACTAATTTGCAAAAACTTTCAAAAGATTTAAATACACAATTTAAGAGCTGAGCTAGAGTTTGTAACGCCCCTCAAAATACTGTTCAATTTTTTATATAATAAAATAAAGGTGAAACAATAATACCAAAATTTTAACATAGGTCCATACATAATATAATTCATCCATTAATACAAAGGTGCCTCAGAATAATATCCCTTTTCGAGGAAGTTTTAATACATCTCCATACAGGAGTTTTCAAAATAAAACAAAACAACAGCATTCAAAAACCGGCGATCTCCTCCTCCAGAAATGCTCACTGAGGAGCTCTACCACTTGCAACCTCATCTGCTCCCGTGCAAATATACACGATCATCACAAGTTTAAGAAAAACAACCACGATACAAAACAAAGGGTAAGCTAGATATTTTTAAAAACTTTAAATATGAAAATTTATATCAATAGAAGGCATAAATCTTCACACCATTCATAATCTATATCAATTTTCAACCATCAATATCCCCATATTCCACAAACTCGTCAAGTGTCTATTCAATACATTCAATACTCATGGTTCACATGCCAGACTTTCCACTGACTCATAACACATAGACACATGACTCTACTTCCGGAAGACTCGTGCGTTGACTCAGACTCAGAGATCTGCACCTGTCATAGTACACCACTGTGAATCCACACAGGGTCGCTGTGAATCCACACAGCCATGCGCATAAATAAATCTCAATATCATCACTCTCCCAGTATGACAGGGTTAATCCATACAACAGGTCAAGTTAGTTATCTTTCAAACAACTTACCCATACATATGAACCTCCTTCGACTCTCAACGCCTGAATAACTTCATCTATATGATTCCATTATATCAGGAGAGTCAGGATATCTCCTTCTAGACAAGTCCCTAGTCAATGCACATTACACACGATCTTACACGGTATTTTCTTTCCTGAAAATACTATGCCTTGATCCCACATTCACAACATTCAATGCATCATACAACACGTAAATGGACGGTTCCCAATCACAGCAACAATCATTCCAAGGTTCAGATTTTCGAATATCACATGCATTTCACATTTCAATCTCAAACAGTTTCAAACGACACTAAAACAGGGGAGTTCGAAATCAACATTAAAACCGGCGATCACGTCGCCCCACACATAAAAATAGAGCATCGTTTTCTTGAAAATAAAGCTAGCTTCCCTTACCTGGACGTGAGCCGATCTCACTAAGAGCTCCAAACCCACCGAGAACTCAAGGATGCCTTAACTCTGTTTTAGGGCTTTGATCAGAAAACTTGCAGAGTAACCTTCCCAGGTGCTCTATGGCAGTCGCCGGTCTTCAACTGGTACGCTAGGACGTCTGAACGCAGGGAGAAGGGGAGGAAAGAAACAGGGAACCAAAGCTAACTCACTCAGTCACTCTCGAACCACAACAACGTCCACTGCCTCTCAGGAGTGAGTTTTGAATCTAACCCAACTTGCCCAGAAATGTCACTGCCACCACCCACTCTGCAGGAAAGCTTGCGTGCACACTTCCTTGAACAGTATGACCACGTGGGTCTCTGCGCATACCAACTCTCTGATGCTAACTATTCTGAAACACTCCTAATGTCTACGTGTCGCGCATGCAGAACGTTCATGCTGGGAGCCTGGGTCCCACCTTATCTGTGTGAGACACTACCTCGCGCGATGACCATCCACCGATGACTAACCGCGCGATGATTATCCGCCGATGAACGATGTGTCTCTCATCCCGGCGATGACTGATGTGCCTCTCATCCCGGTGATGACTGATGTGCCTCATCCCGGCGATGACTGATTCCTCTTCCTGACGGACGAGTGATTCCTCACCCTGGCAGACCACCGATGTCTCACCCTGGCAGACCACCGATGTCTCACCCTGGCAGACAACCAATGTCTCACCCTGGCAGACCACCGATGTCTCACCCTGGCAGACAACCGATGTCTCACCCTGGCAGACCACCGATGTCTCACCCTGGCAGACCACCGATGTGTCTCCCATCCTGGTTGATGATCGATGTTCCTCTCATCCTGTTGGCGATCTCTTATCGCCCTTGTGTGTGACGAGGACACATCGCCTCACTCTGGTCACATCGTCACACCTTGCTGAAGGTTCATCCTCCCATTCCTCTAAGTCTGGGGTATCACGACTCACACTACTCATGGTGGCAGATATGCCACCTATCTTCTATATCACCCATCTTCTGTATTTAGACCACATACTAAGTGCTTACCAAGTCTTCTCGAATACTCGGCGATGTGCTCTTTTCAGCGATCATGTGCACCATAGGCGATTGGCGATTATGTGAAATCTTCGCACACGGCGATCATGCGCAAAATAGGCGATTTCTGATTTCATACGGGTGAAGTCGGAGGCCGCCGCCTTCTTCAACAAACGGCGATCTTGTCGACTTCTAAGCTACACCTTCCTTTCTCTTACCCTTCCTGATTCACGTGCCTCCCTCCCTTGAAGCACACCCACTTGATTACCTCACGATAAAGTCATCGCACCTGACTACTTGGTTGGTACAATGGTCAACCGATCGCCCTCTACCAGCTGATCCCAGACCTTGGGCGACGTCCGAGGTCTGACCACTATGATATTTTCTATTTTTATGTCCTTTTTATTTTAAATAATAACATACTCAGAAATTATTTAAAATCTATCACTTCTATTCCAATTAATTTATAGGTCCTTACAGAGTTGAATATTGCTTATGAGGATAATTGGTGGACGTTGAAACTTTACCTTGAATCCCATGATATATTTATTTGAATGAAGCTTCTATTTGGAGTGTATCTCTTTGATGATAGATGGTTAAGACATTCTTTGCATCATTTACTTAAGCTTTAGGAATATTGTTTAATTTTATGTCAACTTTGAGGTTTGTGCTTATCGTCTGATTATCACTAATCATTTATCAGACGAAGTAAATAGTCTACATGGTGCTCTTTTCCTTTAACGTTTGTTAGATTAAGTTGCATCATGATTCATGTTTATTTGATTTAAACACTTAGTCAAAATTACAAGGTGTTGGACTTTTTCTCTAACATACACTACATGTGCAAACATTATTTGGACAAAAATCTTTAGCTCATCTCATATAATATAAAGCTTTCTAAAATAGTCAATAACAAAAAGATCACCCTGTATAATGGGACATGCTTCTTATTATAAATTAAAAATATAAATTAAATCATCTTGTGAATAATGAGTCATAAGGTCAAGCCAAATGTCTTCAACCGTATCCATCTAGAGAATGATCTAGCGAATAGAAGTAGAAACAAAGTGAACTATCCTTGATATCACCATGTTGTTACACTTTTTTCTAAATATTGTACATCTTATCAATTGACAATGGTTGATGAGTACCATCATTGATGAAATACATTCATCATAGATTTGCTCAAGGAATGATAATTTGAAGAAAAAACAAGAACAATTATAGGGTTTTCATTTTAGTGTAGATATAGAAAGTTTTGGACATCAAAGTCACCATTCGTTTGAAAGGAAAAGCTTAATGAAGAGTGAGTGTGTAGAAGACCTCTTTAAAAAAACTCTTGATACCATTGTAAAGGAATAAATACAAAAAGGAAAAAGAAAAAAGAAAAAACATTTTTTTTTTGAAAAATAGAAATCAGAACTAAAATATATATGATATTATAAGTACAACTGATAAAATAAATTTTGCAAATATTTGATAAGGGATGTGAAAAAAGGAGAATTGACTTGTAGTGATTTAGAGAAAAAGAGAAAAAGTTAACGGAAAGTGAAGTGATTTGTTTTAATGGAAAGATAGTAAATTTGTGTACAAAATTTATTTGTATATGTAATTCATTTGATTAAATTAACAAATATTAGTAGATTATTTGTACTATAATATTAAAATTTTTCTTAAATATATTTTTGAAAGGTATATTTTTTAAATTGAGTCTCTTACATTCAATTTTATCTAGGGAGACATAAGTTTTTATTTGCATTATTATTGCTTATGTGTGTCCACACATAAAATAAAAAAATAGGTTAATAAAGTTCCAAGTCTCATATTTGAGAGTATCTTGAATTGATTATCTAAAAGAAAATTATTGTGTCGTCAACTAGAGTAAGATATCTGTTTGATTCAACAATATTAAGTAATATATCATAAACTTGAAATTATTAATTATTAATTATTAATTATAAAAAATAAATTAATAAAAGAATAAATAATTTGTAACATGCATTTGAGAAATGTAGTGATGCATGATCGAAGATGGAGAAAAGCGTATGTGTGACGGCGGTGAGAGAGAGGTGGGAGTGAGAAGGAGAATGACACGCGTGATTAGATTTGGGTGAAAAGAATGTTAGTCTGAACACAACTCTTCTCTGTGCCTATGTGAGACCCACTACTCCAACCTTTCTGTCCTCTTTTCGATCAATTATAGGGAGACAGCCTACACGTGTCGGTGCATGATAGAGAGAAAGAAAAGGCACAACTATCCATGAACGTTCCAAAATCTCAAATGTCAAACTCAAAGCTGTAAAGTAGGAGTACTACCAATGGCCCACACTACCCCTCATCATTTTCTCTCACCAAATCTTTTTCCTTTTCTTATTATAGTTATTTACATCTCTCAAACCTTAATGCTGTTTTTGGATTCCGAAAATAATTTGATTAATGAATTTAAAATGATTTGAGAGAAAAGGAGGAAGAAAATGAGGTTTTTGGATTTGAGTATATAAGAATAAATTTGTGAAGAAAATTTATTGAAATTTGTGAGTGATATGATAGTTTTAAAAAAAATTATTTTATTTAAAAGGTATAAAATATAAATTTACAAATTTATCTAAATCTTTAAAAATATTTAAACAATAATAATAAAATAAAATAAATTTATTTATTTCTATCTTTTTTTTTATAATTAATATTATATAAATTTATTTTCTATGTAAATAATTATATTTATTTTATTATTTTTAATTATTTTTATTAATGATATTATTAAATATTTCTTTCAAATAAAGTTATTATTATTTAATAAAATTATTTAATTATTTTGACAAAGTAAAAGGTAATTACATAATTTGTTATATAAAATTAGGTTTTTCATGTGTTTTTTCACAATTCTGAGCTAAAGAGTAAAGAAGATTTTTTTCAATTTTTCAACTTTCCACGGTTCCTTTTCCTCACAATTTACTAGATACAAATAAAAATATCCTTGTAAACAAACGAAGCCTAAGGAAAGAAATAGAAGCATAAACCACTTATAAATCTTTTCTAAAAATAAAATCATTTTTTTCAACATAAAATTTTATGTAGTATGCCTTCTTACTTCTTGACAAATGATATTGATATTTTTTTATTATTATTGTCAAACCTTGAAAGTTATAAATTTCGGTGGGAATTTGCACTCTTTATTCAATCATTTGGTACTCATTATTTTGTAAAAATACAATAAAGTTTGTATTTAAAAATAGTTATACTTTTTATTAATTTCCTATTTTTATATGACTTATTCAGTATATTTATTTTTCAGATGTTAAATAATTACTTTTCTATAATTTAAAACTAATATATATATTTATAAAATATAAATATGTGTATATATAGATGCAAAATATCTCAAATAAAAATATATAACAAATAAAATATTTCTTTTCACTCATTAAAGTTTGTTTTTTTTTTTCAAATGAGAAAGAGTACAAATAGACGGGGAATAATATGTTTATTAATGAAGATATAATGAGATGTATAGAAATAAATATACAGGAATTTTTTTTTCACAATAATATATATATATTAACATATCATCAGTAGAGTACAAACATAACATTATAAGGTTTAGTTAAGTTTAATTTTAATTTTATAAAATACTTTTTGAATTCTTAAACTAATTTTATAAAATTTGGTTAAATTTAAAATTTAATTTCAAATATTTTTAAAATAAATTTCATACTCTTTTAGAGTACAAATTTGATGAAAATTGGTAAAGAAAAGAAAACAAAATTAAATAAATTAGGAGATAAGAGAAATATAAAAAAAAATACAAATAAGCAATAAAAAATTAGGAAAATATTTTTTTTAAACAAAATAAGATAAGATAACATATTATTTTACTTTATTCATACAATTATGTATTTCTCACCACATATTATAATATTTTACCAACTTTTTTTTTATCTCATTTTGACCAACTTTCTTTTTTAACACGTCTCAATTCGAGGTCTTTATAAAAAATTTTGACAACTCAAAATCTAAATTATTGTATGCAATCTTAGGAGTCATCTATTTGACCTACACTGAAATAAGTTAGCACAAAAAGTTTTGGATTAAAAGTCACTTTCTAGCTATTTTTAACGAATTGTACAACATCAACTGAGTAGTGTAAAATGATCAAACACAATCTGTTGCTTTGATCATATGGATTGATTGTTATATTACTTTCTTCACAAAATAAAGAATTCAGATTTGATTTCTTCGCATCTAAGGATGAAAAGAGTGAACCATGGTTTACAAAATTCGGTTATAGTTTTACAATTTCAACCACTGCACTGCTAATTTCTTTTGTTGTTAGTTTTGTTGTTACTGTTGTTAGTTCTATCGTTAGTGTTGTTGTTTTGATAATATTGTTCATTGCTTCCAATTTAATGCAGGAAAAATTTAGAAACTGCATCCAGAACAAGGAAGACTGTCCTATGGAGATCCTCTAGTGCAACTTCACCTAATGTTGAGGACAAGGTAGTAAAGATGAAAATATTGTAGGATCAAGTGAAGAAGCAATAACAAGTGATTAATGTGTCTTGTAATAGTGTCTAAACATATTTTTCAAATATTTATGTATTTTATTTCGGTTTATTTTTTATCCTTTTAAAATAAATAAATGTGTTTTCTTCCTTATTATAAGAGTGTGTATTGTGTTAATTACTTTATTAGTAATTATGCAAAAAAAAATAATTAAATTAAATTAAATTATGAAAATAAGTTCAACACTATAATATGTTTGAATTATGACAACTGCAACTAATGGTTATTATATACGTCGTATTATAATGTAAATAATAGCATTTACATGCACCATTTTTTGTGTTGAAATGATTTTGTCTATTAAAAAAATTACAACATTTTTAACTAACATAAATTACACGCTTAAAATTATTACTTTATACACTACAAGAAAAAAGGGTTTTAACTGATGTTATTTAGCAGATGTTAATATAACCTTAGGAATTGATTTAATTAACAAAGGTTTTTTTAACCTTCATTAAGTTCTAAAGGTTATTCTAAAATCTTAGCAAAATAACGGACATTATTTAACTTTCGTTAAATTTCAAAGGTTTATTTTAAAACCTAAGCAAAATAACGGAGGTTTTTTTAACTTTTGTTAAATTACAAAGGTTTATTCTAAAACCTCAGCAAAATAATAGAGGGTTTTTTAACCTTTGTTAAATTCCAAATATTTATTCTAAAACCTCAGCAAAATAACAAAAGTTTTTTTAACTTTCAGTAAGTTCTAAAGGTTTATTCTACAACCTTAACAAATTAACGAAAGTCTTTTTAACCTTGGATAAGTTTCAAAGGTTTATTCTAAAATCTCAATAAAATAACGAAGGTTTTTTTAACCTTCGTTAAATTCCAAAGATTTATTGTAGAACCTCAATAAAGCACTAAAGATTTTTCAAATTTCAATAAATAAATATAATTAAATCTTATAAATAAATAATTAAAAACTATATAGTTTTAATATATTTTATAACTAAATTCTCTAAAATTTTGAAAGTGTAACTTTATATTACAAATAAGCTTTCTAAAGTTTCAAAAATTTATTTTAAAAACTCAGCAAAATAACCTTGGACAATAAGTATTTCAACTATTAATCTTGGATAATAAGTATTTCAACAAAATTTACATATTTCTTATGATTGATGATAGTTGGTTTATATAATTCCTAGTTTTTTTTTTTGGTTACGAGCTCATACTTCAAAAAACCTGACTTATTTTGTTTTGACTTTTTATGTACGTATATTTTATATGCAATTTTAGTTTTAGTTATAATTGTTAATATTTAATTCTCATAATTTTGAAATATTTTAAATTAAGTCATTTATTTTAAAATGCATATAATAATTAATTCAATGTGAAAGTGAGAAGTAATAAAGTTAATTTGTAATCTTTAACCAAGAACACACATGGCTTTGAAGCCCACATCTAACAGATAATGCAATTATTTAAGATATAAAGCAGTGATAAACACTAGTTGTTCTTGAGTTAGGTAACTGTGGCTTGTGATCCAAGTTGGGACAGTAAGGTGGTGGAAGAAATAATATTGGTGTAAGAGATAGTGCCTTATTTAGTGTTTCTTCTCCTTAGATATAATAAACATAAGTGTGATTGAATTGTAATTCCTTACTATGATTGTCGTCGATGACCATTGAGCCTATGCCAGAGAGTAGTGTGTCTACGGTGGAAGAGAGAAGTCAGGAGGATCGTTAGAGATGATGAAAAATGGGATTGAAGGTTATTTCAAATGACAAGTCATTTTATGGGAATTTTGAAACTTATGAAATTTTACGGAGATTATTAAAATCATGATATTTTACAGAGGTTTTTAAACCCATGGTATTTAACGGAGGGTTTGAAATCCATGGTATTTAACGGAGGGTTTGAAACCCATGGTATTTTACAAAGGTTCTTAAACCCATGGTATTTAACAAGGGTTCTGAAAGACTTTTCCTAGAGTTTAAAAAACTTTGGGGAACACGTTCCCCAGGGATGGTTTAGCGGGGGAAACTACAACCCTAGCTAAATGACTTAATAAAGGGTTTAACCCTGGATAATGTAAAAATAAACTCCTATTAAAACCATTTTTTATTGTAGTGATACAAGGTGTTAAATGGTAAGTGTTGCAACGATTCGAATTAGACCGCCATATTATACTTTTTGGCGGTCAGATCTAGCGATATGAGAAATTGCCACACATGTATATAGCAGCGTTTGTAAATGACGTTATATACAAAAACAACTTTTTTGTAGTGTTTGAGTTTATATATCACACAGAACCACATTACTGAAAGCAAATAAAGCATAAGCACTTCCTATGTGAGTGTGTGCAGTTAAGTTCATATAAGAAATTCACAACAAAGAAAATTATCTCCCAACTCTCAAACTTGTGTCTGTGAGGCTAGACTATTTACTTTGCATTTGACATTATCTGATACACATAAAGTTATGTTTTATACTTAGTTTTTAATAACACTATGAAAACTAAACAAAGGGTCTCTTGAATTTGGATCTAAACATTGTGAACATCAAAAGATACTTGAAAATTGATTAGGTAGCATAGTATTTCTCATTAAAAATATTGGTACAATCATAATTATTTCTCTTAAGAATAGAAGCAATTTTTCAACCCGTAAAGATATGTATATTCACTACCTAACCTTGGTGATATTAACCAAGTATTAGATAGTCCCAGTTTAGCCGATGAATACCTTAGTCCAGGGTGTTACTCTAAACTATCACTACAAGAAAATAATTGATTAGAAACCAATTTTAGAGACAAAAAATAATTAGTTACTATATTGACTAAATTAGTGACCATTTTAGAGACTAATTTTTTTGTTTGTTTCTAAATTAGTTTCTATTATTGTTAAATGGTTTCTAAATTGGTATCTAATTAGCTACAAAAGTTTTTGCTACCAAATTTAGAATCTAAATAATTAGTAGTTAAAACCTTGCTAGCTAATTAGATATCAATTTAGAAACTATTTAATAATAATAGAAACTAAATTAGAAACTAAATTTTTTTTAATCTCCAAAATGGTCTCTAATTTGACTACTATAACCATTAATTATTTTTTATCTCTAAAATTAATTTTTATTTAATGATTTTTTTTAGTGTATGTAGATATTAACCTACTGCTACTGATAAAGGAAGTAAAACAATGTGATTCAAAATATTAATAAAATACACATAAATATATTAAAATTAATATAAAAAAGTTTAACCTTACTCCCCTTTACATTACTGATTGAAGTGACACAATAAAATTAACACTAAAACTGCTTTCAAAATGTTAAAATTTCCTACAATGTCTTGCCCCAAATTTGTTTCTGACATCATACATCTTCTCCATTGTTTTCTCACCTTCTCTTTCACTCCATCTAGATATAGGTCAACTTTTTATTTTATTTTATTTTCTAAGTTATTATTACATACATTAAATTCAGTCTTATCTTCTCCTATCTTATTCTTTCTTATCTCTTGCATGGAAGATAAAATTGAAATTATTTTAGTTAAATTTTTAATAATTAATTTTTTTTAATTTGGATTCAACTTTTTAAATTATCTTAAACTTATTTACTTATTATTTATTTAAATTTGTTTTTATTATTTTAAATATGAATTTAATCATAGAAGTTAAAGTAAGATTTTTTGACTCTTATATTTTAAATAAAGATAAAATAAATAATATAGTTATATAAAGTGAAGGTATTACAATATGTAGCACAAACATTGACACTGACACAGATACAACACGGACATAGACACGGACACAGAGATACATATAATCTCTAAAATGTAGGATATGAGAACACGAATCTATATATTATATAATTATGAATTATATAAATTGACAATAAAGATTTATGTGCACAAATATGTTTCAGTTTTTTGTTTTTTGAAACAGAAAGATGTTTTTCATGGTTGGTTTAAAAGGATTTGTTCCTTATTTTTATAATCATACTGAAAATTTATACAATAAGTTTGATTTTTTATAAAATTAATGCATTTCTCCTTTTTAATGATAAAAATAATAATTTAAATTTTTTGGAAAATAAAAATATATAAGCTAAAATCTAAATTTACTCATTTTTTATGTGGATTAAAAAGGATGATGTCAAAATTTACCGAATAAGGAAAAATATAGGAATAAAGGTAAAAAATAACTCATTTCATGTAAATTAAAAATGTATTTATCCTTAAATTAAAAACGGGTAATGAATTTGTTAATATTCTTATATAGCTACCTTAAATGCAGTAATAATCAATTAAAACTTGAAAAAAAAGAAAAATCCCCATGGTTACTTCCAAGTTTCCAATTACATTGGAAGCAAAAACCCTATCCTATAATAACAACTTTCCAATTTCTACATGTTGATGTGTTGTTATACGGTTAACGTACGACACGCTTGTAATATAATAAAACGTGAGAAGATTATCCACCCACACAAACAACAAAATCAAACATCTAATGACAATTCAAAACCATCATTTTGCTAAAATTATGATATCAATATTGAGTATAAGATAAAAATACTACACTGAAAGGGAGTGTAAATAGGGTTTTGGGATCATTCAGAAGATAACGACACAAAAAGAGCTTGATTAATGATTACACACGACATACCAAAACCTTGATTAATGATGTTTTAATTAATGTGAGTCATTAAATTAGTTTAATCCGTGAGGACAATGTGATGAAGTTTCTTCTTCAATTACGTGAATGTGTACACTGAAAAGAGTCCACTTAAATATAAATATCAAATTATATATCCAGAAATTGATGCATGTCTTTTTTCACTTTTGTTTTTGGTTCTTTTCTTTTGAACTCATTGATCATGAACTTTTATCTCCATTCATGTATATCTCTACACTTTATTTGATTTAAGTTTTTGGGATATATACATCATAAAGGACCACTGATTATGTTTCAGCTGTGAACAAAGTGGTTGCCCAGTTAATATGATAACTTCTTTTTGGCAGATAACATAAAAACATGTGTATGTTCAGTGTATGAGTCAATTTTTCACCAAAGACAAAGTGTGCAGATGAAATTAGACCCTATCACGAAACCAGTCATAAAAAGGTTAAATATATTTTTTATCGTTATATTTATACGTAAAATTGATTTTCTTCTATACTTCAAACTCTATAGGTACATTTAGTAACAAAATTATTATAATGACTAATTATAAATTTCTTTTTAGTAACAAACGAATTTTTAATGTGGACTAAAATATTAAAATATTTTATGTTGACTTATCGTTGTGAATGTTATAATATTATGATATAATACTATAAGAAAATTATTAAATAGAAATCAATTTAAGAGACAAAAAGTAATTAGTTGTTATATTGACTAAATTCGAGACCATTTTAAAGACTAAAAAAATTATTGGTTTCTAAATTAGTTTCTATTATTGATAAATAGTTTTAAATTAGTATCTAATTAACTACAATTGTTTTAACTACCAATTATTTAGATTCTAAATTTGGTAGAAAAAAAACGTGGTAACTAATTAGATACCAATTTAGAAACTATTTATCAATAAAAATTAATTTAGAAACCAATAATTTTTTTAATTTCTAAAAGGATCTATAATTTAGTCAATATAACAACTAATTATTTTTTATCACTAAAATTTGTTTCTATTTGATGATTTTCTTGTAATGTAATTTAGGTTGAAAATTTGTTTGTTACTTAAAAAACATTGGTAAGAACTTATTGCAATAATTTTCTTCCTACAAATATTCAAAAGTCTAAAGTTTGGATTAAAAAAAAAAATCAAATTCGCATGATAATACATTAACATTAATGAAATACATATTTAAGCCGTTATAAAATTATAATAAAAAGTTAAATTGATGTTAAAAATTAATAATATGGTAAAATATTTTTAAGAATATATATTACTAAAATATAGTTTCTTAAAATTGTAAATTGTTAATATTTGGTTTATTAAAATTGTAATATACTAGTTAAATTGAATCCTGAAATTAAAAAAATAGTAAAATAATTTTTAAAATTACAAGCTATCAACAATCAAAAATTTAATTCCTCTCTCATTATTTGGTATTATCTAATCTTGTTAAATGTTAGATTCAAGTGTTAAGTGTTTGATTCACAACTAATTAGACATACATTACATATATTGTTACGATACTGGATCAATTTTATCTATTTAAGACTCAATTCACGTTTTAAATAAGTTGAATAAGTATATTTTACTAAATAAATATTCCATTTCGTTCACATCTAAATAAACCTTTGAATCCAAAATATTAAAAAGATAAAAAAATATTAATTTAATTTTTCTTTATTTGTTCAAATAAAATCTATCACACTAAAATATACCAAATGGAATGAAATGATCTTTTTCGATTTCATTAGACTAGGTTTATTTTAGTTGATAACTTTAAAATGTTGTAGATATCTGGATTAGCTTGCAAATCTAGTAATCTACTAATTAAGCTTGCAAATCTAGTAATCTACTAATTAATCTTGCAAAACTGAAATTGTAAATTTAATATCTGCAAATTAAAAAAAAAAAATATATATATATATATATATATATATTTGAGATTCGTAATATGTATATTATTATAAGAAAATTATTAAATATTAATTAATTTTAAAAATAAAAAACAATTAATTATTATATTAATTAGATACTATTTTATAAATTAAAAAATTATTAATATTTAAATTAATTTTTATTATTGATAAAAATTTATAAAGTAATTTTTAGATTTGTATAACATTAGTTATCAAAATTGTAACTACTAACTATTTTAGATCTTAAATTAATCACTCATTTATAATTAAAGACTAATTTAATATCTAAAATAATTAATAATTAAAATTTTGATAGTTAATTTTAGATGTAATAAAAACTATTTTAGATATCAATAATTTTTTAAATTATAAAATAGTATTTAACTCAATTAATATAATGATTAATTATTTTTTATCTTTAAATTAAATATTATTTAATGATTTTTTTATAATAATGATATCTTACCACAATTAAAATAATATAAATTAATAACTGATTTTCTTTTTCTTATATTATTATTCTTCCAACACTCATTAGTTTTACATTAGACAATGTATTCATAGAGTAAGCGTGACCAGGTTAATCCTAAAACAAAGTTACTTGAAACATGCGTAATTGCATGAAAAATTAGAGTCGCAGAGAAGGAAAAAAGTTTATTATTATTTTAATAATGTTTTAATCACACGTTATAAGCATAGAAAATTGCAATCACACGTTATGAGTAATTTTTATGATTATGCATTGAAACTATTTACTACAAAATTGTCATCTTAACGTATCAATACAACTTTTCATATGAACAATTTTTGTGTGTCTTGAAAACTAAATTCATCCAAATGGTTTCACATCTCCCACTTGGTAATGTATCAATCCTATTGACCGTACTCAAATTCATGTTAAATTAACATGAATTTGAAGAGAATTAGTAAAATTATATTATTGAAACTTGATATTTATTTTCATATCTTATTGAAAAATTAATACTTTAATCTAGCTACTTATGAATTAATTATAATTATAATAATAATATAAAAATAATGTTAGAAATATATCATGTCATAATTAAATAATGTTAAAACTAGAAATAACATATTTTATAAATTTTAGCATTCTAAATACACATAAAAGAAATCAAATATACATAATTCTTTTTGACATTCTAAATATAAGTTCCAACCGTACAGAATAATAATACTTTTTAACAAATGACAAATTTGAATCTATGATATAAAAGAAATTAATAAGCACTTTAGATTATTTTTTTATTTTTTAAAAAACGTCAAAATAGCATTATTAAAGGCTTTTCACATAGAATTACTATGTTGTGAATTAACTGTCAATGGCTTTTTAATTATTATAGTTTTTAGGACATCTCTATTCCAATAGTTATTATATGATATTTTATATAATTTTCATGAGTTTTACTATCTCATTTTACTTTTACGATCTTTCTACAATTTTTACTTCTCAATACAGTAGTTTTGCGAAAGCTAGATTCTTATAAATATTTTATTTAATTATTGGTAAAAATATATTTTCAAAATAGAAAAAAAGTATTCTTAAAACTAGGATCATGAGATCTTATATATATTTAAGACTTTCTATCTTTTTTTTTATGTCATGTCAATATATTTTTTTTTATAGAAAATCTTATAACCCAAATCACAATCCTATTAAATTAGTTAATTAAAATTATGGTTGAATAAATTGGTTCTATAGTTTCCAGATAATATATTATAACTCCTAATTACAAATATGGTTCTGTTATTTGTGCACTTAAATGCTCTATTCCTTCTTGGTTCTTATTTAGTATATGATCCAACTTTGATTAGTTCATAAATGAATATAAAGTAAAGGTTAGGTTGAGTGGCTGGGTACCTAATCTCTGAGTTGAAATGAACCACATGCACTCTAGCTAGTTTCACTTTCAAGTCATTCCTCATTATTATAAACCAGAAATGGAGTTCCATCATTATGTCAACCACAATACATGCTCTTAATTCTCTGCCTAACCAATTCCTCTTTTTTGCACCATCCCCAATAGTGGAAGGTTCACCATTTAGTTTAGATTTCAAACATATAGAGTAATTATTTATTATGAGAATTATAGTTATAGTTTTTAAAAATATTTTTTACTTCAATGTGTAATAACCTTATAAAACCATCTACTTTACTATAATTCTAAAAGAGCAAATGTAAAAAATATTTAGTATTTCAAAATACAACTTAAACGTACACAAAATATATATATATATATATATATATATATATATATATATATATATAAACATAATTTTTTTATAAAAAAAGAGTAAAAAATATATTTCTAATTTCTTTGAGATACTGCTCTTGTATTTGCATTCATATTTGTTTGTGTATAACAGATCACCACACAAACAACACATATAAAAGTAAGCTAAGTAAGTTGTAAAATAAATTTTCAACATGAGAAAGATGTATATAAAAAGAAACATTGTAATTAGCAATCCATAAACAATTCAATTCCATCAAACAGAAACTTAGAAAAATCATATAAACAACACATGTATTTATGCAACAAATGATATTTAAAAAATATAATATCAACTGACAACTATACCTATTTGTTCCAAAGGCTAAGCATATTGGCAATAGATAGCAAGCAAATATAGAATCTTTGAAGCGCTAAGCGCTAAGGAATGCACTGAGCAAATGTAAGTCATAGAACGATCCAATTTAGAGAGTTTGGGAGGCTGAGTTCAATAGTCTTTTTGGCAAAAAAAAGTCCTTCATGAGCAAGAAAGACTAATTTTGCTTGGGTTGGGCTTAAAGCTAAATCCAGGGCAAAAAGGTTTCTTCGGGAGCAAGAAAAGTTCAAATCGCTTGAGCAGGGCTTGAAGCGGATTCAAAGCAAAAGGCTTTCTTCATGTTTAAGAAAGGAACTCGCTAGGTCAAGCTTGAAGCAAATGCTCTAAGGAATGAAACCATAGATTTCACTGATGAGCATATATTTATTCACACCTAATAGCTTTAGTAATAGATTATTGGACTATAATAATAAATAAATTCATTGTTTTAATTAATATTCATATAATTGGGTTTATTTGGGCCTTAACTATTATTTTTGTTAATTTTTTTGTTTTTAGAGTAAATGGGCCAAATATGCAAAATAAAAAGAATTATGAAAAGTTGAAAACTGTTAACAAAATATAAACTACAACATTTTCTCAAGATCCTTGGAGCAAAAAAAAAAAAAAAGCCTATAAAAGGACACAAGCATCAAGGAGAAAATGGGGAGCTTTGTAACATCCCTCCAAATTATTTTGAAATAAATATAAAATGATATAATGAAAGTAAGGGTGACAAATAGATTCTATGAACAAAATATTATATATATGAAATGAAGTTGCTCCTCTTAGGGAGTTTAATACAAATTCGGTCAAATTTTCCAGAAACATAAACAAAATACAATAAAAAAAAACAAAGCAGGCGATCTCCTATCGGAAGAAACCGATCTCCTATCGGAGGAGCCAAAACAGCCGATCACCTATCAGGACAGGAAAAAAAACAGGCGATCACCCGATAGAGGCAGAAACAGGCGATCACCCGATAGAGACAGAAAACCGGCGATCTCCTCCTCGGCGATCACTCACTAAGGAGCTCTACTTCCTGGAAGATCATCTGCTCCCGTGTAAAATACACGATCATCACAGTTTTAAAGAGAAAACCACAGAACCAAAACACGCAGGGTAAGCTAGATATTTTAAAGAGAGTTTAAATCATGAACATGATAATCAAAGTAAAACAAGTTTCAAAATATCCATGTAAAACGTAGAGTTGCTCATATCATTCACCTGATCGCCCAAAATCACACATTTCACAACATTCACCCATAGTCATTCCATTTCACAATACTGCATCAAGTGTCTATAAACTATCAATGTTTCTCATTTCTCACGTCAGACTTTCCACTGACTCACCACACAAGACACTTGACACTACTTCCGGATTGACTCGTGCGTTGATTAGACTCAGAGATCTGCACCTGTCATACCACACCACTGTGAAATCCACACAGGGTCGCTGTGAATCCACACAGCATGCGCATATATCATCTCAATGTCATTAGTTCTCCTGGTATGACAGGGTTAATCCATAGGACAGACGGAGCTCGTTCTTTTTCACACGAGACGTCCATCATATAGACCTCCTTCGACTCTCAACAACTGAGTAACTTCCTCTACGTGATTCCATTACCTCAGCAGAGTCAGGATATCCCCTTAGGAATCACCGATCAATGCACCTACCACAAGATCTTACACGGTATTTTCTTTCCTGAAAATACTATGCCTCGATCCCACATTCACAGCATTCAAAGACATCATGCCACACTTAAAAGAATGATTTCAATCACAGCAATAGCCATTTCAAAGGATTCATATTTTCGAATATCTCATGTAAATCTCAAGCAGTTCTCAAAACAACATCAAACACAAGGAGTTCGCAAAACAGCGCCAAAACCGGCGATCTAGTTCAAAACAGGGTATTTCGAAGGCTGTATATTAAAACAGGCGACCACGTCGCCCAAGCACACAACACAGAGCATTTCACGAAGACGAACGCGAAAACGGCGACCACGTCGCCCACACTTCAGAAATGGTTCAACTATGGCTCGTAGTAAAGATGAAGGCTAGCTTCCCTTACCTGGACTTGCGCCAAACACCAGGAGCTCCGAAACCCAACGAAGCTTGAACGACGCCTTGGCTCTGTTTTTGTGTCTGGTTGAAGGACTTGCAGAGAACCTCCCAGGTGCTCTAATGGTGGCCGTCGCTCGTCGTACTCTCGTGTGAAGGTGCTAGAATCGCAGCGCGAAGGAGAGAATGGAGGAGAAGGGAGATAAACACACCCTTTAGCTCTGGAACCACAGCAACGTTTCTTTCCTTCTTCCTCAGAAATGGGTTTTTGCATCTTAAGCTGACTTCTCCACAAAAACCGCTGCCACCACCCACTCTGCAGGGAGTTTGCGTGTACGCTTCGCTGAACAGTACACCTAAGCGTGCCTCTGCGCAGGCTAACACTCTGAGGTCACTAGCCTGAACTACTCTTTTTGTCTACGTGGCGCGCGTGCAGAACATCTCTTGCTGGGAGTCTGGGGCCCACGTTCTCTGGGTGTAACTCAACGTCGCGCGATGACCTTTCGCCGATGACTACCAGCTCGAAGAGAAACCACTGATGACCTCTCGCGCGAAGACGATCCACCGATGACCTCGCGCGAAGACAACTACCGATGACCTCGCGCGAAGATAACCACCGATGACATCTTCCTGGCGAACGACCGATGTCTTCCTCTGGGAGACAACCGATGTCTTCCCTGGCGACGCCCTCATAACTCTCGCGCCTTGGCCACGTCCACATGCATCGCGCCCTGGCAATGCCCGCGTGCCTCGCGTCCGCGCGATGCCCGCATGCCCCTCGCGCCCGCGCGATGCCTGCATGCCTCTCGCGCCCGCGCGATGCCTGCATGCCTCTCGCGCCCGCGCGATGCCTGCATGCCTCTCACGCCCGCGCGATGTCCACCTGGCGCTCATGTGTAGCAGGCGACCGGCGACCTCATAGCCTTCTAAACTTAACTTTTCTTCCTTTACTCTTCTTGATCCACACATCATCCGACCGACTTCTACCAGCTGACCCCAGATCTTGGGCGACTTCCGAGGTCCAGCTACTACGAAACTTCATTTACCAGCTCTTTGTATTTTAAATAATAACTTCTTCTGAAATTATTTAAATATACCACTTTTATTCCAATAAAATTTTCTGGGTCCTTACAATCTCCCCAACAAGAAAAATTTTCGTCCTCGAAAATTGAATTATAAGGGAAGGAGGTAGGGATATGCTTCTCTCATGTTTTCTTCAAACTCCCCCTGGTGAATCACCCGATCTTCACGTCGTCCGCTTCCAACACGTGACTAGGGTCTGCAAGATACTTCCTTAGCCGTGATACGTGAAATACATTATGCAGGTTTGCTAAATGGGGAGGTGGGGCGATCTCAAGCTACTGGACCGATCCTCCTCAGGATCTGGTATGGCTCAACAAACTTAGGGGGGCAGCTTCTTTGATCTGATAGCTCGTCCTACACCCTTGGCTGGTGTCACCCTCATAAAGACATGGTCCCCCGCAGCAAACTCCAAAGGTCTTCTCCTCTGATCTGCATAGGACATCTGTCGACTTTGAGAAGCTTTCATTCTGCTTTGCATCAGTTTCACCTTCTCGGTTGTCTGTTGAACCAACCTTTACTACTCCAATTCTTCATCAAATTCCATTCCCCATCCCTGCATGTGGAATATGCTGCTCCATTGAGCGCCAACTCCAGCACTCACACCCTACTTCCAACTCTGAAGACTTGATCGAGTAAGTCCAGAACTAAGCCCTTAACAGAACCAGGACTAGCCCCCTGTAGAGAAAAAGTGAGCAAGATCCCTTCATCGGAAGGAAAGAGGACCGCTGACTACTGCTCATGTCCCCCAGCCAATTCAACTAGGATCCGAAATATCCTTCTAGGAATCAACTTCCGCATCTTGATCAAAACCATCCATCGACTTCCCAACTGCTGATCTAATTCTCACGCTCCCTAAAGGAACACCTTTGGTTCACCACTATACCACATAATTCTGCACCTTATAAAGACAAAGTTCTTGTTGCTGTTACTTTCTAAACCATCATCATGACTTCCTTTTGCCAACTCGGCTTCCTGTTCCCATCATTTCCTCCTTGTTCAATGTATACATTGGATGCATTGATTTGGGTTCAGGTGCCTATCTGAAAAGGTATACAAGAACGAACGCACCATATATCTCAACCACAACCATGCAAGTAGTGGAGCCGATTGGAAAATTTCCTCTGCATCCAGGATTTTCTTTCTTAAGGACAACTCTATTCCTCTTCTCCAAGATACAACAGACTGTTGCCACCCACATTCCCTTCCACACCTGATTCTACTTGGATGACATACGTATAAGATAAAAGTTCTCAAGGTGGGACCTCAAATCCTTATGTCGAACAAATAGAGCACTTATCCACTTGAAGCACATAGACCAACCACGTTGCTTTAAAGTTAGAGTTAGTGGCCCACACATCCTCCTGAAATCTCACATCCCCTCCGCCTCTAACTTTCCAAACAATGACTTTTTGGAACTAATCATCATCTTCACCCTCCTCGCACATCCTACGTACGTCTCTCCACCACCACGATTGATATTTCGGATGAGTTCGGCTTCTCCCAAGTTCCGAGTCATATTCGGATACAAGAATATCTTTCCATTTCCCTTTCTCATCACTCCTCATCCACCATTTCCATACTCATCTTCCAAATCACGATCCACAAAACGGCATCCATTCTGCGTGGAGCTTTCTCTCTTCTCCCAGTAATTTCTCTACTTGGTATTCTTCAACAACTTCCTCTGGCCTAAAGAACTTTAGACACAAATACAATATCTCCTCTTTCCTTTTAAGCTTGTGGTTAAGCTAACGTCACCTCATGCTGTTTCATCGACACGATACATCTCCCAAGCTTCAATTAGAAGAAAATTCATTCTTTCATTCTTGGAACTTAACTCCGGTACTTCCCCTGGATACACGTGCTTAAGTCCTTAAACCCTCAACATTCTGCTTATATACTCTCCATAACTTATATGTAGCTGGAACTAAACCTTGGTACGCTAAATCTAACTTACACTTCCTTCTTTGATTCCATCAACTCAGCTGGAGCCATTGACACTGGTCCAGCTTCAGGTACCAAGACAATAGAGAGTTCCACCTCTCTCTTAGGAGGTAATCCATATATCTCTTCTGGAAATACATCCATGAAATCTTTCACCAAGGTATCTTGCTTACGTCCTCTTCATTCTTCACTCCCAACCGAGCTGGGATCATGAAGCACCTCGCTTCTTTCTCCCAACTCCGACTACCCATGCTGAGCTGATATCACGTCTGCCTCTTGGAGGTCTGGAAACGCTATCTTCTGACTACCGCAGACTACGAGAACGTGATTGGCAGCTAGCCAATCCATTCCCAGGATAACATCCAGATCCTGAAGAGGTAGGCAGATCAAGTTTACTTTGAATCTGCGTCCCTCTACCATCACTGGACATTCAGGGCAACTGTAGAGGTCAACACCTGCCCTCACGCAGGTGTAGAGACCAACAGTTCAAACGGTAACTCCTTCACTAGAAGGCCCAACTCGGCTACACACAGGCTAGACACAAAGGAGTGTGTCGCTCCAGAATCAAACAAAATTCTAACGCATCTACCAGCTATAGAGCAACACTCTGCACTAAGTTACCTGACTGAGATGTCTCCGCTCCAGACATGGCAAACACTCTCCCTCCTGTCTGAGGTCTGCTGCTTTTGTCCCTCAACTGCTGGGAACTAACGGGTTGAGTCATCCTTTTTCTGTTAGGACAATCTCTAGAAATGTGCCCCATCTCTTGACATGTGAAACACCCTTTCTCTGAATTCCTCTTGGGGCACACCTTGACGTTATGTAACCCACCACAACGGAAACATCTTGGTTTCCATGGTTGTTGCTGCTGAAACTGGGGCGGAATTGCTCCTGTCCGATGTGGTGGAGGTATCGCATAAGGCTTGCTTCGTGGGTGCTGTACCTTGGCCTTCCCACTGGAGGGACCCCCTGGTTGTGATCTGATTACTCTGGAACCACTCCTCTCCAGGGTCTCCACTACCCTTGCCTTCCTTACTAAGGCATGTAACTCCCTGGTCCACGGATCTGCTTGATCAGGGGTAGCACTCCCACTGAGCTTGGGTGGGTTGTGCCTCATGAACTCGGTCATCCCTACCTGCTCCCGAGGCTGATTGACCTGGGAAGCTGTTGCAGCCGATCCAGCAGTTTCCAAATGATTCATTACAGCCTGATGAATCTGGGCCATTACCGTATTCTGCTGTTGGATGGCAGTCGCCATCATCTCGATAGCCTTGGCAATCTGGCTCATCTCCGAAGAAGGTTGGGGAGGGGTAGAAGGTCTACGTGCCATCTCCTTCGTTTTCAGATTTTGAAACTATAAGATTCCTATATTCCCTACAACTACAAGAATGAGATCGATAAGAAATCAATTCATTCAAGGGGGTAACAGCTAGACCTTACAAAGGTTAGCATCTCAAAATCATTAAGAATTTGAGCTCATCAACAGAATCATAATGCTTATAACATCAAGCATAACACCAGCACAACTACTGGTATGCAGTCACCAATCCAATCAACCATTTTCAATCAATTACAAAGACGCTCAAGAGAATGAGATAGCTCACACCAGAATTCAATATATGTTAAACATCAAACCTTTGGAATTAAGATTGAGACTCATCTTGATCCAGTTATGAGTGTGCACCCTCACTACTTTATCAAGACCTTCTCATTCTTAATACTAAGATTTTCAATTAGAACATATATTCACCAAAGCACACACAAAATTTCAATACAAAAACGTTTGAAAACCTTTCACTATAGTTATTATTTTAAACTCAAATAACTTTCATGAGCAGAAGAAACACAATGGATCCACAGCCCTCAGGTCATCCTAAGGACGAACTGCTCTGATACCATTAATGTAACATCCCTCCAAATTATTTTGAAATAAATATAAAATGATATAATGAAAGTAAGGGTGACAAATAGATTCTATGAACAAAATATTATATATATGAAATGAAGTTGCTCCTCTTAGGGAGTTTAATACAAATTCGGTCAAATTTTCCAGAAACATAAACAAAATACAATAAAAAAAAACAAAGCAGGCGATCTCCTATCGGAAGAAACCGATCTCCTATCGGAGGAGCCAAAACAGCCGATCACCTATCAGGACAGGAAAAAAAACAGGCGATCACCCGATAGAGGCAGAAACAGGCGATCACCCGATAGAGACAGAAAACCGGCGATCTCCTCCTCGGCGATCACTCACTAAGGAGCTCTACTTCCTGGAAGATCATCTGCTCCCGTGTAAAATACACGATCATCACAGTTTTAAAGAGAAAACCACAGAACCAAAACACGCAGGGTAAGCTAGATATTTTAAAGAGAGTTTAAATCATGAACATGATAATCAAAGTAAAACAAGTTTCAAAATATCCATGTAAAACGTAGAGTTGCTCATATCATTCACCTGATCGCCCAAAATCACACATTTCACAACATTCACCCATAGTCATTCCATTTCACAATACTGCATCAAGTGTCTATAAACTATCAATGTTTCTCATTTCTCACGTCAGACTTTCCACTGACTCACCACACAAGACACTTGACACTACTTCCGGATTGACTCGTGCGTTGATTAGACTCAGAGATCTGCACCTGTCATACCACACCACTGTGAAATCCACACAGGGTCGCTGTGAATCCACACAGCATGCGCATATATCATCTCAATGTCATTAGTTCTCCTGGTATGACAGGGTTAATCCATAGGAAAGACGGAGCTCGTTCTTTTTCACACGAGACGTCCATCATATAGACCTCCTTCGACTCTCAACAACTGAGTAACTTCCTCTACGTGATTCCATTACCTCAGCAGAGTCAGGATATCCCCTTAGGAATCACCGATCAATGCACCTACCACAAGATCTTACACGGTATTTTCTTTCCTGAAAATACTATGCCTCGATCCCACATTCACAGCATTCAAAGACATCATGCCACACTTAAAAGAATGATTTCAATCACAGCAATAGCCATTTCAAAGGATTCATATTTTCGAATATCTCATGTAAATCTCAAGCAGTTCTCAAAACAACATCAAACACAAGGAGTTCGCAAAACAGTGCCAAAACCGGCGATCTAGTTCAAAAACAGGGTATTTCGAAGGCTGTATATTAAAACAGGCGACCACGTCGCCCAAGCACACAACACAGAGCATTTCACGAAGACGAACGCGAAAACGGCGACCACGTCGCCCACACTTCAGAAATGGTTCAACTATGGCTCGTAGTAAAGATGAAGGCTAGCTTCCCTTACCTGGACTTGCGCCAAAGACCAGGAGCTCCGAAACCCAACGAAGCTTGAACGACGCCTTGGCTCTGTTTTTGCGTCTGGTTGAAGGACTTGCAGAGAACCTCCCAGGTGCTCTAATGGTGGCCGTCGCTCGTCGTACTCTCGTGTGAAGGTGCTAGAATCGCAGCGCGAAGGAGAGAATGGAGGAGAAGGGAGATAAACGCACCCTTTAGCTCTGGAACCACAGCAACGTTTCTTTCCTTCTTCCTCAGAAATGGGTTTTTGCATCTTAAGCTGACTTCTCCACAAAAACCGCTGCCACCACCCACTCTGCAGGGAGTTTGCGTGTACGCTTCGCTGAACAGTACACCTAAGCGTGCCTCTGCGCAGGCTAACACTCTGAGGTCACTAGCCTGAACTACTCTTTTTGTCTACGTGGCGCGCGTGCAGAACATCTCTTGCTGGGAGTCTGGGGCCCACGTTCTCTGGGTGTAACTCAACGTCGCGCGATGACCTTTCGCCGATGACTACCAGCTCGAAGAGAAACCACTGATGACCTCTCGCGCGAAGACGATCCACCGATGACCTCGCGCGAAGACAACTACCGATGACCTCGCGCGAAGACAACTACCGATGACCTCGCGCGAAGATAACCACCGATGACATCTTCCTGGCGAACGACCGATGTCTTCCTCTGGGAGACAACCGATGTCTTCCCTGGCGACGCCCTCATAACTCTCGCGCCTTGGCCACGTCCACATGCATCGCGCCCTGGCAATGCCCGCGTGCCTCGCGTCCGCGCGATGCCCGCATGCCCCTCGCGCCCGCGCGATGCCTGCATGCCTCTCACGCCCGCGCGATGCCTGCATGCCTCTCGCGCCCGCGCGATGCCTGCATGCCTCTCGCGCCCGCGCGATGCCTGCATGCCTCTCGCGCCCGCGCGATGCCTGCATGCCTCTCGCGCCCGCGCGATGCCTGCATGCCTCTCACGCCCGCGCGATGTCCACCTGGCGCTCATGTGTAGCAGGCGACCGGCGACCTCATAGCCTTCTAAACTTAACTTTTCTTCCTTTACTCTTCTTGATCCACACATCATCCGACCGACTTCTACCAGCTGACCCCAGATCTTGGGTGACTTCCGAGGTCCAACTACTACGAAACTTCATTTACCAGCTCTTTGTATTTTAAATAATAACTTCTTCTGAAATTATTTAAATATACCACTTTTATTCCAATAAAATTTTCTGGGTCCTTACAAGCTTCATAGGATTTTTCTTAGTTTCTTTTCTTCTTTGTAATTCTTTTGTTTTGCCTCCGCATTTCAAGCTAAACCTTTTTGGTTGATTCTTTTGTAATTCTCCATTGAGTTTTGAGGTTTTGTTCAATAAAAGTTTCAGTTTTTAATTCTCTATAACACTTGTTTTAATATTCTAATCTTTTGGATAATTGGTTTTTGTGAGAGGTTGCACTTGAATGCATAATTGAGAGTCTTCCTTATCTTAAACTTTGGTTTCTTAGTTAGTTCACACTGTTCTAATTAATTTCTTGGGCGCATGATTCAAGAGAGAGGAGATAAGCATTCCCATGGAGTATATGCATGGAACAAAGTGGATACTGATTAAACCAGTAGACACATGCCTTACTGGTGAGTTTCAGTTGAATCAGATTGGCACATGTTCAATCTGGTTTAACTCTGTTGGAGGATTAAGAAAGGATTAATCTTTAGAGAACCTGTGAAGAATTCAATGGTGGAAGAACTTGGGGATCAACCGCTTTTTAAGAAAGGAATTCGCTAGGTCAAGCTGGAAGGGAATGCTCTAAGGAACGAAACCATAGATTTCACTAAGCTTAGAAAAGGGTCTTTGAGCCAAAAGGTTTCTTTAAGGTGAAGAAAGCCAATCCGCTGAGCGAATTGGCTTGGCACTGAACGAAAGGAAAATATGAAGCAACATCTCACTAAACTATATAAATAGGGAGGTTCTAGTACTTAATTTGGATGTTGAAACACGGGTGTAGTAAAGAGAGGAGACTCTGTGATGTGAGTTGATTTTATGATTTAGCATTTTATGATGACACTTTATTTAGGAATGGATTTTAAGACAATTAAGGTGAGAACCTAAGGAAAATCCCCATTGGACATTAACTTAACCAAGTGGTTAAGTAGATGTGAATGTTCACTTCCATAAGGCAAAGAGAAAAAAAACATGAATATGGTGATTATGAATGCAATAGCCGAAACTTAGAATTTAGAAAGGAGACAAAGGATGCATCAATGGTGTACAAGCCATTCCAAATTATGCTCCTCACTCATAAAGAGGCTCCAAAACCGAAACACAAAGATAAACAACAAAGGAAACTAAAGCATGAAAATGGAATGGAAAAAGGGAAGAGTTGATGAAGGAAGAACTTATGGAGATGAAAACAATGAGGAATCACGCCACTTGATAGGGTGGAACCACCAAGATGAGTGAAAGGAGGCCACCACTTGACAACATCAACACCACAAGATAAGACCAATTTAGGAGGAGTTCACTCACTCACTACTCACACAAGATTTGTGTAAAATTTCTTTGCTATAATTTTCAAATTAGGAATACATGAGGTAGGCCTCCTTATTTATAGGTTTAGGAGCCTGGGTGAGCAAGCTTAAAGGGTAGGATGGGAAGAGTAAAAGTGGGGTGGCCTAGGGGTGTTGACCTAGTCAATGCTGCACCCATCAACCTAGTCTTCTAGAAGATAGGTAAAAAATGCTACAATTGATAGTACACCTCCCTTCTATTACTAGAGGCACCTATTTGCTAGTACACCCCCTTCTAATACTTAAGGACACCTATTTTACTAACATTACAAATAAGGAAAACAATTGATGCTCAGCACCCAAAGCTTGTGCTCTATTTCTTTTAATCCTCTGAGGTAAAGTGGGAGCTGAGGCAATGGTTGGAGCATCTTGACTTGGCCCTTGGTCTTGTGTCATGCTCCTAGTTTGTCTCCTCTGAGGTTGAGCTTGGTCAGTAGGTATATTTTCTTCTAGGTCCTCATCACTCTGTAAGCATACAAATATAATTTCTTTACCTTGATTTTCATACTCTGAGAGTGATGGAGGACCAACTAAGAAGGAACACATTGGGCCCTTGACAAGGGCTATGGCTAGAAGATTAGAGGAGGAGAAAGGGCTTCAGAAGGTTCTCCTTTTTTGGAGTAATATATTAGCTTTCTCGTTCAATTCTTTTAGCCTTGTAAATAATTTTACAAAGTAGTTTAGGATTTTATTTTAGCCAAGTAGAGTGGGAATTTTGGTCTTGTATTTTGACCTAAAATAGACTAGGTTAGGATTAGGGTTTTAAACCTACGTAGGGTTTCAATTAGGCTTCCATTGCTTCAAAGAAAACCCAAGGCCGATGTTGGGGGAGCAAAGTGGCGCACCAATCAGCTGCACATTGAAGGAAGCACACACATTACGCATGGGAGGGCATGGAGAGTGTGACTCACCATATGACACTCTCTCATTGGCTCTTCTAAATATAGGATTTACTTTTGAATTTGAATTTTTGAATTTTGGCTTCCTTTTAGGTTGACCATAACACTATAAATAAATGATCTTGGCTCATGTATTTTAACTTTGAATTGAGTAATGAATTGTTGTCCAAATAATGAAACACTTCTACTAGTCAAAGTTCACTCTATGTTAGCACATCTTATTGTGACTAGCCCAGACACTTCTAGAAGTTGGTCTCACCTCTTTTAGACTTCTTTCTCCAATGTTTTCACTTCATTCTTACGCTAGAATTTTAGTTCTTCACAACTTCCATAAATCATCTTCCATTTCCATCCAAAGACAAATAAAAAACAAAAGAAGAGAGCGAAGTACGAATTGCATTATTTGGTATCAGAGCAAGGTTTCGGTCCAAGCTAAGTGTTCTTCACTTTTCATTTTGTTTTTTATTTTCTTCCTAATTGTTACATGTTGTTTGCATAACTCTTTTCATGTATTGAACTATTTTCACCATTTAAATATGATAATATGTCTTGTTCTTTGGTTCAAATCATTTTTTCTTACTTGAACCATCATCTTTTATGCCTTAGGTGTTCAAATTGTCTGTGTTGAAATTTTTTTGCATATTTTTTAATTTTCTTTCAATTTCAATTGGTCAAATAAGTTTATATTTGAGTAGTTTTCAATATATAATATATACTTCTTATGTCAAGTCATATTAATTCCATATATGCCATAAACTTCTTGTAGTACATTATTCAAATTTTATTTTCTTGCTTTTGTGTCCAGCTAACAATTTTCAGAAATGAATTGAAATTACTATAGTGTTCTTGTGCTTTTGAGTGCTTTTAATTGTCTGTATTTAAGTTCATATACTTGTTATTAGACCATTGACAAGTTTCTTAGTGTTAGGTTGATAAGTTCTTTCTTTCAATTCCTTAGGTTTCCTTCTTATTTCATTTTGTTATTTTTGTGGTACTAGCTAGAAAATTTACCGTGTGTTGAATATTGCAAATTTTGTCAGGGGAATCTGGATCTAGCAACATTAATGTGTTAGGAATTTTGTGTTAAAAAGGCACATCCAAATTTAAAAAGAAAAAAAAAATCATAAATTTGAAAAACCACATGCTTAAACTAATAAAGCCCATAGCAAAACACTAGCAACCAACATGTTGAACTTCAAGGTGTCATTTATTATTTTTAGGTCCATATACGAATCAGTGTAAAATTTTTGCAAATATTTTCTAATTCATTTAATCTTTTGAGGATTAATTTTCAAAGCCGTATGAGTTTCGAAACAAAAGATATAAATCAACCAAGTACCATCGTTCAGAACTCTAGTTTTTAATTTTTCTATTTATGAATATGCTCTAGTACTTTTCTTTAGGAATCATAATTTGCGTGCCTATTTTTCTTGTGTACCTTAATTTTTAGTTTTTCATATTTCTTTCAATATCTTTGAGTTTGTTAATCTTTACTCCATTTGATTTTAGCTTTTGAAATCAAACTTTTGTTGCTTTTACTTGTGACCTCTTGAAGTGAATCTAATTTGTGGAAATATGGTCTTGTTAATTTCAGGTTAGTTTCTTCTCATTGGTACACTAAATCAAAGACCAAGATAATGAACTCACATTAAAAGGACAACCAAGTGAAGTTGAGGCAAACGAGAGCTGAAGGAAATTGGCAAAACCAAGCACAAGAAAAGCATTAAGCTATTGTGTTGTGATTGAGAAAAAATGTTGAGAAAAAAGATAAAGATATAATAAAAAGGTTTAATTACCTTATTCGTTCCTACATTTGGGGTCAATAGTCAATTTAGTATAGTGATTTTAAAAAAAATCAATTTGGTTCCTATATTTTTTAAAATGTATTTAAATTGGTCATTTCCGTTAAATTTCATCTGACGACGTCAGTTGTTGCTGATGTGACAGAGAGAGTGCTTATGTGGCAGAAAGAGTGTTTATGTGACAGAGAGAGTGTTTATGCGAAAGAGAGAGAATGTTTATGTGAAGAGAGAGGTATGATTGAGAGTTATTATTATTATTACTGTTATTATTAATATTATTATTACTATTATTATTATTATTATATTTACTGAACAGTAACAATAATAATAATAATAATAACAGTAATAATAATATTAATAATAATAATAATTATTATTATAATAATAATAAAAATATTAATAATAACAATAGTAATATTATAATAATAACAATAACAATAATAATAATAATAAAAGTAATAATAATAAAAATAATAATAATAACAGTAATAGTAATAATAATAATAGCAATAATATTATTAATAATAATAACAGTGATAATAATATTAATAATAATAAATAATAATAATAATAATAATAATAATATTATTATTAATAACAACAATACTAACAATAATAACAATAATAATAACAACAATACTAATACTGTAAGGACCTAGAAAAAATTTAATTGGAATAAAAGTGTTATATTTAAATAATTTCTGAAGATGTTATTATTTAAAATGAAAAGAGCTTGTAATAGAAGTTTCATGGTGGTCAGACCTCGGACGTCGTCCAAGGTCTGAGGTCAGCTGGTAGAGGTAGGTCGGGGGACCATAAGGGGTTCCAAAAATCACACGTATTAAGGTGTGATTTGCACCTTAGATACGCTATGTATGCGAAACTCTATGCGGGGGCATAAGAGTTTGTCCTTAGTGTTGCATGCATTGGCGCGCGAGGAGTTAGTATCGACCTGTCCTCGGGCAAGGAAACTACCGACATCACCAGGCCATGTGGAGGTGATAACTTAGACGCGGAGTGGTGGGTTGATGAACCTTCAGCAGGGTGTGACGATGAGTCATCGGACATCAGTCATCGCCGGAATGAGAGGCACATCAGTCATCGCTAGGAGGAGAGACACATCGGTCATCGACCATGATGAGAGATCGCCAGGAGGAGAGACACATCGGTCATCGACCATGATGAGAGATCGCCAGGAGGAGAGACACATCGGTCATCGACCATGATGAGAGATCTCCAGGAGGAGAGACACATCGGTCGTCTTCTAGGATGAGACATCGGTCATCTGCCAGGATTAGAGAAACATCGGTCATTGGTGGATAGTTGAGAAGCGATCAGTCATCGGTGGCTGTTCATCGGGGGGTCCTATTACACGCAGATAAGCTGGGACCCAGGCTCCCAGCATGAGCGACACGTAGACATTAAGAGTGCTTCAAAATAGTTGACGCCAGAGAGTTGGTGAGGCAGGTAACCCAAAGTTGGTACGCGCAGAGACATCACGTGGCAGTTCTGTCAGAGGAAACGTGCAAGCAAGCTTCCCGCAGAGTGGGTAATGGCAGCTGCATGGCGGTTCTGTGTGGCTTAGTCTCAGAACACACATCCTCTTAGTTGGTGCTCGAACGCTGTTGGGGTAGCGAGAGATAGAGTGAGTTTAGTCTTCATCCTTTTTCCTTCCTCTCCTTCACTCTGCGATTCAGACCTTCTCACGTCCCAGCTTGGCTATCGGCGACTGCCATAGAGCACCTTGGGAAGATTCTCTGCAAGTTTCCAATCAAGCCTTAAAACAGAGTTCGGGTATCCTTAAGTTCAGTGGGTTAGAGCTCGTAGTGAGATTTTACGCAAGTTCAGGTAAGGGAAGCTAGCGTTATTTTTAATAAAAACCTTAGGCTAGCAGATTCTGAAGTTGGAGTGACGTGGTCACCAGTTTTAACGTTTATTTCACAATCCCCTGTTTTGTGTAAATCAGTATTGGTTTGAGATTTAAATGTGAAATGTATATGATTTTCGAAATTCTCGACTTTGGTATGATTTGATTGAGATATGTTTGGATTGTTAGAAAAGATTTAAAGTATGTTATGGTTGCCTTGTTCATTTACGTGTTGGATGATATACTGGAATGATGTGAAAGAGTGATCAAAGCATAGTATTTTCAGGAAAGAAAATACCGTGTGGAGATTTGTTTAGAATGTGCATTGACTAAGGATTTGTAATAAGGAGATATTCCGACTCTCCTGAGATAATGGAATCATATAGATGAAGTTATTCAGGTGGTGAGAGTCGAAGGAGGTTCATATGTATGGGTAAGTCGTTTGAAAGATAACTGACTTGACCTGTTATATGGATTAACCCTGTCATACTAGGAGAATGATGATATTGAGATTATTTATGCGCATAGCTGTGTGGATTCACAGCAACCCTGTGTGGATTCACAGTGGTGTAGTATGACAGGTGCAGATCTCTGAGTCTGAGTCAACACACGAGTCTTCCGGAAGTAGAGTCAAGTGTCTATGTGTTATGAGTCAGTGGAAAATCTGATATGAGAAAGAAGACGGATTTTATGTGGGTGTTTAAAAGCTGATTTATGTTGATTTTAAAGTTTCGTACTTCAAGTTTTCTTTGAATAGCTAGCTTACCCCTTGTTTTGTTTTGTGGTTGTTTCCTTTAAAGCTGTGATGATCGTGTGTAATTTACACGGGAGCAGATGATGTTGCAGGTAGTAGAGCTCCTCAGTGAGTAGTTGGACAAGGAGATCGCCTGTTCTTATGCTGTATTTTGTTTTATTGGAAACACTGGATGGTTATGTATTAAATTCCCTAGAGAAGGGATATTATTTTGAAATACATTGTATGGGGTGGATGTATCCTATAATATATATATATATACATATGTTAATTTTGATAATCTTTTATTTCAATGTTATTTCATATTATATATGTATGAGTGGATGATAAGGGGCGTTACAAATACTAATAATAATAATAATAATAAAAAGAATAATAATAACAGTAATAATAATATTAATAATGATAATAATAATAGTAATAATAATAATAATATTAATAATAATAGGAATAATAATATTATTAATAATAGAAATCATAATAATAATAGTAATAATAATAATAATAACAGTAATAATAATAATAATAATAGTAACAATAATAATAAATAATAATAATAACAATAATAATAATAACTCTCAATCCTAGCTCTCTCTCCACATAAACATTTTCTCTCTCCACATAAACATTCTCTCTCTGCCACATAAGCACTCTCTCTCTGCCACACCAGCAACACCTGACGTCGTAAGGTGAAATTTAACGGAAATGGCCAATTTGAATACATTTTAAAAAATACAGGGACCAAATTGATTTTTTAAAAAACCAATATACTAAATTGATTATTGACCCCAAATATAGGGACGAATAAGGTAATTAAACCTAATAAAAATAAGGGACATGTTTTCTCAGTTAATGAGAAATCCAAGAGCAAATGAGATGAGAGGTCCAGTTGTAAGAAAAATTACAATTATGACCATGAGTCCCAAAGTGAGGGGGTATATAGTAGTCACCACAATGATGATTACTATCAACCACCCCCGAGACACCATCATAGGCCTATGTATAATAATTTCCCTAAAGAACCTAGGGTAGACCTTCCCCCTTGTCAGGATTGCGAGAATGTAGAAGAATACTTAGATTGGGAGATGAAGGTTGAGAAAATATTTGAGTGCCACCAGATTGACAATGAGAGAATAGTGTCCCTAACTACACTTAGCTTTCAGGGACTAACTATGTATTGGTGGAAAACTCTTGTGAGAGACCTTAGGGTTCATTAATAACCCTCAAATTAGATACTGGAACAAACTTAAGGCGACCTTAAGGAAACACCATGTGCCCTCTTAGTATGATAGGGAGTTAATGTACATACTCCAAAGACTCCAACAAAAAGACATGAGTGTTGAGTAATACAGGAAAAAATGGAGTTACATATGATGATGGCAAAAATAAGGGAAGAACCTAGATTAACAATGGCAAGGTTCTAGAGTGGCCTAAACCATGATATTTGAGATAGGGTTGAACCTTTTCCATATAATGATTTGAATGATTTAGTTCAACTTTTTGTTAGGGTATAACAACATATTAGAAGAAGGTCTACCTCTATGAAAGATTATCCTAACACCTCCTATTATAGGAGAGAGAGTCAAAGATGGAGGGTTACCCCTCCAAATCTAGGTATGAAGGGTCACGATAGAAAGTGATGGAAAGGGAAAAAGATAAAAAAAAAAAAGAAAAAAAATATAGAAAAGACTCTTCTGAAGAAATCAAATATCAAATAAAGAGATGTTTAGTGTTTTCACTGTCATGAAAAGGGACATTATGCTTCTAAGTGTCCCCACAAAAGAACTTTAGTTTTAAAAGATCATGATAGTGATAACACCAACGATTCTACATCTTCCCCTAGTGAAGATGAAGTTTTGGAATCTAAGGAGGAGATTACCCCCAATGAAGGAAACCTATTAATGGTTTGGATGTTACTTGGCAGTCATCTAATTGAACTGGAACAATCTCAACGGGAAAACCTATTCCACACTTGTTGTAATGTTATTGAAAATACATGTTCTATGATTGTGGATAATAGTTTCTACTGTAACTATTGTAGTTCAAGGTTAGTTGAGAAGTTATCCTTGACCACTATTCCACATCCAAAACTTTACAAATTGTAGTGGATTAAAGATGATGGTGGAATAGTGGTTAAGGAGCAAGTAAGTATTTGATTTCTATTGGCAATTATAAAAATATTTTGTGTGAAATTGTGTCAATGAAAGCCGGAAATATCTTGCTTGGTAGACCATGGAAATATGATAAACGTTCTATCCATGATGGTCTCACCAATAAGACCAACTTCACTCACAAGGGGTGAAAAATAGTTCTTTGTCCTCTTTCACCCTAATAAATGAGAGAGGACCAATTAATTCTAAAAAACAAGATTGAGGAAGAAAATAGAGAGGAAAAATAAATTTAACACAAAAACTCTCATTTCAAAATAAAATAAAAGAAGAGAAGGAAGAGAATTTGGAGCCTTGTGTCTCCTCCAATGAAGTTTTTCCACAAAAATCTTTTAAAAGCAAAAAGTAAAATCAACTCTATTATGGTGGAACAACCTCTTTTTCTTCTCCATTGCAAGGAGACACTTGTTGTCATAAGCCAGGAACTTGAGTCTCTACCATTAGGGGTGAAAAATCTTTTGAAAGAACTTGATTATTTGTTTCCTAAAGAGGTTTCTCATGGACTTCTATCTTTGAGGAGAATAGAACAATAAATTGACTTAGTTCTTGAAGCCAGCCTACCCAATAAGCTAGCTTATAGAACCAACCCCAAGAGATGAAAGAGATAGAGAAACATGTCTCCGACTTGCTTAAGAAGGGTTGGGTACAAAGAGTCACAGTCCTTGTGCTCTTCTCATGTAGTTGGTCCCCAAGAAAGACAGGTCTCGGAGAATGTGCACTGATTCTTGGGCCATCAACAACATCACTATAAAATATAGGAACCCAATCCTAAGGTTAGATGATATTCTCCATTCAACCTTGTACCTACAATTTTTCTCTATTAAAAAATTTTCTAAAAATAGTAAAGGGTATTTCTTTGCATTTTTCTTTAAATGCCTTTGTCTTAAATTCCTTTTAATAAGGAAACTTATCCCATTTATTTTTTATGTTTATTGTATATTGATTTTTTATCCTGGAGGAAAGTTTATGCAAGTTGATTATTGCATGAATTCAAACCAAATCCGTGAGTGTGAGGTATGGTTTTGTAGTGGAAGATGAGTGGAGAAGTATGCACTGAGTGGATTTGTGAGTTGGTGAAGAAATTGTGGAAGTTCTGTAAGTTTTCAAGGAGAGATTTGGCTAACTCCTTGAGGTGCTCTAACTATAGGTTCTTTTGGAACTCTAGCAAAGAAGAGATTGGGAATTTGAGAGAGAATGAATTTGAAATGTTGAAGCTTCATTCAATATTTTCCAAATCTGAATGACAAGAGCCCTAGGTGCCTAGTTATAAGTTAGAAGAAGGAGAGGTAGCGTGTGGCACAAGCTACAAATCATAACTTGCAAGTTAGGGTTAGGGTTAGGATTGAGAAATCCTAGGTAGGTTGTGTGTTACTTCTAGGAACCCTTGCTTAAGTTCTCAAGTGAGAGTTTCTAGAAGGTGGTCATACTCTCTTTCGCTTGTATCTTATTCTATTATAAATGTGGACCAGAAATACAAGGCTTGAAGTAAACCTATTCTAGTTTATACAAATTTATTCAGATTTCTACAGACTAAGAAAGAAGATGTCTTCTGTAGAGTTTCATGGTTGTCTCTAAATGTGAGGATGGTCCTCCATCAAAACTAAACAAGGAAACTACAAGTAAAGGTTTTAATCAATGACCTTCATGTAAGATCTAAGGACATATCTTCTTTTGAAAAGGGAGTATATGATGCAAACCCATCTAAGAGACTATATTTACGAATAAAGAGGTCACAAAACTAGAGACTTGATTAGGAGTTTACTAGTAATTTGGGTGTAATTGGGATTTTTTGGGTCTCCAATAAGGCATTTGGGTCCAAATTCAACTTAAAAGAAGATAACTCTAGAAGATTTCAAAAGCATCAAGAATTCAATACCTCTATTTGTAAAACTTGTACGTAGTAGTTTATGACTTTATTTTGGGCCAAGTATAGTAGGATATTACTTGGGCCTTGTATTTGGGCCATGAATAGTTTAGGTTAAATAACCTAACCCTTGGAGATAGATTTGACACTAAGTTAGGGTAAATAACCTAGCTTAGGCACCAAGTTATTGCATGCTTAGGGCTAGGTGGTGCCACCTTCCATGTGCCACTTGTCACTCTCTCAATGGAGATGATTTAAACCTTGGGTTACAAGATACCTTTGCCACATGTCATTTTGTGAGTGGAGAAGATTTTGAGAAGCATGCTCCATAAGCTAGGGTTAGGGTTTGAGACTTCTATTGCAAGTTTCTTAGTCTATAAATAGGAGCCTCTTGAACATGTAATTTCAACATTGATTTGAGTAATGAAATTCTGCCAAAATTCTTGCAGCATTTCTACTTGTCTAGGTTCTCTCTATAGTAGTCTTCTTCAAGATACATTTTAGATTCCTCCTAAGTGTTGGCCTAACTCACTTTAAGTATTCTAACTCAATTTTCCATCTCTCACAATGACATAAACTGCATTTCCTACATGATTTTTGCTGCCTCCAACCCCACTCAAAGTGTTCAAAATTCTAAAACATCATGAAGAACTAGGCACATGAAATGAAAGTAGAATTGCATCAAAGGGTGTCTTTGGTGCTATTTCAAAGCTATCAATGCTTTGAAAATCTATTTCATTTTGGTTTTTCAATTTCTCCATATCACCTTTCATTACCTTTTGAGCTCCTTCAAAATGTTCCATGGTCTTTTTTATTAGCACAAGTCCTATAAGGGTGTCACAATGTTTTTATTTATATTAACATGAATTGGACAAATTTGGAAACAAAACAAAGTGCACATAAAAACTGAAATTCATGTGGAGAAAGAGCATGAATTGACTTCCCTCAATCCCTTCCTTCTCCCATGATGAGATGACGATATGTATTAAAAAAACAGCATGCATAATATGCTATGCATGTTTGTACCTTGAAAGGCACCTATAATCCACATGATATGAACAATGCGAATGTGATACACTAATTAAAAAGTACAAACAATGATGAATGGTAAAGGAATGCAAACATCTCCCTTTGTACCTTAACTACGGTAGCAATACTTAAAGATATAAGGTAGTGGTTGCACACTGAAAATGGGATGGCTCCTAACCTTAAAGGTGCAAGGCCACTAGAGATTTGGTTCACTTCACATTACTTCACATTACAGTTGGGAGTCAACTTGATGTGGAAATACAAATGAAGAGAACAATTTCTAGTTGGGGTTCTCACAATAGCCACATCCCAAATGACATGGCTACACAACCCCTCTAATTCTAAGTTTTCTCAAACCCAGCTATAGGACCTCACTTAGTGTGCGAGATATGTGATAGTGTGTGTGTCAAGGGAGGATAAAATGAATACCCAAAACCTCTCACTTCGAAAACTTCCAGAAAATTTCCAGAAAAATATAACAATGGTGGTCTATCCTAGGATTCAATAATAAAATATACATAACACAAAAAGAGGTGAATATATAATAAAGGGTAAAGATAAACACAAAAACCACACAATTTTTCACATTTAATTAACTAGGCTTGATTGTCTAAAAAAATGTAAAAGAGTATAAATTTTAAAATGTTTATTTTCCTAAAAATCAAACAAAGATGCATGTAAAACTTTTTTTTACTTTTAAAAATCAAGAAAAAAAATTATGAAATTATTTATTTAGTTTAGACAATTATTTACCTTATTTGTACATATTTTCATTCATAACAGAAAATATTTACATAATTTTTACGTAAAAATTATTTGTTGTGTGTTTATATTTTTAATTTTGAAATTTTAATATTTTAAAGATTTTACTTTTTTATAATTCATATTGTTTAGAGTATAAGGTAGTGTGAACGAGAGTATGCGTGATACTTTTACAAATTGTTCAGTAAATTTTATTTAGAAGAAACTGTTTTTAATTTTTAATGAAATAAGATATTGAGTATAAAGTATACGTAAAATCATACAAATACTCAAACACTTATCTTTTATTAATACTTTACTCTTATAATTTTATTTTTATCTTTAAAAATTAAATATTAAATACAAGATAATAAGTATGATTATATAAGTATCTAAAATTTATTTAAAATTATTTTATTTATCTTAAAAGAAAACTAAATTCATATAACTTTTGGGTACACTTTAATATTAATAACAAATATATATATATATATATATATATATATATATATATATATATATATATATATATATATATATATATATTAGCACTGTACCTGTGCGTAACACGATATTTTTTTCTTGCAAGTATACCTGCAATAAATAAAAAATAAAAGTAAAAATTAGATGTAACAATAATAATTTCAACATAGGTATGAATTATAGTATTTCAATGTAGTCTCAAATTTGAAATATGATAGGATCAAGTCAACATATTTTTTAATAAGAGAGTACATAGGATCTAAACATGAAATTGTAGAAGCAAAGTAAAAAATAACAAAAATATATTTGTAGAAATCTAATTACCAAAATATACAGTTACATGAAATAATATTACTTTAAAGCACATTATATTACTGAATCAACAAATTTAAATCAAGAAATTTAAAATAAGCAATTAATATCAGTGAAACAGTGATTAACGAATTTAATATCTATAACACAACGATATTGACAAAGTAAAAAAAAAAAAAAAAAAAATCTTAGTAACAAAATATGTCAACCAACAAACAATAGGAAATTAATTAGATAAATTTCTTGTTTTAACTGCCATAAATTAAATGTTGAATAATATTAGATTATAATTTCAACACATTTTAATGAACACAGAAGATAACTTAAATATAAAATTGGTAAAAATATATAAAAGATATGAAAGATAATAGACTAATTTTATACCTATCATATTATACTATACTGATACAATTAAAGAAAAAGTAAAAGTATTATTTTATTCAAATAAAAACATATCATTACAAAATATATATATATATATATATATATATATATATATATATATATATATATATATATATATATAATATTGATTCAACAACAATAGAAAGAATGGGCTAAAAAAAGAAATAGCCCGAATTTAAGTAAAAATAAAAATTAAACAAAATATCAAAATAAAAGTTGGCAGTTTCTTATTGTATGCTCACGTTTTTCTTCCTGCATCCCCACACTCTTATGCAAAGATTAAATCACCCTTATTAGTTTTTAAAATTCTAAAAATATCCCTAACCTAAAAAAGCCTAAAGAACGCAGGGAGTAGTGTTCTCACTTGCGCAACCGTGTTTCTTCATCTTCTACAGCAACGACACCTCCAAATCATTCTCCTTTCAATCTCACACATTTCTTCTTGGTGATTTAGAGTGTTCTTGGCAAAGGTAAGTAAATTTTTTTGTTTTCAGATCAGGACATCTGTTTTTTGTATGGATTTTTGTTTCTGTAAGTGCTTTTTCACATTCGAGATTATAGAATCCGGTATAATTTCGGATCACAGAATACAGTAAACTCTCAGATTTATGCTTCCGATAAAATCTTGGATTTGTAATTCCGGGAAGGTTCTGGATTTTTGGATCCAAGAATATTCCAGATTTCTGGATCCGGTATTGTTCCGGATTGATGTTTCTGGAATAATAATTTTCTGTTTCCTGTTTGTGTTGGCTGAAATTAGTAAACCCGAATTGTATTGGGTCGAAGTAGAGGAGTTCTGGGGTTGGGTTAGTATGCACTCATTCATTAGTTTGTATTTTGGTTTAACTTGAATGGTGTAATTGAAAAGAAATGGTGAAGACTAGGGGAGGAGGTTCACAAGGTGATCATCTACATCCCACAGCCTCTGTTAGAAGAAGAAGAAGACATGTTAATGAAGATGAATAACATGTTGAACATGAAGATGCAGAACATGTTGAACCTAAAAAAGCTGAACCCCAAATGGAAGTGGAGGATGAAGACGCACCTGAAGTAGAAGGTGAAGGTTATCCCGGAGGTCCACGAGATGGGACACTGTTGACAGGTTATGAAGACCATGTGGCCATGCAATTATGGAATGGTGTGGTAAGTAAATATGTCGCAATATGATACTTGTTCACTGTTAATTTGATATGATTTTCATTGATTAAATTGTATATTTTATATGATTTTGGTTGGTTAAATTAGGATCGAGGAGAGTTAAAATTGATGTCTCATGGTCGAAAAATGAATAAGATGGGTGTTCCTCATCCTCGGATACTACCTGTAGTGGAGTTGTCAAGTTTAGCTGGACTTATTGGGACAAGCTATGACACGATAGACAAAGTATTGTTGTGTGCCTTTGTAGAAAGGTGGCACGCAGAGACAAATTCCTTTCATCTGCCTGTAGGTGAGTTGACCATCACATTGGATGATGTGTCGAATTTGTTGCACCATCTTTGCAGATAAGAATGCTATGTCGGTTAGTGTATCCTACTTGGGATTATTTGTAGATTTAAGGCACACCGGGGGATACTTGTGGGCAGCAGCTGCTTTGACCCACATGTATAAGCAGTTGGAAGATGGTTCCTATGCAAATACTAGACAATTAGTTGGGTATGTCACGTTATTGACATCGTGGATATATGAGCACTTTTCGAGTATTGGGCACCGACAGCTTCGGGATGACTATGTTGAGGATGAGCCGCGATGTATGAAATATGTGGTCGGGAGTAGGTTGTCCACACTTGCATTTGTTCGGATGTAATTAGATAGCCTTTGTATAGGTGTTGTTCAATGGATGCCCTATGAAGAGCATAGAGCAGTGCATCCTTTTGAGTGGATTTCATTATTTTCAGGGTACATTCGGTTGAGGGCTTGTAGGCAAATGCATTTTCTTGAACATGTACTCAGACAGTTTGGATATATAGAGTGTATCCCTCGTCACCTAACCACTGTTCATCATGGCGATCCTTCCACATCTGAGATCGACCATCGATGGTTAGATTTTAATGCTAACCTCGTACAAGATGTCGTATTAGCAGCTGATGTTGGAACCTGTGTTCTTGCATATTTGGAGTGGTTTCTGTCTATATCATTCAGATGGATGAGGATAATCGACCTCCAGTGATTACCCCTGATGGACGACGTCAGAACGGGAATGATACTATCTCTAAGCATCCCGTAGTGGTAAGAACTTATTACTTGCTTATTTAAATAATACATGCTCAATTGCAATCAATGTAATTTGTTTATAATTGTAGGGTCTTTGTAGAAGAATAACATCCACCTTGTAGCTGATTATAGATGATGGTCATCTAACCGAGGATTCACCTGCATGGGAAGGGACACAGGCAGCCTTGATTCTAGCTCGATCAGCCACCAAGGACATGTCTGTGTATGTCTGCAGACGACAACATAGACGATGATGATGATCATTTTAGTTATTGCTATGTTTAGTACTTTCGTGAAGAAAGACTTAGTTTACAATTATTTCTGAATTTAATGAATGAACACTTTGGTTATGAAATTAAACAATTCTTCTTCCACATTTATAATAGTCAGAATGTTAACATATTCATTTATCAATGCAATTACAACTATAAATGTCGCCTAATGGACATAATTTGTGTAAACATTTGCATCTGACTAGTATAATATGAACACCAAGTTTTGGCAATTGGATAACAATGAGTAGACCATAAAATATCTGTTGGTAGAATCGGACAACCTTCTTGCAATTGAACCTGTTAAAAATTGTAAGTAATGTCATTGATTATGTTTTTCCTATGATTCCTAAAATTCATTAACAATGAAGTTTAAAAAACCTAAACAAAATGATTTCCATGAACATGTCCAATACAGATGATGCGGTGATGATTACAATCTGTTGGAGGTTGGGATCTTAATGGAAAAATAGTCAATGATTGTTTAAGAGATAAACACACAAGAATCACATTATATCGATTTGCAATAACGTATCCCATATCCAGTATTATCATCCACTTATCTATACTTACATGTAAACAGAAGAAAATGTAACAAGTTAATCCAACTCATACACCATTTTACAATTAATGACATCATTCAGAATGAATAGAATTACCATGTGGTCAACTAGAAGTGAATTTTTCAAAAATTCATATCGTTCATCCCCGCCAAACAAATCAATATATTCTTGACGCCATTGACAAAGTTATTTATGCAATAGACATACATATCTCGCTCAAGTAACATTATCAATTGTTGCATTTCAATTCTATCACCTCGTATTGATTTTTTTTACATATATTTGCATTATAAACTTGCTTTATTGTACTCACATTTTTCTCATTATGCTATTTCATTGTTAGCAAAATATTTCTAGGCTTCACCGAACTGTCTGTCATGTCCATAAGCATTGACTTCTCACTACATGTGAACCTACTAGCATATGGATGACCAACCAATGCATTTGCCAACTCATGATTACAAGACCCACAAATTAATTTCAATATCCATCCTTCACCACTCTTTACTGGATAACCTCGTAATCTGAAAGGGCAATCACATTTCCTAGTTTCACTCTTAGTAAATCCTTCTTATATCGTTTGTATTTACCTCCTCTCTCACAACCTAATAATACAAATGTCTTCCTTCCTCGTTGACCAGTTGAAGTATCCGATCTCAATATCACAATAACAAAACCAAAGTCAAATGCAACTTTTCTAACCCACATCAATAGCTCATCCTGAGTACGAAATACCTACAAAACTTATCATAACAAATTATTTCATTTACCAATTAACAAACAACCTAAACATACTTTACAAACTTAACTTTACCTCATCTATAGTAAACGCATTTGTACATTTATATCCCTTCGATATATTGTCTATTTTCCTTGTTACATAATGACTTCTCAATATCATCATCATCCCACACATCAACCCCATCATATAGTTCTTGTTCAAATTCTTCACTATTGTTCATGCTTCTACAAATAAAAAAAATGAAACTAAATCATTGCATTCCGGATCCATGAATCCATAAGTCAAAAAATTCATTATGCATCCAGCAATCCATAATTCCAAAAAACTATTCTAGATCCAGAAGTCCATAACTCAAAAATTGCATTCCAGATTTAGAAATCCATAATGTAAATTATGCATTTTGGATTCGGGAATCCATAACACAAAATTATAATTCTAGATCCACCAATCCGTAACATATTTTAGGCTTCCGGATTTAGCAATCTGAAAATCAACAATTTATGAAAACTTAGCTTCCGGAACACCCCTCATCCAGAATACAAAATTTAATCAATTCAGGATTGATGAATCCATAATACATTACCGGATCCCAATTTTCAGTAATCACGAAATCTCCATTATCACTAGTGCTTAAAAAAAAAAACTTAATTTTTACCTCTACGACCTAAGCAACACTTCCGCAACGTAACCTACTCCTCCACCTTGCTCGAAACAACTTCAAAAACCCTCTACCAACGGTTGATACTCAATGATGAAGATGAACAGTTGCAAGGAAAGTCCAGCACGGTGCCCCTATTCAAATAATAGATCAAGGTCAATTTTGGGATATTCAAAATTGTGAGGGTGCAGGAAGAAAAACATGGGGGTGCAGGAAGAAGAAGCCATAAAAGTATGGGGCCTCACATGCAGCAAAAGTGTGACGTACATGGGTATTGAAAGAGCAATGCAGCGTGTGTATATGGTGTGACCTCACTTACAAAAGTGGCACATAAATGACCACAGAGAGAGCAACTGAAAAAGAAAAACAAAGCGTTAAAACATCCCCACCTGTAGACGAATACAAAAGAACACAACAACCAAATCATATTAATTAGGGAAAGAATATTTTTACAAACCTAAAAAAATATATCCAACTAACAACCAATTTTAATAATATTAAAATTTGAACTAAAAAAATAAAATAAATATAATTAAAATATTATTATTTTGAATTTTTAAGAGAATGTAACTTTATATTTTTAATGATATCACAATATTACAACTCAATTAAGGATCATGATAAACATTCAACATTTTATTACACCCACTTAACAATCAATAATAATAGTACTTAATAATTTTTTTAATTATTTAATTCAAAGTTATCATTCATTGTATATTTTTTTTTCTAAAACTATATCAAGAATTATATATAACTATAAGGGATGTGAAAGTATAGTTTTTCCTCAATTAATTACAATACTCATACTTTGACACTATATAAAAAAAATTATTTAATAACTTAATATATTATTATTTTAATTATATTTATTTTATTTTTAATTTAAAATATTATTATATTATTATAAAGAATTGTTAAATGGATGTTAACGGTTAAAGAGAACAATAAAAAAATAAAAAGATGCAAGAAAAAACAATAATAAAATGCAATATAAAGATAAAGAAAACTTTCAAATTTGGAAAGACAAAAGAAAACTGTAAAGAACCAAATCTGCACATTTTGCAACCCTTTATCAGAATGGTACGTTTAAAGCCTAGTTGCACCCCAAACACGTTCAAAATGAAAAGAAACATAGACACCAACTTAAGCCAAAACAACACGTTTAATGCACATGAAGAAAAACTGTGTAGACCAAACAAGTGTTAAAATGTTTTATGTTTGATTTGGGCTCTTTTCCGGTTTGGGCTTTTCCCAGCTTGGTCCATTTTTTTTATATTTGCTGTTTGTAACACCTCTTGTAACTCACTTGAAACGTGTTCTTTTCCTTATTGTGAAGTTCTTGATTCTAGGGTTTTACGTTTGACACACCTCTTTTAATATCGTGTGATTATCTCTGTTAACAAGGACTACCAATATCGTCACAGAAAAAAAACTTGTGCTCTCAACGCAAGCCAAATGCATCCGACATCGACTAGAGATTAAGACATTTCATAGTATATAAGTGAGTGCAAACTTTATTTTATAAGTCAGTTTTATAAGGTTGAATTAGGCTTAAAATCCACTTCTTAATATGGTATTAGAGCCATTTAAAGCCTATGCTAGCGAGACTTATCATACCACCTGCTATCGAACCACTCAATATATAGTCCCACGCATGAGTTGGTAGGGCTCGATGTGAGGGGGGGTGTTGGAGATCCTACATCGTATAGAGATTAGGACATTTAATAGTATATAAGTTATAAGCCACTTTAATAAGGTTGAGTTAGGCTTAAAGTCTATTTCTTAATAAATCATGCAGCAAAACACCCCTAAGATAACCAAAAATGTACCCCGAATTCTCAATGAAAACTATTGCAAAACAAAAATCCACCCCATGCCTCTAAAGCCTATGTAGCACCCTACATATCTAAAACTAACAATTGTACCCACACACCAATGGCTAAATGTGCATTCATATATATTGAAAATCATAAAAAAAATAGTATATTCAAAAGCACAAAACACATGTTATGAAAACAATACAACACGAAATATGCGTATTTGCCTGCCTAAAACAAAAAGACAGATATAACATCAGTTTTTGTACTAAACTGGGACAATTTTTGCCCCTTATTACCAAAATGGGGTCGCTTTTAAAATATTACGAGATTGGGGAAGTTGTGACAACGTAGCATGACTTTATTGTGAAAAAAAAAGTGAAGTTGTGTCAAAATGACATGACTTCTATATAATGTCATATTGGCACAACTTCACTTTAACATGAAAAAAATTGTAACTTTGTCACAAATTCTTCACAATAAAGTCGTTGGCACGACTTCTCCAACCTCATAATATTTTAAAAAGTGACCAATTTCAGTAACAAAGGAAAAAATTGACCCAGTTTCGTACAAAACCTTATAGTAGCAATAGATCTCCAACTCCATGAATGCTTAAAATGCAAAGGAATTGCACCTATACGCCTCCAAAACGTAAAATTCAGTGCTACACTACAACCAAAACAAAAGTTCATTCGAAACAAGAAACACGAGTGCAACCACCATAGTAAAGTTGACTCAACTTAGGTGAAATCAGACGAGTCGCTAAACACTAAGTGTTTAATGCAAACATCTATGCCCATACATAAACAAAACCTAACACATAGCGAAAAGAAAAAAATAACATAATAATAGTTGTGATGGAAAGTAATGAAAAAGACAGTGAAATGGTCACAATGTTAGCAGTTGTGATGGTGAGCGAAATGTAGTGTTGGTGGATGAAAGAGCTTAACAAACAAATGTTAGGGAGGAAACCGACCAAAAACTAATCACTAATGATATTTAATTATTGGGAAATTTCTATATTTCAAGTTTTGGTGTGAAGTCCAAACCAACTTTATTTTAAAAAAACATCTAAATTTATGTTGGACCCAAATTTACATCGCCTATTGTATGGTCCGACATAAATTTAGATTTTTTTCTCTTTTTCTATTTCACATTTATGTCTTATGCATTAATGTTTGACGTAAATGTGAAGATTTTACGTCGAGGATTAAGTCAACCATAAATTTATGTCACCTGCATCCTCAAAAGATTGTTAACTAACTTAAATAGCCCTAAATATCTTATTAAAAAGCCTCTTTTATGCTAGTGTATAGATGCTCCCTTTAGAATTGTTAACATTCCTTGTTCAATCTTGGTTAACAAACCCACGTTATCAAATATGTTGATTGACAAAATATTCCTCTTGAGCTTTGGAACATACCTCACTTCTTACAATAGCATCTCCTAATCAAACATCTTTAATTTGGTAGAGCTTTGTCTTGCACCTTATAAGCTTTATTGTTCCTAAGAAGGAGTACTTCACCTTCTTTTAGTTCCAAGGTTATAAGGAACTACTTCACATGATAGATGTGATTAGTGCATCCTAAATCAATGACCTAACTTCTTTGTGTATCAGAAGCAAATGCCACCAACACCCCTGCAAAATCATAACTATCAGATGCTACCACAATACTAGCAGATTCCTTCTAGAAATAGATTTCTTACCTTTCTCCTTTCTCTCCTTCTTCGAACAGTCTGCCTTGAAATGACCTTTCTTGTGGTAGTTATGGCACTCAAACCCTCTAATTTCCTTATCATGTCACAAATTGCTTTGACTTCTTCCCCTACAAACTCCTTTTTCTTTCCCTTTGACTTTGACATATTTAAACTCAACTCATTAATCTTTCCCCTAGACTCTTAAAGCGTTTTGTGTAAGATAGGTCAAAATACAGGAGGGGGGGGGGGGGGGGGGGGGGGTTGAATTGTGTTTTTAAACTTTTTGAAATATTTTCACAAAGTATTGTCTAATGATACATAGTTAGACAATAGTTTCCCTTGACAAACAGCTTGTCAAAGAGCTTTTCTTAAGAGGTTACATCCGTTGAAGACATCAAACGTAACTTCTAGTTTGACCGATGAAATGTCTAAAAAGATTTTCAAAACTTTTTTTTGCAAATCTCTCCTTGTAATATTAGTGTTGAATTACTAAGAGTCTAAGTTCAAAAGGGGGGTGAATTGTATTTAGGTAAATTTTTGCAAAAGACAATTTATACAATCCTAACAGAAAAACAATTGGTTGTTTTATGAAATAACTGATTGAAAATTTTCTTGGCAGAAAGAAAATTCAGAAAAACAATTGGTTATTATAAAAAACAACTTATTGAAATATTCACTTAAGGAATATTTGATTATGTTTTAAGATATTCACTCAAGAAGAAAAATCAACAAATTTTGAAATAAATAGATTATATTTCTAACTTTAGTTATCTAACCAAAACAGCAGATTAACCTAGAAAATAGCATATTTAATTTTCAAGTATCAAACAAAAGTTTCAACATATTACAATACAAGATAATCTATTGAAATTTTGATTTCAATAAAGCAAGAATTATTTCGATCTTTGAGAACCTTTTTCAAATAATCAGTCACACAAACAAAGGTTACAATATAGAAACAAATCAACTCAGAAAGTGGAAAACAGAAACTGCAAAAAATATAATTAATTGATTCTTGAAACAACAAATTAAATTTTCATACCAGTTTTTGTTGAAGATGGATGAAGCCTCTTCTCTACCTTGTGTTGTGTGTGTTTGATGTAGAAAATAGCTAGTTTTCGTGTAAAGTTTGTAATAGGTTTAGATGATCTTGTATGTAGGCTTGTAATTGTGTAAGGTTGCCTTTTGCTGTATGATCTATCCTAGATGCCTAACCAAGCCTAGATCAAGCACATGATGTGGTTAAATGGTTTTTGAAAAGCTTTTGAAAGTGCTCTTAAAAGATTTAAACCAGTACAAAAATAAATCTATTTCATGGAGAAAGAATCGGTTTATTTCTTCTCTGTTAAAAGGCTTTTCCAAAATTCTGTTAGGGCACCACAGGTAAAGCTTAGTTAGTTATTTCAGTTAATGCTGAGCTGACCTGTTTGCTATATTTTAATCTATTTCATTGTGAAAGAACAGGTTTATTCTTTGGTCAGCTGAAAGGTTTTTCACAAGTTAGTTAGGGCACCAAAGGTACAACTCAGACAATTATTTTAGTTAGTTGAGTTGGCGCTTTTCACAAAATAAATCTGTTAAGTTCAAAAATGAATCTGTTGTTTTCATAACTGCTTTTCAAATGTTTTTTGAAAAGAAGTTAGAAACTGTTTTCTATAAAAAGAAAAGCCTCTCTCACATGAAAAGGTGCTGAGCAATTACGTTTTTGATAGAGATCAAACATTTTCAATGTGAGAAGAAGGATTGAAAGATTTTTTAAAGGTTTTCCAAAGAGATTTTCAAGTGTGCTTGTTCTAGGAAACCTTTGATCTTGGTGAAGGTACTGGTGCAGTTCTGCAGCAAATTGAACTACTGGTTTTGAGTTCTTGCATCTTCTTTTCAGGTGTAATCTTTCCTTTATTCTGGTTTGTAAAGGTGTATGTGTTAGTCACTCCTTGATAGGGTTTCTTGGAGTGCAAGGTGTGCTGAAATAGGGTTTTTCAGCATTGATTGTGTTGTTCTTGTAGTGTTCAAGAACTGCTGTGTTTGTAACTAATTGGTACTGTTTTTAGTGGATTCCACCTTGGGGTAAGGTGAGACTGGACGTAGCTCTGTATGAGTGAACCAGTATAAAAACTTGTGTACCTTTTCTTCTCATCCCTGCACTCATTTTTGGTTTTTTGCTTAATTCTGTCAAGAACTAAATCTGTTCTTTTGAAGTTGAATCTGTTAATTCTGGGTTAAGTAAAAATTGTTCTTCCTGATTTGTTAAAGCACTCTAATCACAAACAAGGCAGTTGTATATGATGGTTTAAGTGATATGTGAACAAACAGTCTATTCATTAAAATCTGAGAAAGAATCATTCTCCATAAAACCTTGTGTTGAGTAATTTTGTTTGATTTCTAAGCATAGCTGTATCCTTCATTCTCATAATATTCAGCTGATCTGATTTTGTTATAATTCTCTGTTGATCACAATTTTATATTGAACAAATTCAAATTGTGCTAAGACTGCTCTGAAGAATCAATCTATTTCATGTAAAAACAATATGTTCTTTTTGCCTCTGGAATACTGAAAATTGTGTGTTCTTGCTAAAATTTTATTAGCTCAATTCACCCCTCCCCACTTGAACTTAGACACTAATAGACCCAACAGTTTTTATAGTTATGCATAAAATGAAAGCAGTAAGTAGGAAGGCTTTAAAATACACAAAGATTTATACTGGTTCACTCAAAATTGAGCTACATCTAGTCCCATCTCACACTAAGATGGATTTCACTAAATCACAATAATCTTTTTACAAAATATCACTCAAGAACAACTCTTGAACTCTACAAGAACTAAAACACACCTTGTATACCTCTATTATAGCCGAAGCACCTCTTCCAAGAAACACTATCTTAGAAGCAAAACCACAGAAACTACAAAATAGTAAAGAGAATGGAATGAAAATAGCTTTTTTACAAATTTAGAAGACTCAAAAGGGACCTCCAAACAGTATCACACTTTGAAGAATCCTTGACCTCAAGAAGTGATGAAAATAAAAGCACTTTTCTACAAATAATCTATTAAAAAGCTGTACTTTTCATATAAGAAGAAAATTAACAAATCGAAAACAGTTTTAATCAATTGAAAAACTACAGAATTTTAGAAAACGGAATTTTAACCAGTTTTCAATTGATTGAAAAACCTTTTAGTTAATAAAAACAATTTAACTAATTGAAAAAGGTTTTGTGCTTGGACCCTTCATCATATGCTTGAGGTAGAAGATAAATCAAGACACCCAAACACTAGACTAAGCTACCTAGATTCTTTATGAGGCATCAAGTCTTCTCTTCAAGGCTTATGACTTCATCAAACATATTTAGTTGAGTAGCTTGAGATATCCAACAATTAGTTATTGTTAAATAACATCTAATATAAAAATATTAGGGATAAGAAGGATATAAACTATATTTTTATATTGTTTGTCACTTAACAAGACTACGTCCAATTCTAAATAAATGGATTAAGTTTCATTAGGCAGACTACTGCTACAAGATACAAATGAGTATTATTTGAACCTCAACAGTCTTGGCTAAAATTGATTATTATTTGGATTGTGAACACTCCTTGTTAAACAAAAATATTATTTAGAACACAATCATTCCTTGCTAAAACTGAGTATTCTTTTGAATGCAGCCACTCTTGGCTAAGACCGAATACTATTTGGAAGACAACCACTATTGACTAAGACTGAGTATTATTTGGAAAGCAGACACTCCTGAATAAAACTAAGTATTCTTTGGAATATAATCTCTCTTGGCTAAAACTAGGTATTATTTAGAATGCAACAATTCTTGACTAAGACCAAAAGGTTTACAAAGAAAGTCATCTAAAAGAACATATTTTCACTCACTAGAAAGAAAGGTAGCGTCTTGTGACGTATACTAGGGTTATCATTCTTCTAGATTGCTAATGAACATGAACAATGTTCTCTCTCGTAACTATAAGGCTTAGAAGTTTTACATCTTGTGCACATTTTCGTAGCAAGACTTTCTTCGTTGTTTATCTTCCTTCTTCAAAATGATTTTCTATATATAGAGCTTGGAGGAAAAAAGTAGTTTCACATGAACCTCTTCGAGTTGAACCCAGGCTCAAAAGATTGATTGGAGGCCCGAACAAACTTAAATAAACCCAAAATCCAAGTAAGCTCTTGATCAAGTTTCTAACTCTGTGATTCTTGAATGCAGTCTCATAGATGGATTTGCATCAGACCCTCCCTCGTAAAAATGATTTGTCCTTAGATCTTGCAAGAAGCTCAATGATTGCAGTCTTTATTTGCTCATTTCTATTGTTTTCCTCCAGAATCAAATATCAATATGCAACAATAATCAACAAAAATGAAATAAGAAAATTAAAATAAATGTGTTTTAAGAAAAAGATGAGTAAAGTGCCTTTTATTTTTGAAAAAGCTTTTACATGAAAAACTACAAGTCATTGTTTTAAGAAAATATGTTTTTTCCACTTTGTTTTATCCATTGCTTTGTGTTAGGCAATAACAAAACAAATTCATTTTTCTATAAAAGTTTTAGAAGAAGAAAGGTTAGAATCATGACTGAAGTGAAAAGAAGAATTCAAAGTATTGTAATTCCCCTATAAGGATTGTTTCTCAACTATATGTATAGGGGATGTCATAAGAGACTCTTCTTTTCTGGATTTTTCTAAAATTTCTTCTTCTTCTTTCTTCTCCTTTTCAATCAACTCTTCATATGGTTTTACTATGGAGGAAAATTTTATATCAATATTTGGGTTAGCTTCAGGTACAAATTTTTCATTAAGAAAATCCTCACAAGGGTTTTCTATAGAAGATAAAAACACTTCAATGTTTGGTTTAGCTCTAGACAAAGATTTTCTTTTCTTTTCTTTTCTATTCAACCTTCATCTCCCATTCTAAATATGCCTTAACATTTTTATTTCCATAGAAAGAATGGAGGTCTACTTTAGGCTTTGTAGAACAAGGATGGTTTCTGGCCTTATGATGATGTTTACGAGGTGATTGATAGTAATTACTATATCAAGGATTACTACACACCCCTTCTTCTCTTTGGGAGTGGGGGTCTCTATGATCTTCTCTCTTCCTATCTAAACCCTCTCCATGTTTACTCTTAGTTTTTTTTTTTACTTTGCATGTATTGAGTAAACATTGTTCTTAACTCTTCCATGGATATTTCTTTTTTTGTATTTTGTAGTTTATCTTTGAAAAACTCTCCCTTATGATCCCTATGATTTTTATACACACTAGAATGATGAGAATGATCACTCATTTTTTATTCAAAAAGTGTTTTTTCACAAAACATTCAAAATTGAGTGATAAAGATTTTCACAAATGGTTTTTATATATTGGTGAAGTTTCTATTAAGAAAAGATGTTGAAAGTTAACCAAGTAGACTCTTAGGAAAATGTGGTGGTTCACAAATGGACATGCTTGAGTACTAGGTCTTTTCTAGCCAAAGTTTTCCTCATATCACTTTCATAAAATGTATTTCTTCAAAAGGATTTTGTCCAAATGTATGTGTGCAACAAAATCATAAAGACCAAAGGAAGGTCAACTATTAATTTCGAGATGATTAAGACCAAATTATCATGGAGATCTAAGAAAGGAAATAACAAAGCAAATTTGTAAGTACATAAATGAAAGCAAGTAAAAACTAGACGATAATCCTAAGTGAAAATGCAAAGGATACTTTGAGCCCCTTGATACATTTCCACAAGACTAAGCATTTACTATTACAATGTTTAACTGTGGGATTGCTTTAAAGGAATTTCCCAAATATAAAGCAAGCAAACTTATAAATGAAGAATTAACACAAGTTTCATGACTGTGATTTTACAAAAAAAAAAAATTGATGTTTTGATCTTTGTAGCTTGCCAACTCACCCTCTTAAAGTGATTATCACTCTTCCTTTTGAATTTCTACTTGTTTGTTCTCTTAAAAGGAGTGATCCTTAGCTTGATCCTTTTCTTCTCCAATATGCTACTTTTCAAAGATCACAGAGATCATTTCCATCTCAAGAGGTCAATAAAATTCAAAATCAAGAAAAGCTCAAAATGAACAATGTTAAACTCAAAAGATTTGAATTATGAAAAGCTGCAAAGAGTGATTTTAAAGACTCAAAATCAAGATACTATGGCTACAAAAACAGTAGGCACACAAATGAATTCCTAGGAATTGTTCTAGAATAAAATACAAAAGAAAAGAAATTCTAGAATACTTTTATCAGTGATGCTTCTTTAGATTTATTAAAACATTCTACAATGAATTTGACCTTGAAATTTTTATCTCAGCTTATTAACTCAAAATAAGAATTGGTCATAACAAAATTTGATTAAGAACACCACTTGACAAGTCAAAACAATTTTTAGACTGAGAGCAAACACAATTTCAATTTCCATTTTCAACAGTAACATCCTGAGCCTTTTCATGTATCATTTTTTTTTCCGCTTTGAATTAGAATGCCCCTTTTTAACACAACATCGATAACATGTTGAAATATTCAAATCCTAGTTCATGATAAAAACTATAGCGTATTTTTCTCACAACAATTGTTTTTAATCCAATTCTAATAACAAACAAATTTCAACAAGAAAAATTCTAAAGGAGGCCAAAAATTTGAACAAGATAATAGGACATAAGGAAAACCTAACTCTAAGAAACTTTTCAATGATCTAATAACAATTATGGAACTCAAATTCAAAAAGTAAAAATCACTCAAAGCACAATACAAATGTAGTTCAACTCAAGACATTTCATCAAACACTTATTAGACATAGTCAAGATTTTCACAAACATTTTGTATACTAGTTTATACTAATGAATTTTATGACAATTTTGAAAACATATGACATAACATGTAAAGATTATAAACTGGAAATTACTCAATTCCAAACTTATTTCACCGATTGAAATTGAAGAAAATACTAAAAAAAATACAAAAATAGCAACAACTCACAAATAAGAGCACCTAAGGTACACTAGTGATGATTCAAGTATGAACAAGTAATTTGAACCAAAAAAACAAGACAATTACAACATCTAATCGGCACAAACATTTAATACATGTAAGAAAATTATAAAAGCAACATGAAATTATTTTAAAATAGTAGAAAAAGAAGCTACTCTTCTTTTAAACCAAAGCTCTAATTATCATATATTCCGGAAAAAACAACTTCCATATGCTCATGACAAGTTCTTCTTCAATATTTTTGTTTGAATTTTTTCTATGGATGACAAAGAATAGCGGAAGCATATAAGAAGTACAACAATGTGACGGTTTGGAGATGAAAATTATGATTTTGGTTCCAGGTAAGGTTAGACCAACACACTAGCTTCTAGAGTGAGGTTAGGCCAACACACTAGTTTCTATAGTGAGGTTGTGCCAATACTACTAGCAGGCGTCTAGAATTTTTCTGGCAAGAAGACAAATCTAGAGAAAACTTTGATAAGTAGAAGTGTCTCAAAATCTGGACAACATTTTATAACTCAATTCAAACTTAAATTTCATGTACAAAACACTCCTATTTTTAGGAGATGAAGCTTGCAATAGAAGCTTCCAACCCTAGATGACCTAACCTTAACCCTAACTTGGAGAGCAAGTTCCATAAATAATCTCAAATGAGAGTTTGACAAGTGTCATCCTCTCATTGGTGCAAATCCTCTCCATAAAGCCTTTTTTTTAAAATGTGTTCGCTTAGTATCCCCTACATCGACACTAAACTTATGTTTTTAACATCCCACAAATGAATGCTAAATTTATTTATTTTATATATTCATGACCTAGTGTTGACTTAACCTACGCTTGATTTAAAATAAATGATCTCCATGTGCTTATGTCGGCTTGGCCAACACTAGTTTTCCACGTAGCTAGCTTTTGCATCGTTCAGGCCAACGTCAATTACATCCACTCCAAGCATCGATCCTAAAACATTAGTATCCCTTTGATTAGCGTCCATTGTGGTGGGATGCCAAGCCGACGCTAGTAACCTTTTAGGGTCTACCGTTTTCATCTTTCATCTGTCTTTAACTTACGCTAATATTAATATTTCTTTTAGTGTATATATACAATCTAATTTATTAAGGGAAAACTTGACTCAAAGACACGCTTAAAATTTCTCAAAAACTTGAACAACCAAGTAATTTAACCTTTTTAAAATAAGAAACTAGTATCTTGTAGCATTTAGAGAGTTTACTACAGGAGAGAGCATTTGTAGCCTAGATCAAAGGAGTTTAATGCTCACACCTCCGTTCAATGCTCTAAAATGTAATGTAATATACTTGACAACTGATACAAATCCATTAATATGCATGGTTGCTCTATTATTCAACTTATTAAGAACATATGGAGAAAAGAAAAGATCATGCTTTAGCTTGTTTCTTTGGCTTCAGGAGATAGAACAGGCCTTCTGTCAAAGCAGCTTTGGAAGTCAAAGAAGCTCCCAGCAGGTTTAGTGCCTAATCATGCATAGATAATGAAAGTCATTGCTTCTAGTAATTAAAAACACTGAAGGGAGTTCTTCAGAATTAATCATTGGACCAAAATTAATTTTAATGAAACTCACTGAAATCACAAAATAAAATTAGTAAAAAAAGAAGAAGTGCTACCTCTGTCTCCTCAATTCTCAGCTCATGATCCTCCAAGTCATCAAGTGGAACATTAAGCTTTTGCAGGAATGAAATACAGGAAGTATTTGCCAATGGTGTTACGTGGAGATCATTCCACACAACAAATAGTGATGGTCTCCTCACAAAGCCCAAAGCTGACTCTTTTGTGCCATCAGAAGATCTTGGATCAAAATGGTTCATGGCCCCTGGATGTTTTATTAGGCTATGGTCCATTGAAATGACTCCATTCCCAATGGAATAGCATATATTGTTTCTTATCACTCCTTTGCCATACCAGTAGCAAGGAGTGTGTTCTTCACAAAGTTTTGTTGGCTGCCTCTTAAAACCAAACTGAGGAGCCACCCTGAGGTTCAGCAAAGGAGTGCCTGAAGGATTTGTGAAGCATAATGGATTGAGATCCTTCACACTTTTGTGCAAGTTATTCATACATCCCAGGGAACAGTTTTCATCCAATAGCTTTAGAACAGATCCAAGTGGTGTTGTGAGGAAACTGAATAGATAATCAACAAAATCTCCCTTAGCTTCAGCATACAGTATTGTTTTCTTTGATTTTCTCACTGTTACCTTTAGGTTTATACTGGAATTGTAATTTATCCAGCTTTGATTTTCTGCTCTAACTATCGGTGAGAAAGTGCACATTTGCATAGATCCTCCATTTTCTAAGAATACGTCGCTAAGAGGAGAATCGGAGGTCAATGCTTGCTTTAGCAAATCCAAAATCTTAAAAGGAAGAAACACAGGTATAAGGATAATATATACTCATCAAATAACAAACCTTCATGAACTATATATTCATCAATAACAACTTTTATATAAAGTTCATGTGAGATGATTGCGAGCAGTTTGCAGAGTAGTAATTATTTACTGACAAATCAAATGGTTTGAGATTATAACAATTTTATAATTTGTTGTGCCAGTTCCCTATTTATTATATATCCTTTTTACTGTACACTGCTGCAAAATTTTTAAGAAATCCCTGAAATGGGGTGCAATTTTCGAAAATTACAAGATAGAGAGGTCAGTTGTGTCAACGTGACACGACACGATTTTTCTAAAAAGTCATGGCAACATGAGACGATTTCTAACCCATGATTTCTAACACATGTCAAAGTTAAATTGTGTTAAAATAAAACGATTTAATTAATTTAACTTTTTTTTTAATTAAAATGGTATCAACACGACTTCAATTCAATAACATTACACTAAAATTATAACGAATTCATACTATTTATCCCTCAGCTATTTCTATTTCATACTATTTATTAACACTGATGCTGCAGATCTTTCCCCAGCACAGGTTTACTAGCCAAGTAAGGAACATAAAAGAAAGATAATCAGATTTAAAGTAGACATAAAATAGAGAAATGCAAGTCCTAAAATGGATGTTAAGTATAACTTTTTCTCACAATGTTCATCTCATTCCAGTTAGTAATGTTCTAAATTCTATTTAACTAATATTTATTAGCAAACTTTTATGTGCTAGTCCACAACTACCATACCAAATGAATTTATCTGCTATGTTACCTCCTTTATGCCAACATTAAGGTACTTCTTTGTCAGCTTGTGGAAGTTTTTGTAGCCAAGTTGGACAAGTTGCTGAAGAGTGTTACCAGGAGAGCTTTGTAGCACCTTTAAATCATCAAAGATCAAGTACATGGTTTTCCCCTTAACAAAAACACCATCTCCATTAGTTCCTTCATTGGAATCTCCATGCAGCTTCATTTCTTTGTCCATCAACTTCCCACAGAAGCAGGTAGCCTCAGAAAAAGTACTCAAGAACCAATCACCACCCTTTCTACACCTGTTGCTACACATAAAGTACTTCATAGGCTTTGTATCATCCAACTTCAGCTTCAGTTTCTGGCAAACTGCTTCACAAGGGTTGCGTGGATAAAGCAACATTTTCTTGCAAATATGGTTCCAGAAAACATCATCACCAGAATTTTCCAAGCTTTGGTATAAATTGTTTATGCAACCAATCTCTTCTACTTCATCGTACCCTTCCTTCTTCGACACAAGCCTTATGATAGTTCCCAGTGGAAGGGTGAGAAAACTGAACAAAATGTCTATGAAGTCTCCACTTGCTTCAGCAACAACCACACAGTTTCTTTCTTTGTCCACCAAAAGAGTCAAAGGGAGCTTTGGTTCTTCCTTGGAAGCCATGCAAAATGACTTAAAAACTCAAAGAAAGTTAGGGAATAAATCAGCAGGTTTAGTACAGAAGTGTGGTGATTTCTCTTTACGTTGTTGTTTTTGGAATTCATGTGATGCCTAGTGAGTTATTAATGGTGTTGGATTCGAAAGTGCAATGATGAGAAGAAGGAAACAATGGCGAAGTTTCCTTTGTTAGCCAGCAATAAAAGGACAATTCAGTGTTTTTGTTTTTATGTGAGAAGAAAGAACGAAAGGACTCACTTTTCGCATAAAACTTGAAATGGTGAGCTACATATAACTTTCCTATTTTTGTTTCTACCAACGAGGTAAATGAAGTGACTCAATACATTTGATTATAGCAGTTGGTTAATTAAACATTAGGGCATAAAAGAATATGGAACGTGTAAAAATTAAATTAAGAATTCAGAAATTAAGTTATATCTTTAACTTGTTATTTTTTTATATAGAAAGAATTCAGAAATTTCTATCACCTTCTAATGAAGCCTTAGATAAAATTTAAATTTAAATCCTTACACAAATGGGAATTGCATTTCTCCTTTCCAAAAAACGAAATTAGATTGTTTATTACTTTTATCAACATATAAATATGCAATTATATTAAATACTAGAAGAATTTTATTTTTTTATTTGTAATTTGTAATATCCAACTTTCACAAGTGTACTTCCCTTTAAAAAATTAAGTGAACCAACAAAAAATGAAAACCTGAATTGCAGCCACCATTCTTTCATTTAATTTATATTTCTTACCGTTTTTCGTTTCTGCACTGAGTCTAAATTCTTTTAATTTATGACTTTCTTTTATATGAGAAAAAAATTGATTTTAGTTTTACCAGCAGAACAGTGACTCTTGCAAGCCACGAAGTTGTTACGTATAATTTAAAATATAAAAAACAAATATGCAATTTTCTCTTTTAGGAATAAAAACTAAAAGCTCCAAAATTTTATGATTTAATTTATATAAAAATTAAAAAAAATAACTTTCGCAAAATAGCGTGGATCGTTACTAAAGTGGGTCAGGACACTAAATAAATAAAAAATTGAATCCATCAAACCGATTCTAGTGACACTAAAAGTGAAAAACATAAAACATAATAAATAGGTAGTTAGCATGAGTTTCAAAAATACAAAAGAGGACATTAAAATAATATTTTGTATTAATTAATGGAAGAGTAATGTGAACCTAGTCGGAACAACTATTAATTCAAAAATTAAAAAAAATAATAAAAGTTTGAGTGGTTTAAGCCCACCTAAAAATAGTAATTTTTAAATATAGTACTCTCAGACGGACGCTTAAGTAGCTAACATAATAAACACTCATGAAGTATTTCTTTGATTTTGTAAATCTTCAATCATTAAAGTTTGAATATTTCTGGAATGTTGATTTCATGAATCTCGTATTCTAACAAATCAATTTTATCATTGGGCGCTCTATTTAGATTAAGAGCCTTCAATCTGCATGAATCTCACACTGTGGCTTCTTTGTCTCTTTCTCATTAGACTCTTGAAAAAGAAACTTCCTAATCTAAAGATTTTAAAACGTCTTGATAATTTGTCCAATCTTGAAAGACCTTTTAAGCTTGAAATTTCAATCATTGAGACTTAATATTGCTCTTCTCACTAACTACTCAAATCACCTATAGTAACACCTTCGTTTTCCTATTAAAGACTCAAATAGGAAACTTTAACTTTAATTTCTTTAGTGTGTCCCATGTGCTATAAACAATTTGAACATAAGTGACAATAAATTCTACATTAAAACATTCAGGTCAATCAGAAGCTTATTCAATACAAGTTATAGAATCATATGCACTAAAGACCTTCTATTTTATAATTTCTATTGTAAATGCATTTTTAAAAACATTCCAAGTATGTTCAAGATTTAAACTTTGAGAAACAATAAGACTTTAATAAGATTAAATATATTGAAGCACATTTTCGAAATCCATTAAATGTTCAAATCAAAACATGCTCTATTTTACATGCGCTCTAGCAATGTTTTCAAAAAAACTCTCCATACTGATATAATTTTGATTGTTTAATCATATTAGTGTATTAAATGATTTATTTTCATTGATAAAGTGTATTTCATAAAAATAGAACCAAACATAATGAGATATAGAGTTTTCAAGTTGCTTTATTTTTTGGTTTCAAAATACGAAACCTTTATTAGTTTGATCAATGCGTTTGATTAAAACAAAGATTTATATTTTTTAATTTTATCAAAACGAGTTCTGTAATCATTTAAGATTTATTTTAAAGCAATTATGTAATGTAAGCACTAAGTTTAGAAAACTCCTTGAAATGATAGACCGTTTATCATGTTATGAAGAAAAATCGTATGTCATATTGTATAAGAGTATGACACGTGAGAGCTTTCATCATCTAATACGTTCTTAGTTGAGAACATCTAACACATATTATATTGACATCGTCTGATATGTATAAACGTCCAATACATATATCATCAATACATTGTTTAACACATCTTGTTTGGTGAGATCGTCTAACACATCTGTCTTATGAGTCTATCTAATGTTTCTTTATACTATGAGATCATCTAGCTAGTCTTTTCACAATTAGACCATCTAGTGAGTTGTTATCTAAATCTCCACACTTAGAAGCTTTGTTACAAGTCTTAACACACCTTATAGTGTTTGTTATTATCAAAAGTTACTCTAATATTATGAGACCATCTAAAGGGTATTAGATCATTTAGTTGGTCCTGGACCGTCTAGCGTCTTAATAGATTGAATAAAGGATTTGAGGATAATCTTTTAATTTTTTTATACTACTTCTTCAAGTTTAGAAATTGAACATATTGAACCTGACCCCATGGCATTGAATGGAGAAAGAACTATGAAAGAATTGCCACTCCAGATCTAGGTTACCAACCATTATGCATTAAAATGCCAATAGTGCATGAGGGATCTATCAATTATGAACTCAAGTAAGGATTAATACATTTTCTGTCTAAATTTCATGGCCTATTGGAAAATATCCTCATAAACATCTTATTAAATTTCACGTTGTATGCTCAATCATGAGACAAGATGATGTCCCTGAAGAGTTAGTAAGATGAAGAAGGCATTTGCATTTGCATTGAATGATGTAGCAAAAGATTGGTTATATTTAGAGTACAGCCCAATTACTACTTGGAATGAAATGAAGCAAAAGTTCTAAGAAAAAATATTCCCAGCCTTAAGAACAACATCTATTAAGTAAGAGATAAATGGAATAAGAAAGTTAAATGGGGAAAGTTTGTATGAATATGAAAAGACATAATAGATTGTGTGCCACGTGTCTCAATCATCAAATTAATGAAAAAATGTTAATTTAGTATTTCTATTAAGGTCTTATGCCATTGGAATGAAGTATGGTTGATGCAGCCAACGAAGAAGCACTGACGGACAAAACTCCAATAACAACTAGATATCTATTTTCTAATATGGTTAAGAACTCGTAACAATTCTATACAAGAATTGTTGATAGATTAGTGCATGATTTAACTTCGGGTCCTATACTAGGAACATAAGCAAAATGGCTAGATCGAATGTCTGAATTAGCTAAAATAGTGAAGAAAGTGATATTGGGCCAGCAATCAAATGTGGTGAAAAAGAGTTGTCGTATATGTGCTCTAGTATAACATTTTACAGATTCTTGTCCTTGATTAAAGAGCCAGTCAATCCTTTCATGAAGTTAGGGGCAGGAATTTTTTAAGGATAAACATAGCAGCAATACAACCCCTATTAGAATACATACAACCAGGGTGGAGAGATCATCCTAATTTGAAATGACCACCTTCATATGAACCCTAGAAGAATTAGTACACACAACAACATATGAGCTTTCAACCCCTTCCAAATGCTCAACAGAAATATATGTCACCTCAACAAAGGCAGTCCCAACAGATTCAATAAATCAGCAACAATAACAGATACAAAAAAAATTTTTGGAAGATATAGTGAAACAAAACAATTGACAGATTCAGCAATGCAATCAACAATTCTAACATTTCCAACGAGAGACTAGACAATTTTAACAACACATATCTGCCATAGTGAATGATTTGAAGACTCGGGGAGGGAAGGTAGCATCTACAGTAAATGAAATGAAGTAGAATTTAAGAGTTATACCTTCTCAACCAACCACTGATGAATCTGAGGATTAACGTCATTTATACTATGATTTTAAATATAATTTATAGTATAGGTTTTATGAGAGAAAATGTAGAATTTGAGAAGTCTATTGTAAGACTATTTAAAGAGACTGTATTCTTATTTGAAAAGTAGCAGTGAAATAAAAGTTATATTCTCTGTTCACAAAGTGGTATTAGAGCTAGTCTGTTATCATGAACTCTACCCAATTATCAGACCCTATCCTTGATGGAAAAAATTACAATCGGTGGTGTGTGCAGATGAGAGTTTTGTTTGATTATTATGAGTTATGGGATGTAGTTGAGAGCATGGTTGTCAAACTCGCGAGTCAACTCGTTGACTCGTCCGAGTTTACGAACTCACTTTGCCTTACCGAGTTAACTCGGTAGCAGACTCGGTTTTGAGGTAGACTCGGTGGACTCGGTGTGGAATCGATAGACTCGGTGTGGACTCGCGACTCTGGTCCGAGTTGGCGAGTCCAGCTGGGTTTTTTTTAAAAAAACAAAACTGTGTCGTTTTGAATGGGGGACCTGAATGAAATCAAAAAACTTAGGTTTTTGCGTTTCGTTTTGTGTTTCCGTTCTGGTCTATGGAGTGTGAGCGGTGGTCGCGGGTTGCAGTGGATCTAGTGGTGGTCACGTCGCAGGTTGCTGTAGGTGGTGGTTGCGTCGCGGGTTGCTCTAGGTTGTGGTGGCGTCGCGCGTTGCTGCAGGTGGTGGCGTCGCGGGTTGCTGCAGGTGGTGGCGTCGCGGGTTGCTGCAGATGGGGGTGTCGCCGGTTGCTCCAGGTGGGGGCGTCGCGGGTTGCTGCAGGTGGGGCCGTCGTGGGTTGCTACAGGTGGTGGCGTCGCAGGTTGCTGCAGGTGGTGCCATCGCGGTGGTGCGTTGCGGTGATCGCGTCGAAGCGTTTGTCAGACTTGTGGGTTGTTGCAGCTCATCATATAAGGTTAGAGTTAGGTGGTGTGAAATTAGGGTAGGGAAGGGAAGGGATTAGGGTTCTTTTTTTTTTTTTATTGGCTGCAGAATGTACTATTTTTTAATTAAGAATGGTTGCTGGTTGCCCTGCACTTTTTTTTTTTTGGACAGAAATTGAATTTGGAGGAGCAGTATTTTTGTTAAGAAATGTCTGGGAGTGGATCAAATTCAAGTGAGCTCAATAGAACTGCATCTGCATCTTCTAATAGAAGTAAAAATGCTCCAGGAAATAGAATTGATGTTGGATGGAAGCATGGGATAGATGTTAATGGAAATGGTAAAAAAGTGAAGTGTAGTTATTGTTCAAAGACTATGAGTGGAGGACTATTTAGGTTCAAGCATCATCTTGCTGGAACTAGGGAGGACTCTGAACCTTGTTCTTCTGTTCCAGAAGAAATAAGAGATTTGATGATAAAAATTGTTGCAGAAGTTAAGCAAGCCTCTTTGAAAAAAAGAAAGTTAAATATAATTGATGAAGACCAAGGATGTGAGGGGCTTGAAGAAAGACAACATATATTTGGTTCTAAAGGAAAAGAAAAAGTTGGTAGTAGAGGGGCAGTTCAAGCTACCATAAATCAAATGATGAAGAAAGGTTATAAAGAAGAAGTGGATGCTCAAGTTGTTGAATTTTTTTACACAAGTGCCATTCCGTTTAATGTAATTAAAAATCCAGCTTTTGCAAAGATGTGTGAAATGATTGGAAAATATGGAGCTGGCTATAAACCCCAAACTTATCATGATATTAGAGAAAAACTATTGAAGCAAGCAATTAACAAAACTGATTTAGTGCTTCAAGAATAGAAGGAAGAGTGGAAGAAAACAGGTTGCACAATCATGTCTGATGGGTGGACAGATAAAAAGAGGCGTTCTATTTGCAACTTCTTGGTGAATAGTCCTAAAGGAACTGTTTTTATGTATTCATTGGACACGTCAGACATATAAAAAACAGTAGATAAAGTTTTTAAAATGTTGGATGACGCTGTTGAATTAGTTGGAGAAGAAAATGTTGTGCAGGTGGTGACTGATAATGCTGCAAATTTCAAGGCAGCTGGAGAGTTGTTGATGCAAAAAAGGGAGCATTTGTATTGGACCCCATGTGCTGCACACTGCATTGATTTGATTTTTGAAGATTTTGAAAAGAAGTTGAAGGTCCATGAACTTACTATCAAGAAAGGAAGAAAGATCACCACATATATTTATGGCAGATCAATGCTAATTAGCATGTTGAAGAAGTTCACGAAAGAAAGAGACTTGATAAGACCGGGTGTGACCAGATTTGCCACTGCTTATTTAACTCTCGGTTGTCTTCATGAATTGAAAGCCTCATTATTGACCATGTTCAGTTCTGAAGAATGGAAAACAAGCAAATTTGGAACTTCACAAGAGGGGGAAAAGGTTGAAAATATGATATTAGACAGCCGATTTTGGAAGAATATCTCCACGTGCCTCAAAGTTGTTGCCCCTCTTATGGTGGTCCTAAGATTGGTGGATTCAGATGCAAAACCTGCAATGGGTTTCATATATGAAGAGATGGATCGGGCAAAGGAGAAGATTAAGAACAATTTTAATCATGTTAAGAAAAGGTAAAAATTTTATAACTTTCTCTTTAAAAATTTAATTACTCCTTCTTCTTCTATTACTTATATGATAGTTGGTTGGTTGGTATTGATTACTATTGAATGAATGTATGTAGCTATGAAGAGGTTTGGAAAATAATTGATGCAAGATGGGATAATCAACTTCATAGGCCTCTGCATGCAGCTGCATATTATCTCAATCCCCAATTCCATTATGAACCTGAGTTTAGATCTGATGATCCTGAGGTGAAAGAAGGGTTGTATACATTCATGAGAAGATTGGTTAAGGATGCTGCAGAAAGAAGGATAATTAATGTGCAACTTGTTGAGTATCATTTTGGTAGAGGAGCCTTTGCAATGGATGACGCAAAGGAAAGTAGAAAAACAATACTTCCTGGAGAATGGTGGGAGATGTTTGGGTATAGAACTCCAAAGTTGAAGAGGTTTGCTATCCGAATTCTAAGCTTGACTAGTAGCTCTTCTGGATGTGAGTGAAATTAGAGCTCATTTGAAATGGTAATTGAAGTTATTTATAATTTCTTTATTTAGTTTTATATGGTTAGTTACTAAATTTCCTATTTAATATAGGTTCATACAAAGAGAAGAAACCGTTTACATCAAAAAAAAGATGAATGATTTGGTGTATGTCATGTACAACTTGAAGTTGAGTAACAAGCAAATTAGAAAAACAGTTGCTCTTCCCTTTGATGATATTCAATCAGATGATGAATGGATAACTGAAGAGGGAGATAATATTGATGAGATTGATCAAGTTCAAGATGCAAATGTTCACGTAAATCCGGCAATAACAGTTCCAACTCTAGATGCATTTGATCTTGAAAATTTGACTTTTAATGTCAATGTGGATGAAGATGAAGATGAAGATGGAGATGATGATGAAGATGATGATGGAGATGATGATGGAGATGATGGAGGAGAGGATATCATTAGAGGATTGGACATAGAAATTTGAATTTCTAATTATTTAATTTCTATGACTTGAATTGAACAATTTAACTTTTGTAGTATTTGTATGGCCTTCTTTATTTGAGACTTTGAAGTTAGATGATTTGGTATATTATTAATTCTCATTCAGGACTAAATGTAGTTATTTACACTATTTTTTTTTAATATGAAAGTAGACTCTTACAAGTCTACGAGTCGAGTCTACGGAGCTCCCACGAGTCTACATAGACTCGCGAGTTTGACAACCATGGTTGAGAGTGGTGTCTGCATTAGTTGATAATGCAACTGAGGCGCAATGAGTAGCACATCGTGACCAGAAGAAGAAGGACAAGAAGGCTATGTATTTCATCCATCAAGGAATGAATGACGAGACGTTTGAGCAGATAGAAGGAGCAACAACTGCCAGTGAGGCTTGGACCATTTTGTCAACCAATTATAAAGGTGATGACAAGATCAAGAGGGTGCGTCTTCAAACCCTAAGACGCCAATATGAATTGCTGTAGATGGAAACCACAGAGACTGTTGATGTCTATATAAATAAAGTTCTTGCCTTGGCAAATCAGATGAAAACCAATGGTGAAACACATTCAGAGCAGGCAAAGGAGGAGAAGATTTTGAGGTCTCTAACTCCCAGATTTGAACATGTTGTTGCCACAATTGAGGAGGCCAATGACAAGTAAGGTTATTTTCCAGTTCCCTACGAGCACATGAGCAATGGATGAATGACAATAAGATTGAAAAACCAATTAAACAGGCCTTACAAGCACAAGCCTCAATTGGTAGCTCCTCACGAGGTAGAGGACGAGGATGTGGTCGCGGAAGACAAGGAGGCATATATAATAAATCAAATGTGGAGTGTTATAATTGCCATAAACGTGGCCATTATGCAAATGAGTGCAGATCAAAAGGTGATAATCATGCTGCCAATTGTGTCCCAGAAGACAATAATCACGAACAAGATGAAGAGGATCATGCAGTACTAATGGTAGCCACATCAAATGAAACTCCAAACAATCAGATGTGTGGTCAGAAGGAGCTGTTTGTAGATTTGGATGACTCATTTCACACAAAAGTGAAATTCGGTGATGGCAGGTTTCTTCTGGTGATTGGAAAAGGGCGAATTCTTATCACATTGAAGAATGGTGATCACAGGTACATCTATGACGTTTATTATGTACCTGATCTGAAGAATAATATTCTCAGTATGGGACAATTATTGGGGAAAGGTTATTCGGTTTTCATAAAAGACTGGATTTTGCACTTGAAGGACAAAAATGGACAAGTACTTGCAAACATGGAGATGGCGAAGAATCGAATGTTCAGACTCAACTTAAAGAGTACATTGTTGGAGAAGTCCCTTTGTGATGACAAAATTGAGCTTGAAGGTTTAAGGGAAAAATCAAATAGCTTGGAAGAATTGTGCAATTTATTGATTAATGAAAAACATAATTTTCTAAATGAAAGGAGTGGACTGGTATCTCAATTGGAGCGTGTTGAAGTAAAATTTGGTAACCTAGAAAGAAGGTTTACAGAATTGGAAGAAAAATATGTTGATATGGAGAAAGAAAAAGAAAGTAGAGTCAATCAAGTTAAAGAACTCCATTTGTTGCTTTTGGCACAAAAAGAAAAGGTGAATGAATTACAATCCAAATTAGAAACCCATTATAATTTTACAAAGGTAGAACCAAAGGTCAATGACAAGTATCTTCCATCTTTTGTTATTGTTGATGAGAGTATAGGAAATATCTCAGATGGTCCAGTTGCGGGATACAGTAAAGTTCTTTGTGACAATAATGATTTGGGAGAAGACAGTAAATGGAATGCTATCAAGGCATCATCTGAAAGGGATATATGGTCTAATCATCATGTTCCAAAGCTCCTTGAAGCCAGAGTCTTTCTTAAATCCTTTTAATTCAAAGGATGAAAGTGGAGAAGATTTTGTTTGGGAAATTAAAAATAATTCAATTCAAAATTCTGCATGGGTTGTTGCAGTGAAGAAAACTGAAGTTTCTTCTAATCCAAAACAATGTGGTGATTGTTGGAAAAATATTGGAAATGTGGGTGATGATAACATTCAGAAAAACAATTTGAATGAAGAATAAGAAAGGTTTGAGTTTAAGGGGGAATTTGTTAGCATTAAACTCAAAGTCATAAGCAGTTTTATTTTAGCATTTGAATAGCCAATAATTATTACCTTTAATTCTAGTTTTGAATGTCATTTATACTATGATGTTAAATTGTAATTTATAGTATAGGTTTTATGAGAGAAAAGGTAGAATTTGATAAGTCTATTGTAAGACTATTTAGAGAGACTGTATTTTTATTTGAAAAGTAGCAGTGAAATAAAAGTTATATTCTCTGTTCACAGAACTTGGTTGATGAGACGATCTCTGCTGATCAGTCGATCCCATTGGAGCACCAATGCAGAAAGTCCCTTTACAGTTTCCTTTAATAGTTATAATAGCTCAAAAGAATCCAATAGTAGATAAAAATTTGCTGGAAATGTTCTAGAAGGTAGAAATTAATATACCACTACTAGATGCTATAACATAGATTCCTAAGTATGTGAAATTTTTAAAAGAACTCTGCATATATAAAATCAAATTTGAAAAAGGTGAGTGTTTAGACGATCTCATCTTTATCTAAATTTAGAATATCCCAAAAATGTGAAGATCTAGGTACTTTCACTATACCATGCACTATTGGAGATTTAACTATTGCAAAGGCTTTATTGGATCTTAAAGCAAATATAAATGTAATGATAGAGTCTCCTATGCTCCATGTTTGTTCTTCGATTTGGATAAGTGTTTACGGCCAATGTACTGAGTCAGAAGTAATAATTTGTCCTTAAGGACAAACATCAAACCCACAAGGAACAGTTATTTAAAATCCTAATAGTAACATTCACTAAGTATAATAATATATAAAATAATTTGATTTGAAAGATATTGACATAAGTTTGCGTGAAAGTTAAATGAAAACAAAATAAATTAGTAAAATAATTCAATTAAGAAAATTGGGAATGAGGTTAATCCTTCTTACTCGTCTATAGTTTTAATGAAAAAAACATATAACATTTCATTTTGATTGACATTGATGCACGTATAAAAATCATTCATATCGATTCCTCGCATACAAAATTATTAAAATTGTCTCTTAAATATCGATTTCTAAAATATTTATAAAAATATTCTTATCATTACGAACAAATGTTATAAAGCAATTAACATTTCAAATTTATTCCTAGCATTCAAATATGTTCAACATTATGATTTAGGTCAAATACTCAAAAGTATTTTCCAGTCAAATCTAAGGATCAAAATCATGAATCAAGTTTCATGCTTTTAGAATAAAATGATAATACCAATCATCAATCAAGAACAGAATATTACAAATAAATATTATCTTAATACATAAGAGTTTGAACAAATTACTCTCAGTCCCAAAGGAAAGAATTAACCACTCATGGTGGCCATTACAAGCATCGAAAGCAAAAAAAGAAGACCTAGGGTATTTCTCCTTGATGGTTGCCTCCTTAAGGGTTTCCTTCCTTTGGTTCCCCTCTGGGTCACACTTTTCTCTTCGCCTTATGTCTTTTATTTAACCTAATTAGGCTTGGGCTAAGTGATATCTCGCTTAAGCAAGTTTTACGAGAAAAAGCCCAACTTTGCTGAAGTGAACTCGCTTAAGCGAGCCTTGGGCGAGTTTTCAATGCTCCAACTTTGTCTTTTCTCCTTGTCTTCAACTTGTCCATTCTCCTTTATCCCTTTCTCTCCATTTTTCCTTAAATTCCTGAAATTAGCACAAAATTGGAAATAAATAATTCTTATTCATCTCATAATCCAAAAATATGTAAAAAGGTTCAAATTCTTAATTTAGAGATTGAATTATAACTCTATTAACAATTAAAGTCCATAAATGCCTATCTTTTTGCATGAAATATTACTGAATTAAAGAACTTATCAATAAGAAATTGGAGGAAAATGAAGGCAATGAAAGAAGGAGATGCTTGCTAGAAACTGAAATATGGAGTGTGTATAAGGAGAATTTGGTGCTTGGAGGAGGTTAGGTCAACCTCAAGCTGAATCTCTAAGCTTAACTCACTAAAAAATGGAAGCAAGAGAAGAGAGGCTTGGAAAGAGAGAGAGAGTTGAAATCAATTCTACAACAATTCAACACTCAAATTCAAGTTTGAAAATTTACAATGAAAAGGAGCCTATTTACAGAGCAATGAGACTTAGGCCCCAAGTTAGAGTAGCTTGGATGGCAAACTTCTAATATAGATTTTATAGCAAGCTAGAAGTAGAATAAATGACCATGCTCCTTGGTTTCTTAGCTTAGAGCTCAAGCTCCTTCTAAGGCCAAGGAGGTGCAAGTTATGAGAGGGTGCAACTTCTTTTCATGTTCCCTCTATGCTCCTAATTCAAGAATTCCTATTCTACTCAGCTAAAAATTCAAAGCTGGAAATAACTCACCTCAAAATATAAGGTTGCAAACCCTACACTACTCTATACATGTATTTACAAGGCTTAAGGGAAAGAAATTTAAAGAATTTATGTCTCTCTGCTTCATATTCTTGATTCCTCTTAGCTTGAGTTGGTTGTGGCTTGGATGGACCTCCATCAAACCCTACCTCTTAGAAAATATTTGTCTTCAAATCTTTAATATGCTCCAAGTTTGCCACCTCTTTTATCTTTTTGAGTGATTTTCCTTCAGGTTTAAACACCATCTTGTAGAAACAAGCAAACAATAAAACGAATGATATATGTACAGAAAATTTCAAATTAAAATGTAAGACAAGACCTTTCTTTTAAGGTCAATGTACCATTTACTTGTTAATAGAGAAATATAAGGGATACTTTTATTTTTATCTTTATATTTTTGTTTTTCTACCTTATGAGGTTGCTTAATAGTCTAATTTAGATGTTTTGTTTCAAGCAATCTTTGATCACTACAAAAAAAATATATGTGATGGCGGTTATAATATGATAGTTATTAAAAATTGCCACAATTAGTTATATAATACAAAAATTTTGTAAACGCCATAATATTCCTTCAAAATGTTGCATTTAGAACCACCATAATTAGCCTTCAAAATAAAATTTCTCCTGCTTTTCTTTCCCTCCATAACCTTTATCTTTCTCGAAGTTTTTTTTTTCGTTTTTCCCTCTTTCACTCTTCGAAAATATACCTTTGACTCTTGGAAATGTATCTCTATCACTCACAAACTCTAAACCTTCACTCTCACCCTCATCCTCTTTCAGTCTTCACATTCCTATAAACCTTCTTAGCCCCATTTCGTAAACCCTTCCTCTCCTTCCCTTCTCAACCCCTTCTTGTAAACCCTCGCCCTCACTCTCACCGTTCCCTTCCCAGTTGTATTTCGTAAACCCTCATTCACTGTCCCATTTCAGTCGCATTCATTCTCCCCACAGTCATTCTTACCAAAAAATTGTTCTCGTCACTGCAGTCAATTTAGGGTTTTGTGGTCACCATTACCAGCGCTTGTCACAAGAGGTATGTCTTTTGATTTTGTGGTTTGCAAATGGAAACCATGCTTTAATTTCCAGTACCCTTTGGTACCTAAGACTTTAAATTTTGTTAGATTCGTGGGACATTGCTCAGGGGTCCACAATACCAAATACTCTTGTGAATTCTTTATGTTCCTTAGTCTTTAATCTTGGTGTCGTGGAGTTGTCCTTTGTGGAGTTATTATCTTCAAGTTGTTCTATGTCACCTCGCTAAAAGGTTGGTATTTTAAGGGGGTTTTCTTGATTGTTTTTTCTTCCATCTTTCACCTCAGTTAGCAACAATTTTCAACCACCAAAGACCAAAATTTTAGTGACTTTTGCAATTGGTTTATTGTAATATTGCAGTTTATTTTTAAGAATACGAGGTTTGTGTAAGATTTGATTTTGTGGGGGTTTGATCTTGATTACATAGTGGACATGATTTCGTTCATTATGTAAAAACCAATGATTAGAAATGTCTGTAAGGGGTTTGATGAAATGCCTAAGAGAAATGCCTCCAGCGTGACGTATAAAAGCTTTTGCAGTGGCTGGTCTTGATTTTGAATCAAGGTCTCCAACGATAGTGAAGTGCTTCCTATGTTCAAGTTGAACCACACTTTGGCATCCTATGTATCTTCCATTATTTTAGAAAATACTTTCTGTTTCTGTATTTTTTTTTTTCTGTAAAATTGCGCAGAATCATTCATAAAATTTAGTTAATTCTTTATTTGGGTATTATACCATTTTTGACTTGGACATTATGTATCGTTAGCCGTAGCCAAATATGGTAAACACACATCTTGATAGAGAAAAACTCTGATAAACTAATCCACGGTGATTGTTGCATTTGATTTTCTACAGTCACGCATCTAATTTTTTCAATTGATTCAGTGATGAGTTCTTTACAGAAATGTCTTTATGCATTTATTTTTCTGTAAAGTGAATTGCAGGACTTAGTTGATCATAGTGAAGGCAACAGACGCCACTGCTACTGTTAAGAACATTCAGGTATGTAGTTTTTTTTTTTTTACTGGAAAATTGAACAAATTATGTCTGTTTGTTTTACAAGATTTTGTGGTGTTTCTCTCTTATTGTCAATCCTATTTTCCATCTCTTATTGTCAATCCTATTTTCCATCTTGACCTCTTCTTTCCTTCCTGTCACTTCAGTCTTGTTAAATACTTTTCACTGATAATGGGTCTCTATGACCGTAATTATATATACATACATATATATATATATACATATATATATATATATAATTTCCTAAGAATTATGTTAAAAAAATATAATTTAAAATAAGTATAATTTTATAAGGGGATATTACTTTTATTTTGAAAATTTCAAAGGAAACTTAGATCATGTTTTGCTCCATATGCTTAATCGTTGACGAAGACATTTCATACCAAACTTCTACAAATACAAATTCTATTTCAAATTTTTAGATCCTATTTTGTATTCAATATTAAAGGAAAAAATAACTAGAGAAAGCCACAAATACATTTTGAATGCTTCTTTATTATATGAAGTTAATGTGACACCACCAACACTTTCTGCGTTTAAATTCTATCATTTAACCATTCTCTACACAATTAATAGCAGATTCTAATAGTAGTGGGGAACCAATACCCGAGTCATGTACCAAAGTATTATTCTCACAATATCCTTGAGTCATGTTTGGATTACCCTTAGATCCCTTGTAAAAGTACTTTCACATTAAATGGTACAAAGTATAAAGAATATGTTCTTCAAGGGTATGTTTAACACCCATAAGTACTTTTTAAATGGTTATCCAAATATGCACATTGTTGTTCACTAGCACATATATTCCAGTATTTAATAAAACTTAATAAACCTAAAACCTAAAAACTGAAAGTACTTCACATGAAGCAGGAACCAAGAGAGGCTCCATCAAATTCCAAGTTCACTCACTGCATTCATATCTAATAGAATAAAATGGTCCACAAGAACAGATAATTTATTTTACTAACTGTAAAAGTACTTAACAAGAGTAACTAACTTGTTGTAAATATATCAGAACTTATCTACGTTTATACCATCTCTTGTAATCTCTAGATCATACTTCTTTAGTAACTCCGTTAATGGCTTTTGCATCTTTCCTTTTAATTTGTTGACCAACCATTTTGTTCCCCCTTCAATACTGGTTGACAGTGAGTTGATATCATCACCGACAGAGTCAAACTCCTTGCTGGCCTTGCGGCTGAACCAGCATGACCCACCTTGTTCAATATCTCATCCATGGTTGCCTTCTTCTGTTCCTTCTTCTCTCTTCCATTATAAGGGGATATTAAGAAATATATATAATAGTTATTTTAGAGGACGAAGAGCATGTTTAATTATTTATTTTATTAACTAAAATTTATTTTATTTATTAAAAGGATAAAATTGTCTAACTAAAAAGTCACATCAAAAGAAATTAGAAAAAGATGTATATCCATGTTTGTATTTTGTTTTTTTACTATTTATATTTTTTATTAAATTTAATACATGATAAACATGTCTTATTTTATTTGTAAAACATTATATTAATTTTAATTTCTGAAAATTAAAAAAAAAAAGATTGATTCTTAAAATAAGTTATCTGGTGTACCCAAAAACAAATACATTACAACACGTGTATATATATAATATAATATCCTCACATTTTGAATAAAAATAAAAAATATTGGAGTTATGATGAACTGTGTGCTCTTTCTTTAATCAAGTTGCATAACTCTTGACTACCCTGCAGTTCTACCCTGAATTTTATTTATTTATCATGGGTATATATTGTTTTGGAATAATTTGGATTATTTTGGCCTATTTTTGGATACTGTCTTGGACTGTTTTGGGAACATATTATCTTTGTCATGGGTATATAATGTTATGTTCTTTATCCTTCAATATTTCGTATCATGTTTATGGCAAGAGTGATTCTTACGGTTACAGTTAAGCAATATTTTCTTTATTATGTGCACAGAGTTTTGGATTAGATAAATAATCCTTTCTTTATTATTGTTATTATTTTTCTACATGGGCTGTGTTTCTTTATTTCCCTTATAAAAATCCCTTACTATGGGTCGCCTATTAAACACATACTACTAGACAATACAAGAAAAGTCGAGAGCTAATGCTAGTTGCTTCCATTTTTATCTAAGAAAAAATTGATGAGCTAATTCTGGAAAATCTAGACACTGCATCACATATATCTCCAAATGATCCTAGTGGTGTCATTTTTGGAAAGGAGCATCCAAAGAGGGTCAGAGGACTTTCATATGGAGTTTGTCTTAGCCTTGGTTTCAGGAAATCCACAACAAGGGTAAGCAATATGAATAATGGTTCCTTTAGTGGTGGGTCTTCAACAACAAATGTTGAAGAAAAGGTAGAACAAATGACAACTAAACTTGCAGTTGTAAGGAGCCAAATACATACTCTGTTAGCCTACATTGCTTCTAGACCAGACGTGTCGGAACATTTTTCTGCAATGGCAGCAAATTTGGTACAAGCATCTATTAATGAGGTATAAATTACTATACTTAAAATTTTATTATAATACTATTTTCATTTATTTTTTAAAAATTGTCAATTAACTCTAAACATATTTTAACTTATTCCAAGCACCGGATGTTGGAAGTGGTACTCCATCACCAAACCAGAATATATCACCAAACCAGAGTATAAGATCAAGTGGAGGCAGTAAGACAAATTAGGATTAGGAATTTAGTTGTAATATGTTTAGAAACTGAAATAATTTATATTTTAAAAATTTAATTTACTTGTTATTTGAATTAGTTTGACATTATCAACTTTGTTCTATTAATGAATGAATGAAGTCATCTTTTGATTATTATATTTATAAATTTTAATTATATTATGAAGTATAATTATATTATGAAATTAGTTTATGTTATAATTTAATTATATTATGAAACATAACTATGTACTGAAGTTTAATTAAAGTTTAATTAATTAATATTATGAAATCAAATTATAAAATAGAATTAAATAAATTATTATAAATATTAAAAATAAAATTAAATATTTAATATTCGAATTATGACAGTTATAAAGAGTATTATAAGCGTCATACTATATTGTATTAAGTGGCGTTTAAAACTGTCACTATTTACGCTACAATTGGTTTACCCAGTTTCAAAATTACGACATTTATAACTGACGTAAATTACATGCTTCAAATCGTCACTTTATACAATGTATTATATGGCGTCTGCTACAGCGATTCTCAATTGACCATCAAATTAAACTTTGTGATGACAAGAATTTTAGCGGTACGCGGTACTGCCACTGACGTATAATGTGGCGGTTAAAAATGCCAAGTTTTACGAAAATAACTGTCACCACATACACGATTTTTTGTAGTAGATTTTCCTTTAAAGATTTTTATATTAATGTGGCTTATCAATAGAAGTTTTCCTTCGGTCAACTCCTCATAAAATTGTTCTAAAAAAAAATTTATTTCAATTTTCTTTCCTGAAGTTATTTGGTCCTTTCTCACTTGTTGGGAGTGTGAGAGGACAAAGAATTATTTTTTGTCCTTGGTGAGTAAAACTTATTTTATTGATGAGGCAAACATGAAATGTATGTTTATCAAAATTCCATGGCCTAAGTAGAATATGTCCATCTTCCATTGGTACTTCATCACATAAAACATTTTGAAACTACCAATAGAAAAAGGGATATTTACTTGGTCTTTAACCAAGATTCCTCCATCTTCTTTTATCCATGGAAGTTTATAAGGTTTTGGATGGGAAATTGTAGTTAATGATAACTTATCAGCCATTCTAAAACTACAACAATTACAGCAGAAACCACTATCCATAATGATGGAACACATATTTTTAAAAATCTTGCATTGCTTGTGGAATAGGTTTTCTCTCTGTGACTGTTTTAGATCAATAGATTGGTTGTTAAGTAACCTTTTCACCATTAATAAGTTACCCTCACTTAGGGTAATTTGTGTTTTTGGAGTCCAAAACTTCATGCTTGGTGAAGATGTAGCTTTATTAGAATTTTCATCATCATATTCCTTTAAAATCAATTTTATTTCTTGGGGACACTCGGAAGAAGATTGCTCCTTATTATGACAACGAAAATATCTAATGTCCCTTATTTTGGATTTTTTTTGTCAACATATTTTGCATTTTCTTTTTCTCTTTCCTTTTCTTTTGAATCCAAAGTTTCTTTTTCAATAGATAAAGTTATAGTGTTATTCAAACTTTCTCATTGGTCTTCTTTTAAAAGTAAGTTTTCTTTTGGATACTCAAAAATTCAATGTCCATTATCATGATCATGAGATTTTGAAAAATACTATATTTTTGTTTTCTTTGAAAGACAAATTTCCTTTTTAGGAGGTTTGCTAATCTGAGGGAGAGTGTCTTAGTATTGTTTTTTCTTCCTACCAAACTCTTTCCTATCCTTATTCCTATACTTATCTTAACATTCTAAGAATTGAGCAAACATATTTTTAAGGTCATAAATTTCCCTCCTAGTATCTTGCAGTTTCTCTACCCCTGTTATTCCTATAATGGATAGTCTTGTGATATGTATGCATATGTTTACTCATTGTTGACTTAGAGACTTAAAAGATTATCACAAAGTTTTATACTTCAACAAGAGTAATAAAGCATTTTCACACATATTTTCTTTTAGTGGAAATTAATCAAAGGTTCAAATGTAAGACTATCTCCAAGTTCACTCGGAGGAAAGAAAGATGAGTTACTAGGACTACTTAAATACCAAGTATTTTCTAACCAGAGTTTATCTCAAATAGTCCTTACAAATATTCCTTTAAGGAACTTCTAAAACAAGTTTGAACCTACTTGTGTGTGTAAGAGATGCAAATGGAAACCTGTAGACCAAAGAAAGGTCTATTATTCAAAACTAAGAAAGTAAAACTCTCCTAGTGCCATAGAGACTTATAAAGGAATAGCAAGAAATCAAATGAAGCAAGTAAAAGATCAAAGCAAAGTAATGGAAGTGAGAATACAACTAGACGACCCTATATGAAAATGCAATTGGCACTTGGAGCCAAATGACTCATTTCCACACTAAGAACGAATATTATTACAAAGTTTACTAGGATTGCTTTATAAGCATTTTCCCAAACATGTAGGCTACTTAAAACAATGCAAAAAAAAGGTTTGAAGGTTATTAACCTTCATTGTGAAATAATCCATATCTTCTTAAGCTTGCTTGGAACTTTGCTTATAGCAATAGGCCTTGGTCTTTTCTCTTGAAAGTCAGAGTTCTTAAATCAAATTACGAGCTTATAATGGTTTATATATCCTCATATCTTTGGCCTGGAATTAAGTAGTTTTATTCTACTATACTTGATAATACTTCTTGGATTGATGGTACAAGTACTTTTATTAATTTCTGAAATGATAAATGGTGTTCTACTACTTCTTTAGCAAATATTGCAGGGATATCTGATGGTGCTAGCATTCCAAATACAGTCTCCAGTTTTGGATTGGTTATGATTGGAATATTCATTTATCTTTATAGTATATGCCTCATTTGTTTAATCATATCATAATTAGGGAGGAACATGATATTTCTAATTGGATTCTAAATGAATCTGGTCGTTTCACTCTTAAATTGACTAAGGCTTTTCCTTGGAACCACGAGTTCCCTATAGTAGGGGTAAATTCATTTGGTTTTCATCTATTTCGCCTTCCAAAACTCTAGTACTTTGGAAAGTTTTTCATGAGCGACTTCCTACATATCAGAATATTCCGTATAAAGGTTTGCACATATGTTTTATGTGTACGCTTTGTGGAAAACATGAAGAATCTATTTAGCATTTATTTTTTGAATGTTCTACTGCTTTGCGTATTTGGAGTTGGGTTTGAAAGATTTTTCTTACTCCTCAATTCTCTAATGATGATGATCTTCTTTCTTCTATTAAAAGTGATAACAGTCCTTTGGTTAAATTGCTTAAGCTTGCTGTGATAACTTTTTCTATTTGGATGATATGGCATATGAGGAATTATGCTAGATTTTAGGATAAGATTGATGTTTCTAGGACTATTTCGGTAATTAAAGATTTAACTTGTCCTGTGGGAAATTTGTCTAAAGCTTCATTGAAGAATGATATGTTGGATTTCAATGTCATTAATTTTTTTTGTATTAATACTCATACTAGTAAAGTTCTTCGTCCTCTTCCTATTAGATGGGAGTTCCCTTCACCAAGCTAGGTGATACAAACCCAAAGATGACTAAAGACACTACAAGCAAAATCCAAAAAGAGCAATCATCTCAAAATACAAAGCTAAGGCTCACCAAACATAAAGACAATATCAGCAAAAGAAGAAGCCATAAGCCAAAGCATCTCAAATTCTTCCTGCTAGTATTCTTAAATATTTAGAAAATGTTGTAAATAATTTGGGCTCATTCGTAGGGGTCCAAATAGTAGAAATAAGCTAGAATAAAGTACCTATAGTATTCTAGCTTGTTCCTAGCCCATTTGAAAGCATTTTGACCTAGTTTCTAGAAGGATAAGCCTAGAATACGGGATTGACTTAGTCAAACCCTATGGCTACCCACTTTTTCCCTTTTCCCATTCTACCCTTTAAGCTTGCTTTCCAAGACTCCTAAATATATAAATAGGGAGGCCTACCTCATGTATTCATAAGTTGAAAATTAGAGTAAAGTTACTATACACAAATTCTTGTGTGATTAGTAAGTGAGTGAGTGAGCTCCTCTTAAATTGGTCTTATCTTGTGAGTGTTGTGAAGCTCTTAAGTGGCGGCATCTAAAAGAAGATGATATTAAAATATTTTATGAGAACACCATTACAAAAGATGATTCTACTTATGTTTACAAGAGACAAAATGCGTGGTTATTTGTGTGGAGACTTGTTATGCATTATAGGGGTCCAATGAAATTGAGTGGGCAGAAGTTGGCACTAATAATAACGCTGGTGGGATTATAACGATATGGAGAAAGAGCAGTTTTCAAATGACCAAAATCTTCAATGGTGGAATGTTTTCTGTCATTGAAGGGATTTGGAAAGTGGGGATTGGCATTCAAGTCACCGTAATGAAAGTTTATTGCTCTGGTTCGTTGAGGGAAAAGCGATCGATGTGGGAGGAGATTAGGGAGCATAGGACGAATCAAATTTGCAAGGCTTGGTGTGTGGTTGGAGACTTTAATTCCATTAGAAGACAGAAGGAGAGGAAGAGTCTGATCTCTGTGTCAGATTATAGCAGAGAAATAAATGAGTTTAATTCATTCATAGAAAAGTCTGAATTGGTTGATATCCCGATGGTAGGCAGAAAGTTCACATGGTACAAGTCGAATGGGTTAGTAAAGAGTAGGATTGACAGGGTTCTTGTTTCTAAGGAATGGTTAGAAGTGTGGCTGCATAGCAAACAATTTGTCCTAAGTAGATCCGTGTCTGATCATTGTGCCATCATATTAAACGATTTGTGCGTGGATTAGGGACCGAAGCCTTTTAGGTGTTTGGATGTTTGGCAAAGTGATAGCAGATTCAAAGATTTTATTAGGACTAAATGGGCCAGCTACGAGGTGTTCGGAGGAGGTTTGTTTGTTTTCAAAGAAAAATTGGAAAAACTTAAGGCAGACTTAAAAGTGTGGAACAAAGAAGTGTTCGGGAATGTGAATAAAGTAGGAGCAAATCTTTAGAAGAGAATCAGTGAGTTAGATGCAAGAGATGACGAAGATGTCTTAGATGAGGTTGGAAGGAAAGAAAGAAAACTCCTCTTGGCTGAGCAAAGTGAGAATTTGTTAAGACAAGAGGCAATTCTGCATCAGAAAGCTCGCACAAAGTGGTTGAAACAAGGTGATCTCAATTCAAAAAAATTTCATTAGTCTATAAAGTGGAGGAGGTCAAGGAACGAATTACACGATCTCACAGAGAATGGCCAGTGGTGTGAGGATACGGATGTGGTTAAGGACAAGGTTCGAGAGTTCTTCAGTGCTCGGTTTGTCAAGGATGATTCTTTTCAAATCAGGATGGATAATGTCAAGTTTAATGGCATTTCTAGGGAAGATAATGACATGTTGGTTAGAGAGTTTTCTGTAGATGAAGTTAAAGATGCAGTCAGGAATTGCGACAGCTCAAAGAGTCCCGAACCAGATGGATTTAACTTTGGATTTCTAAAATTCAGTTGGGATTTTATTAAAGAGGACATAATGATGGTCGTGAGAGATTTGGAGACAAGGGGCAAATGGCCTAGAGGGTCAAATGCGTCTTTCTTATGCTTGATTCCTAAAGTTGACAATCCCCAACAGCTCAGTGAGTTCAGGCCTATTTCATTGGTTGGTTGCTTATATAAAATTATTTCAAAAGCTTTATCTCTTAGAATGAAGAAGGTGATGAGTAAAGTTATAGATGTAAGACGGTCCGCTTTTCTTCAAGGACGGGGTCTTTTGGATGGTGTGCTAGTGGCCAATGAAGTCCTAGAGGAGGTGAAGAGGAGGGGAAAAAGTTGCGTTTTCGTTAAGGTTGATTTTGAGAAGGCCTATGACTCTATAAGTTGGGATTTTATTTATTATATGTTGGGAAGAGTTGGGTTTTGTGATAGGTGGATTAATTGGATCAAGTCCTGTTTAGAGTCTACCTCGGTGTCAGTTCTGGTGAACGAAAGTCCAACCAAGGAGTTTATACCGTCAAAGAGGTTGAGACAAGAGGATCCGCTAGCGCCTTTTCTTTTTCTAATTGCGGTTCGGCAGGTGTTTCAAGGATGGCAGAGGAGAAAGGTTTGATTGACAGTCTAAATATTGGGGACAAGAATGTGAAGGTTAATATGCTATAGTACACAGACTATACTCTTTTCTTTTGTGAAGCTAATTCTAAGAGTGTGTTTAACATTAAGGTGGCGTTAAACTACTTTGAATTGTGTTCTGGCCTTAAGGTGAACTTCTTGAAGAGTAGGATTGGCAGATTGGGGATTGACCAGATTTCCTTGCAGCGTTTTGCGGCTGTTCTTAATTGTGAGGTGATGATAACTCCTTTTAAATACTTGGGGATATTGGTTGGGGGGAGTCACAAGAGAGGTGCTTTTTGGGGTGGTGTGATCGAAAAATTGAAGTCTAAGATGAGTAGATGGAAAGGTAGGCTTTTGTCCTTGGCCGGGAGAATTTGTCTTATTAAGTCTGTGCTTACGTCTGTTCCTTTCGTTTTTCTTGTCTCTATATAAATTGCCTGCTGCAGTCTTAAAAGAGACTGTGAGAAGCCAGAGGCAGTTTTTATGGGGGTGAGGGTCGGAAGGGAGGAAGATTGTTTGGGCTTCTTGGGAAAAGGTTTGCGAGTCTCGTGAGGCTAGTGGTTTGGGAATTATCAATTTGAAAGCTTTCAATCTTGCCCTGTTAGGAAAGTGGATCTGGCGTTTAGGGGCAGATGAGAGTGGCTTGTGGAAGGATATCCTTGAGTCTAAATATGGAGGTTGGAGAAGGTTGAGTGATCAAAAGAATACTACAAAGGAGTCACTTTGGTGGAAAGACCTGAAGGAGGTTTGGGCGTTGGAGAGTTTGGGAAGGAGTTTTGAAGATCGTTTCAAATGGAAGATTGGCAACGGGAAGAAAATTAGTTTTTGGAATGACAACTGGACGGGGTGTGGTGTTTTAAAAAGGGTTTTTCCAAGGTTGAGCTCGTTGAGCATGCATTCCGAGGCTAAGTTAGTTGAGTCTGGGGTTTGGGTTGGCGGTAGTTGGGAGTGGTCTTTAGCTTGGAGAAGGAACTTGTTCGAGTGGGAAAAGGGTTTGGAGAGTCAACTTCTATCGGAGCTACAAGGTTTGAGGGTGGAGTTGGATGTGGATGATAGCTGGGTTTGGAAGGATGGCATGTCATCTATTTACTCGGTTAGCTCTGGGTATGCTTTCTTAAGGGGTGAGTTAGAAGGGGAGAGCAACTCCACGTATGTAAAATTTTGGAAATCCAAAGCTTTGCCATCTACCAATTTCACTGCGTGGAGGGTGTTAGAAAATAAGTTAGCTACCAAGACAAATCTAATAAGGAGAGGAGTTGTGATCGATAGCAATTTATGTGTTTTATGCGGGTTGGAAGAGGAGTCTTGTAGCCACCTATTCTTCGAGTGCAGATTAGCTTGGCTTGTCTGGAGTCAGTGCTATGCTTGGTTAGGTTTGGCGTCAGTAGACCAATCGAATTCGCATCTCCATTTTCAACAGTTTAGGTTGAGTAACGCTTCTGAATCCTTTAATGCAGTGTGGAGGACTATTTGGATTGCTGTTGTAAGTGAGATTTGGAGTCTCAGAAATAAGATAATCTTTAAAGGAGGGGTGGTGAATATTTCAAAAGTGTTTGCTCTTATCCAACTAAAGGCTTGGTCATGGGTTGTCTCAGTTTTTGTTTAGGGGATAAGTTTGCATTGTATAAGGGTTGAACCACCCCTGAAGTGATTCCTATTTGTTTATTTTTTATTGTTGATAAAAAAAAATTGTCTAAATGGACAATTTCCTTTGTTGTGACCTTCATTACGACAGTAAGAACATTTTTTTGGCTTGTTTTGATGATGACATTCCACCTCCGTCCCCTCCTACAGTTCCATTCGAACAACAACCACTAGGACGACCATGAAGACAACGAAGAATAGAAAACCACCCTGTGGCATAGCTTCACATAGATGACAACTTTTTCTACATTTATATTTTCTAATAATGTATAAAGTATACTTATTTATCATTTTATAAATATTGTTTAAATGCTACCCCTTTTATTTATAATTGTATCAACTATAAACGTTACTTCACGAACATAATTTCAATTTTTTTAAAAAAACAAAAATATTTTTAATTTTAACAACATTTAAAAAGTATTAAGCATTTTACATTTATTACACAACCTATTTTTAATTTAAGGTAACTTTGTTTTTTGTGAAAACAAAATTTAGTTTTAATTTTTTTAATATTATTTATATATAAAATACAAATTTTTACAATATTCTTATTTACTTAATGTAATTTTAAACAATTTTTAAATTATTATTATATATATTTTTAGTTTTAAAAAATATTAATTATTTTAAAAAAATCAACTGAACTTACAAACCGAATTGACAACTTTAATTGAGGTAAAATAGACTGAAGTTGTTAACTGAATTAGTAACTTTAATAGAGATAAAATAAATTGAAATTGTCAACCTAATGTCCAATTTCTTCCCAATTTATTTAAATTGAAGTCGTCAGTCCGGTTGACCACTTTAATTTTTAAAAAATAGTAGATTAATGGATTTAATTGATATTGTTTATACCATTAACAACTTTGACTAAATTGCACTATTTTGATAAAATTAAATTGCACTATTTTAGTGTAATACTCAAACTAAATTGCACTATTTTGGTAAAATTTCCGAATTGTAAAATATTAATTTGGTTTAAGTTTTATATTAAATTTAAACTAAACTGGACTAAATTCGATTTTATGTTATTTTAGTGACTATTTAATGAAAAACCAAACCAAATTAAAGTGCAAGTATCTCTACTTTGAACTAATTTTTTATAGAACAAAATTAAACTTAAATAAAATTTTGGTCTCACATATTTAAATATTTTGTATGTGATTTTCAATAAAAACAAATTTATTTGGGTCATCCATAAATTTGTTGTTATTTATGTTTTGGTCATTTTATGTTATACTAACATTCATTAAGTGACATGTCAATTACATATTAAAATTGGCATATGTATTAGTAATCATATTAACCAGTGAGTAAAAATTATACATATAATTTTTAAATTTTATTTTATTTAGAGGAAGAATATTAGTCAGTCAATATAATGAAAACAGTGATATTATTTTTAGTTAGAGTTTAAATTCTCCCTTTCTTTTATTCCTTTTATTTAACTAAGCAATTTAAAGAGAATTAAATTAGAAAAATGTGCAATTTAGAGCATCAATATGAAAATAATTAATAAAGAAAGTTATTATGGATCAAAAGAAAAAAAAATATAAATACATTCCTGTCTAATCATTGACGTGTCACTAAACTAATACTAACAAATGTTAGAAATTAAATCAGAAATAAAAATTATTCAATATTAAAAAAGAAATTATTAAAACAGCATGCTTCCTAATTATCATATATCAACTAAAGTAATATTAATAAATGGTAAAGAACAAAAACAAAAATAAAAAAATGTATTCAATATTAAAAAAAATATTATTAAAAGCAATATATTTAGAAGGAGAAAACGTTATTTAAGCCACAAAATATGTTAGTGACATGTGATTTTAGTATAACAGTGTAAAACATCTATAAAGTGAATTGTTCTTTTTAACTATTCTTGTACATATTTTTTTTTATGATTTTATCTTTTAAGTAATTATTTTTAAAAAATTTAAATAACTATCCAATAAAAAATTATCTGCACATTAAAAAATTTACTTAAAATAAAATGATAAAAATTATTTTTCATTTTAATAAAATAATAATAATAATAATTTATTAAAAGAAAAAAGTGAAAGTTAGTCTAATATAATATTAGATCATTTTAATAATTTATTCACAAATAATTTTAAGAATTAAATATGTTTTATTTTTCTATATTATAATGCGAAAATGATTGTTCTTCCTAATCTAAATTTTAAACTTTTTGGACACTTGTACTAAGAAAACTATTGGAATGATTCTTTACCAGTATTTTCTTTTTTACATAATAAACAAATTTTCAGCATGTATTGTATTGTAATTTTATAACATACACATCAACAATAAATTAGTATAATATATAGGAGGTCTAAAGTTTGGACTAAGGATGAAAACTAGGGATGACAAAGTGAGTTGGACCCGGTAGACCAACCTGCCAACCAACCTCATTTAGACGAGGCTGGTCAATCTTTTGAACCCGCCAGCCTGTACTGACACAACTCGCCTAACCTGCCAATCCGTTTGGCCATAGGTGGGGCGGGTCAGTCCACCAGCCTGCCTTTATTTATTTTTTGTACTTTTAAAGAAGAATCTCATGTTTTTGAAATTAAAATTGGTAATGATCAATGTTTGATATAAAACTTTATTTACATTAATTTTTTATACGTCATTTCATTTATTAAAGTATTGTTGAAATTTACTTTGTTTTGTTAGACATTAAACCTTCTTTGATTATAATATTCAAGTTTGATTCAACTTTATTGCTCTTCTTTGCATTTTTATTGTCCAAAAAATCATATCAATAACTACAACCAACTAAATAAATCAAAAACTAAAACATGACAAAAAAGGGGAAAATAAATTGAAAAGTGGCGGGTCATCCCTCCAACTCACTCTATGACGGAACGGGTTACCAATTTCAACATGTATAACTTTGTTGGGCCAACCCGCTCCTCCTAATTTTTAGCGGGCTAGTGGCGGGTCGACCCTAAACGAGTCGGGCAAACTCATTTTGTCACCTTAACGAAAATCAATTTCGTGTGAAAGTTCAGAGACTAAAATAATATTTAACCTTAATTTTAAAGGGTTAAATATGTTTTCATCCTTATAGCGAAATTGATTTTTGTTCCTAATTCAAACTTTAGACTATCGAGATATCTATTGTATAAAAATGATTGAAATGGATTGTTCTACATATGATATGATTGTCACTTTGTTTTTCAAAAAATATTATTATTATTTTCAAAATTTATTGTTGTTTTGATAGCATATAGTATAACTACTTTTAATAGCTTAATGAAGTGAAATCTCAAATTGAATCAATTCTACTTACAAAAGAATCTATTTCAAATATTTCCATACTATAAACATATGAATAGTCTAAAGTTTAGAGCAAGAATAAAAATCAATTTATAATACAGAAAAAAAAAACATATTTAACCTATTTTAAAATAAAAGTAAAAAATACTATCTGTGAAAACATTTAATAACCCCGTGGATGTAACGGCACGCGTACTACTATAGTTATTAATTAATAATTATAATTATAGAGTAACAAATCCAAAGAATGAACAGAGTGAAGAAGAAAAGATTGAGAGGAAGAAGAAGTAGAAGAAGGGATTTTGTGGTGTGCGTGACAACGACGAACCTCGCTTCCATTCCTTTCTGGTAAGCCCCTTTCTAACTTTCTTCGATCCTTCACTACAATTTTTCAATGCATCACATCCTGCGCTTTGATTCCATTCACTATTCTTATTATACTCTCCGTCACAGCTAAGAACAGATCTATATTTTCAGGCATAAATTTGTGTTGAATGTTAACATCAATAACGCCTGATTTTGGGGTCTGTTCAGATGTCTAAAGCAACTGACGTGGAAAACCCTAGTGATAACCCCACTGTTCAAAAGGGTGTGGATGTGAATGTGAATTTGAATTTGAATTTGAGTGATGGTGAGGGAAATTGGTACACTTCATTGCTGCATCAAATTTCAGTCTATGGTGTTGCTGCTGGCTATTGTTTATCTGCATCTTTGCTTTCCATAATCAACAAATGGGCAGTGATGAAATTCCCTTACCCTGGAGCCCTAACCGCCCTGCAGTACTTCACCAGCGCCGCCGGGGTCTTCCTCTGCGGCCGGGTCAAGCTCCTGGAGCATGACCCCCTTGACCTTATGACAATGTGGCGGTTTTTGCCGGCGGCAATAATATTTTACTTGTCCCTTTTCACCAATAGTGAGTTGCTCCTCCACGCCAATGTTGACACATTCATCGTGTTCAGATCGGTTGTGCCTTTGTTTGTTGCGGTAGGGGAGACGCTGTTCCTGCACCAGCCGTGGCCGTCAGTGAAGACGTGGGCCTCCCTGGGCACCATCTTTGCCGGCAGCGTGCTCTATGTGGTCACAGATTATCAGTTTACTTTCATGGCTTATAGCTGGGCATTGGCCTACTTGGTTAGCATGACCATAGATTTTGTTTACATAAAGCATGTGGTTATGACCATTGGCTTGAACACGTGGGGTCTTGTGTTGTACAATAATCTTGAGGCTCTTCTGCTTTTTCCGCTGGAGCTGCTGATTATGGGTGAGCTAAAGAAGATTAAGCATGAGATCACAGATGAGTCTGATTGGCACACATTCCAAGTCATTTTGCCTGTGGGATTGTCGTGTCTGTTTGGTCTGTCAATCTCTTTCTTTGGATTTTCTTGCCGCAGGGCAATTTCTGCGACAGGGTTTACTGTCCTTGGTATAGTGAACAAGTTGTTGACGGTTGTGATCAATTTGGTGATATGGGACAAGCATTCAACATGGGTGGGTACAGTGGGTCTTCTGATTTGTATGCTGGGTGGGATTATGTATCAGCAATCAACAAGCAAGCCGAAGGCTGCAAAAGAGGCAAGTGCACAGGAAAATGAAGAGGAACAACAGAAATTGCTTGAGATGCAAATCAATTCAGAGACCAACATAAAAAGTAATGAAGTTCAGAAATCAAGGGAGGAAAGCTGAAATTATTTTCATGTAGGACGATTTCATATTTCCTTTTAAGTGTATGTTTGTTTTACAGGTATTTGATATAAATTATGCTCTCATTTTTTGTAATTGTTGATTCATGATTCTTTACACGCTATCTCCATGAATGGCAAGCTCATTGGAAATCTCTTATGTAGGGTTTCATTTACTTTAGTGGCTGTCATGTAAAATCTGTTATTTAAGTACTTGATAGATAAAAGGTTATTCAATTTGGTTCTTTCACTTTTAAGCTTTTAAACTGAATCATTTTATGTTTCAAATCTCAGTTTGTTCTTTTCTTGCTCTTGATGCTTCAAATTCAGACTGTTATCAATCATGTTTTCTCTGTTCTTATCATGGATATGATGATTACACAGGACTGTATTTATGTTGTCTCCATAATTGTAGGTTTATTTGATAGATGTCTGATGGTTGCCTTGACCAGCTTTAACACATTGTATTATGTTCTAGTCCAACGTAGTTTCTAATACGCATTGATAAGGTAGTTGTATCAATGCAATAATTACAACCAACACAACTCCTAGATTATCCTTGCAGCTATGAGAACAAACGATCTGTCTTTGTAAGAGAAAAGAACACTGAAAAATGTTCTCTTCTCAACCTGGTTTCTCTTGCCCCCTAAAGTTCTCAACTCCACTCTTATCTCCGGTGTAACAGTAAGATATTTTTCCCAATGGGTTCGCCTGTATTTGTTTTCTCATTTTAATTCTGCTAAATCAATCCCTTTTGATTTGTAGTTTTTTTGTATGTTATTAGGTTATTGCAGAACCTTGATTCATGTTTGTTGAAATCAATTACTTACTATGAGAATGCTTTAAAAAATGGGTTCCTCAAACTAGTGCCAAATGCCAATACCTTTGGGCTGCTCATATTTGATTTGGTATTGTTCACATGACAGATCACAGTAGCTCCTCTAACGTAGTTAGAACACACAAACGCATATATACAATTAGCATTAGCTTCTGCCTTCTGAAATAATTTTAAACTAAAGATGTGTTTCTTTTGACTAATGCACTTGGGAAGAAAAACCAATAATGGATAAAAATGCTACTCAAGTGGATTAGTTTGGCTATATGCACTTTCATGTTAATTGTTGTTAATGGAGGCCATGGTGCTGTAGCGTACTGGATTTCCTGCAAAACCCACGTTTTAGCTATGGAAATTTGAGGTTTTGATAGAAGCCATTTTTATGAAATGGGTTATGGATCCTATGTTTCTTTGAAATTACTTTTAAAAACTTAGCTATAAGCCTACATTATGTTATTTTTTCACCTTGGCAATATTTATTCTTTTTCCAAAGGTCAACTAATAAATCCTTTGGGAGGCATTTGACCCAGATCTTAATCATTATAACTTTCGTAGTTTACATCTTAGTAGTTGTAGAATCTAGAAGAATGAAAAGAAATTGAGGACAGTGTACACCCTGAAGAATAGGGAGTATAAAACAGTTGGAAATTGGAATAGTTATTGGGAAGGAGTTATTAGGTTGGTTGATTGGGAAGGAGTTGTTAGGTTGGTTGATCGGGAAGGAGTTGTTAGGTGGGTTGATTAGGCAGATGAAGTTGTTAACAATGGGGGATTGTACCTAAATAGTTGGGGGGACTGTTGAGGGTAGAGAAAATAGGTTAGAAAATAGGTTTTATGCCTAACTCAACCTAACAAAACTTGTAAAGTGAAATTTGTACTCACTTATATATTATATTTTAATTATATCTTTAGAGGATGCGAGATCTCTAACACATTTCTCGTGTTGAGGACTGGACATCTCAAATATGAGATTAGAAAGTTGTCGGTGGCACGATAGGCCGACTACCAATCATTGCTTGAATAGACTTTATTTTGGGCATATATTTATAAGATGTAGGACTTTTAACACACTCCTTCAACTACTGAGAACGGTTGGTCAGATAGCAGATGATATAATAGGTCCAATCAACTTTATTAGAATAGACTATGATCTTGTACTTTATACGTAATTTAACCTCACAAAATCATCTTTTTGAGGTGAGATTTGAACTCACTGGGATATCCTAATTTAGTCATATCATATGGATCTCCTACTCAAACATTTAGAGTTCAGTTTGGGAACTAAGGAAGTAGTTCAGCTGTCTTACAGATAACCTTTGTTTCAAGGAAAGCCATTGGAAGGAGAATTCTCACCTTTAATCACTGTCTGTGTTTCAGTTAACCTTCACAGAATTGTGCTTCTCGTTACTCTGCCATTGAGCTCTCTTTCTAAGATCTAAGAATTGTGTTTGTAACAACTAGTGATTTCTTGTCTAGAAAGCTTTTGAATATTCTAGTGGTAAGATGGGACTGAAAGATTAATGATAAAAGTTATTCTGGATCAAATATTCCCTATTGCTTCTAGTTTAATTGTGTTCGGCACTTGCAAATATTTGTTATAAAGTTATGGGACATTCTTCTACATTAATGAGCAATGGTTGTACTATTTATTAAAGCTTTATGAAGAAGGAAGCTCTTTAGCAAATTTGATGTTATTTACAGAGGCTGTTGTTTTAAATTATTCTCTAGCTGAAATTTCTATGAATTTTAAATTCAAATATTTGTAGAGTTTGGAAGTATTGAAAAGGTAGCCTTTGCTAGTTTTTGCTTTAGAAATCAGCAGATACTTCTCTTTTATTATATTTCATTTGAGCTATTTTATAAGTTTGTATGGATTCTAAAGTAGCAGCTTCATTAGAATTAACATGCTATTTGCTCTAACATTGTTTCTATGATTATGCAAATCTTTTTTTCTTTATTTTATTTTGGTTCGAGACTTCGAATTTACAACACCTGAAAAAGGTGTTTTATATAAGAGAAGAAAAGGGGAATTTTACTAGCCAGATCTTTTAAGTATACGTAAGGAATAAAAAAAAGTACAAAATGCAATTTACATATTAAAAATAACAGGGATTAAATTATCATTTGCTAGTTCTTCTAAGAATTCTTATTTTTATTCTTCATTTTGCTCCTGCTTACATAAACTAGAAAAACAATGCCCAGGAAATAGCAAGTTTCAATAATTTGGAAAAGGTTTTAAATTCTTCAACTAGTAATTAAATCGTGTATTCACATGGGGATGCATTGGGTGGAAAAAATATTTTTAAATTATATAATTAATAAAAAAATCAATACTATAGTAACTCCATTTGAATAATAATTTAATACTATTTAAAAGAATTTCACAATAACTATAACATTTACTGAAAAATTCATAAAGGTTTACCTTCTCTACAAAACTAACTTTAAATTTTGTAGTTAATTGTATTAAATAAAAATAATCTTTGGTTCTCTTACTTGGGTTTTCAAAATTTGACTAATATTTGTAGTGATAAGAAGATAAAGTGTAAATATGCCACCATTTTTTTATTAAAAGATAGGCATACTTGTGAATATTGAGATTTCAATTAGATTGACACTAAAATTCATCAATCATTTACTTAAGCATGCAAAATGTAATGAAAGAAAAGAAAGAATACATAAACATGGGACTACACCAAACTCATGTAAAAAAGAAACCAACAATTACAACCTAAAAGCAGAGAATTGATACTGTTATGGAAAAATTCCAAACGAATACAAGAAGGCATAAAAGAATGCCATAGAAAATCTAATCTATTATGAATCCCAAAATTAACTAACTTACTCGCATGATGATTGTTTTCTTAAAAAATATAACAAACTTTGAACTCAATCTTCTCATAAAATTACATACATCTTCTCCATTTGCCTCTAAGAGACTAAGGCACCACCATAAACGAAGAGAATGCTTGACAAAGCAATAAAGAATCACATTCCAACTAGAGTTTACTGAATCTAGAGATTTAAGCATGTTCAATAGCAATAATAGCTCTCATAATTTCAGCATATAAGACAATATGAATCCTAAAAAAAATAGAGAATCCACCAATGTACTCACCATGACTACCTCTAAAAATGCCTCCACAAGTAGCTAAATCAAGACTCCCTTGAGCAACACCATTTGTGTTAACTTTGATCCAACCTACCTCTAGAAACTGCCAGAAGACTTGAATAGGAGTCACAACTTTCCCAGGTCTAGTACAAACACCAAAGAACTCTAAAGTAGAGAAATCATGAATGTGATCCTTAATATGTGCACCGGAAAAATTAAAACAATTAATAAACCGAGAGCATAGAACTCAACATGAACTGAACACAATCACATTGAGCATCAAAATTTTATAAATTATAACTTTTTTTGTAGCATGAATTTTGATGTGCCTTTTTAACATAGTGTTACTAACATCATGAAAAATATGTGTTCAACATTTCACACAAAAATTCAATGTAACTTGAATGAGGGAAAACAAATGGAATTAATGAACTTTAAGGAATTTCTATGATCTAAAAGAACTCAGAAGTGAAAGCACACAAAACACAAAAGGCACCAAAGCTCATACAAAACGAGAAACACAAAATCACATCAACAAACACCGAATAAGTGTCTTTGCGGCAGTTTAACAAACACATGGTAAACATATATGATGAACATGAATATATGACATTTTTGGATGCACATTAAGTGAAAATGATTAGGATTGATTATAAACTGAAAAAGAAACAAATCTAAGCAAGCTTAATTGATTAAAATTGCAAGAAAACATAAAAAATTTGAAAAAAAAAATGGTGCAAGCAAGAACAAGGTTAAATCGTGGCTGTTTTGGATGGTTTAAGAGATTTTATACAATTTGAATTGTTTAATTTGTGGAAAAAAATTATTATAATTAGTCAAAATGAAAGGAAAAACATCAAGGATCAAAGAACAACACAAAACAAGAAGAAGAATGATGAAAAGTGAAAAAAAATTGGATGAACTTAGCTTGATGATGAGTTGAATCGCAACTTACCTCTAATACCACTTGATGGAAGTGCTCCATGCTTGTTTTGGAATGATTGACCAAATGGAATGAAGGAGGATTGGCAGCAGAAGTTGAATGAAGAATGACATAATGGAATGAGGTTTACTTCTCACAGAAGCTAGTGAAGAAGTGCTTCTTCTTCCAAGAACCCTAGGATAGGTTCGATAAACCCTATCAAGGATTAAAGAGAGACTTAGAGAGTGTTTGGATCTCAATTTATCAGAGTTTCTTATTTCAAGTTTGAATATTACATGAAAGAATGCACTTATTTATAGGCTTTTTAAAGGAGAGTAGCGTGCAAGATAAGCTACCCTAGCCCTAACTTGCGACAAGTTAAGGTTAGGGTTTGAGCCTCGTCGTGCAAGCCTTTACAAATTCTAGCTTGTCATGCAAGTTAGGGATTCTAGAAGATTTCCCTAGTGCCTCTAGGTTTCTAGGTTTTCAGTTTCCATCCTGTGCTATTTTCTGACCCAAAATACAAGGTCAGAGAAAAGGAATCCTATTATACTATTTACATTTATTCAAGACTAGAAGAACATAATGTGCATGCAATAAAAGTCTTTTGATGTGGCTCTTCAGTTTGTATTCTTCCAGTCATTGCTCTTGTCAAGGGTCCTATATATGTTCTTAAGGATGGTCATCCATCACTATCAATAGACAATCATCTAATAGATTGTCTATCAACACATGAAATGTAAAGAATTGAAAAGTAAATGACCTAATGCAAAATACTTACAAGTAAAACACGAATTGAACGTGCAAAAGAAGCTAAGTACAACTGTTAGACCATTTAGTCAACAATTGTTTACTAGATTGTTTAATGGTTATATTTAGGGAAAGCGAAAGAGAAAGATAACGAGAATGTGTAACAGTAAATTGCAAAAGCAAAAATGACTAGAATGAAGAGTGCAAGAAATGTGAATCACTAAAAAGTAAATTGCAGAATGTAAATGATTGGAAAGTAAAGTGCAAGAAATGTAAATGACTGGAAAGTAAAGTCCAAGAAATGTAAATGACTGAAAAGTAAAGTGCAGAAACTTGAAGATTGTAAACGTAAAATAGAGCATGATGAAAATGTAAATTGAAATTGATTTAATATGAACCAAAATCGAAAAAGATGCATAAACTTAAAATGTAAATTGCATAAATGTAAGCGAACAAGAATTAAAGGGATTAACCTAAAAGAAAAGTGAAACCTAATTCACAAACATAATATAGGGACCAAAACCATGGTTCAATAATCTTCCACTTCGAATACAAGGGACATAAATCTTGGTTTCTTGTTAATGAAGAACACATAACCAATCGGTTTGTATGTTCTTAGAATTCTAAACTGAATTTTGAAGAGGAAAACACTAAAACAGAGCATCGTCTAACACGGCTATTAATACACTATTACCCAATTCTAGAATTAAATTCACTTCAAAGATAAAACGCAAAATGTAAATCAATACATAATGTAAAGAGAAAAGGAACCATGAGAGAATAAGAAGATAAACGAAGAACTTGGATAGAACTCGAATAGATAAAAACAATTGTTAACAAGAAATTAAAAGAAAATTGAAAACTAACTTCACTACTGTCACGCTTCTACCTCTAAGTGTTAGTATGTATGTAAATATATGTTTTCAACTAATATCTATTTATATAGTTTAAAAACTTTACAAATGGGTCGACATTGAATCGGGCCCACAAAACTAATCTAAAACTAACTAAACTAATTGTCTTTTGCTTCTCTTTGAATTCAGTTGATCGTCTAGTGCTTCGTTGACCACTGACTTTTGACCATCTAATGCTTTGTTTTGCAAATTTTAACTCTTCAAACTCAAGTTTCTCCATTCTTCATGGTATAAGTATCTTGATTAAAGCACCTCATGTCAAAGAACAACTGGAAAATGTCCTACAAAAGACCATAAGAAATTGTTAGATGATCTATGCAAAATTTAAGCTGTAAAAAGTAGTTTTTATTATGTTTTTGAAAAAATCCTAATTTCTTGCATAAAATAAAAGTCTACTTTAAAAACATAAAATAAGAACCAAAGAAACCTCTAAGAGATATAATTATCCTCTTAAAAACATGAACAAATCAAGTGTTATCAATATATTCATTCCCTATCAAACTCATCATTACGAGTAAAAATCTCTCATAAATGTTTATTATGAGTAGAAAACCTTCATAAATGTGTATGGAGAACAACCTTGAGTGACACTATCATATGGCATGTATATATAGGTACACCGAGTACACCTTGGTTAGTTAGGGAAAAACTTTAGCCCTTGATAAGGTCACAAAGCTTCAACCTATAAAATGGTTGTAAAAATGCAACTTCGAAAATAGTTACTTAAATTGAGCTTAATAAACACTAAAGCTCGTTCATCCATTTAGTTCATGTACACTTTATTTATGGATTCTGAGCTTGGGGACTTGTGTACTACCCAACTCTGCAATATTTAGAGATATATTACCCACCTCCGAATAACTCAAATATACATAATAAACTTGGTTATAATTGATCAAATGGAAAACGCTTGATAACTAACTCATCTTAACCACCTCTAGATACTTTAACCTAAGCCCAAAGACCTATAAATATACAATTGGTATCATAAGAATTATTCACTTAATTTTCTCCTTTATTACTTGTATTAATACTTTTAAAACTTTTTTAATTCTTACTAATTTGAACGTTAAAGAATCATTCAAAGGTAAATTTTCACTCAATATTTCTCAATAAATTTGGCAATCACTCTTAAGAGGAACCTAATGATGGGAAAAAATGCACGCGGAAGCAACACATATAATCACGAAATAACGCAAGAAAATAAACGATACAAGATTTAACGTGGTTCGATCGCCAACTTCAACCTACATCCACACGGGCAACTATTAGGTTTTATTTCATTCCTGTTGCACACCAATTACAAGTACAATGATCTCTTTAAATAGAAAATATAAAGGGGACACAATAATTAAGTCCACTTACTAAACATGGTGTCTAGTCAGCCCATTCCAATTAGTCCCGGCTTCATACCCAACAATCTCCCACTTGAAGCCACGGAACAATGTTCACCTGCGCTTCAACTGTGTACATACACTTCTGTAATCTGTCACTGGAACTCAATGTTCCACCACTAGTTGCCACCAGCCTTCTTAATCATTTTGAAGGCTTCGTTGAAACTCCCCTGAATTTCAACACATTAGTCATGACTGAAACTGCCACTGACCTGTTTTCTGTTCCTACCGGCTCCCACTTACACGAACTGCCGGATCCTGGAATAGCCTGAGAACAAACACTCTGCATACTCAACAAGAAATTTCCTGAAGATGTTTTAACAGCTGGAATACTAGTTCTCTTAACTCATTGTCGTCTTGGGACATCAACTGAAACATGATCCGTGCTCCCACTGCCACAAGTACCTCTAACTGGTATACTTGAACCTTTCTATGCTCGTTCATCATGAATCAGACCTGTGGCTCTGGGTTTCTCTCTTGTAAAGATAACCCCTCTTCTGCCCACGAGATTCAGTGAACTGGACTTTGTTTATCTTCTGAACTGGGACAATCACTCCCTCAGACGGTAATTCAACCATATACAACGAACCTTTCTTTCTTTCGCGAGCATGACAAGATTTCCCTTGACGACCTTCCATTGTTGATTTCCGAACTTCACTTCATGTCCCTATTCGTCCAACTGCCTAACAGAAATCAAACTTTTCGTCAAGCTTGGAACAACTCTGACATCCTTCAAAGTCCAGAAACTGACTGGCGTCTTTAACACTATGTCACCCATGCCCGTAACATCAAGAGTTCTATTGTCTGCTAGTCTTACCTTTCCAAAGTCCTCAATAACTAGATTCTGCAATGCTTCACTGTTGTGGATAACATGAAATGAAGCACCAGAATCCATGACCTAGGAATCCACATTGCTATTCGCGCAATAGACTAAGAGGTCCTCGTCCGCGAAGTCTTTTGGAATGTTGACTTATTTATCATTTGGGCATTGATTCCTAAAATGCCCCACCTCCTTGCAGTTCCAACATGTTACACTTGAGCCATCTCGAGTCTTTGACTGACTCCTTCTTTTGTTCTTGCTCCCACTATCTCTGATATCTTTCTTACCTCTGATGACATATAGCAATTCACTAGATAATTTCCCATAACTCCTTTTTCGAACATCTTCGCCAAGAATGAGATCACAAATCTTCTCAAAAGTGAATCCATCGGGTCCTGTTGAACTGGTAACTGCTGAACTGGTAACTGTTGTAATCGTTTCGAACCAACTGTCAGGCAAAGATGATAACAATTGTAAAGCTTGAACTTCATCATCGAACTTAATGTCCACTGACGCAAGTGTATCAAATTCATTTTAATGATGTGCTTAGTAACTGAACTGTCATAACTTCGTGCCGTAGCAAAAAACAACCAAACCCCGCGCCTAACACTGCACCGTCACTGCCGCACCAACAGCACCGGCGACAGCGCCCAGAACCAGCAGCCAACCTGCAGAACTCACGCGCAACCACCCGCGTCACTAGACACCGCTGTCACACTGCACTCCGTGCCGTCTCAGACCAGCGCACCTGTAGAACGCACGCGCAACCCTGTGTCTTCCGTCACTGCCATCGTATTGCACCTCTGTGCCGTCTCGTTCACCGCAAGCACCTGCACCTGTTCGCTATGAAATGCGATTCACCATCTCCCCGCGAAACCCTAGCTTTGGGACATTGCTGCTGCCCCAACGAAACCCTAGCTTTGGGACGCTGCGCTGCCGCTGCGAAACCCTAGCTTTGGGACGCTGCTGCCGCCCCTGCGAAACCCTAGCTTTGGAACGCTATTGCTGCCTCTGCGAAACCCTAGCTTTGGGACACCGTTGCAGCCGTAATTTTTACGTCTCGTAGATTAATTTCTGCTGATCGGATCTCTAGTGCGTAAACGAACCAAGCTCTGATGTCACTTGATGGGAAAAACACGCATGCGGAAGCAACACATAGTCACGGAACAACGCAAGAAAATAAACGACACAAGATTTAACGTGGTTCGGTTGCCAACTACCGCCTACATCCACACGGACAATTATTAGATTTTATTTCATTCTTGTTGCACACCAATTACAAGTACAATGATATTTTTAAATAGAAAATATAAAGAGGACACAATGATTAGACTCACTCACTAAACATGGTGTCTAGTCAGTTCAACCTAATTGGTCTTGGCTTCATACCCAACACCTAACTCTACTCCTACTTATGCTATGTTAAAGGTTCCTCAAATCAAATTCAGGAGTTATCGCTCTCTCTTGATAATAACAATATAAAATCCTTAAATGAAAGTAAGTTTAGTCATAAAATTTGAACTAGTTTAACAATCAACGAGATCTATGAGTAGTCTCTTCACATGTGATTGACTCATGAAATGAGCAACTATACTTGAAACATATAAAAATCATCTATTCGGCTCGTCCAACTAAAGTTTTGAATTAATCTTAACTTGATTGAAGTTGATTAAAGATAAATCTCGTACATTCAACGAAATAATGGAGTAAATAAGGAAAATAATTAAATGAATTTGCTCCATTGAGGACTTGGCAAAACATTAAAATAGTATATATATATATATATATATATATATATATTTTAAATTGTCTGTTTGTGTACTTTAAGAAAAATTTAAATAGATAAGTTGTGCTTAGAACAATTATTTCAGAAAGAATAGACATGCTTTGAAGCATGATTTTACTTTTTTCATTTAATCTTTTTTTATCAAAATCGTGATTTTGTAACACAATTAGTTATCTATTTATTTTTTAAAATTTTTGATAAATTAATGTGAATTCAAATAAGTCATAAAACTTTGGTCGAGTTATATAATGACTCAACGGACAATTTTAACCTAATTTAAAATTAAGTATTTTTTAAAGATAATTCTGAATAAAATAAATAAATAAAATTATTATTTTTTAATAAAATAAAGTTCAAATTGAAGTTGCTAAAGGGTTTAGTGAAATGATAATTTTCTCTTTTTTTATTTTTTTATTTTTTTTTTATTCACACTCTTTTTTTTTTTTTAATTCTAGAGTTCGAAATTATGCAATTTTGCTCAAAACTAATTCTAGAATTAAAAATTAATGAAAATGCAGGAAGAAAATATGGAGGTGGATAAAGAAATTACGCACTTATTTTACATATAAAGTTGAATAAAATCCAAACTATTTAACCGGCAAACTTTCTTAATAACAAAATGTTCTTGTGATTTTCAAAGGCCGGCAATTTAATTAGCTCCACTTTCTTGTCAGAATCTAATTGGATTTGTGGTATTAGCTAAACTCTTTCTGGGTTCCCCATGAATACATTTCTACTGATGTGACTCCTTCACAATTCAGATATATTAGTAGTTAATAAAAACCACAAAATCCTTTTGCTTCTTACATATGTAATAAATAAATATTATAATTATCACTGTATAATCCAACAAAAAATATTTTTAAAAAAATATTTTTAAATTATACTGGTAGGTTTCTCACGATCGAGTTGTAGTCTCAATATTCGGTCTAATTTGACCGACATCCGAAAAAATCATTAAGTCTAAGTAAGATTAGTGAAGTTAATCAACAATTAAGAGTTATGTAATGCACATCTAAACATGATCCAACTCCCTAACCTGACCCAATAAGAAATGGTTCATGATAATCATATAAATAGGCACAGATCCCAAAAATCAAATACGTTATTATACAGTACTCAGAACACCGAATGTCGAATACCAAAATTTTTACTTTAACGTTGGAGTGTCTTTTGCAGGTATCATCCGAGTCTGGAGATTGCGAGGACGAGAAATAAAAGGACGAAAGAAGAGCAAAAAGTTCATTTAAAGAGAAAGAAAAATAACGTGAACTGACCGATCGATTAATAACTTGAATCGTTCTTTTGATTCCAACATATTTTCATATATATTTTTATATTATATTTTATACTACGAATTTGTTTTAGTTTAAATTTTAGACCATATAAATTGTAGTAAGAAAAATATAAGAATAGATTTTTGTGGTGTTTTTTTGTTGTGTGTTTGTTATATAATAAACAAATTTTCAACATAGTGTATTATTAAACAAGTTCTCATATATTTTATTTTGAATAAATGAGTACTTTAATTAGGAAAGTTATATCACTATAGAATATATAAGACGCTGCATCTTTTTTATTTATTTATTGTTTTAAGTTTCGTGACACCAATCTTGATAATAAGACCCTACAGAGACCTTCACACCAAATGGGAAGTTCAGTGTCAATTCCGAAGCTCCGAAAAGGAGTGTGGAGCGACCGAAATGACGAAAACACCCTCAGCATCATGAATAATCCCATTTTTCTGCATGCACTTGGCATGAACGCTGCACCTTCCAACATTCACCTCTCTCCTTCTTCTTAATTACCAACACGTTACACTCTTCGTCTTCATCAATCCCAAAACCCTGTTTCTCCAAAAAAAAATTCATACAAAAACAAAAATTAAAAAAAAACAGTTTTCGAGAATTCAGAAAAGGATGAACCAAATTCCGTGGGGAACCGTAGGGGTGGTGGTTGCGTGGTACAGTTCCAACATCGGTGTGCTCCTTCTCAACAAGTACTTGCTCAGCAGCTACGGCTTCCGGTTCCCGGTTTTCCTCACCACCTGTCACATGCTGTTGTGTTCGCTTCTCAGCTACGTTATTTCCGTAACGGACATGGTTCCGTTGCAGACCCTCCGCTCCCAGACTCAGTTCTGGAAGATCGTCGCTCTCAGCGTCGTTTTCTCCTTCTCCGTCGTTTGCGGCAACGTTTCGCTCAGGTTCATTCCGGTGTCGTTTAACCAGGCCATCGGCGCCACCACCCCCTTCTTCACCGCTGTCTTCGCCTACGCCGTCACCACCAAGAGAGAAGCCTGGGTAACGTACGCCACGCTCTTGCCTGTTGTAACAGGGGTCATCATTGCCAGTGGGGTAATCACTTTTCCTCTTCGACTTTTTATTTGTTTTTTGGATTTTGAATTCGATTCCCAACTTTTTCAATACACAAAGCAGTTAATTTATTCTGTTAAAAATTGTGGGATGTTCTGAAGATTATAAAAAACAGTTCAGAAAGGGGAGATAAAAGTATACGTTTTGGTGTAAGAGAAATTTGGTATTGCTTTTAAATTGGAAAATAAAATAGAGTGAGGTTCTGTTTGCTTTTGCGTTAGTGTGCATATATGTCTAAGTTCAGAGAAATTTTATGGGAGTTTGAGAAATTTAAGGGCTTAGAAGATACTGTAATGGAGAAATTTTCGCTTTCTTCTGTATACCAGCTTAACAACTTTTTTCAATTTATTGGGCTAAAAACTTATTGACCAAAAGACTCTTCGATGAATAAATTATAGAAGAGTTTGAGAGTTTCAAGTGAAAATATAATAGAAAATTCTCGAAAACTTTAGATAATAAAATATTAAAGAAATAAAATGAAAGTTAAATAAATTTTATCGAACAGAAATAAAAAGAAATAAGGAGAAAGTTATTCCTTGTGAAAGTGTATATATGAACATAAAGTTTCACTTTGGATAGAACCGGAAAGATGAACATATAATGTTTTTTCGTCTGGATTCTCAACATTTTCTTCTGCCCTTTCTATTTCATTTCTGGCCTTGCAAATGAAGCTTTAGTTTCTCTGTCTTCCTTTAATATTGGAGTTGGCACTTGGAAAGTCAACAAATGTTTCACTCATTGGCATAACGCATGTAGCCTCATCTTGCCTCATCTTGAATTCATGAACTAATATAAATTGAAAATGCTAGATAACATAAAGTTTCTATTTTGTGTAGCTGTTTCCAATTTCCATGCGTATGTGTTTGTTAAAAAAACAAAACAGAACATTTTGAAATTTCATGGGTTCTATAGAACAAGCTTTGTGTGTATTGAGTTAAACATGGCTACGCTTGCATGAATTAGAAGGAGGAGAACTGAAGAGAATTTGATCTCTATCTTTAAAAAATTCTGGTTTAGATTGAGGTGTTTGGAAAAGTAACACATTGCTACTTTCCTATACGCATAACAACTACCAAGCTAATGGAAAATGAACTCTTCTTATCCTCTCTTTTCTTTGACCACGCTTTTTTCTGCAATTTACCTCCGAGTTCCAAAATGTTGTAAACTTTGCGGGTACCATTTGCATTATTAATTCATGTTACGATGTGAAATTCATTCTCGACATTTTTTTTTTGTTTTGACAAGTTTAGATACTTGAGAGTTACTTTTAGAACTGGCTTTGTCAGAACTGAGCTTATTTCAATTATTTTGTCTATGAATTTGCGTTCATAACCAGAGTAATCAGTTGGTTTTGTTGTTGAGATTACTTTGAGCACACATTTCCTTCACATTCACTGGTTTGAAATCGCTTCTATGAAACCTCAAAACAAAGGGTACCGAACCCAGATGTCAGTGCAATGAGGGTGAAATTCTTAGTTGCCGTTTCCGGGGGATTCTAGTGAATGCAGGCTTAGCAAACACCTTGAGCTCAGTATTACAACAGGAACATATGTTTCATAACTGACAGTCCATATTTACCCCTTTTTCCTACATCAATTTCTTCAAGCCACCTATTTTCTTCTTATTTCTTAATCTTAAACAATTGCTGACATTACTTGTTTTCTTATTTCTCCAAGAATCAATTTCTTTATTCCCAATCTCACATTTAACACTTATCTTGCAGGGTGAACCAAGTTTTCATCTGTTTGGATTTGTAATATGCGTTTCATCTACCGCTGCCAGAGCATTTAAATCAGTGCTTCAAGATATTTTGTTGTCCTCAGAGGGGTAATGATTTTATCTGCTTTTTTCTTATTTTCGCTAGCTGATTGATACAAGGAACTTCTAGGTTCTGAATTGCTCCAAGTGCTACTGTTCTATACTTCTGTTGTAAACCAACATAAAAATTACTTCGATGACTTTCAGAGAAAAGTTGAATTCTATGAACCTGCTGCTTTATATGGCACCTATAGCTGTGATGGTCTTACTTCCTGCGACATTGCTTATGGAGGGAAATGTGATTGGGATCACAATAGATCTTGCCAGAAAGGATATAAGAATATTTTGGTATCTGCTTCTCAGTTCTTCTCTTGCATATTTTGTGAATCTGACTAATTTTTTGGTGACCAAACATACAAGTGCGCTAACCCTTCAGGTATGTCCTAATGCAATAGATCCTATATTTTTCTCATGGAAATAACTTGACAGATTAAGAACATTTTTCAACATATTACCTGCATTTCACATACTAAATTCAAAAAATGAAGCCAACAACATTTGTTGAGCATTCTTCTGAAAACGTTTCATTGCTCTGTATTTGAACAGACCACAAGAATTTATCTTATAGTTTTCTTGGTATTTGGAAATGAACAACTATATATATGATGTATATATATGGCATAAAGTGAATCTGAATGACACTCTTAAATCTTTTCAGGTTTTGGGGAATGCAAAGGGAGCAGTTGCTGTGGTTGTCTCAATTTTGATATTCAAAAACCCCATTTCAATGGTGGGAATGTTTGGCTATGCACTCACTGTCATTGGAGTTATATTGTACAGTGAAACCAAGAAGAGGTATAGCAAAAATTAGTAAAATTAACTAGATTACTAAAAGCAGAGTGTGATTTACCAAAAGCGAGAGGATCAACACGTTGTGTATATAATGATGAGCTTGCAGCAACCATTTTAAACATAAACAAGTTTTTTTTCACTCCATATTTGATTCATTGCAAGCATTGGGGGAGTGAGTTGTCACACTCCCCATAAACTTTTTTATGTGGACTTTGAGCTTGATGCCTAGTTAGACATTTTTAATTTGTTTTGCTTTTAGTTCCTTCAATCACTGCAATTTCTTTTTTTCACAACATTTTAAAAGGAACTCCAATAGTTTAGTTAGAGACTATATGCAAGTTTTATACTTATATTGTACTTATTAAATTTTGGGCAAATGTTAACAATAATTTCTTTGTAGTTTTGTACCAAAAGAACTGTAGTTTAACATTTTTCACACAAATTAAAAGAAATAATAAATACTAGTAAAAAAATAGGGGTTATCCCATTTGTAGGTACACATCTTTTTATGATAATAAAGTAAAAATGAATTTAGTTACATTTTTCTATAAAACTATTAATAATTACTAAAATATAAAAAGTAAAATTATAATAAAATATTTATTAAACAGTTAAATTATTATTGATAATCATTACCATTATCTGTTATTTAATTTAATATGTAGAAACTGCTATCATAATTTAAGTGTATCTCTTTATTAATTTTTATTAATATAACTTCAATTTCAATAGATAAGTTATTTTATCTGCAACGTATATAAACATTCATGTAATTTACTTGAAAATAATTAGAAATACCAAAATTGCATTTCATTAAAAACTGAAAAATTGTAATTATTTTGGGATCAAGATAAATATATTAAGAGTATTGGCTGTAACCAATAAGATAATAATAAATGCTTTAAAATATTCTACAAATCAATGTTATAATATTTCTTCAGAATTAAATATTAATATCTTTTAATTTAAAATAACAGTTTCAATGTAAAAAAAATCCATTTCTTAGAAAAAAAAAATAGTTAGAATTAAAATAAAAATATATAAGGATTATTTATAAAAAAAATTATTCTGATCCGTGTCACAAAACAAAATTCTATTAAACTCGTTTTTAAGGGAAAACTAACAATTACAAGATTCAATTTAAATATATCTATAATACTAATGTCTCATTAAAATTATATATAAATCCAAATTAAAAAGAAATGGAAATTTAAGTATTTTACCACAAATATGTTGCAACGGATTACAGTATTTAAAAATATCATTGTATTGACTATTTTAATATTTATAATGATTAAAAAATCATTTATAAAGTACATTTTTTATAAAATAGGGAGATATAGGTATGTTATCCTATAACACAATGTTAGTTTTCTTACAAGAATCTCTATCTATCGATGCACAATTGAGATTATTCTTTCAACTTACATAAATTATTAAATGAGAAATATCATTTTTATTCAATAATATATATATATATATATATATATATATATATATATATATATATTCGTATTGCAATGTGGAGTATCTCTAAATGGATTGTTGGAAGAGTGAAATTCTTTTCTTGATATTACCCATTCAATTGTAAATCTTCTTTGATATTCTTGAATTATATTTTTCAAATAAAAATACTAGAATTAAATGATTTTGGAAAGAACTTAAATGGTATTACATTGTAAAGTTTTCAAAAAACAAAGTGATAACTGTCGTAATTCAGTAATATTTCATATAAAAAGATAGACACTTATGGACTTTAATTGATAAAATAGTTATAATTCAACTTCTAATGGAGGACCTTTTTACATAATTTTGGATTATAAAATGAATATGAATGTTTTATTTCTAAATTTGTGTTAATTTCAGGAATGTAGGGGAAAATGGAGATAAAAGGGCTAAAGGAGAAGGGACAAGTTAAAGACAAGATGAAAAAACAAAGTTGGAACATTGAAAACTCGTCCAAGCAAGATCACTCCAGAGGAACTTGCCTAAGGCTTGCTTAAGCGAGTTCACTCTAGTGAAGTTGGGTTTTTTCTCATAAAACTCACTTAACCGAGATGTCACTTAGCCCAAGCCCAATTAGGTTAAATAGAAGGCGTGAGACATAACCCTAGATATAATTGGTAGAATATGGAGAGATAGAAAACCCTAGAGGAGGCAGCCATCAAGGAGAAACATTTTGGTTCTTTTTTTCTTGCTTTTCATGCTTGCAATGGCCAATATGAGTAGCTAATTCTTTCCTTTGAGATTGGAAGTAATTTGTTCAAACTGTTATGTATTGAGGTGATATTTATTTATAATATTTAGTTTTTGATTGATGATTGGTAGTATCATTTTATTCTCAAAGCTTGAAACTATTCATAATTTTGATCCTTAGATTTGACTAGAAAGTAATTCTAAGTATCTGACCTAAATGATAATGCTTAACATATTTAAATTATATGAATAGATTTGAAATGTTAATTGCTTTATAACATCTACTCGTAATGTTGAGGAGTTTTTATAAATATGCGAGGAATCGATATTTAGGAGACTCTTTTAATAATTTTATATGTGAGGAATCGATATGAATGATTTTTATATGTGCATCAATTTCAATCAAAATGGAATTTTATATGCTTTTATTCATTGAAACTACAGATGAGTAAGAAGAATTAACTTCATTCCCAATTTTCCCAATTGATTCATCCAAATCATTTACTTTTCTCTTATTTAATTTTCATGCAAACTTATGTCAATATCTTTCAAATCAAATTATTGTACATTATACTTAGTGAATGATATTGTTAGGATTTTAAATAATTGTTCCTTATGGATAAATTATTACTTCTGACTCGGTACACTTGTCGTAAAAGAGTCAACACAAAGCATGAATATTTTTAATATCAAAGAGTTTTTCAAAATATGATTAGTGGAATAATATCCAGGATAATATAATTATGCTTCAACATCTTGATTTATTATTAACTTGTGTTTTAAATTTGAAATATATGATAATAGAAAAACATTTTATAAACCAGAAATATTGAAAGAGATTTTTTCTGTGATACCCATGATTTAATTTTTAAATTATGTTGTACTAATACTTATTTTGTTCCCAAAAACTATCAAAGGGACTTAAAGACGCATATAGAGCCGGAAGTCAAAGTTTCCTTTCTCAGTGTCTGATAGGAAAATGAAGAAGCTAACAAGCGATATTTGCGCCAATCAAGAGTCAAGCTATATCAAGAGGATTCAAACAAAGGAATACAACAAACAAAATATTCTGAAGATCCTTCAAGAGAAGAAATTGCATTAAAGATGCACATCAGAACATTCCTATTTTAGCGTCTAATATGAAAAAGAAGATGAACAATGAAGAATTGGAAATATCCAAGTCCATAGATATTCAAAGTTCAACGAATAGGGTTCATACATATAGAGAAAGTATTTGAAAATCAAATATATGTTAAAGACACAGAAGATCCCATCAAATCCAACATTTCAATATTGAGCGTCTAGCACGAGGAGATTCACAGCCGACGACAAGGCTACCATTTTGGGATTGTGTGAACTCATAAATTGTCCTTAGACAATAGGGTGGTTGTGATGCGCGAGACAGTGCGATCAAACATGGCAACGAACGTGAACCTCAACACCTTTTATCTAGTGGGGATATCTGTGGCCATTGGGGTTGCAGTTTGGCTCGAGATTGGGTTTTGTGAGATTTGGCTAAGCCTATTGTCAACCCAGGTTTGTTGTACGAGCCTAATACATTATATGATTGGGACAACTGATTGGGAGTATCAGGCCTATCGAGCCAAATTGTTGACTGCCCTTGATGACTTTGTGAATGGATCAGATGGACAAAAAGAACCGTCACTACAAGAAATTATTTATTCACATACCGATTATTACATACGGATTCAGATCCGCATGTAAAGTGAACGTTACATACAAATATTTACATACATATTTAATTCAGTATATAAATAGACATTACATATAGATTTTTTCCGTGTGTAAGCCAAAAATGAATAAGGATTTAATAAAATATATAATTTGAAATGTAAAAATATTCCATAGTTGATATTAGACAAACTAATAAATTAGAAACCCATTATTACATGGTTAATAAATTACATAGCTAATAAGAAGAGTATAATTTAAAAATTCATATACTAAAATTCATAATATTAAAACTTCATTAAAAATTTGTAAAATATAAAAGATTAAAAATAAAATAAAATTGGTCTTTTGATGATCTCAAAATTAAATCCAAAGTTCAAAAATTAATAATATATAAATTACATTTTTAAATAAGAGGATTTTTTCATCTGAGTATGCAGTAGTAAAAAGGTTAGTAAAAAGGTTAAGGCTAATTTTTTTTAGTTCCGAAAAATATATTTTACTATAATTTTCTTCTATCGGACAACAACTTAGAAGTGGATCCACCAATCATAATAAATATAAGAAGTCAAATAATGGTTTGGTTATATTGAAAAAGAAAAGAAAATTAAATTAAAAATAGTTTATAGAAGTATTTATTTTTTGCAGAAAAAAAAATATGAGTACAAAATATTTATTAGGATCTAAAAGGGTAAAAAAAAAATTGTGGTAGAAAAATGAAAATTTGAAGTTGATGTGAAAAGGAAGGGAGATGCGAGGAAGGCTGAATAAGGAAGGAAAGATTGAATAGAAGAGAGACATGTGTAATAGTTATCTACAACAATTTTACATACATATTTTTTTTCGTATATAATCCGTATGTAAATATGTTTTATATATGAATTTATTGTCTTACATACGGATTGATGTTGTATGTAATATCAAATTTTCTTATAGGGCGTTGATTGGTGTAGTGGACACTTGCTAATGATGACGAATATTGATTGACTGTGTAGTATTATTTTCTTTTTGTAACTTTTATATTGTTAGATGAAATTTGTGAGATACAATTAATTATTTTTTACAACACTGATGTTTTAACTCAATGAGAAATGAATACTATTTAATTAAGGATAAATGAGATGGTGATTATTCTCTCGTTTTCAATATGAATATCTATTAATATTATAATTAAACAAAACATTGAAGCATTTTCTTAATCAAAATGATTTATTAGAATCATTATAGGTTTGGTAAATAATTAAGAAACATATAGAAATCATTATGGACCATAAAGATTGATTTTATAAACTTCCTGGCACAATAGACGAATATTGGATTGTCTAATGTGAAGACCATGATCAGACTATCCAATGCATTGATGGTTTTAAGATCGTCTAACATATTTTCTCTTGAGGTGGTTTAGTAAGTTGAGCATAATTGTGACCATCTAACAAGTATAATATAAAAAGACTGCCTAACATGTTTAACACATAAAGATCGTCTAGCAAAGTGAGACGTTCTAGTAGGTTAATCAATGTAAGACCATCTAGCATGTTAAAATTGTAGACTTTAACTTAACTCCTTTGAAAATGTAACGAGTTTAACTCTGAGGACTGACTAACAATTATAATACTGCAATATTATTTAACAGGTTTAATCTCAATAGATTGTCTAATGTATTTCATTCCAATTTTGCACATGAAGTAACTTTGTTATAAGCTTTAACGCGCCTTATAGTGTTTGTGGTCATCAAAACCTTCATAGATGTGTTTATCCTCATAAGATCATCTAGTGGGGTATTAAATCGTCTAACAGTGACTAGATCGTCCAGTGCCTTAACAATGATCTCTTGGATGAAGAACTAAAGTTGCATTCTAGTCTAACTATTTGTCTAGTACGGTGTGCACCTCTACCATGTTTTGATGAAAAAGACTATGTAACCTACGGAGATAAGTATTATCAACTATCAAGGGTATTTCATAAAGTAGTAAAAGGTAATTAATGCTGCATGAGGTGCTTGAAACTCTATAAAAGTCTTTTGTGCCCCCAAAAAGCTTCATGAAGAACAATGCGCGTGTTCTTGTAGCAAACTAGGAGGTAGGGTTTATTCTTGTAATCGTTAAAATATGTAATCCCTCCCTAATGAGCAAAACATGTGATATGTTGATCACATCATTAGACAATCTTTTGTCTTTGCCAAGAGTGACTAGGTTTAAATAATATTCGGTCTTAGCCAAGAATGGTTGGGTTCAAAGAATACTTGGTTTTAGTCAAGAGTCACCAGTACAAAAATAGGAAACAATGACAACTTATTATGACGGGTGTAATCCACATGTCATAAAAAATGGTGCGGTGACATTTTGTAATAAATATAACATTTATTATATCAGTTGAAATTAGAACTGACATAGTAAGTATCTATTATGTCTGTTTAGTATAAAACCATCATATTAAGTTATTTACTTTGTCAGTTCTAGTTCCACCTGTCATGAAATGTTGCAGTGACATTTTTATAAGAACTTAGATTTATTATGTTAGTTCTACTATGTCTGTTCAGTGTAGAACCATCATAGTAAGTTATTTACTATGTCAATTTTAGTTTTAAATTCAACTGACATAGTAAGTCTTTTCTATGTAAATCTTTACACTCACTCTTCTTTGTTTTCTCCTCTCTATCATTAAAATCTTCACCATTGTTTTCAAATCCTACTTTAGAATTCTTGTCACTCTACTCGATCATGCTACACCATTTGTGGTTATCACCGTGGTTTGTGCTTGATTTGTACCTTCTTCTCAATTGTTCGCAATTCGTGGCTCCTTCTCGTGCTTTTGTGGTTCATCGTGATTTGTGATGAGGTTTGTGCCCACCATCACTATTTCCTCCAAGTATCATTATCTATTTTGCTTGGATTATTCAAGGCACTGTATTACCATCTATTTTGTTGTCCCGGTTGTTCTGGTTATTCACTTCGTCACGTTACTCTGTGAGAAGAAGCTGACTGGAAAGAGCAAAAAGCAAAGAAAGAAAGAATGAATGAAAGTTAAAAAGTGTATTTGATTGATATAAATATTGATACACTGCTTCAACGTTTTCGCATTGATCTATCGTTGATTCTTTGGTGTTCGTCATGACAGAGTGTGTTTCTTAGGAATTGGGATCTCGATTGGGTCATGATTTATTTTAGTTGATTTTATATTATTTATACTTTGATTAAGTTAATGTTCAATTGAGACTTGGAGAATAAGATCATGTTGTTTGATTTGTCTCAAAATGATTTCAAGTACCCTAACTTCTTCAAATTTCAATTGTTTGTTGTAGGATTCTAGAAAATTTGTATATTTGGAAATGCCTTCTTTTGTTCAATTAGGGATTTTTGATGGAAAAAAAAATAAAGAATCGTTTTTTTATGGCATTTACATAATTGTGACTGTATCTGTTAGGTGTGAATGGCTTGAACTGTAATGATCTAAAAATTTAAATGTTCCCCGAATATCTTACTTATCTAAAATGAAAAGGTCATATAATAGAAAATTCATAGTAGTCAGACCTCGGACGTCGCCAAGAGGTCTAAGGTCAGCATGGTAGCGGTCGGTCGGTGGTCAGTATGGTAGCGGTCGGTCGGTGGACCATAGTGGGTTCCAGAAATCACATGTATCAAGGTGTGATTTGAACCTTAGATGCGCCATGCATGCAGAATAACTGCGGAACTTTATGCTTGGGCATAAGAGATTGTCCTTAGTGTTGCATGCATTGGCATGAGGGGAGTTGGTACCGACTTTTCCTTGGGCAGGAGAAGCTCCCGACGTCACCGAGTCATGTGGGAGTGATACCACAAACTTAGAGTAGTGGGAGGACGAGCCCTCAGCAGGGTGTGACGATGTGGCATCGGTCACCAGAGTGAGGCGATGTGTCCTCGCCACACACAAGGGCGATGAGAGATCGCCAAGATGAGAGATCGCCAGGACAAGAGACACACGGTCATCGCCAGGATGAGGGACGCATTGGTCGTCTGTCAGGATGAGACATCGGTCGTCTGCCAGGGTGAGACATCGATCGTTTGCCAGGGTGAGACATTGGTCGTCTGCCAGGGTGAGACATCGGTCGTCTGCTAGGATGAGAGACACATCAGTCATCGGTGGATAGTTGAGAAGCAATCAGTCATCGGTGGCTGGTCATTGGGGGTCCTGTTACACGCAGATAAGCTGGGACCCAGGCGCCCCGCGAGGGCGTTCTGCATGCGCGACACGTAGACAGTAAGGGCGCCCAGAGTCGTTGGCGTCAGAGTTTTGGTAGGGCAGGTAACCCAGAGTTGGTGCGCGTAGAGACACCACGTGGCCATCCTGTCAGAGGAAACTTGCACGCAAAAGTTCTCCCAGAGAGTGGGTGATGGCTGCGAAGATTTATGGACGGTCCTCTGAGGGATTAAGTTCATTTCGGTTTCCCTTCTACCTTTTCCTCCTTCACTCTATGACGCGGCCACCCTCCCTCGCCAGTTAACGATCGACGGCCTGCCATTGGACTCCTGGGGAAGTTACTCTGCAAGTTTTCTGATCAAAGCCTTAAAACAGAGTAAGTCGTTTTGCTCTGTTCTTCGAGTCGATTCTGAACTTGAGAGGGTTGCCTCTGCATAGGCTTTGCATGCGACTCTTTTAGCTTCAGAAATCGTCTCTGTTAATGCAGAAAATGAGTAATCTCGTTAGATTTGTGATCAAGACTCTATGGTGCAGGTTAGGATATCCTTAGGTCTTTTCGGTGGGTTTGGAGCTTAGTGAGATTTTACTCAAGTCCAGGTAAGGGAAGCTAGTTTTATTTTCAATAAAAACCTTAGGCTAGAAGATTCTGAAGTTGGGGGTGACGTGGTCACCAGTTTCAAATTGTTTTGCGCGATACTCTGTTTTGTGTATATCGGAATCTGTTTGAGATTGAAATGTGAAATGTATATGATTTTCAAAATTCTAGACTTTGGTGTGATGGGATTTTTGTGATTTGGATTGTTTAGAAAAGGTTTAAAATATGTTATGATTGACTGGTTCATTTACGTGTTGTATGATATGCTGATTGATGTGAAAGTGTGATCAAAGCATAGTATTTTCAGGAAAGGAAATACCGTGTTGAGATGGTTATTAGGGTGTTTTGATCTGTGAGTATCCTGTGAATGAGATGATCCTGACTCTACTGATATAATGGAATCACATAGATGAAGTTATTCAGTTGGTGAGAGTCGAAGGAGGTCCATTTGGCTGAGTCTGAGGTTCGAAGGAACTGATCAGAGCAGATCAAATGGATTTACCCTATCATATGAAATGAGGAGACATTGAGATGAGTATGCGCATGGCTGTGTGGATTTCACAGCGGGTAATATGACAGGTGCAGGTCTTTGGATGCTAAGTTCAAAGCACGAGTCTTCCGGAAGTAGAGTCAAGTGTCTATATTTGTGAGTCAGTAGAAATCTGACAAGAGTAATGTGGAAATTGAATATGATAGACACTTGAGGAAATTTTGAAGTGTGTAAAAAAGAAAAATGATGGTTTATGATGATATTAAGTTTCATATTTAAAGTTTTTAAAATATCTAGCTTACCCTGTGTTTTGTTTTGTGCTTGTTTTTTTTAAATCTGTGATGATCGTGTTAATTTACACGGGAGCAGATAAGGTTGCAGGTGGCAGAGCTCCTCAGTGAGCGTGTTGGAGGATGAGATAGATTTAGTTTTAAATGTTTTCCTTCGGTTGTTTTAAAACTTTTTGATGGATATGTATTAAAACCCCTAGAAGAAGGATGTTCTTTTGAAATATAATGTATGGGATGGATGTATTTTATTATATATACATATGTTAATTTGATATTATTGTTCTACCGCTATGTTATTATATATGTATGAGTAGAAAATTCTGGACTGTTACATGAACCATAGATTGATATGGGTTCTTCATAAATATATAAAATAGATAAAATGCATGTTACTCTGTTAAAATATTATAATGTTGTAGTTGCTGTAAAAAGTTATGGTGCTCTATGCTATTTATGATCAGTGAAGTAATTGAATTATTTTGTTTGTTCTTCACACCTCTGTTGCAGGAGATAGAATTATTTTTTTTATGAATAATTAGAGTTTTCTTGATTATTATCCAATGCTCTCTGATACACTTTATACTAACCATAAAGTATTACTCGTGTTTTTGTTATATTTTTTCAGATTGAATATGGTATATTTATTTTTTAAAGCTTTTACGGTAATCACACTTATATAAATACCCATTATAATAATTTACAAATAATTAAAGATTTTAATGTAAAATATGCAAAGAATGTCAATTTTATATATTAAAACAATCAGAGGATTTTCTAATAATATCTAAGAAGGAAACGAATAAAAAAAAAAACTGTGAAGATATAAAAGAGAACCTATAGAGAGTATATTTTAATTAATTCATTGTGAATGCAATTTTTTTTGTTTGTTTTTTTACCATAGGAGAAATGTTTAAGAATGGGTGGTGTTCCATTCCAGTTGAGAAAGTTTCCAAGTTTAAATGAGACCCAATTCACTCTTAGAGTTCACTTTTCATTTTCTAAAATACAAAAACCGAATGGAGACCTTCTCAATATACATTGTTATATTATAAATGTTTCAAAATATATAAAAAGTAAAAAATTAATTTTATCTTTTTTATTTTTAAAAATGAATTTTAGAAACAAAATCACGAAAAAATCATCAAATACAAAAACATAGAGTAGTTCTGATGCAATTGTAGATTTTTAGAAATGAAACTAAAATTGGTGATGATGTTAGTAGATAGTCCAAATAGTGAAAGTTTGGATGATTTATTTTAATTATTTATATTTTGTTTATATTTTTTATTTGTAGTATGCACATTAATGACAATTATATGCAGATATTACTGATTCACATAGAGGTAATCAAAATTTATTATTTAAGTGTAAATTTTATTTTTTATTGACTAAGTTAATTTTTTTTAGTTATTCAAGAATTTATTTTCATTGAAGGATAACGACATAGAAGATATTAGAATGCACTAGGCTTTATTTTGTTAAATGTTTATGATAAATTGTAAAATTCTTTAGTTTATTTAAATATACAACTAAATGTTATATTTTATCATTTTGTACAATGTTTATTGGATAATACAATTTATTTATCAATGAATTAGTTTGTCAATAAATTTACATTGTTATATGTAGATGAATGATAATATTAATTAATGGAGAAAATTTGGTTAAACAAATTGATTTTTAAAAAAATACTAATTTACTATGATGGTTAGTGTAATAAGTAACATAAAAAAATTGACTTACTATAATGGTTGTGGTGCTACATGTTATAATAAGTCATATTTTCTATGTGTGTTATGCAAATACCTTTAATAGAAAGTGACTTACTGTGACGTTGGAGTTCCAATCATCATAAAATATATTGTACAACTATCAAATTTTACATTAATTTTGTACATTCTATGATGGTTTAAACAGCCAATATAATACACTTGACTTATTATGACTGTTTTTTAACTAACATAAAAAGTATAAAGTTTCTATGTCATCTGTATTTATGTCGCTTGTAAAACCATCTTAAAAAACCTTGTAAAATCGTCATAAAAAGTCTCGTTTGTACTAGTGAGTGGCTAAGTCAAAGAATACTCAGTTTTAACCAATAGTGGATAGGTCCAAAGAATATTTGGTTTTATCGAGAAGTAGTTAGGTCCAAAGAATACTCAGTTCTAGCCAAGATGGTTGGGTTCAAAGAATACTCAGTTTTATTCATGAGTGAGTGTAGTTTAAACAATACTCAAGGGATTAACTAGGAGAGGCTACGAGTCCAAACAATACTTAAGGAGTTAGTCATGAATGACAATGTGCCAATAAATATTGGTGTTGTATTTCACAAAATTAGTCTATTTATTGAAAATAAGATATAATATGTTGTATCAGACGAACTAGTGTAAAAATATAGTGTGTATTTCTTTTTCTCTTTTATCTCTTTTACTTTGTATATTTTTATTATTTGTACTAATCTAAAGGGAAAGTCGTTACAAAAATTAGTTAAATTTTTTTTTTTAAACAAGTAAATCCATTAAATTTAAAGTTATCTTTGACACATCATCAAACGCAACGTGTACACAAACGCACACAAACTATACTATGACTTTCAAATATAACACTTAAAAAAGAATTAAATTATTTTTAAAATCATAATTTAACTTTCTATTTATTTTTGAGTTTTTATTGTTTCTACAATATCTTTTGAAAACAAAACTATTATGTCACTAAATTTTAAAATAGACCATAGATGATTGATTTTAATTAGTTATTTTCTTTTTTTCTAGCAAGTGCTTTTCGCAGTTCTAATTTTGATTTTGAAAATTTCTTATAGATAAATTAAATTTAAATTGTCATAGAATGTTAGGTAGAGAAGAATAATGTTAGGTGATAGCATAAGAGACACATTAAGTGTACGTGTGTGATATTCCTTGTCTCATTACAATTTTATATTCCAACTCATTCCTTATGTTCCTAAAGCCTAAAATTGAAGTTTGTTAGAAGTTATTTTAGATCACCTAGCAAAACCATGATTTAAGGATGAAGTTGTGCTTTGAAAATATGATTAATTATTATAAATTGTATTTTCAATGTATAGCTTTTTTTTTTTAATTAAGTCCTACTTCATATGACTTTTTTTTTTTTTACTTTTTAAATTTGTTTTTTATTTGAGACAAACAGCTTTTTTATTTTAAAATGTTTTTATTTATATGAAAATTAAAAGGAGAAAGTTGGCTAATATAAAAATTTAAAAAAGCATACAAATTTTAAAAAAATTATTAATCAAACTGTTAAAAAAGCATGTTAAAATAAAGTATATAATAACTCAAAAGAACAGAAAAAATTTAAAAAGGGAAAGACGTCGTATATATCAATTACGACTTCTATAAAAACAAATTTTTCTTATTTATTTTTTTTATAAAAGTTGTAGTTAGTACGACTTGTTATTTATTTTTCATTTTTATGTTTTTTATTTTATTTTGATATCCTTTAATGGTTTGATTAATGAATTTTTAAAACAATTTATACTTTTTAAATTTTTATATAAACGTATTTCTTTATTTTTAGATTTTTTTTAAATAATTTAATTAATGAATTAAAACTAGAATTATAATTTTATTTTTCTTTACTTTTTAAAACTGTTTATGCCTTTTTATTTTTGTATAAATATTTTTTTATTTTGATATTTTTTCTTAAATAATTCAATTAATAAAATTATATATATATATATGAATTTTATTTATTTTATATATACATATGAGTATTTTGAGAAAAAAATGATAATATTTGAATATTTAAATTGTAATTTATTAATTAAATTATAAAAAAGTTAAAAATAAATAAATTAGTATCTAATAAAACAAAATTTAAAAAGTATAAAAATAAAAAGAAAAATATACATGTGAAATACGACTTAATAAAAAATCATATATCTAAAATACGACTTCTACAAAAAGTAAATGCTGAAGGCAGAAGTTGTACTTAATTTTTTTTTTTTTACTATATTCTCTGTTTGAAATAGATTTACTAATTGAGGTGAGCACAATATAGGATTTAAACCTTATTTCTTTTTCGGGGTGAGAAACAATAATAACTTATTGATTTGTAACTTATTAGTAAAAAAATAACATAATTAATTATATTACTTGTGTAATTGATTATATTTTAAAACATTATTTATATCATTGATTGATTATGAAATGTATAATTAATTATGTCTTTTTAAAAAAAATTAATTTTATTTTCTATCATCTTTATAATAAATGAGTTGAGCATGAAAGAAAAAAAGGAATGTATAGTTTTAAATAATGGGATCCGGATTAGGATGACAAATAACCATTTTGTTTCAATTTTGATTAATTTTTTTATATTAATTAAATATGAGTATGAGTAATATTTTGTTTTTAAAATTGAGATGAAAATAAAATATTCAAATATACAACTCACTACAAAATAAAGTAGGTGTATAATCAACAAAGGAAATATTCTATTTGATATTGATGATCAAAATAAAACTCAAAGATACGACTTAAGAGTTACAAATATTTAAGTCATATAAAACTAATAACTATAATAACAATAGAAAGAGTGGACAACCAGTAATAATTAATAAGATTTAATTAAAACCTAAATCTTCATTGAAGAGCTCACATTTTTTTATATAATTTTTTAAAATAAACCAAATAAATTCGCTACTTATAAAAAAATGCCTATTCTCACCCCTAAAAAAATATTATGTTTATGATATAGGTCATTATGAGATATGAAAAAATAACCTAACCATTGAATTTGATTTTGAAACATTTCAATAAAACAAACGCATATATGTTATTAAAATGAGATAAAATCTTCACATTTTTTTTATTGAGATTTAAAAAGATCTTTACATCTAAAGATCTTAGAATCATTTGGAGTGCGAAGTAAATATGTTTTGTGAAAAAACATAAAGAACAAATAAGGAGAGCTGAATTGTGTTTTTAAAATATTATCTATTTTTATAAGTATTATTTGATATTATGTTATTATAGGATAAGTTTGATTCAGATCAGATAATTTGATGAAATATTTTTACAAACTTGATTTTAAGCCTCGTTTTTTTTTTTAATTTATTATAAACAGATGACATGAAAGATAAAAGGAGAATAAATAAAAGAGTTTACACAATATTTTATTGTGATTCGTCTTTTGCAATACACTACGTCCAGTTATTAACTCATTAGTCATGTTTTATTAGGTAGACTATCGCTGTGAAGTACACTCAATTATTCTTTCACCAAGCTATTTTTGGCTTAATTTTGGCTCTCAGCCACTCCTAACTGACCCCATTCAGGTATTCTTTACTACAAATCACTCCTAACTCAACTAAGTATGTTTTACACATGCCACACTTAGCTTAAGAAAAAAAATAATGTTTGTGTGATCAAAATATCACAATTTTGCTTACTAAAGAGAGTAATGTCTTTTAACGTATACAATGGTTAAAGTACACTCTTCTAGTTTTTTGGTTTGAACAAAATAATGTTCTTACAAAGTTTTAGCGCATAGAGAAATTTTAACAGTTTCAACACTTGAAATATATGTTTACCTTTTTACTTCTTCTCTTTGGAGTATGTCTTTATGTAGGCTTCAAAAAGTAGTTGTTGCATTCCCTTTTCTAGCCATTGAGTAGCTTTGAACTCTCTTGACTGTCTATTTCTTCTTCTATTGTCATCTAATGAGCTTCTATGTTTAAAAACATTAAAAGAACGACATGCAACATTAATTTCTCTTCTCTTCTTCATGCAATCTCTTTGATAACTAACATTACATATCTTCCTTGGTAGGAGAAAATTTTGCACCAAACAAGTAATGGTAAAAGTGCACACCACATAAGACAAATAGCTAAGCCAAAGTTAAAAATAGATAGTGTTAGGAGAGTCAGTAGATGCTACAAATTTTGCTAAAAAACCAAGATATATTTTGATGCTTTATTTTGGACGCATCCCTCTCAGTGACATACATTGAAGATATTTTTTGAGTGACATGATTTAAAGTTCACGAATATTCCTCATCTTATAGTTTTCATGTGTACTTATTGTCTTATCTTCATCTATCTTCGATCAGATATAGTTAGTAGTTCTCTTTATGCTCATATCGTCTATTAAACGATGTGTTTGTATGACCTCATCTTCGTCTTATCAAATGTAGCTTCATATTTTATTGGTTTAAATCCTTAATCAAAACTATAGGTGTAGAAACAATTGGATCTAGAAGGGGGTTGAATGGAGTCTTGACTTCATTTTTGAAAAATTACCATCTCTCTAAAACCCTTTTCTCTTTACCTTCTTTGACTACACTATACATTTATGACAAATTCGTTTATCCTTTTGAAGATCGAAGTATGTCTTAGGAATCTTTGTGGAAAATAGAGCAAGTTAAATTTATCAAAGTCTGCTTTAGGGTAAGTTCATCTTAACCATTTTTCTTGATTTAGTTTTGAGAATTTTTGCATGCATAGGGAGGGGAGAGTTTGCATGTGGGGTTTATAGAGTCGGAATGAGTTTCTATTAGTCCAGGATTATAAGATATGTACAAATTTTTGATCAAGACTTTTTGTGTACTAGTTTAACCTTCTTATGAGTTTTGTAGAGTTGGAACTTGATTTTGTGTTGAACAATCTAACTAGGTAAGAGAAACTAATTAAGTTTTCAATTGTACCTTAAGGTAGATAATGTAGATGTCAAGGTGATGTGGTCACGTTGTATTGAGTTTTTTTTAGAAATTGTGTGTTGTGATTTAAGTTTGAAATGAACTTTGTTTAATTTTTGAATGAATTGAATTATTTTATGCTTTTATTAGTTTTGTGTTGGAATACAACAAGAATGATGGTTAAGTTGTGGTTTGTTGGAATTAATCTATTCATTGACAAATAAAAAATAAATTATAAATTAAATAACACTGTAATCACATATTATATGTTTCATATTTTGAAGAAGTTATAATTTTTATGTATACTTATTGAACGAGCAAAGTGTTCTAAAAGAAATTCATTTTATTAAAATTTGTTTGATCGTTTTTGAACGAGCTAATTAGTAAAAGCTCCTAGGTGAATGAATGCTGACTTGAGCTAATTAGTAAAAGCTCCTAGTGAATTAATGCTGATTTGCGTTAAATGTGTTTGTTTGCGGCAGTACCTATAACTTTAACTCAAATAATACAAGATTATAAATATTTACATTGATAAATAATATTTATATAAAAATTAATAACTACGAGTAAGAGTAAAAAAAATCAATAATAATTCATAACATTAAAAATATTATAAGGAAAATAATTAATATAATAAATAATTAGAAAAAAATTTAATAAAAGAATTATGAAAGCACAGAGGTAATTTTTTTGAAAAATGTGACATAAATAAAAAAAATAAAGTAGTTTTTATATTTATTTGTACAAATTACTTCATTTATAGAAGAAAAAAAATAAAATATTTCTCTATAAACTAAAATTAGAATATGTATAAACTAATTTGCAGTTATTTTTTCATTTTAAAGATTTTTATTTATAACTTGTATTTAAATTAGCATAAACCTCACTTTAAAAATTAAGTCTAAGTATTTTAATTACATTTAAAATCCTTAATTAGTTCAATTAAACTCTAGGTGAATGAATAATACGGTCTTATCGAAATTCGACCTCACCCGATTCTGACTCGGCCTACAGTCATTGGAGATGCAAATTGCCAACATTAAAGACTGAGAGAAAGAAGAACATGCATTGCATTCTCCCACTGCCCCCACTCGTGAACGGTGGCAGCTTAAATTTTTTTTGCAGCACAATAAATTAGAGAACTAAGAATTCAAACACCAAAATCTGTGAACACTTTTCCATACAGAGGAACCAAGCTTGATCTGGGTCTTTTCAAAAGGATCAAAGGAAAGGACCCAAATTTGCATACGCCAAGTTTGTTTCCTTTCCCAGGACAAACAAAACACAATGGTAGCAGATTCTAAGTCCAAATCCGACCTCTCCTTCGGCAAAACCTTTGCCAGCAGTGCTTTTTCTGCATGTTTCGCTGAGGTCTTAACCAATACTATCTGGGTTTTCCTCTTTTTCATTTTCTGTTTCTGGGGATTTTTTCTTTTTCCATGATCTTATGAAAGATGTATCCTTTATGTTAATGGCATGTAGTATTAGTAGTTATGGATCTGATTTGTTGGTGGGTTTCTTATTACTGAGTGTTTTTTTTCTTTTGTTGTCTAACAAACCATGGTTGATGATAGATGATCAAGTAAATGCTTTTTGTGAACTTGGAGTTCCTTTGAATTTGTTGATGATGGTCTAACTGTCTTTACCTATATATAATTTCCAATTTTCAAATTGTGTCTACCAGTATTAGTGTATGTTTGGGTGATGGTTTGCCAACTACTTTTTGGATAATAGTGATGTTATGAAATTGGTTTTTGGTTAAATGTGAATTTGAAGGGATTATGTTTTTGAATTTTTCATCTAAAAGAATTAAGCTTGTATTGCTAGTCAATGGTGGTTCCGGTGGATTTTGACTGCTGTCAAATGGTGAAATGCATGCCTTCCAAGGTGTTTGTTTTTCAAGGATCAACATGAATTAGAGCTGTTCCCTTCTTGATGACTTGCATGTCTGACTAAATGTTTGGATCGGAAACAGTGATAAAGTTTTGATGTTTTGTTATTAATGTAATCGAATGGAACAAGTTGGAATGGGCAGAAAAGGGAAGGAGTATAATAGTACTAATTTTCCTCATGGTTTTGAAGACTAATAATGGAATGATGTTCCATTACCCTTGAGTTTGCTCCATTTCAGTATTCCACCTATTGAATTTGTTTCCTTTCCAATTCATTTTTAAACTCCTAAAGAAGGAACTTTTTTTTGTTCCCTCGTTCCAATTGTGGCATCCAAAGACCGTATTCATATCTATCTGTTGTGTTAGAACTTTGGTAGCACAAAACAATTACGTAGTTTTAAAATTGAATAATTTTCTGAATTATCTCATGTATGAAACATCTTTTGCATTATTTGAGGTTGACATGTGAACAGTGTGTGGAACATCTTTTGCATTATTAGAGATTCACATGTGAACAGTCTTGTTCGCATATGTTGATTTTGCTCCTGAGTTGCTATCAAGATTGATTTAGCTAGTTATATGTTCGTAACTCATTTTTTAGTATGTTTTTTGCATTCTGTTCATTCGCTCTTACTGCTTTACAAAGTACTCAATTAACTGCAGTTATTTGCTGAGATTTGTCAATAATTTCTCGTAATTGAAATAGGTGTGTACTATTCCGTTGGACACTGCCAAAGTTAGGCTTCAGCTTCAAAAACAAGCTGCAGTTGGTGATGTAATCTCCTTACCTAAATATAAGGGTATGCTGGGAACAGTTGGTACCATTGCGAGGGAAGAAGGTCTTTCAGCACTCTGGAAGGGAATTGTGCCAGGGTTACATCGTCAGTGTTTGTACGGAGGTTTAAGAATTGGGTTATATGAGCCTGTGAGTTTTGAATCATGTCGCCAAAATTTGTTTGTTTGTTTTAGTTTATATCTATGTTTTGTTGTGTTATCTTAGGTTGTAAATGACATTGTTTGTTTACAGGTGAAGTCTTTGTATGTGGGGAAGGACCATGTTGGAGACGTTCCATTGTCAAAGAAAATTCTTGCTGCATTCACAACTGGTAAACCTCAATGCTGGAAATTGTAGGAATAATTTACAAGTGCTATTTTATATATTATTTACATTTTTAGCATGAATTTGTGTTATACCTGTATACATACTCATCATATAACCCAATTATGAACTCCCGCAATTTTTCTTGGCAACAGGTGCAGTGGCAATTGCAGTGGCAAATCCAACTGATCTTGTTAAAGTTAGACTTCAAGCAGAAGGAAAACTACCTCCTGGTGTTCCCAGGCGCTACTCTGGATCTTTAAATGCTTATTCAACAATTGTGAGACAGGTCTGTGCTACCCAGTATAATTTATCCAAGAGAAAAATGTATCTGGTTCATTTTACTTTGTGAATATTTCTGACCTAAATCTATATAACACACAGGAAGGAGTCGGGGCTCTTTGGACTGGGCTTGGCCCCAATATAGCAAGAAATGGTATCATCAATGCTGCTGAACTAGCCAGCTATGATCAAGTGAAACAGGTAATTTCTTAGTGACTGGAGACTAGCACTATGGAACAAAATTTTCTCCTTCTCTACTTTTGTTAATAACTATGTTTTTTTGTGCAGACTATTTTGAAAATTCCAGGTTTCACTGACAATGTTGTAACTCATCTCCTTGCTGGTCTTGGGGCAGGGTTTTTTGCTGTCTGTATTGGCTCCCCAGTAGATGTGGTAATGTTTTAGAATCTACCAATGAATATATATCATTGTTTTGGTTTTCGATTATTAGTGTGTCCAATTTTATACGTTGTGGTTAATAGTTGTTTTATATGAATTTTTCACTTGTATGTCATGTTCCACCAAGATGAACTATGAATCCCTGCAAGGTAGTAGTAAACTTTTAAAGCTTATTTGAAGTCTGTTGACTAAGGTTATCAAACTGGTGGGTTTGAACCCGTTTAAGTTTACGAGTCTAGATCCATCTGGAGAGTTTACGAGTCTAGATCCGTCTGGCGAGTCAACTCGTGAGTAAACTCGTTTTTGGGCAGATTCGGTGTAGACTCGGACTAACTCGATACACTCGAGTTAGAGACCGAGTTAATGAGTTCAGAAAAAAAGAGGCCAAAATGATTTAGAGGTGCGTTTGTCGCTGTCGTAGTGCCCCACCTCGTCACGCCGCACCTCGCAGCGCCTCGCCTTGCGTCGTCGCGCCTTCCCATGCCTCGACGTTGCGGCTTCATTTTAAGGTAGGCGGCGGTGGGGGCTGCTGTATGCGTTTCATGGGGAATTATTTTTAGGGTTTGAGATTTTTGACAGATTTAATTTAGGGTTGAGAAATTTTAAATTTAATTTAGGGTTGAGAAATTTTAAATTTAATTTAGGGTTGAGAAATTTTAAATTGAGTTGGATCTTTCTAAATTAGGTTTGGGCATTCTGACAGTGAAATTTCTTAGCAGATTGGGTTTAGGGTTGGAGTTTTTTAAATTGGGTTGGAGTTTTTAATTGATTGGGTTTAATTATTTAATTATCTTATAATTTTGATGATTAATACTATGTTGGGGTATGAATTTATTTATTTCAATATTATAAAATTGATATTATGAATTTTTTTTATTAAATTTTTTGTATGTTATTCGAGTTGATCTACGGGTCGAGTTTATAGATCTCCCACAAGTCTAAGTAGACTCTCGAGTCAGATAACCTTGTTGTTGACATGTTGACAGCAGATCTTTTTAAGGTCCATTGGGGGTGGATGTGTATAAATTTTATTTTTCAATTTGGTTGAGGTGAAAGTGAGAGCTTCTTTCATGCATGTGTATGCTTGTCGGTTGCACTAATTTTGTTGTCGTGTCTTCATTCTGGTGTTTGTGCAGGTTAAGTCAAGAATGATGGGAGATTCTAGTTACAAGAACACCCTCGATTGTTTTATCAAAACATTAAAGAATGATGTAAGTTGCTTTCCACTCTTTAGTTTACCACTCCTAGTACATATATTAAGACATTCTCATTTCTTACTCTAGCTTATATGCTCACAAACCTCATTGATTTGCTTCATTATAATGTAACATAATCTTCTTTTCCTCTCTCTCTGAGTATATTTTTTAGTCTTAAATTTGATCAAACAAGGAGTTGTATTTACCCTTCATCAAAACTGGTATGCCTATGTAATCTGATGTTTTTTTTCCAGGGACCTATGGCCTTCTATAAAGGGTTCCTCCCAAATTTTGGACGGCTAGGATCTTGGAATGTGATCATGTTTCTAACCTTAGAACAGGTATAACTTGTTCTTCCTATTTTTCTTTTCTAGAAGTATTTCTATAGAGGTTTGTTCAAGTAGATTAATTGATTTTAGCCTCTTGCATGCACTCCCAAGATTGTTTATCTTGTAAGTTCCAACTGTTGAATTTGTTTATACTTGCTCACTTGTACCTTTTTTTCTCTAACAGACTAAAAAGTTCGTCAAAAATTTAGAGTCATCCTGAGCTGAGTTACCTTGAGAATTTTCTAAGCGGCTTATCGCAACTGCAAATGCAGTGGAAATTGTAGAAATAAAGCTTTCTCTTCATTCTGCAAACTGATGGAATGTGGTAAAGCCTTTTTTCAGGGAGAAATTTTTTTACCATAAGTGAGGATATGTTGTTATTCATATATACTAGTAGATTTTAGCACTTTCCATACATTCTGTGGGATTGCATGCAGTTTCCATTCAATTCTCTTCTAATTTAGTATGAACCAAGATTGGATTTAAACAGAACATAGCCCTTGATCACTACCATTGTGTTAAGATGGTGGTTGTTGTTGTAGTAATTGATGCAGGAACTTTGTTTTCTGTTTGCAAGGCAAAATATTAGAGCACCTCTAATAGCAGTGTTTATGATTCTTTTTTATAAAAGTTGCATACACAAGCAGCAACAATCAAGATTGCTTTAAAATATTTTTTCTGGTAAAAAAAGGATTTTGCACGAAACATGTGAACAACTTCCATTTTTGGTTGGTGACATTGCAGTATGATGAGTCGATATTTTATCATATTTGTTATCTGTCACTGTTTCACATGAATGGTGAGTATAATAGTTCCTATCAAATCAAACCTTTATGTCACTATTATCTTCCATTGCGCCTCCTGAAAACGTGACAACTTAAAACATTTCTTAACATAATTTAAAATATATTTTTGCAAAAACAGACTAAAATTTCTTCTTTTTTTTTTTATATTTTTTATTATTTTTATGCACAATAGTGAAATTTTTTCATTACCTATAACAATATATATATATATATATACACACTTTTTTCAATTTTATTCTTTATAATATTAAAATTTAACAAATTTAATAATTATTTATTTTAAATTGATAATTTGAGTTTTAAAAAAAATTGAATTTTAAAAAAATCAAATAAAATTTTACCTTTTACATAACAACTTTTTTTTTTTAATTCAAATAATTTTTTCAATAAAAAAACTACCTACACAATAAAAAAAATTATATAGAACAAAATTAAAAAAATATTTCTTTTAAAATAATTTTTAATAAATTTTTTTTATAATTTAATAATATATTTACAAAAATATTTTCTATTTTTATTCATTGCTTTTATTTCTAGAAAATAGTTTTTATTTACAAAGTTTTGTTTTAGTTTTTATTTTCATTTTCAATTTCTTGTTTGGCTTATCATTATAGCTCCAAAGTCAATGATAAATATAACTCATTATCGATATTAGTTTAAAAGTTTGTTTTCTTCTCTTTGTTATATATATTATATTATAACTTTATTTATAATTTTATTAAATTAATATATAATATAAATTTACAAATATTATAATAGATTTTATTATATATATAAAAATGAAAACACTAATTTAAAATACTGTAATATCATGTCTCAGAAACAGGAATCGGTTTCCTTTTTTAAATCAAAAGTGATTTCACAATATTGAAGGATAACTTTTACTTTCTCTTGCCTAATAAAAATCAAGGTAATCCTAATCTAGGGTTGCATTTTCTGTCGTCCTTTGTTTAGTTTGTGAAAAATGGGTAGAGGTGGATTTACCCACCTACCTAAAATTTTAGGTTGAGTTCACACATACTCACTTACATATCTACATCAACATTTTTTTTAAATCTATAAATAGAATTTTGATCTCACTTTTTCATATAACTAATATTATTGTGAAAAAACAAATTTGTTAAAGCAAAAATACAATATCATAATTATTTTGATTATATGATTAAATACATATAAAAAGTTGAGAGCTTAAAAAATATGAAGCAACGGTCTAAGATCACAAATGTATATATTTCGTTTGAGAGACAATAGTTCTATTTGTCTAATAAGTTAATTGAAGATTATTCAGATGATAAGTATATATACCAAGACTTTAAGATGACACACATGAAAATTTTTCCAAAGCTTTAAGTCTGAAGAAACAAAATATGTCTTCTTCGTCTTTTTCAGGAAGATTCACGCCAAACAACAACGTTCAAAAATATGTTTGTGTAAAGAAAATAATAGAATTTAATGCTCCATGTCATGAATTTAATGTTTAATGTTTCTCAATGTAAGATCTCATCAGATGATAGCAGAAGAAGAAAAAAGACAATGAAAAGAGTTCAAAGCTACTCAATGGGCAAAAAAGGGAATGCAACGACTACTTTTTAAAAGTCTATAAGAAGACATGATGCAATCCTAACTTGCATGGCTTTGTGTCTTTTGTTTTATATTTTTGGGATTCAGTATTTGGTGGCTAAAATGAGTGAAAGAAACTGTGAAGTATGGTGTATGGAGAATGATAATGAAGCTTAAGAGAGGTTAGACCAATTCCTAAAAGGTTCCATGCTAAAACACTTAGAAATAAGGCTAGCAAGGAGTGAGCTAAGAGAGTTGAGGCTGAAATTTGACGCAATTCAATAGTCTATTCAAAGCTAATTTACTAGCACTTGCATTTATTATGCTATGGACAGCCAAGGTGAAAGCTTTAACCCTAAAAAATCTCAACTCATAGAAGGACAAGTGACTCTCTCTAATTGGAGCAAATCCTCTCAAATTAGAGGTTGACAAGTGTCCTCCTCTAATTGGAGAGAATCCTCTCCATTCCATAAAGACAAATGACCTTTTGGCATTGATAGGAATCCTCTCCATTGAGGGGATGACATATGAACCTTCATGCCTTCCTTGCCACTCCATGCTTTCTATTTGCACTCTAGTATTTTATTTGTGCACCGTAGATGGTCTAGAGTTGCATGGGATCCAAGGAGGCCCGATTACATCCTACTTTAATTGGCCTAATACACCTATGAAAATTGGCCCAAAACATGGCCCAAGAAAATGTCTCAAATACAAGCCCAAAATAAGGTTTATACTACTCTATACAATGTTTATAAAACTAGAGAAAAATGGAAGAGCAAACAACAATTAATTCTTCTTAAGATGAAAGTCTTCTAAGGTCCTTTTTCTACTTCCAATCTTCTTAGCCAAATGTTTTGAGGCTGGATGGGCTTTCATCAAGACATGCTTTGAAGAGAAGCACCAAGAAAGTGAGTCATATTTTACAAGTGTTGAAACTCTAATGAATTTTTTTGTGCCATAAAGCTTTGTAAAAACATTGTTCGTGTTCATTCCTGCCTACTAGTAGAGAGAGATTAAACATTGTATATGTCAACAAGATGTTATCCTCTCTAGTGAGTAAAAATCAGTGATTTGTTGATCACTCAAATTTGTATTTATGTTGAGTTGGAGTGGCTAGTCAAGGGTACTCTGTGTTGAGCCAAGAGTGGCTAGTGTCAAGAATACTAAATGTTAGCTAAGAGTGGTTTGATTACAGAAGTACTCATTTGTATTTCATAGCAATAGATTGATTAGTGAAACTTAACTGATTGGTCAAGAACTGGATGTAGTTTGTGAGAACAAACTAACTAGTATAAAAATAATGAGTATCTTTTCCTTCCTTCGATCTCTTACATTGCATGTTATATAACTGTTTAACTAATTAAAGAATAAAGAAAAAAATTAAAATCAATATTGTGAAGATCTTTAAAACATTTTTCATATTTATACTTATAAGGTCTAACAACACTTAAACAGGTGATATTAACAAAAAATTACAAAATTTTTAAAACACAATTCTACTCTCCTTTCTTTTGTTATTTTTTTGTTTTTCATAGTTGATATCAAAGCTCAACCTCTAAAGGGTTGAGCGGTTAACAAAGTTAGAGGTAAAAGATCCTTTAGCAAGCATGGAATCACAAATAATCTCGTTCGGGGGTGAGAGGGACCTAGAGAACGATTGCAAAGCCTTCAATTGGTCGATCAGTTACTTCCTTCTCTTGATTGAGTGCCTTCCTCCTGCGGTCCTTGCTTCCAATCGCTCGGTCTCGGATGGTACCTGCAAAAGGCACTCCGATGCTTATGTTAGCAAAAACATTCGGCACTCGGTTGTCGGAACAATGTAGATAATGACGTACCTAGTTCTTGGAATGTGTGCTATTTATATTACCTTAATGGGGTTTCCTTGGTGGGCCGAATTAGGGGTTTGGGACATGCTTAAGGTTGTGTTAAGCAACCCTTGATTAGTGATTAACTTTGCTGCCATGCTTAGGATGCTGACTTCGGGCAGTCAACACGTGACGTTCGGTTGTCGATGTGGACCGAGGCATAAGAGGGTTGGTAGTTACTAGGAAGGACCTCGGTCGTCCAATCCTGGACCCGAGGTCCTCTATGGGGTCGTTCGGCCATACTGGTACACTTGCCCCCCAGGCTCGAGGATATTCCGAAGAGTCTCTGAGACCACGTTCCGGCCGTCAGGTTGGATGATGTGACGTGGCCGGCGGCATTGCAGGCGTGACATGACCTGCATTGATGAGGGATTTTTTTCCCACCAAAGGTTTAGGACCGTTGGATGGGGAGATCCAACGGTTGAGATGGTTGCGACGGTTCGCCTCCCGAGGCCCTTGGTGACTATAAATAGTGACTCTTACGATGCCGAGGCACCACGTTACAATTCTGAGTATAGCTCCGAGATCCGAATCATCTCTCGTCTTTGTGCCTAGCTATTTGTCGTCTCCTGCAAGGTTAGTCATGTCTTCCCTGTCTCGTCCTACAACTTCTTCTTCGGGTATTCCTTCTCGCGTTATGTAGTCTTCTTTGTCTTGGTCTTCTTCTTCGTCCTCTTCTGGTTCTTTTTCCTCCTCTTCCATTGAGCCTATCCTGGTGGCCGTCATTAGGACGGCACCGACTGAGGAGGAAGGTGTTAAGGGGGATGACCCGGGTCATGCCATCGACCGCTCGGGCTCTCCCAAGCCTGTTGGCTCCCCCTCAGAGGCTGACTGGATGGATTCCAAGGTGACACAGATCATCCCTGCCTTTCGGGATGAGGAATCTATTGGGAAATTTTTGGACAAGCATCCCATTCTAAAGGCGGGCGCACAACTCAACCTTTTTTCGGTGCACCATTGCCTTGCTTCTGAGGTTGTGAGCATGCGTCGTCTCCCCTTGAACCCCCCTTCTTCAATATGTATTCTTGCCTTTTCTTGGACCTCCACGTGTCTCTGCCATTTGATGAGTTTACAATGGGTATTCTCCGAACGCCCAACGTTGCTCCGTCCCAGCTTCATCCAAACACCTAGGCGTCCATACAAGCATTTTATGTCATATGCGACATGCTTCATCTGCATCCCACCCCTTCATGTTTTTTGAACGACTATGCCTCCCACCCGGCCGAGCCTGTCCTGTGGCATTCACTGGTCAGTCGGGCGGGTAATGTTTTGTTTGGCTCCTTCACAACCTCCTACAAAAACTTCAAAGAAAAATTTTTCAAGGTTGTGATTCGACCAGAGGGCCAGCCATACTCTTTTGATGATGCCGGTCGATCAAAGTTTCCTCTTTGTTGGACGAGCAAACCTCAAAAGATCAAGGAATGGCCTTGTTCGGCTACCACCGATGAGGAACGAGAGATACTATCTCTTTTCGATCAACTCCCCCGCAAGCTCCCCACTCGGAAGATAATCGACATATATGTCGAGAGGAGATGTTGGGCGACCTTTAAGGGTATGTATTTGATCTTCAAGTCTTGGTTAGATGTATTGTCGTGACTAATGGTTTATTTTTTATACAGGTATAATGGTTGTGTTCCCCTCGTCCGGTGAGGGCCCTTGCAAGGAAGGGTCGGTCGAGCATAGAGACCGTCCCCTCAAATCTTGCTGGTGAGTTGATGGTGGCAACCGCTGGCCCCTCTAACCTGAAGAAGAGGAAGCAACGGGAGGGGGGCAACATAGCAAGGACGCATCGTTCCCCTGGGACGATGCCGATCCCTCCCCCTTCATGGCGCGACGCCGTTATCAACGTCAACTCCTCCCCAACAGATGACTTCAACAGGCCGATCGAGCCTTCAGCTACTGAGGACAGGATGGGAGTGTCAATGTCACCCCTATCGCTGTTGGGGGGTGACCTGCATTTAGGAAGGAGGGTCTTGATCGGCCTCTCTCCCTCTGAATAAGAGCTCATCAGTGTGGTGCCTTTCGATCACCTCTTCCACGACTGCCTCGAGATGTGCTATTGAGCGGTCGTGATGGTGCAAGCCAGCATTCAAGGGCAGGCCAAGAGTGCGGAGCAGATCTCTGTTCTCGAGCATGAGTTGGCCGAGGCTTCAAGCAACTTGAAGTAATCGCTTGGTGCCAACAACAACTACGATGACAAGTTGACTCGGGAGGCAGTCGAGCGAGAGATTAAGGAGGGTCGAGTGGCGACGCTGGAGTGCCAATTAGCCAAGAGGGAGGCGGAGGTCACCCGGTTGGCTCAGGAGGCCCAAGAGGCCAAAGATGCTCGAGTGGTCATGCAGGCTGACTACTCGAGATTGGAAAAGGAGAAAGGGGAGGTCGAGGTTGAACTGGATAGAAACTACGCAGAGACTTTGGAGTTACTTAACCAGAGCTTTGCTCAGGTCGTCCGCCAAGCACATGTCTGTTGAACCAAGTGGTGTTCAATATTTTGAAGAATCCAAATCCTTTGAAGGATGTTGAAGCCTCTACTTTGCTTGTTGTTGTTGTGCTGGTTTATAGTTTTGTTCTGGGGTAGTTTTATGTTGTAATCCACCCTTAGATTAAATCTCAAAGCAATTAGCATCTCAATCTTTAAAAAGCAAAGAGTTTTTCAAGCTAAGTTGAAACAACCGATTGTTCTGTCGAAACAACCAATTGTTTACACTTAGGTGTTTTGAGAAAGTTTGAAAACTGTTTTTAAATGGTGAAATCTGTTAAGTAACAAAACAACCGATTGATTCGAGGAAACAATCGATTGTTTGTTTTGGAACCATAACAGAATAACTGTTTTCTTTGACTGAGCTTTAAATGATTTGAATCTGAATACGCTCCAGTCATTAAATGCTTTGACCAATCTTTTTAAAGCAATTAAGAGTTTGTTAAGATTTGATAACAAACTATATCTTTGTATAAATTCAGAAAAACTATTTTTAAGAACAGAGAATCTTTTGAAAAAGTTTTTCTAAGAGATTTTTTTCAAAGTGCTGAGATTGCTTAAGAGTTTTGTGATTGATCAAGGTGCTGGAATAGGATTCTACTTGTATTGATTTCAGATATTCATCTGTAACAAGTGTAATCTTTGTAAACTGCTGAAACAATTCGTCTGTGTGTTTTTGCTGAGATTGGTTGTGTTCTTGAGGTGTTCAAGATCAACAATCTTAGTGTTGGCCAAGGAGAGTGTGTTTCTTGAGGTTTTCAAGGTCATTCTCTTGGTTGTTGTGTAAGTGATCAAGGTGTGATTGGTTAGTTGATTTCCTCAGGGTTTCTGAGAAGACTGGATGTAGCCCTGGGTTGGAGTAAACCAGTATAAACAACTGTGTACAATCTCTCTATCCTTATCTCTTTAAATTCAGTTTGTTTGTTGTTTGCTGGTATAAACAACCGATTGTTTCGAAGAAACAACCGATTGTTTTTTTTAGTGTTACAGTTTTGCTTGCTGTTTTGGCTAACTGAATTGCTGAATCATTTGGTTTCTTAAATAAATTCATTCTAGCTCTGAAAAGTTTGCGAAAACCCCTTTAAACAATTCACCCCCCCCCCTCTAGTTTAAAGCCATCTTTTCTAACAATTGGCATCAAGAGCTTGGTTCTTGAAAGTCATTCAAGTTGATCCTAGAATCTTTTTAAAATGGCTGATAGACTACCATTTGGGGAAGGTGCCTCAATAAACAGACCACCCTTGTTTTGTCGTTTGAATTACCAGTTTTGGAAAGTTAGAATGAAAATATTTATGGAATCTCTTGACAAAGGAATTTGGGATGCAATTGAAAATGGTCCTTTTATCCCAAAGTTTGAAAAAGATGGTTCTGTTATTGAGAAGCCATGGTCTCAATGGACTGATGCAGAAAGCAAAAAGGCCAAATTCGATTGCATTGCCAAAAATATTATAACCTCTGCTTTAAATTCTGATGAGTTTTTCAGGGTCTCACAATGCAAATCATCAAAAAAAATGTAGGATACTTTGGAAGTCACTCATGAAGGAACAAATGAGGTTAAAAGAGCTAGAAAGCATGCTCTCATCCAAGAGTATGAGATGTTTAGAATGCTTAAAGGTGAAACAATAGCTGAGGTGCAGAAAAGGTTTACACACATCATCAATCACCTTATGAGCCTAGACAAGACATTTGACAAAGAAGAGCTAAACATCAAGATCTTGAAATGTCTTGATACAGCATGGCAACCAAAGGTAACTGCTATTCTGAATCTAAAGATCTAACATCTTTAAGTGTTGCTTCTTTGTTTGGAAAGCTTAGGGAACATGAGCTAGAGATGAATAGACTCAATGTTCAAGAGAGTGAAGATAAGCACATAAGGAGCATAGCCTTGAAAGCATCCAAACATAAGGGAAAGCAAGATTCAAGTGATGATAGTGATGAGGAAAATCTTAGTTTGCTGTCAAGAAAATTCAGCAAATTCCTAAAGAAAAACCGCAACAAAGACAACAACAAGGATAGGTATGGAAACAAGAATCCCAATGAATTGAACTCAAATAACTATACTTGTTTTGGTTGTGGTGAGTAAGGTCACATAAAGGCAGATTGTCCCAACAAGAGCAAAGAGAAAAAGACAAGCTACAAGGAGAAGAAAGGCAAGACAAAAAGAGCCTACATAGCTTGGGATGAAAATGAGGTGTCATCATCAAGTTCTTCATCAAGTGAAGATGAAAAAGCCAACATATGTTTAGTAGCTGAGGATGATGATGATTCTTGCAGTTCAAGTGAGGTAAGTTCATGTGCTTTCTTAAATGAACAAAATTATAGTGAATTGCTTGAAGCTTTTCAAGAAACACATGATGAAGCTAATAGATTGGATCTTAACATTGGGATTGAAAAGAAAGTTAAATCACTTGAAGAGGATCTGGGAAAAGCAAAAAATGATTTTGAAAAATTGGAAAGTCATTTCAAAAATGCCTCTTGCAAGTGTGATACTCTCATTTGCAAAAATTGTGAAAATCTTGAGAAAAAGGTTCACTATCTTGTTGAAACTGTGGACAAGCTTTCAAAAGGGAAGTCAAACTTTGAGAATGTCTTGGCATCTCAAAGCTGTGTTTTTGGAAAGGCTGGTTTAGGCTTCAATCCACAGAACAAGCAAGATAGGTTTTCAAAATCCTTTTTAAGAAAATCAGAAAAACAACCGATTGTTAAGACGAAACAACCGGTTGTTACATGCTTTTACTGCATGAAGAATGACCACTCTGTTAGATTCTGTAAAATTAGGAAGTATTATGTTCCTAAAGGTCTTATGAAATGGATTCCTAAGGAATGTGATGTCTCTAACAGCAAAGTAAAGTCAAATGGACCCAAATTTGTAAGGGGACCAAATCTTGCTACTTGAATGAGTTTATGCAGGAAAAATAAAGAGAAAAGAGAAGAACTGAGCCATATGATCAAGCTGTTGAAGAAAAAGGTAGTCATTGAAGCTGAATCAATGCTATGCGAAAGATCAAAACAGTGAAAAGAAGTTTTCTTGATCAACAAGCAATTGGATTATTGAAGAAACAACACAAGGATAAGACTTTCCTTTAATTGTTCTCAATCTTTATTTCAAAGTTCTTTCTTGTGATTAATTATCTTTTAAATCGATGTCATCTGCTTTAATCTGTTTCTGTTAATGGCTAAAGTTTCAAAATCAAGTTTTTTTAACTGCTGCAGAAAAACAACCGATTGTTTTGAGTCTGACAACATTGTGAAGAAATTGATTTAATTTTTTTTTATTTTTTATCTGTTGTAGATTAATTTCAAAAGGGAGAATCCTGGTCAAAAAATTTGTGTTAAAAGCTGAACATGCTCAGAAAGAAGTTACTACAATCATAAAAGAATATATTCCAAAATCTTGGAAATTTAAGAGCCTTTATGACTAGTCAAAGATCACATGTGAAGACCATGTGATTTTCAGTTTCTTTTTCTGACATTTTCTGTGGAGAACAGAGTCAAGTTCTCTCTCTCTGAAAATCAGGTACCCATTGAATGAAATTAAATTCAAATTGATTTTCTTATTGCTATAAAATCAAGTGCAGATTTCTTCCACAAGAACAACCAATTGCAACATCTCTTGCAATATCTCTTACACCATCTCTTGAAAAATCTGGGAAGAGTGCTCTCCTCTGTTTTCGTCCCTGCAGTCATGGAATCAACCCCTCCCACCTCCAAAAGAGTCAAAACCAGGGCTGTAAGGTCTGGAGGAAGGTTAGAAGGCTGGTTTTCTAGAGATAAGGATCTCATTGAGAAGTATAGATATGAGACAAGTATCAAGAAGATAAACAACCCCAAGGTTGTATGCTTTGATTGGCTCAAAAGTCAAAAGCTTGATAATGTGAGAAGGCTGCTCAAGGATCAATCTCTCAGAAAATTCCTAGAGATGAAGGGAAACATCTATCCAGATTTGGTGAAAGTTTTCTACACTAACTTGAAGTTTGAGGGAAAGAATCTAGTTTCTCATGTGAAAGGTGTGGAAATGGAAATAACTCATGAAGTTTGGGCTGTTGTTGTTGGGCTTAAGTTCTCTGGCTTGCGAATCAACAAAGGAAACCTTCGTGTGGTGGAGGATTTTAACAAAATCCAGTTCTACAAAAGTTGCTTGAAGAATAATCAATCTCAAGTTAGTACATGCTCGGTTGGAGGTTTGAAGCTTGATGAGAGGTTGCTTGCTCTCATTATAACTTGGATTCTAACTCCAAGGGAGAGTAACCACTCTGTGTTAACTGAAGAAGATCTAGTTTACATCTTCTGCATCACTAAGAAAGTCAAGGTCAATTGGATTCATATAATCAAAGAACACATGCAAAAAGGCATGAGGTTAAGTGATTATCATTATCCCTATGCTATTTTAATATCTAAGTTTCTACTCTTTTTTGAAGTTAATCTTGAACATGAAACTTCTGAGCTGGTCAAGTCAACTCAAGAGTTGAACAATGGATCACTCAGCAAGATGGGCTTTGCAAAAGTAGGTGGAAAATGGATAAGTAAGGATGGTGATCATGGTGCCTTATCTAGTGGTGCTGCTTATCTTGAACAAAAAGAACCTGCTGATATGGATGTTCAACATGAAGATCCAACTGGAGATTTTCAAGGTACAGGACCTAGTGCTGATGATGGACATCAAGGAGAAAGAATACAAACCATGTCTCCTTTTGAAAGACTCATGGTGAATAGGCTAGATAGCTTTGCGGAAAATCAAAGGAATCTTCATGATCTCTGTGTTAGTAATTTCCAAAGGATTGACACCAGGTTTGACAACATGGATGCAAGGTTTATGACTCTGGATAAACAGATTGAAGCTGTCCAGAATCAAATCTTTGATCTTCAGTTTGCTGATGAAGAAGAATGAAGGAAAAACAACTAATTGGTCATTGAAACAATCGATTGTTTTTGGCTGTTATCTTTTCTGGTTTTAATATTTCTTTCCTTCTACTGTTGCTGTTCTATTCTGATGTAATGGAAACAATATCTGTTTTATCTCTTATCTTTGTCTATTTGTGAAGACAAATAGGGGGAGATATATGTTGCGTTTCAAGTTGTTTTAAGTTTCTGTTTTTCAAGTTCTTAAAAACAGTTTGGGTGATATGTATTTTGTCTCTGATATTAATTGTTTTAAGCTTTAATATGTTTATCTGTATGCTAACAGAATATCAGAAGTTCAATGTATTGTTCAAAGTTCTATTGCAGGAACTGCTTCAAATTTAATCAGTACAACACAAGCACCAGGGATTTGTCTTCATCAAATAGGGGGAGATTGTTGAACCAAGTGGTGTTCAATGTTTTGAAGAATCCAAATCCTTTGAAGGATGTTGAAGCCTCTGCTTTGCTTGTTGCTGCTGTGCTGGTTTATAGTTTTGTTCTGGGGTAGTTTTATGTTGTAATCCACCCTTAGATTAAATCTCAAATCAATTAGCATCTCAATCTTTAACAAAGCAAAGAGTTTTTTAAGCTAAGTTGAAACAACCGCTTGTTCTGTCGAAACAACCAATTGTTTACACTTAGGTGTTTTGAGAAAGTTTGAAAACTGTTTTTAAATGGTGAAATCTGTTAAGTAACAAAACAACCGATTGATTCGAGGAAACAATCGATTGTTTGTTTTGGAACCATAACAGAATAACTGTTTTCTTTGACTGAGCTTTAAATGATTTGAATCTGAATACGCTCCAGTCATTAAATGCTTTGACCAATCTTTTTAAAGCAATTAAGAGTTTGTTAAGATTTGATAACAAACTATATCTTTGTATAAATTCAGAAAAACTATTTTTAAGAACAGAGAATCTTTTGAAAAAGTTTTTCTAAGAGAGTTTTTTCAAAGTGCTGAGATTACTTAAGAGTTTTGTGATTGATCAAGGTGCTGGAATAGGATTCTACTTGTATTGATTTCAGATATTCATCTGTAACAAGTGTAATCTTTGTAAACTGCTGAAACAATTCGTCTGTGTGTTTTTGCTGAGATTGGTTGTGTGTTCTTGAGGTGTTCAAGATCAGCAATCTTAGTGTTGGCCAAGGAGAGTGTGTTTCTTGAGGTTTTCAAGGTCATTCTCCTGGTTGTTGTGTAAGTGATCAAGGTGTGATTGCTTAGTTGATTTCCTCAGGGTTTCTGAGAAGATTGGATGTAGCTCTGGGTTGGAGTGAACCAGTATAAACAACTGTGTACAATCTCTCTATCCTTATCTCTTTAAATTCAGTTTGTTTGTTGTTTGCTGGTATAAACAACCGATTGTTTCGAAGAAACAACCGATTATTTTTTTTAGTGTTACAGTTTTGCTTGCTGTTTTGGCTAACTGAATTGCTGAATAATTTGGTTTCTTAAATAAATTCATTCTAGCTTTGAAAAGTTTGCGAAAACCCCTCTAAACAATTCACCCCCCCCTCTAGTTTAAAGCCATCTTTTCTAACAGTGTCCTCTATAGCGGTCCACCTCCGACCGGCAAGTTCGATTTCAAGATGGAAGTCTTCGAGGGTCGACTTCTCCCTAGGGTTGAGGTGCGGGCCCTGAAGGGCGCGGCCCAACAAGCTGCAACGACCGAGGACGCTGAAGACGAAGACAATAGTCTAGGTTTTTAGTTCTTCTATCCTCGACCGAGATGTGACCCTCTTCTCCCTTGAGACCGGGGTGTGGTATCCTCCTTCTTTTGTTTTAATGAAACGAGTGTTTGTTTTTGTTTAAATATTTAACAAGTTAAAATACTCGGTTGGATTTAACATAGTCGAACTGGGCAGAGTGGCCATTCAGTGTTATGCAATTAACATAATAAAGATAAGTAAGCAATCGGTATGTTATGTTGTCAAGTAAGTTCGTAGTTTTGGTATCAAGAGGGTATGCCGGTTAAGGCTTCATCCTCGCCGAACTGCGTTGTTGGGGTATCGGGAGGGCATGCCTGTTAAGGCTTCATCTTGGCCGAACCACGTAGTTAGGGTATCGAGAGGGTATGTTGGTTAAGGCTTCATCCTGGCCGAACTGCGTAGTTAAGGTATTGGGAGGGCATGCCGATTAAGGCTTCATCCTGGTCGATAGTTGTCTTCTTAGGTTAGCTTTTTAAGATTATACAAATGTTTGATAAAAATGCCTCGTTAAAACCTATCTGACCGACATGAGATGTCGGGCGAGGAAAGAGTGCGTGCTATTTTATTACTTTCAACTATAATAAAATTTAAGGTGTGTGGCATTCCACGTCCTTGGTACAACTTTGCCCAATAGTCATTCTAAGTGGTATGCTCCCCCTTCACCTACTTCTTGAATTCGGAAGGGTCCCTCCCAGTTTGATGAGAACTTGTTGTCTGTCTTCCTTGCTTCGTTGCGCATCCTCCATACTAGGTCGTCTTTGTGGAAGCTCCTCGGTCGGACCTTTGTGTTGTACCTCCTTGTCGTCCGTTGCTTGCATGTAGCTTCTCGTATCTTACTTTTGTCACGAATTTCACCTATGAGGTCAATTCCGACCGCTAGGCTTTCTTGATTTAAGGATAAATCAAAAACTTGATGCCTGAGGGAAGGTTTGCCTATTTTTACTGGGATCATCGCCTCGGTGCCATATGTCAGGTTGTATGGCGTCTCCTGCGTTGACGTCTGAGGTGTGCATTTGTACACCCACAAGACCTCTAACAGTTTTTCAATCCATCTCCCCTTTGCGGCATCAAGTCTCTTCTTTAGTTCATTTAGGAGGACCTTGTTGGCGACTTCGGCCTGTTTGTTCGTCTGTGGGTGCTCGATCGAGCTTGTAACGGATTTGATGTCGAGGTCCTCGTAAAAAGATTGAAGGCTTGGGTCGATGAACTGCAGCCCGTTGTAAGATATGATGGTGTGCGGCACTCCAAAATGACATACGATATTCCTCCAAACGAAGTTTTGGACGTTTTTGGCCGATATGGAGGCAAGAGGCTCGGCCTCTATCCACTTCGTGAAGTAGTTGACCGTAACAAGAAGGTGTTTGGTTTGGCCTTTGCTTAGGGAGAAAGGGTCGATGATGTCCATACCCCATACAGCAAACAGCCATGGCGAGGTCATTTGTGAAGCTCCTCTGGTTTCAGGTGGTGTATGGGGCCATATTCCTGGCATTTCAAACATATTTTTATGTACTTGACGCAATCCCCTTGAATCGTGGGTCAGTAATAGCCTGCTCGAACGACCTTGGCCGCCATCGTTTGAGTGCCCGAGTGGTTGCCGCATACACTGTCATGGATTTCCTTAAGCACATACTTCGTCTGTTCACAAGTGATGCACTTCAGGAGGGGAGTCAAGTAGTCCCTTCGGTAGAGATCCTGGTCAATCATGGTATACCTGGCGCACTATAGCCGAATTGCCTTTTCTTCCCCGGTTTGCATGTCCTGTACTCCAAATATTAGATGATTGGACTCATCCAGGTTTCGATCTCCGAGATTGTCATGCATTCGGCTTCGCCGACACTCAGGTGCTTTATACAAATCTGAATGATCGACCTGTGATGACTATTTCTTTACCTCGATGCCAACCAGGATAGCGCATCGGCTTGCATGTTGTCTTGTCGACATACGTGCCCGACGCAGACCTTTTCAAATCTTGCAATGGAGTTTTGAACCGCATGGTAGTACCGCTATAGGAGCAGTTCTTTCACTTCAAATTCCCCGTTAACCTGGCCGACGATGAGCTGGGAGTCGCTATTGCATATGATGACTTGGGCTCCGAGGTCGTATGCCAAGTTGAGGCCGACGAGGATGGCTTCGTACTCGGCCTGATTATTTATCGCCCTGAAAGCAAACTGCAATGCCTGCTCTACTAGGAGGTCGCCCAGTCCTTCCAAGACGATTCCTGCTCCACACGCTATTTTTTTAGCGGACCCATCCACATAGATATCCCATTTGCTCATCCCCTCCTGCTAGGGTGTGAGTTCGACTGAGAAGTCGACCAGACATTGGGATTTGATGGCCCCTCTAGGCTCGTAGCAGATGTCAAACTCTGATAGTTCGACCGACCACCCTATCATTCGTCTTGCAAGATCAGGTTTAGATAAAATTTTGTATACAGGATAGTCGGTTTTTACCTTTATCGTGTGGTTCTGGCAGTAAGGTCACATACATCGAGCAGTGATTACCAGCGCTAGCGCCACCTTCTCTATCATTTGATATCTCTTCTCGACGACATGGAGTGTCCAGCTGAAAAAATATACTGGTCGTTCTTCTTTATGTACCTCCTGCACCAGGGCTGCGCTGACGGCCTCATCTGACACTATCAGGTAGACCACGATCGGCAAATCTGGCACTAGTTTTTGTATGACAGCCGGGAAGGACAGGAACTCCTTCAATTGCTGAAAGATGCTCTCACACTCCTCATTCCAATCAAACTTTGCCGCCTTCCGCAGCATCTGAACCATTGGCTGGGTTCGTTTTGCAAGCCGAGGAACGAACCTCGATAGTGTCGTTAAGCGTCCTATCAGTTGTTGAACTTCTTTCAAGTTCTTGGAGCTTCTCATCTCTGTTATCGCCCGGCATTTGTTGGAGTTTGCCTTGATTCCCCGGTAGGTTAGCATGAAACCTAGGAATTTGCCTCCCTCCACGCCGAACGCGCATTTCTTGGGGTTCAGCCATATCCTGGTTCTCCTTAGTGCATCAAAGACCTCTTGCAAATCTTAGATGTGCTGACTGTACGAGTTTAACTTCACGACGATGTCGTCGACATATACCTCAACACTCCGGCCGATCATTCCTTTGAATATGGTGTTCATTAGCCGCTAGTAGGTCGCCCCCACGTTCTTTAGGCCAAACGACATTACTTCGTAGAAGTAATTAGCACCATCGGTCGTGAAAGCTGTCTTCTCCTTGTCTCTTGGGTGCATGTTTATTTGGTTGTATCCAGAGTAAGCGTCCAAAAAGCTTAAGACCTTATGGTCGGCTGCTCCGTCAACTAGTCGATCGATATTGGGTAACGAATATGAGTCCTTCGGGCAGGCTTTGTTCAGGTCCTTGTAGTCGACACACATCCACCACTTGTCGTTAGGTTTGGTTACCATGACAACATTGGCCAACCAAGTGGTGTAACGGGCTTCTCGGATAAACCCGACCATGAGGAGCTTCTCGACCTCCTCCCTAGCTGCCAGTCTTTTTTCTTCTCCATGTTCCTTTTCTTTTGCGCGACTGGCCACGCCTCCTTGTAGACCAACAACCTATGTGTGATAATTTGAAAGCCGAAGCCCGGTAGGTTCGCGACCGTCCATGCGAAAAGATTGATATTCTTCTTCAGGGCCTGGTGAATGACCTCGGCATCAGTGGTAGCAATCGCTAATCTGAGGAGTCTTGCGCTTGGGTGATCGACTGCATTGTACGACCTTCTGAGTGGGTTCCACCCTTAGGCTTTCAGGATACAAAAATTCCCTTGCCAATTTTTGGTCCACGTGGATTGTCAGGATATCACTCAACAGTGATGGGTACTTCATTGCAAGGTGCGAGGTTGACACGATTGCTCCTAACTTATTTAGGGATGACCAACCGAGCAGAATGTTGTATGAGGTATTGGCGTCAATGACCAGATACCTGATTTAAAATTGTCTTGTTGGCCTCTTTTGGAGCCGAAGGTGGTATATAGCTTGATATACCCCTTCGTGCCCACACGCTCTCTTGAAAAGCCGGCGACATGGTCGTCGTATGGCATCATCTCTTCAACCAGGATCTTCATAACTTTGAAGGTCTTCCAGTACAGGATGTCGATCGAGCTTCCTTGGTCGACAAGGGTTTTCATGATGGTAAACCTGTCTATGTCGACAGATATCACCATTGGGTCATCCTGAGAGGGGTCGATACCCTTGAAATCTTCGTCGGTGAACATTATCAGGGGCATCCTCGGTCGGATGGAGACAGAGTTCACCTGGTGAATTGCACAAAGGTGCTTTCTCCTGGCACTGTTTGAACTGTCACCTCTTGCAAATTCTCCCGCGATTGTGTTTATCACTTCACGGCCGCTTCTCCTTTCTTCCCTCGGTGGGTCATTCCTTTCAAAACGTCGTTCTTGGTATCGGTCTCGTGTACCTGGTCCAGGGGGAGTTCTATCCCTCTTTCGTGAGGAATCTTCCTTGCATGGTGAGCGCCTCCTGCTTCGCTCTGTGTAAATGAACTTCCGTAAGTGTCCTGCCTCAATAAGTTCTTCGATCTTGTCCTTTAAAGCCTGATAGCTCTCGGTCGTGTGGCTGGTATTTTGTTGATACCGACACTTCTTGCTTCGATCAGCGTTATCAGGGGTCAAAGCCTTTCTTGGCAGCGACATTTGCTCAGTACTTAGAGCTTCTTGCAAGATCCTTCCATGGTCAGCGTTGAGTGGTGTATATCAGGAGAAGCGGGGTCCCCGATTGTCTCTCCTTGGGTCCCCTTGCGCGGACCCAGATTTCCCTTGTCGGTACTTGTCTTCCTTCTTCTCTTCGCTAGCCTCCGCCCGGGCTTGGTTCCTAAATTCTCTCAGCTCTTCCAACTGCATATACTTAGAGACTCGGTGCCTGAGTTCATCCAAGTTGGCAATAGGCTGCATGCATAGATTGTTTGCGAAGGGACCTGGTTTGAGGGTCGTTAGCATATGGTGCATGGCAACGTCCGGACTCAAGTTTCGGATGCTCATTGCCGTCTTGCTAAAGTGATCAATAAATTTTGAGGGACTCTCCCTTCTCTTGGCAAATACCAACTAACACAACGGACGTCATGTGATGTGGCCGGCTAGTAGCGAATTGGGTGTCAAACTTTGCTACCATCTTCTCGAAGCATTCGATGGAATGGGGAGGGAGCTTTGTGAACCAACTCAGCACTCCTCCCTTCAATGATGTGGGGAACACTCGGCAGAGGACTGCGTCCTCCACGATGTATAGACTCATATGCGTGGTGTACGCATCCATGTGCTCATCAGGGTCGGTCGTGCCATCGTATCGGTCTTTGTTGAATCCTTTCCACCTGTCTGGCAGTGGAGTCTCCATTATGAGGTCGGTGAATGGGTGACGGCGACCGACCCCCACAGTCCCTGTTGTGATCAACGATTTGTTTGGGTGAGACTCATCATCCATCTCGATTGTGTAGGCCTTGTCTTTCGACTCCTCCGTAGGTTTAGGGTCGGCCGTTGCAGCGAAAGATCTCCCTACGACGTTGGTCGACCCGTCGAATGGTGCGCTCTCAATGCGCCTCCTCAATGCACCTCCTCATCTCCTCATTTTCCTTTCGAAGACTCGAGATCTCCTCTTCATTTTTCTTGTGCTTCTTCCTCATCTCGTCCATCTCCTTCCGTAGAGCCATCAGCATTGCTGCCTATTCAACCTCCGACATTCTTTCGCTTGTCATACTTCTTGTTGAGACCATTCACTAACTTTCTTCACAACTATTCTCTCGGCCCCACGGTGGGTGCCAATTGTTCTTGTTCGAGGGTGAGAGGGACCCAGAGAACGATTGCAAAGTCTTTCTTCGATCGATTGGTTACTTCCTTCTCTTGATGGGGTGCCTTCCTCCTGCGGTCCTTACTTCCAGTTGCTCGGTCTCGAATGGTACCTGCAAAAGGCACTCTAATGCTTATGTCAGCAAAGCTTTCGGCACTCGGTTGTCAGAACAGTGTAGATAATGACGTACCTGGTTCTTGGAATGTGTGCTATTTATATTACCTTAATGGGCTCTTCTTGGTGGGCCGAATTAAGGGTTTAGGTCATGCTTAGGGTTGTGTTAAGCAACCCTTGATTAGTGATTAACTTTGTTGACCATGCTTAGGGTGCTAACTTCAGGTAGTCAACACGTGACGTTCGGTTGTCAATGTGGACCGAGGCATAAGAAGGTTGGTAGTTACTGGGAAGGACCTCGGTCGTCCAGTCCTAGACCCGAGGTCCTCTATGGGGTCGTTCGGCCATACCGATACAACAACTATCAAAGAAGGAGCTTCACTCTCCATATCCTCTACATTCCTTGGAAAGGACTTTCCATACTAGAAAGATAGAATGTAGATGTATATATAATATCCACACATTATCAACTGTGCCAAATCATTATCAAAGGAAATATAAAAATCACATCTCTAGAAGAGGATTGGTATGAGGAAAACTACAACAAGATGCAACTCAACAACAAAGCAAGATATACGCTTATTTGTGCACTTTCCTAAAATGAATACAAGAAAGTGTGCAAATTAAATACTACAAAGGAGATATGGGATTCTCTAGTCATTACCTGTGAAGGAAATAGAGATATTCATCTTTGAAAAGTGGTCACTCTTAGTTATCAATATGAATCCTTCACCATGAAGGATAAAGAAAGTGTGGATGTCATGTTTGGAAGAATGCATATTCTTCTACAGGATTTAGAAGTCCTTAGAAAAAGCTTCTCCAAAGTGTAGATAAATCTAAATTTTTTAGGTAGTATGTTGAAGATCTGGGAACCCAAAACAAAAACCATCTGAGGCTAGAGATCCCGAAAAGCTTACGTAGGATGAACTTCTTGGGATTCTGAGGGTTCATGAAGTTCACCTGCATGACAAAGAAGAGAAGGAATATGTAATAGTGGTAGAGAAATTACTATAAGCCAAGTGAAAAAAAAAAGAAGGTGTTGATCCATTTGTTGATGCAATAAGAAGATCAAATGAAAGCAAAACAATAGATGAAAAAGACATATCAGACAGTTTGGGTCATCCCACTTAAAACATTTATAAGGAATGAAAATATGTCTCTTCTCACCCACATGAACAAATGTCGGGAGAAATACATGGTGAACCATATCTTCCTTCATAAATAGAATTAAAATGGCCATGAGAATATCTCTAATGTAGAACCATGATCAAATTATAATTTAAGACATATATCTTATACAACATATTCATTAGAGTATATGCTCATATCATTAAATTTAAAGTCTTAAATTTTAAATAAGACAATCTACGAACGAAAAATTATGTTCCAAATTTTAGAAAGTTATTAAAGTATAAGTTTTATAAAAGTTTTGAAGTAAAATAAAACCCACCCTTGCATTATCACTTCATAGCCTCTTTAATTAATAATTCATTTTTTTTAAGTATTCTTTTGCAAATATTTTTCATGTCATATTTAAGATTTCTTTTTTCCCACTTTTCAGTCCAATAGTAAACTCTATATAAAGTCAACTTTCTTTTTAATTTTTGTAGTTTATGAAAAAGAACAAGTTTTATTTATAATATTCCATTACAAATAGACTTTATAATGTCCAACTCAATCACAAACACAAGAAATACCAATGTTCAAACTTACAAAATGCAACGGAAAATTACTCTTCCAATCTTCTCACCTTCATATCATTTTTTTAAATTTAAGATTCATTTTTTTCAACACATTTTTTAATTAAAATATATTATATAAATATTAAAAAATCATATCATACTAAACTGGTAAAGAGAAAACTATATTTTTTTAAAATTTTGAAATAAGTTATACTTTTTTTATACACATAGAGTCAATTCAATCTAACCTACCATTAATAGAGTAGATTAGATTCAGATTTGGTAAAAAAAAAATAACACATTCAACTCAACCCAACCCAAATTATTTTGATCAGGTTCGATGTTAGATTGGGTGTTTCTTTTCTGCACCCCATCAAATTCCTCCTTGCACCCTCAATTAGGTATCATCAAATTTCTCCTTGCACCCCCATCAATTAGGAATAATGATCAAAATGTCTCATATATCATTCCAGAAAACTCTTTGCAGAACGTATACAATGTTCCTAAAAGTTTATTCTAAAAATTCTGTTAAAAACTTCTCCATAAATATATATTTTATATTTTATGAATTTCAGAAAGTATGTTCTAAAAACATTTAAAAAAATAACATTAAAAAGGGTAAAACAGTCTTTTTCAAAATAGGAACGCATGGAAAAAATTGTTGGGATTAGGGGGCACTTAGAAACACCTATCATATTTGATGAAATCAACCCGGGTAAAACACCCTATTGGTGTTTGACGAAAAGCTTAGCTAAGTATTCCCTATTATAGTTCCATGGGAAATTTTTAGAGAATTAGACAAAATATTACTTAGTGTGCTAAATTGTTGAGTTGAGAGTGAATAACTTGTGCAAATCTTGCAAAAATCTACAAATGAGTGCAATGGTAGTTGTATCTATATTACATGGAAATACTTGCTAAAACACATTTTATATTAGGGATAATTGATAGCAACACCTATATGTTATCTCTGTTGGCCTAAGATTAGTGGACTACATGAAAAGTCCAACTTAAAAGGTTCTTCATTATGTACCAAAAATGAGATCCATCATTAAAGATGGAAAATGCAAAAGGAAGACTTTCATTTTGGGGATAGATGATCACTATTGTCCCTCAAACTCACAATTTAAATCTCACCAGTGATCCAGTAAGAAATGTTGTTGGAGAGTATAATAGAAGAAATTAACAAAATGCCTGTGAGAAAAAATAAACTCAGCTCAGCTTTTTCTTCTCCAGAATCCAGTTGTGGACTTTGCTAACATATTTCTCATTTATTTTCACATGTAAAAAGCACAGGTTTTTGTAACCCTTCAAAATATACATGTCTATGCATTCTTCATATCTTTCATAGATTGCTGGTACTGTAAGAACAATAAAAAGACCTGCCACAACCAAACCACATTAACAAAGTCATTTCTATTCATTTACTACTTAACTTTCAAAAATTGGAGATTAATCAACAGTGAGTTGAGTCTCTTTATGATGCTCAGAAACTTACTGGTATATGCCAGGGTAAGGAAATCAGTGAAGCCACCAATAATAGAAATTAGCCAGAGGTATGCAGCTACTTTCAGGAACAGCCTTGAATCTTTACCAAGGGCAATATCTTGAGAAACTGATAACAAATCATTGACTCTTGTGCGGATAAAAGTTGTAACTTCGTTTGCCATTTCCTCGGACAGATGCAACTGTGGTAGAGGTGGTGCAGGTCTATCAAAAGAAAAATAACAGTTTAACCTGCTTTTGTACCTTCTTTTTAAAGACCATGTACAATTAATCACTATGAAAATTTACTGACACAAATTACTGAAAAATAACATGTTTGATTTAGTGTTTGAAGTATCAGATCCACGTTTTGAATATGAAAAATGGAAGTTCTTATAAATTGTTTCAATTTGAATGTGAATCATGAATCTCCATTTGACTTGATCTGACACAAAATACACAATGTTGAATCTTGTGAAGTGTGTCTAAACTATAACATCTTGTTCAAAGGAAGGAACCACCAACCTAGACTTTCAAATGATTGACTACATTACATATTTCAACCAACCCAACTCATCTACACTTAGCCAATATGTTCTTAACTGCACTGTATTAGTTCAAAGAGTACTTTTCATCATAGGCATGGAGATACAAAATAAGGTATCTAATATACTCCGTGTCAGCACCAAAATGAACTTTAAAAAAATGGATGTAAGATCAGTACACTCAAAGACTACACTACACAACACATCTTCTTCATTACAAATAGTTGCCAACAATAGAGACAAGGCCCAATTTCATCCGTGCACTGATAAAAGATTTTAAGGATGCACCTTTCATCACTCAGAATTAAAAAAAAAAATGCAACAAATATTCAATGGGAACAACTTTCTCCTACAAAAGTATCTTTTGGAGAAAAACTTGCAACTGCAACTGTAGATTTCATGAACCAGATAAATCACAAAATCCTCCTCAATACAGCAACAAAACTCAGGGTTCTCATGAATGATTAATGAAAATTTAGAAAGGGTTTTCAATAGGCCCAAACATATCCACAACTGCTGATAAACTGTGACCCCTCCAACGTACAAGAAAAGTTAAGAACATTAAGATACAAAAGTGTTCTGCACAGACAAACATACATCACCATATTATACATAGCATCTGGTTTTCAAACAATTTTTCATATTTCTTAAAACTACAGCAGCTTGGTTACAGCGTACATGTTATACCATTTCAACCTCTCAAACATACCAGCATTTATCTTTCAAATGCCTCGAACCATATAAATTAAAAAGAATACTTTGAAGACAAAACAATTCCAGATTAGAACAAATAATCAGAATTTGAGGTATCAATGATCTACAAATGCTTTTACATTCTATAACATTTCAGAGTTTAGAAAAGCACACACAAGAAGATCCATGTCAAGAACATTCAGAGAGATAATTTGTATAACTGTTACCTGTTGAGAATCGCAGCTGACTTGGCCCAAAGGAAAAGAATGACAATGAGGAGGAGGAAAACATTGGAAATAAGAGACAGAAGTGTATAACCAGATCTTTCAAACACAACCCAAACAGCTAGTGTGACCAACAATATCCCCATCGTTAGGTTCTTCCGTCTCCACAGTATTAAATCTGCAACTGCATTGAAGCATGGCATTGATTCAGCAAAGATTCAAAGATATGATCAGTTATCAATTCATTCTTTTCTTCTGGTCCTGACCCTTTTCCCATTTACGAAAAATGAAAACAAACAGGCCCAGGCACAGCCCTATATCTATGCCACTGTTGAATCAAAAGTACCAAAATGAACATAAACAAACAACATCAAGGAGATAGAAATAAAAGATTGAGATAGACTGATCAACAAAAATCACCAATAAAGCTGAGACATTGAATATTTATTAATCAGAAAAGAAAATTGCACCTTGACCACCACCAAGGATCTCATGGAGAGTTCTTTGCCGGTTGAACAATCGATCTGAGGAACCCATTTTGGGGAGAAGCCAAAGTAAGAAACTTGAACCCAGGAAGGGATCTGTCAGCAAAAAAGGAGAGAGCTTTGAGATGATCCACGGAAAAGAAAAAGCAGTGAGCAACAACTATGTGGAACTTTTATAGTTTTATTCAATTTTTCACCTTACCTATATGTAGTCACTTTTTTGAATTTTATTGTGAGAGTGGACCCAAAATTATGTGTTTTGTAAGGATGATGGGAATTGGAAGCTGGGACTGGATGTCTGAGATTACAGCCTAAAAGTGAAGTGCCATTGTTTGCTTTTGAGTCTCACATCACAGTGTTCCACTACTTCCTACTCCACCCCAATCCCCAACACAACTACACAACACAATAAACAAAAAAAGAAAAGAAAGAAGAAAACAAAAGATGATGGGTGTTGATCTCATTCACATTCCACTGTGAGCTACCGTCCCTTGAATTTACCGTCTTTCTTGTTCACCGCCCACCCAATCAATCCATTTCGAACGAACATTTCTTGTCCTGTTCACTCTAGTTGTTCCCTCTCTCTGTCTCTCTCCTAAACCTGCCAGATACGAAAATGACACTTATTGAAATTGAGTTGTTTTTAGGAAAATTACCAATATGTAAAAATTAAAAATTTATCAAAATAATACAATTTTTTGTTATATCAAGATGACGTGATGGTATAAAGATGATATTGTATTAAAATTATACGAATTTAATATAAACTGATTTTACTAAAATTATATTAAAGTGACACTAGAATAAATGACATAATAATAACATAATTTTTTTATAATTAAATTAAATCATATTACAGTGTTATGACTATATTATATTTATAATTTTTTCATTAACAATACTCTTCGACAATAGTTGAAAAAGACTTTTCTTATTATGGATATAAGAATTCAAATTCAATACGTAATATTAATATTTAAATAATCTTTTTTCAGAATTTTCTTTTTCAATTTTTCAATCCTCTCTTCTTATAAGTTAATATTCATAAAATTTGTCAATATTTATTTATTTAAATATAATAATAAATTTGTTGTTTTTAACACTTAGTTTTATTGATTAGATAATAGGTTATACTTTTTTTGAAATTGATAGAATTTGTTTAATACGTATATAATAAAATAATTTGATTAAATCTATTTTCCGTATTTCAATCAAATAAATATATTTTATCAGAATTTAAAAATTCTATGTTTAATTTTTGTTTTATTACTTATTACCTGTCTATATTATTTAAGAAAAATACTTCCTTTTTGAGTAAAGAACTCTTACAAATTAAAGAAAGTAAGGAATTGTTTTATAAAAAAAAAATGTCTAAACAAATTTGCAAACCGGATGAACAGAAAAATAAGTTATAAAAACCTCTTATAAATATTTTTTTCTAATTATAAACGATTAGGTGAATGATGAATCCATCAATTTCATCTAACAACTACATAAACAAGCACTTAATTTGAAAGATTAACTATATTTTTAATCTTCTAGTTATGTTTTCTCTAAAAACAATAAGGGTCTTATGGCATTGGCTAAGACTTTAAATAAAACAAATAATTCTATTTAATTTAAAATAATTCCAAACCAAACATGTTACAAATAAAAAACAACTTTCTAATTTATTGACCAATGAAAAAAAAGTACTACGTATCATATCATTACAATTTTAAAAATAAAAAATAATATTGATTTTATAAAATAATAAGTGATTTCTGGTATCTTATGCGGTTAAAAAAAAGTAAGTGTGAATGAGTAATTTATATTTATTTATTTATTATTTTAAATATAATTGATAAGTATATAGTTTTAAAGAAGAGTAATGCAGATGTAGGGTTAAAAAGTATTTTGCATTATTGATGTTTAATAGTTATCATCCCACCCAAAATGTTTACTAGGTGTTCATTCATAAATGTTATTAACTATGGATAAAAATACAGTTAATTTTGAAAAAATGAAATTGATTGAGTAATTCTCATCGTGTTTAATGTTAACTACTTTTGAAACAGACTTTAACAACTATTAAATATTTCAATAAATTTCTGGTGTTAATTTTGCTGATAAAAACATTTAATAAAGTGTAAATAATTAAATATGATTATATTATTCATTCATTTATTAATCGTTTGTAAAATTAAATTAATTATTTTTATATGTGACAGTCAATAATTGTATGACATTTACCTTGTTTTAGAATAATTTAATTATTATTAAATATTTAAAGTTTAAATATATTTTACTATAAAATCGTTAAATAGAAATCAATTTTAAAGAATAAAAATAATTAAATATTATATTAACTAAAATAAGTACTAGTTTAAAATCTTAAAAAATTATTAATTTTTAAATTAATTTTTATTATTGATAAATAATTTTTAAATTAATATTTAATTAGTTATAAGGTTTTAACTATTAATTATTTAGATTTTAAATTTGGTAACAAAAACCTTTGTAATTAATTAAATACCAATTTAAAAACTATCTATTAGAAACTAATTTAGAAACCAATAATTTTTTTAATTTTTAAAATAGTATCTAATTTAGTTAATATACCAACTAATTATTTTTTATCTCTAAAATTAATTTCTATTAAATGACTTGTAGCGATAACTGTAAAATTAATTAATTTTAATTTTAGTTTTTATATGAGAACTTCTCTATTCAGCATCCAATAAAATTTAAAATAATTAATTCCGATAAAATATATGAATATAGTGCATGTAAAAATTATTTTGTTTAAATTTTCATCTTTTCAAAAATTTAAATCACTATTTTTAATTTTAATATTCATTATAAAATAGATTAAAACATTTATTTTATATATTGTAAGAGTTTTTTTTTTAAAATGATATATGTTTACATTGTATAATAATAATACTATATGTAATTTTGAAAGTATTATCACAACACATAATATAATTACTGAGTATCATTATATAATATTAAAAGTAAAAAATAGACATAAGTAATTAATTAGCGTAATATAATATTATAAATTAAAAATAATAATTTTTTATTTTAAAAAGATGAAAAATAAAGAAGTTTTTAGAATCAAAGAATGAAGCCATATTTAAAATAATATTTAAATAATTTTGTAATGACATATTCACTATATATATTATCACGCTAATTTACTTTTAATTATATTTATAAAATACAATTAATTATATTTACAAAATAGTTAATCACATTAAGCCAGAGGTGGGTGTAGAATTTCTGTATACTCCCTTTCATTAATTAAAATAAACATGTTTTTGCTTTTTTTTCTTCCTACGTTATTTAGTCAAAAAGGGCAATAAAAAACGAAAATGAAAACAAAAAGCTTTAGGTAAGGTGCATATGTCTAATTAGTCTCTTTGGACTTTTCACCCAACCCAACCGAAAGTTGATGTCGTGAAAAAACAAATGACACCAATTTAGTAGATGAGTGAGTGGTTTTCTTGCACCCATGCTTTCTTTCGACTAGATGATACAAAGTATGTTTTCATAAAAAGGGAAAAAATATTTAAAAATAAAATTTTATTCGAATTAATTCAGCGAAATTTAAATGCATTTATTTGTTATTAAGAATTTTTTATTATTATTCCAATTATTTCTTTTATTATAATAAAATTTGTATAAATAGAGTTGAAATATTCTTATTAAAGATATGGAGTATTAAGAGAAATTGTATCAATTGATTTGATATTATGGAGATGTGAATAATAAAAACAACATTACCTCAAATTAATAACAAACCTATAATCATATGTTAATTATGTATTAAGAATGTACATATTTATAATTATTGTGAGATATATTCAGATCAATAATCGATTCATAGAAAATCATTTTATTGGTATAATAGACTTTCATCTAGTCTGTTTTTATAATTCTTTATGAATATATATAGTCTATTTATGTATTGTTTTTGTTAATATATGAGTTTTGGTCTAATCCCCCCATATTTTTATATTTTCTTTTTTTTTTCTTTTAATAATACCTTTTTCATATGATGGCAAATGATTGTTGTTACTTGAGGTGTCAGCATAACTGAGATGTCAAGTCGCATAATGATATCTAACATGAAAGCTTTTATAAAAATAAAAATAAAAAATCGAACCACGATTATAAATTAGTAGTTGTTATAAGTTATTAATATAAAATTTATTTATATTTCATAATAATTATTTAATGTTTTCTTAATGATTTGACTACAAGAAGACTATAAATAGGTTCTTACTCAAGAACAAAACTCTTCATACTCTCTTATACTCATAAATATCGTATGTTCTTACTCACTTGAACATTAGAGAGTCTTTTATATTTTATAGTTGGACATTTTCTTATTATGATTGATCAACACTATAAAGTTTGGTCCACAAAGAAGTCTTCTCTTTTTCACCTTAGGACTCTCCTAATTCATTATCGATAAGAACATTTAGCGTCCACCATGGGACTTGGATAAAGCTTTTCCCCATTCCACAAATCCGACTAGATAAAAACCCAACTCTTTTCACAAACCCAAAAAAAAAAAATCCCCTAGCAGACAACACCATGACGACCCAACTTGAAGCTTTCCTCCACAAGAATAAGGAAAACATGCAAAAGACAATGGGGAAAGCACTCGAGTATATGCATGACAAGCTCGATAAAGATATAAAGTCCTTGAAGGAACAACACTAAGCAGAGAGAGAACACTTGGCATAACAACACCGAGTGAAAATGCAAGTGTTGCAGGAACAACTCGCAGTAAGGAATGGTGATCGTCGAGCTACTCGGGGAAATTGTGAGTAGATTGAAAACATACGGTCGAGTCCCAACCATCCTCTTTTAGGCCAACTTCTTGAGAGGAATATCCATCACATACTCCTTGCCCACACCAACCCAGAATGTATATTTCAACACCGAGCTCATCATGGAGAGAAACCCGAGGGTATGATCAACAACCCTTTAAAGCAATTTCAACCCCTCCAATAGAGGACAAAATGAAGGCTAATTTGAAAGGCTTTCACTAGGGATGGCAGGCAGGGCATAATTCCTATTTTAACTAGCTGACTTACTTAGGCCCACCCTGCATAATCTGTAGCCTGCACGAGCCAAGTGTGGGGCGACCTAGCTCGCATAACCTGCATATCTTAAAATTCTAGAAATTTCTTCGTGCACCCCACAATTTTTTTTTTGCACCCTCATTCTCCCAAAATTTCCAAAATTATCCATTATAGATCCAACAATTCAGAATACAATCCGGAATACAAAAATTCTACATCGCCCAATTTGGAATACATTTTATTCTAGATTGTACAATCTGAAACACAACTTTTAACTTCCGAATTATATTACCTGGGAAGTCTCCAAATTCCGCATTCCAAAATTAAAAGAAAAAATGTTCAATGAAAAATGTCAAAGAGTAATTTGAATATTTTTTTAAGTATGGGGTGAAAGAAGAAAGACATGGAGGTGCAATAAGAAACTCTCCTCAATCCTTAATTCATAACGTCTTCACGAAATTCGATAAGATTTGATGGTTTTTTTTTTTATATTTAATAGTGTTTTTTTTTTCTTTCTTAAATGTATATATTGTTTAGGTTACAATACTCAACCAATGTACTAGTCGGACCTAAGTCTTTTTTATAATAAAATTTAAATAATTATATATGTATATATATATATATATTATGTATTAAAAATATTATTTTATACTATTTTTCAATTAGAATAGTAATCTTGTGTCTATATCTATTATCTTAAAAAATGTATATATTTAACAAAAAAAATTATTAGTCAACTTATAAGTACGATTAAAATCTAAATTTTAATGAAAATCAGGACAACATAATTTTTTTATCCATATCTTATTACACATGTGTCGTGCAAATAACTTTGTGATACCATTTACCTAATTTATCCAAATAAGAAAAATAATTAATTTAATACATATAAATTTATATTTAAAATTTCATTTTAAAATTAAAAAAAAAAACATTTCTTATGCAGGCTGGTCCGTAAGCCCACGAACCAACTCTTATGCTGGGCGACCAATAAAATCAACCTGTATTTTCTATGCGGGGTGGGTCAACCCACATTGCCATCCCTAGCTTTCATCCTTTCAAGCTCAACGTCATGGGGACCCAGCTCCCCTAAAATGGAAATGAACAACTTTGGAAAAGTACAATGGCACATCGGATCCTGAGGCCCACATTAAGGCCTATATGATACAATCTAGCCTATTTTTGGACAACATGGTTGTACACTGCAGTCTCTTCCTGGCTATACTGCTAGGGACTGCCCTAGAATGGTATTACTCTTTATCCCGGAACTCGATAGACTCCTTCGACGCTTTCTGTGCAAGATTCCTTTCTCTGTATGCTGATTGAAAACTTATCATCACAAGTTCAACATCTCTAAATAATGTGGTGGAAGGAGAAACTGAAGCCTTGAGATAATACATGGCGCGAGTCATGGCAGATTATGTTGATAGTCAAAGTTATGAAGATTCTGAAAAATATAAAGAAAGTTTTTGAAAAGCCTTACACATGAGGATCAATCAAAGCAAGAATTTGCCAATAAAGCATCTAACAATTATGTGAAGATTTGAAGAAACTCTAAAGTTACAACGTACACATTCCAAAAGTCTAAATAAAAACCTCAAGGGTGAAGAATACAACAACAAAGTGTATAGAAATTATGTACAAAAGTGTACAAAAAAAAGCTGTGTAAAGTTGTGTTTAATATTGAGCATAAAATTTCATATCCGCTAGTGAAGAGCGAAGCTAGGAGAACTGGGTCTTAAGTGAAACCATTGTAAATCCTTCACCATTGTGAAGTACACCCATTGAGCTTTCTTTGTTCTCTTTGAACAAGAGTATTCTCATCACATTGAGAGGTCCTTGATCTCTTAGGGAGATTAAGACATTGTAGCTAGAGATGTTAGAATACTTTGAGAAACTACAAATGTTGAGAATACTGTGTGAACCTACAAAGGTGTAGAATATTGGTGTACATGAAGAGGTGAGGAATACTTGTTACTGAAAGGCTATTAAGTGGGTTGCTCAAGAGGATTGGATGTAGCCCTTGTTGAAAGGTGAATAGTATAAACTCGATGTCCATTTCTCTCTCTCTCTCTCTCTCTCTCTCTCTCTCTCTCTATATATATATATATATATATATATATATATATATATATATATATATATATATGTTATTTTTTGGACTTTGTGTTTGTTTGTTTTTCAGGTTTGTGATTAGAGTTTGAGCTCCATTCAACTCCCCCTTCTGGAGCCAACTGCACCTTCATCTATCATGACAGGGAGTTTGTAACATCCCGCCAAATCCTCTTTACTTAATTATAAAATGAAATAAAGGTAAAACAATAATATTGAAGGGAACATAATTATATATGTGTAATGAAGTTTCTCCTCACAGGGAGTTTAATACATAAATCGGTCAATTTCCAAAACTTAAACAAAATACAGCAAAGAGACAAACAGTCGATCTCGTATCAGAAAAAGGGCGATCTCCCATCAGAAAAGGGCGATCTCCTATCAGACAACAGAAAAAGGGTGATCGCCTAACAGAAATAGAAACAGGTGATCTCCTTCCGGCGACCACTTACTGAGGAGCTCTACTACCTGCAACCTCGTCTGCTCCCGTGCAAAAATACACGATCATCACAGGTTTAAGAAAGCAATCACAATACCAGATAAAAGAGTAAGCTAGATGTTTTAAAAACTTTAAATATGAAACTTTAAATCAATAGAAAACATAAATCTTCACACCATTCATAATCCATATCAATTTCAACCATCAACATTCCCATATTCCACAAACTCGTCAAGTGTCTATTCGCTACTTTCAATATTCATGGTTCACACGTCAGACTTTCCACTGACTCATAATATATAGACACATGACTCTACTTCCGGAAGACTCATGCGTTGACTCAGACCCAGAGATCCGCACCTGTCATACCACACCACTGTGAAATCCACACAGGGTCGCTGTGAAATCCACACAGCCATGCGCATACATAATCTCAATATCATCACTCTCCCGGTATGACAGGGTTAATTCATATAACAGGTCAAGCTCGTTCTCTTTCAAACAACTTACCCATACATATGAACCTCCTTCGACTCTCCACAACTGAATAACTTCATCTATGTGATTCCATTATATCAGCAGAGTCAGGATATCTCCTTCTAGACAAGTCCCTAGTCAATGCACATTACACACGATCTTACACGATATTTTCTTTCCTGAAAATACTATGCCTTGATCCCACATTCACAACATTCAACACATCATACAACACTTAATGAACGATTCCAGTCACAGCAAAACTCATTCCAAGGTTCAGATTTTCGAATATCACATTTAAATCTCAAACAGTTTCAAACAACACCAAAAACAGGAGAGTTCGAAAAACAACGCCAAAACCGGCGATCTCGTTCAAAAACAGGGGATTATGCAATAACAGTTGAAAACCGGCGACCACGTCGCCCCATCATCTCAATCATCTAATATAAGGTTTTCGTTGGAAATAAGGCTAGCTTCCCTTACCTGGACTTGCGCAAAACACCAAGAGCTCCAAAACCCACCGAGCTTAAAGGATGCCTTAGCTCTGTTTTAGCGTCTGGTTTGTAGAACTTGCAGAGAACCTCCCTGGTGCTCTAAGGGCAGTCGTCGCTCGTCGTACTGGTGCTTGAGGAAGCCTGAATCGCAGCGCGAAGGAGAGAAAAGAGAAGGATGAAGGTAAACTCACTCTTTCACTCTTGAACCACTGCAACGTTCTTTGCCTCTCAGAAGTGGGTTTTTGAATCTTAAACCAACTTGTCCACAAAAGCCGCTGCCACCACCCACTCTGCAGGGAAGTTTGCGTGTACGCTTCCCTGAACAGTACGACTACGCGTGCCTCTGCGCAGGCCAACACTCTGATGTCACTATTCTGAACCACCCTTTTTGTCTACGTGTCGCGCGTGCAGTACGTCTGATGCTGAGAGCCTGGGTCCCACCTTATCAGTGTGAAACTCGACATCGCGCGATAACCTTCCACCGATGACCGCTCGCGCGATGACTAACCACCGATGCCTCATCTTGGCGGACGACCGATGTCTCTCCCTGGGAGACGACCGATGTCTCGCCCTGGCGATGATCGCATGCCTCGCGCCCTGGCGATGCCCGCAAGTCTCGCGCCCTGGCGATGCCCGCATGCCTCGCGCCTGGCGATGCCCGCATGCCTCACGCCCGGCGATACCCGCATGCCTCGCGCCCTGACGATGCCCGCATGCCTTGCGCCCGGCGATGTCCGCATGCCTCGCACCCAGCGATGCCCGACGACACGTCGCCACGCCTTGCTGAAGGTTCTTCATCCCACTATGTTACGTCCAAGGTATCATCTCCACATGACTTGGTGACGTCGGTAGCTTCACATTTCCAAGAGTAGGTCAGCACTACTCCTCGTGCGCCCATGCATGCAACACTAAGGACGATTTCTTATGCTCAAGCATAGAGCTGCGCATGCACAACGTATCTAAGACTTAACCCACACCTTGATACGTGTGGTTTTGTGGAACCCACTCTGGTTGATCCAGTATCCTGACCACATACTGAGTGCACTTTCGGCGATCATGTGCACCATAGGCGACTGGCGATCACGTGTAACCTAGGCGACAGGCGATCATGTACTAACTAGGCGATCTCATAGTCTTCTAAACTACAATTTCCTTCCTTTTTTTATTTTAAATAAAAACATACTTAGAATTCATTTAAAATATATCCCTTTTTATTCCAATTTAATTTTACAGGTCCTTACAGAGTTTCTAAACTCAATATTTATGATCCAGAAATGATTTTTATTTGTTCCTTCATGAAACCAATAATGATTCTAATCAATTATTTTGATTAAGAAAATGTTTCGATATTTTGATTAACTATTCTATAAAGTTTTCATATTTCAAATGTGGACAATGATTTCGAAAACAAAAGTTATTTGTATTCTTGATTCTATATTAATTAAATATATCTTCCAAATGGAATAAATCTTATTTAAGAGTTGGATATGCATAACGTTCTAAAATTATACAAACATAAGGTTTTTGAAAATGCAGTCTTAAATAAGAAAAGTTTTGAAAAAAAAAGATGTATTTGATTACAAATTTGATTCAATTTTGAGATTATGTTTTCACAAATCAAAATCTCAATTAAAGGCTAATTCATTTCAACATTTAAAATTAATGCAAACATAAAAAGTTGTTGAATTTTGTTATTAGTAAGGCCCTGATATATATGGTCTTCAAACAGAGATTATGATATTAAATTAAATTGATTATATTCAATGTTAATTGATTCATTTTGGTTGAAATATATCTCAATCACATTGATTCCAGAAATATTTGTAACATTAAAGATGCACATAAAGATCAAATCAAAAGTTCCCTTACAGAGCGTCTAACGGTAAAATAGTGGTGTTACAATGTAGATTCAAGCAATTCAAGTATAGAGGATTCAAGCTTCAACCTTCAAATATATACAACTAAAGAAAGTTTTCAAAGCCCAATGATATCATGTTAATGATCAAGATATGCAAGAAATCATCAAAACAGAAGTTTCCTTATATTGTATCTAATGGAAAAATGAAGATACCATAGTGCAAAGTTTATGTAGTATTCATGTATTAGAGATCCAAGATTCAACGTACAAAAATACCCTCAAGTATTGAAAGATTTCAAAGATCAACGTCAATATAAAACCGGTAAAGACATGTAATAAATATTTGTAGTAGACATTTCCTTTTGGAGCATTTAATGGCAAAGTGATGAAATGCAGAACGAGATTTGTGTTGTCTTTAAGACTTGTTATTTACAAGCTTCAACTATCATCATTCCTAAAGATTATGTAAAGGACTCAAGCTGAAGAAGATGAAATATAGAATTGAAGTATGACAAATAAAGAAAAATAATTATGCTAAGACACAAGATTCACATCTGTTGTATATAGAGTGTATAGTCTGTTGGATTGTGTGTTATCTGTTATAAATTCTTCACTTTGTGAAGTATATCCAATGAGCTTTTATTGTTCTTTCTTTGAGAGTGTTTTTCTCATATTTTGAGAGGTCTTAGTCTTAGGGAGAGATTAAGACTAGTGTACCTGGAGAGGTCTGAATACTTTTTATACTTGAAGAGGTGAGAATACTCAGTGTACCTGGAGAGGTATTGAAACTCGGGTACCTGGAGAGGTTAGAATACTTGTTGTACATGGAAATGTCAAAATACTTGTTCCTAGAGAGGTGTTGAAACTCATTGTAACCAAAGTAATTTTGGTTAGTGAAAGCTCTTAAGTTGTTTTCTTAAGGGGACTAGACGTAACCCAAGTGGTAAGGTGAACTAGAATAAATTTGTCTACATTTCTCTTCTCTTTGCTTGTTATATGTTGTTTTATATTATTTTTCAATTTGCAATTGGAGTCCAGGCTCCATTCAACCCCCTTCTAGAGTCAACTACACCTTCACACATGTCTACTTAGTGCACAAAACTTTGGTTAAGCAGATTGTCATTTCATCAATCATTGCTCTCTTGAGCAAATTCGCTAGGCGCATTTCCATTCATTGAGTGCATAGTCAATTACTTTTGCTATTGGAAAATTAATGATCTGTTGAGCGAAATTTCACAATTTGAAAGCTCATTGTCCTAAATTGAGTATATATCCACCTTTACAAAGAAAATTCACCAATATTGATAAAAATATGCACAATTAATGTCATTTATGATTAATTCCTCTTTTATGGTTCATTTACTAAAGTTAAGCTAAGAATGAACATTTATGTACTAAAAAATGATAAACCCTTGTGTAAATTAACTTTTATACCATATTATACTACCCGACCCTCAACAAGCTAAAACAATTAATATCCATTAATAATATGAATACTAACCACCTACAATTAATCATATATTTCGTCGGTAACCACTCTAAAACAAGTATACTGATACACTTTATGACTCTCTTTAGTCTATAAATACAGTTACAGGATGTATTTCTCCCTAACTCAATACTTGATACTCATTTATTACTTATATATTATTATTCTCTTACTAACTTGAGTGTCGGAGAGTCTTCTGCAAGTAAACCTCCACTCGACTTCATCAATAAAGCTCAACAATCCTTCAAGACAAATATCAGTCACTACAAACAACACGGATTCACAACCTCAAACGACCTAGACACCAAACCAGTAAGAACACATATAATATGATGCGTATTATTTAGTTTCTATTTCTATAAATTTTATCTCTCTTGAAATCATAAATGGTACTAAATAATCCAAATTTTTTATAAATTTTATGAATGCGTATTTTTCAAATTTTATGATAAACAAGAAAGTGATAAACATTATGTATGTTTAAATGACTTGGAAAGTTTTATAACCATTGTCAATTTACGTATGATAATCGTTTTTAAGTTTCACCTTTTCTAATTTAACATAATATAATTTTTTTTTTTCTAAATTAATGGATAAACCTTATTTTATAACTTTAGAATATTACTATAAATAAATTAAAATTGATAAATAATTTAAGACATCGCACTTCTTTCAAACCGTTAAAACTTTGAAGCTTCAATCTTATTATCAACTCTTCGATTTTCCATGTTTCTTTCTTACGAGTAATGGTAGATAGAGGACGTATTAATAATCCATTATAAAAGAACACAAAAAGGAAGAAGTAAAGAAAGAATAAGTGGAGACGAAGAGTTTATAAAATACTGAAAGCATAATATTTAAATTACTTTTTTAAGGACAATTTGTTTATATTTATTCTCATGTATATTTTATATTAAGTGTTAACTTGATAGCAAAATCTTATATTAAAATCATGTTTATTTTTTTTATTATAATTTGTATGTATTAAATCATAATTTGATAGCAAAATATTACATCACAATTACATTAAATTTTTTATTAGTTTGTGTTATATTAAGTGGTAGTTTGATAGTAGAATATTATATTTAAATTGTATTGATTTATATTTAAATTAAATTATCAAAAATCCTTATATACATAAAATATGAAAATTATTATTAGGTTATAATTTAAAAGCATAATAATAAAAACCTTGATAATAGAAATTTTTTTAAGAGTAATTTATTTATATTAATTTTTATGTATATTTTATATTAACTAATGATTATTTGAAAAATATTATATTATAATATTGTTCAAATTTTGGGTCTTGGCTGTTGGATCAATAACTGCGACTCTAATGATCATCCTTGATTTTTCGTGTTTGTTGATCACTAACAAGTATTTTTAGTTGGTTACGTAGATTGTATTGCTTGACCTTATATTGTTGTTGAACAAGTTCTAAATATTTGGCAACTCGTGTCCAGTGTCCAAATTTAGATATTTTCCTGAGTTTACTACAATTACATATTGTGATTTTATTTTGCATGGTATTGTCATTCTTTTGGAGAAGACTCTCTGTGTATGTTTTTAGGCTATTCACTATTGAAGGATCCAAATCACTTTTTGTGGAAGAAAAGATCATAATTTGACTTCTAGTAAAAATCATAAATAAGTGGTTTGGGATAAAATTTTATTTGAGCTCATAATAGGTGTCAAATGTTCCTATCGAAAGCCGAAATGTCAACGAACAAGTTGCAAAAATAGTTAAGTCTCCTTTTCGAGCTTGTGCACTAGTCGAGGATAAACTTCAACTAGATTTTTTGAGGACTTGACCCCAAGGAAAGTCCACCTAACTCTCTCATGCTCAAGTTAGTACAAAGTTAAAGTGATGATAATGGTGAAGAGAATAATTGAGTGATTATTTCCTTTAATATCAATGTGAATTTATATACTTTTAGGCCTTTGCAAATGGAAAAAAAATAATAGAAAAACTATTCAAATTATTAATCAACATTTAATTACTAAATTTTCATTTCTAAATCTAGTATTTAAATTATGAGGTAGTTTAAAATTCGATTAAAATATACAACAATTAAAATATACTTCAAATAAAATATACTTCAAATTTGAATGTCTCATGTATGGATAAATATAACTAACATGTTTTAAGAAAAATAAATTAATAATATTTTATATATTTAAGGACCAAATCTTTTATTTACCCTAAAATTGAATAAATCTAACTACAATTTGGCATTTTGTCTATGTGGTTTTTTTTCTTTGGTTTTTCTCTTGATGGGTTTGTAATCCCTAGGTGTTGTTTGGACAATGTTGGGGTAACAAGGTGGCAGTGGAAGATTATTTGCCTAAAAGGAATGTGTGAATTGCCCAAAAAAATTATTTTGCGCAGGTTGTGAATATAACTTGCGAAGTTCCAGTAAACTAGTTGTCTATCCATGCGTGAAGGGGGACATGATTACAAATCAGATTTTTGAAGAAGATTATGTTGCAGTCTTGGATGAATGTAAGCATAATTTGCATGAGCATGTTGTTCTTAACAAAGGAGATAAATCCCTCGTGCATTTGGAGTTTTGCTCTTGGATATCTCAGTCTTGGTGTTTCTTGAGAAAATGGAAGGTAATAACACTAATACAAAATTGAGAATCAATGAGACTTATTATGACGGGTCTAATCCACCCATCATAATAAATGTAGCGTGACAATATAGTAAATAAGTTAAAATTTATCATGTTGGTTATTATTAAAACTGACATAATAAAATTTTACTATGTCAGTTATTATTTTAAATGACATAGAAAGTTGTTATTATATCAATTGTAATTAGAACTGTCATAGTAAGTCTTCTCATCTCTTTTTCATTTTAGGGTTCTTTCTTATTCACGTTGTTTCCCCTTTTCGCATTTCTGGTGACAATGAGCATTGTCTCTTTTTCGCATTTCTTGTAGCAACAAGCATTGTCTCCTTTTCGCATTTCTGATGACAAGAAACATTATCTCTTTTTCACTTGCAACCCACAATGTCCTTCTTTTGAATTTCTCTTTCTCTTTCTCATTTTTTCTAACAATCAACTGTGTGTTCAACCCTAATATCTATTTATGTTGAAAATTCATTCCTAACACACATTTTTCTTCATGCTATCTCTTGATTAACATAGTTGTGCAACTTTTTGCAAGGAGCGTGAAGATCAATCACAAGGAGAAATGGCTCATGATCTCCAATGTGGTGGTTTGCATCACCTCGAGCGTCGTTGTGGTAGAGGATCTCATGTCAGAGTTCGTGGCGACGATAAAGTAGTGAGGTCTGGACTCGAAGGAGAAGGCGATGTTCTTGATGACAGAGGTGCTAGAGAACGTGAAGTTGTCAAGCAGGAACAATGGGACACTGAAGATACATACTCCAAGGATGCTGAAATTTGTATGAAATTCTCAATGTAGATAAGCTCGTGCACATGGAAGGTGCAGTAGATTGTTTGAACGAGAGGTCTATTAATTTTCTGTTAAAATTAGTGAGTTCTTAAATCTGGAATTATTATGCAGAACATCTTTTTTAGTATTAATAAACTGTCTATGTGCAAATTACTTTGAGAATGGGAATTACCTTTGTTCTTATCAATTTGTTTGTTTTTTAGTTTTAGTTAATCACTCTTAATCTGGAAATCGTTAGACCACTAGTTAGAGGTAGTTTTGCAATCATTCTTATCTATATATGACCACATATTCTTCTTGTATCAAAGCATTGGGCATTCATCTTTTGTGTCAAACCTTTATGCTTTTCGATACATGATCTAACTGGTCATCAGTAATTTTATCAAGGTAACTCTCCAGTGTGCTTTTACAAAATTTCTAAGATTAAGAGAATACTACAAGTAACAGTCAAATGAAATTTTTGTTATGTGCAAACTCTTTTTTTGCTTTGCCAAATGTCAGAACACCAATAACTAATGCTGGGCAAAAAATCCAAATTGCCAAATCCGATTCATAATTATCCAAATCCATATTACTTTTAATCCATTTAAATGGATTTATCTCAAATCCAAATCCATATTTTTGGATTTTAAGTTTAATTCATTTAATTGGATATGGATTAGATATAGATTTGATACATTTTTAGATTATCCAAAATGGATTTTGGGTTGGATTTTGACTTGGCTAGAGCTAAGGCTGAGCCAAGTCAATTCGGGCCCAGGTCAAGCAAAGTTGGTCTGAGTCCATGTCGAGCCGAGTCGACCACAGCCAAAGTCAAGTTGAGTCGGTCCAGGCCAAAGTCGACCTAAGTCGACCCGGGCCGATGTCGATCCAAGTCGGCTTGGGCCGATGTTGAGCCGAGTTGGCCTGGGGCGATGTTGAGTCGAGTCAGCCATGGCTGATGTCGATTTGAGTCGGCATCGGGCCCATGTCGAGACTAGTCGGCCTGGGCCCATTGCGAGTCGAGTCGACCTAGGCCCATGTCGATTCGAGTCAACCTGGGCCGATGTAGAGCTGAGTCAGCCTAGGCCGATGTCGAGGCGAGTAAGCCCGGGCCCATTGCGAACCGATTTGGCCTAGGCCCATGTCAATCTGAGTTGACCCGTGCAATGTCGAGCAGAGTCGGTCTACACCCATGTCTAGCTGAGTCAATTTTTGCTAATGTCGAGCCTAGTCGGCTCAGGCCCAAGTCGAGTCGACACTGGGCCAAGGTCGAGTTAGCACCGAGTCCATGTTGAGTCAACTTAAGCCAGTCGTCCTGGCGTATGTTGAGTCGGTTCGACCCAGGCCCATGTCAAGAAGAGTCGGTCCAAGCCCATGCTGGGACGAGTCAATCGAGGCTAATGTTGAGCCAAGTCGGCCCAGATTGATGTCGAGTCAAGTCGATCTAGGCCCATGTCAACCCGTGTGGGCCTAGGCCCATGTTAAGCTGAGATAGTCCGTGCCCATGTCAAGTCGAGTCAGCCTGGACCCATTTCGAGCTGAGTCGCCCAGACCATGTAGAGCCAAGTCGACCCAGAAATATTTTATATATTTAATATTATTTTTTTAAAAAAATATGTTTTAATCCAACTAGTGTATCTTTAAAGTTTCTTTTAAAATATATTTTAGATATGTTTAATATTATTTTTCAGTGTAAAAAATATGTTTTAATCCAAGTAACAAGTAACGTATCTTTAAAGTTTCTTTTAAAAAATTGTATATTTTAGTGTATTTAACTTTAAAATGTACTCTTTTTTTTTCTTTCAAACGCTATCAAAAATATATATTTTTTTATCTCTATAAAACGTTATTTATATACTTTGTAGGATTAAAAGTTATGCATTTTTAAAATTCAACTAAAAATGTAAAATTTTTATTTAGAAAGATGAAAACTAAACTTTGAAATTTTACAGGGATAAAAAATATTTTAACTGATTTTAATTTGTACTTTCATATCTCCACTTAAGAATTTTACAATCAATCAAAAAGTCAAGTTAACACTCAAATAACTTATGGAATTTCTTTATACTTATTGTGTTTTATGCTAGAATCACCAATTTCCATATATAGTTTTAAATTATGCTAATTTAATTATGTTCCTTTGGAGACATCTAAATGTGAAACTTGTTTATAGGAATGAAACTTGCCAAGGAGTCTAAGAAGACCCAATATTGAGAGGGTAATTGGATGTGGGTATGATCCAAGGCAGAGCAAGATTTTCTGCAAATATTTTCTTTACTAATCCATGTTAAAAGTTAATGCACCATGATGAAAAAAAAGTCATAAATTCCAAAAACATTTCTTTCACATCAATATCAAGGTTATTTGCGACAACAACTTTTCTCAACCACAAACAATGTTAGCTAAAATATGATGAAATAGATTATGCATTTTTACATGCCCATCAAACCATAAATTATATCATTTATAATAAGTTCATTAGTTTTTATAATTATTATCTAAAAAATTATAATAATAATGATTTTCTTCATTTGCTGAGTGTGGGAAAGGGTTTGTCGTATATGATATATATGTGCACAAATAAAAATTCTAAATTGAGGATTCAAATTGAAGATTTCTACATTTTTCAATTATTAATTATTTGGATTTCATGAGGCCTTTTTCTAATGGACAAGTGTTTATTTGGTTGTTATTAACAAGATTTGGTCTAATCACATGAAACTCGGAAAATGTAGAACCAATTATTGCATTCAAGCATTTTTTTTTCTTGTGTTGAACCTAGTGGTGTTCAAGGTTTTGAAGAATCCAAATCCTTTGAAGGATGATAAGCTTCTGCTTGCTTGATGCTGTTGTGCTGCTTTATTGTTTTGTTCTGGGGTAGTTTAAAGTGTAATCCAACCTTAGATTAAATCTCAAAGCAAAAAGCATCTCAATCTTTGATAAAACAAAGTGTTTTTCAAACTAAGTTGAAACAACCGATTGTTCTGTCGAAACAATCGATTGTTTATACTTAGATGTTTTGAGAAAGTTTGAAAACTGTTTTTGAATGAAGAAAACTGTTAAGTGACAGAACAACCGATTGATTCGAGGAAACAACCTATTGTTTGTTTTGGAACCTTAACAGAAAAACTGTTTTCTTTGACTGAGCTTTAAATGATTTGAAACTGAATATGCTCCAGTCATTAAATGCTTTGACCAATCTTTTTGAAAGCTTTTATGGGTTTGTTAAGATTTGGTAACAAACTTCCTTTTATATAATTCAGAAAAATCTCTTTTAAAGAAAAAAAGAGAATGCTTTTGAAAAAGTTTTTACTAAGAGAGTTTTCAAAGTGCTGAGATTGCTTAAGAGCTAAAGAGATTGATCAAAGTGCTGGGATAGGTTTCTACTTGTATTGATTTCAGATCTTCATCTGTAACAAGTGTAATCTGTGTAACTGCTGAAACATTTCTTCTGTGTATTGTTGCTGAGATTGGCTGTGTGTTCTTGAGGTGTTCAAGATCAACAATCTTAGTGTTGGCCAAGGAGAGTGTGTGTCTTGAGGTTTTCAAGGTCATTCTCTTGGTTGTTGTGTAAGTGATCAAGGTGTGATTGCTTAGTGGATTTCCTCAGGGTTCTGGGAAGACTAGATGTAGCTCTGGGTTGGAGTGAACCAGTATAAACATCTGTGTACAATCTCTCTATCCCTTACTCTTTAAATTCAGTTTGTTTGTTGTTTGCTGGTATAAACAACCGATTGTTTCGAAGAAACAACCGATTGTTTTCCTGGCAGTGCTATTTTGCTTGCTGTTTTGGCAAACTGAATTGCTTAATCATTTGATTTCTGAAAGATATTCATTCTAGCTTGTAAAAGTTTGCGAAAACTTCTTTAAACAATTCACCACCCCTCTAGTTTAAAGCCATCTTTCCTAACATCTTGTTGGTATGAATCTTCATTTCTATTCTTGTGTCTTTTCTCATATTTTATGCAGTTTTTCTCTGTTTAATTGAAGGTGGAGACTAAACTTTAGGTTTAAAAGATCAGTTGAATGTTATAGAGTTAGCATGACGGAGGTCAAAGTTCATTAGGCTATCTTTTTGGCTGTGGATAGGCCCCAACTCCAAAACCTGCAACAAATAATGTGCAACCTAAAGTGGAGGTTGTAAATGATGTGCCAAAATCGGCTGAGGCTCCTAAATCAATAGATAGTTGTAGAAAGAGGAAATCAAATATATTATTTTCTATTTCATAATTTAAGATAGTAAGATTGATTTTATATAATGTTTATTGGATACTACTATTTAGTTATCGATGAATTGGTTTATGTTTATTGGATAATACTATTTAATTATCAATGAATGAGTTTGTTTGAGAGTTATACATTGTTATATGCAAGTGAATGATACTATTAATGAATGAGAGAAACCTAATAAACCAAAAAAATAAAATTAAAATAATAACTTATTATGATGGTTATTGTAATAAATATCATAAAAAAATTGACTTACTATGACGGTTGTAGTATTAAGTATCGTAGTAAGTTGTCATTTTTATGACGGTTGAAATACAATCAACATAAAAAGTTCAACTTACTATGACGATTCTTCAATTGACATAAAAAGTGTAGACTTTCTATATCGCTTGTATCTATGTCGCTAGTAGAACCGTCATAAAAAGTCTTGTACAACCGTCATAAAGAGTCTTATTTGCACTAGTGTAGCATTGGGCAAATGATTTTATGAATATGAGTTCCAATCTTTAAAGGATATGTGATGAATTCTTTAAGTTGGTTCATGGAACTTGTCTCCAAGTATGCTAGGTGTATTTGCTTGGACATGTGAGTTTGTGCCTTATATGATTAAACTCCTCAAATGGTTTAAATGTATGGCTTACCTTTGGACCAATGACATTGTTTTTGATAGGTAGGGGTATAGGTTCTCCATTATCCTAGGATAAATGTACTTTGGAAAAAACTATATGGTTTTTTTTTGCAGGAGTTTTGGTGGATGTGGATCTATAACATGACTTATCAACTTAAAAGATGGTGGAAAGAAATGAACTTGCCTTGATTGTTGATGTTGAATGTGAAAAACTTCCGAATATATGAATTCATTATCAAATGATTTGTCATTCAGTTCAAAACTATAAAAGTTCTAAATAATCAGTCAAGGTTACACCTAAAAAGCAAGTGTATGTTTCTAAGGGTCCTAGGATTAACTCTTCAAGGTACATGATTAGTAGTTAAGATGAAAATAATAAGGTGTAATATGAAGCTTGAATGAACTTTGGAACTGATGTTGTTAAAAGGTTTTTTCTCATGCTCAACATTAGGGTATTATAAAAGACACTAATCCATCTGCGACTTTGGATCCCATGGTAGTTAATCCTGAGGTGGATGGTTTAATTTGATGTTAATTCTAGTCATGCTGAAGTTGATGGTATAAATCATATTAATGTTAACTTTAGTAACAAATAATTTACTTACCATGGAACATGAAGATTGATTTGAATTCTTTGAATGAATGTATGATTTTTATACATGTTTTTTTTATAGGGATTAAATGTTCCTTAAGTAAATTCAAATAAGGTTGTTTCTACCAATATTTTCATTGAAAAAGATATGAAATTGTTATCTAAATTTTGGGGATAAAGTTGAGGAAGAGGAGTTAATATGATGACTCCATTCAAGAAGTGGTTCTGAAATTCTAAAAAGGAGGGGAATGCCATTGAAAAGAAAAACCTAATGGATGTTGGGTTTTTTTTTTTGTCAGGGATTGCAAACTTAAAAACATGAATTTTTTTTTATTGTTGTAAGTTTGGCATGAATAATTGATTATATTTTGTTTGGTGTTAGTATTTTACTATAATACATTTGCATTATAGGTTTGAGTTACATGAATATTGATTCTCATGATTACATGAGTTTTTGTTTAGTTTTTCGTAATTATATTGTATAAATAAAATTACCCCTTTATTCTTTTTGAAGTGTCTTAAAATATAAGAATATAATTGATAGATGAGTAATTAATATTATAATTTAAAAACTAATAGAGAAATAAAAATAATTTAAAAAAAAAGAACACGACACTTAAAAAACAACATTGAAAGTTAATAAAAAAAATTGACTGAAAATAAATTCATTTGCATTGTTTTTTCTCCATGGTGCCACCTCTAATCTAGTTTTTAGATTCTTATCCTACAATTACTACTACGGTTATGAAATTAACAAATGCTCCATGTCGTAATAGATCACCGTCGCAAGATGCCCACGTGGCACTGCCACAGAAAATCACAAACAAACTTTATTTTCCTTTTATTTATATATCGTTGTTATCACTTGCGGAAACTAGAACCCAATCACTTATTACATGTACAATATTTAAATTTAAATAAAATAATATTAAGAAAACAATATAAAATATAAATTTGCATGAAAGAAAAAAAATTGCATTATAGAATTGATGGATGGATAATTTAATTTTACTATTTGTTTTGTTATTACAAACTAATTAAATGATAATTTAAAATTTTTAAATATTATAATTTTAAAATATAAACAAACACCAAAAAACAGATGAAAATATTTATTATATATTATTAACGAAAACATACCTTGTTATAAATGTATGTTATGGTGCATGTGTGTAAACACTTTTTATTATCTTATTTTAATTTTATATATTTATTTAGATAATATATCGATATTTATTACAAATTTAATTGAATGCGAAAAAAAGAAACATAGCGAGTATTAGACACGTCAGTACTTATTTTTAATGAATAAGCAGTTTATATTATCTTTTTATATTGCATAGGTAAGAAGATATGGTATATTTTTTTGTCCGTTACAAACCATTCCTTCCCCTTCTCTCACTTTCACCGTTACCCATCATCACACACAACCCCAAAGAGAACGAACCAAAAGCACCGCGAATTGCAATTAGGGTTTATATACCGTTCACCTTCGCTGTTGTTGCGAGATTGCGAATTCAATGATGATGGAAGGAGCTAGCAATGGAGGGATGCTGTACCACGAGGTGCAGGAGTCGAAGCTGTGTGCGGTGCATTGCGTGAATACCGTTTTGCAGGGTCCATTCTTCTCGGAGTTCGATTTGGCCGCTCTCGCCTCTGATCTCGATCGCAAGGAGCGTCAGGTCCTGCTCCCCGCGCTCTCTTCTGCCGATTTCGAATCGCACAATGTGTCGCTCGACGGCGATTTCAGCATCCAGGTTCGGTTAGGGTTTCTCTTTCCCTAATTTTTGTTTTCTCCTTTTGCGCTGTGGATTGTTGACGTGTCCGTGAGAATGTAACGTGCTTATCGTTGTTTTTGTTTCGGAAGTTTCTAGTTGCTTGGATTTTAGTTTAATATAAGCGGTTTCTAATTTCTTTTTATTATTTGAGGACTTTTGGGGCTTTTTGCGGCGCTAGATACTCCTTCAATTTTTTCAATACAAGCTTATAAACTGTGGCGCATGAGTGAATATATGTTACAATTTGGCTGGAGTTGACTTCTGCCATTTATTAATGGTTGTGTTATGATATTTTAGTTTATAAAGGAGGAAACGAGTTTGTGAAGAGTTATATGTAAGGATGCCTTAAACTTGGTTTGTGCATACCTTGTTTGGCATAGAATGGCCTTGTGCTGTGTGATGGATTTTGCAAGTGTAGTTTGACTGATTGAATATTTCTCATGTACTTGTTTTACGAGATGGTTGTCTATCGAAGGAAGTTCTTTGCATTGACATGTATGAATGGCAGGAGGGAGAAGTTAGATGTAATATATGTTTAAAACTTTGGATTGTTTGACTAAGCATGTTTCCTTAAATAAGTACTGGCTGTACATTGTTTTAAGTGTTGTTGACTAGCCACAATAACATGGTTGCATAGTGAAATTGCTTGAATTCATGATTGCATTTCTGCTATTGCAGCCACTGTCATTGTTGTGGTTGCAGCTTGGGTTCTACATCCTTGTCATTTCTGACAGATCTTTAGCCAATTGAACTTTTGAGTTAGTATAATGCCAATTTTAATGTAATTTTTTTTATTTGTACTATTTTATATTTTTGTACGCATATCTAGGAAGCTCTGGCACACCATGTCGCATGTTGAACACCTCACTGACACAAACATGGCTATAACGTAGCACGAACATGGCTCCAACATGGGCCAAGATATTGAGTCAACACTTAGTTTGGCCAAACATCTCTCTGATACTCCTACTAAAAAAAAAAATAGATAAATGTCAGTTGATGAACATCAGAATACACAATTAAATCGTGGTTGCTAATTTGTCACTTGATGAACCAAAAACACGAAAACAGGGACTGTTTTTTCTCCTATCATACTTTTGTGTGACTCATTATTATAGGATCTAGCTTGTTGTTTTGTTTCATCTTCTTATCTAGTTTTGTAAGTATTGCATTGTGAAATGATAGCTCTTTCCCTCTTATCTTAGTAATATTTTTGTGAGGGTTATTATCATATGAAAATTGGAAAACTTATCAACTTTATTTTCAAGAGGTAAAATATAATTCTCAATTCAAATCTCAATGAGTATGTATTTGTGTGTAGTGTCATGGTATCCTATATTTCTAGACATTAGTTGAGGCCTTGTGTCAATGCCATTTTTGTGTCATACTTGGTGCTTCATTGTATTTGATTGATATATATCTACATGTGTATATATATTACATTGGTTTCAAATGGCGGATAGAGGAAGAAGATTGACATGAATATGGTAAAAGAAAGAATACTAGACATGAAAGAAATAAAGGATCTGCTTCTTGAAATCAAGAAAGAAAAGAAACTGTCAAATGGGAGAAAATTCAATCAATGGTGACGAGAAAAGAGAAAAAGGAGGACATTGATAGTCATGGATTTAATAAAAACGAGGAAGCACCACTACACACTTGGGTTAAAAGGGTGGAGTTGCCCTCGTTTGAAGGGAAATGACCCACAAGGTTTGCTAGTAAGGGCAATTTTTTTTTTTTTTGAAGTTCAGAATGTCAAAGGATCAACAGAATTAATTATGCCTAGCCTTCATTAGCATAGAAGAAAATGTAGACCATTGGTTCAAGTTATGGCGACAAAAATCCAAGAACTCTTCTTGGGAAGATCTTGCAACAACACTTAAGGATTTGGAGGCAACAGGAAAAGGACAATATTTCAGAGATTGGCAGCAAAGAACGTCAATTTGCCCATCAATTCTGAATGATTTGCAATAATAATTTTGAGTATTGTACCTGCAATATAAATAATTCATTCCAAAAAAGGCTAAAATAGGTTGGGTCTCTATCGCTAACAATAGAAGACAGAATACCATGCAACTTAACCACCCTCAAACTTTTTTTGTGGACACTTTTGAGTTGCACCGAAAGCTCCTCCACTTTGATAACAAAGATTTACATCCCCTCTCGATGATTCCAAAATATGAAAGATTCTTGATTTCTCTAATTCTTAGTCGTGTCTATTCCATACAAATTTTGGCCATTGTCAACCCAAGAGAGATTTCTCACTCCCTTACCATGTTCTTCCAAACCCATTGGACAAGTGTGCATTAGGTGTGCTTCCTTGATAATATGTTCAAGATACAATTCCTCTACCACCTTGACAACGAAAACCTAAATTAGGTTCTTGAAATGAAGGACCGTTATTGGATTTTATATCCTTCATGGCCTCCTCCACATCATTGGCTACTTCCATAACTTAAATTAAGTCCTTTGGGTTCTGTGACCGGACCTGATTTCGTATATCCTATCATAGCCTTACAAATAAATACCCCATTGACAGATCTTTCGATGTTTGATTTGCTTGCTTGTGACACCAATATTTCAAATTCTTGGATGAAATCTTCCATACTGCCAATGGCAACAACTGAACAAGTTGGTTCAAGATTATCTAAAAGAAATGACCTGGGTTGGAAATATTGTCGTCCTTTGGATGAACAAATCTAAACACTTTAGCTTATAATTATTGTGGAAAAAGTTGTGAAAGGAGGAATTACAAAGCCCATTAACATCTAATGGCCAAAAAGGGCATTTTACTTGTTTATTCGTACACGTGTGTGTGTCTTTTTTAGTTCGCGATGTTTCTGTGTTATGGCATCTAATATATTTTCTTTAAGGATTTGAGTTACCACATCTGATATATTTTCATTAAGGAATTTGAGTTATCTATATTTTTTGTTATTCGATATTGATAGCACTGGAACACAGGAAATTGTCTCTTTCTTTGTCATCTCTATCTTGGTTTATTAATTCTTTAGAAGGCTAGTAACACCAACCATCTCAATACAATATTCCTCTCTTTATTCCCCTACTCAAGGTTATCAAACTTGCGGGTTCACCCTTAAACCTGTTCGAGTTTACAAGTCAATTGGTGCTTGGCGAGTAAACCCGTGAGTGAACTCGTTTTTTGGCAAACTTGGTGTAGACTCGGACAGACTTGTTGAACTCGGTGCAAACTCAGGAGTTTGAGGTCAAGTCAACGAGTTATGAAAAAAAACCAAAACAACTGAGATGTTCGTCGTCGTGCTTCACTGTCATCATGCCACGCTGTCGTCGCGTGCCTCACCGTGCCGTGGTGTCTTCATTTTGGCTATGGGTTTCCTAGGTTAATTGGGGGAAATGTTAGATTTAGGGTTGGGAGTTATTTTTAAACTAGGTTGGGGATTTTTAACCTGATTGGGTTTAGGGTTGGGAGTTACTTTTAGGTTGGATTGGGGATTTTTAAGCTGATTGGGTTGGGTTATTTTTAGGTTGGGTTTGGGGATTTTTAACCTGATTGTGTTGGCCTGATGGGCCCATTATATTTGGTGGATAGTTTTTTGTTGTGAACCTTTTTCCAAGTTCATTCATTGTTCTAGTGACTCCATTTGCTCTTACAACCACTCGATCGGGATTGCCCAACGTTGATCTTCATAGTTTTTGAAATGTCAAATGGAAATAGTACCTCATGTGGGCCCTTTCCAAATGCAACATAACCCTGTCGGTGCATGGCGGTGTGTGTGGGGAGGCACTTGCCTTCCCGACACCCATTGTCGTGCTCACCTTGTCCATCCCAACTCAACCCTATTGTTTGCAGCTCCGCCAAAATTCCTTTGATGGTTCAATATGAATTTCTTTCCTACCATTACTTTATTATCATTTTCAAAATTTCATCAATGTCTTTGAGCACCCAATCAACATCTAGAACAAATTCTCCCATCTTTTCTAACTATATTGTTAGTATTGAGAAGATAAACAACTTGAGCTTTTGAAATTGTGTTGTGGTTAAGTAAGTTGGGCTACAAAACCCATCTTACTACAATTCTAAAATATGTTCCTATAGAAGAATAACAATGAATAAAAATTACTACAATTCTAAATATGTTCCTATAGAAGAATAACAATGGATAAAGATTGATGCTTAATTGTGTAGTGTTATTAAATCCATGATCCACACTTCACCCAAACCTGTTTCCTATCTCCGTGAGACATGTGCATCAATTTGGAGTGTCAGGACGACTTGACTATTATGCTTTGCGGTGATTTAAGGGTGTATGTCTACTTGGGCGATCGATTCGTGCTACCTTACATGATTTTATTGAGCTCCTTCTTCCATTTGTAGTTGTAAAGAAAGAACATGAGAAAGACAACATGTTTATGACCCTAGGCTGTTTTGGCTTGCCACAAGAATATGATGCTACCATGATCAAATTTTGGGATAACTAGTAAACCCTATTATAAGCACAAAGGTGCATACTTCATCTGGTAGGGGAAATACTACATTTGCGTCACAAAGTAATAGTTTTGGACTCTTTAGATTGAGATAAATAGATAAACTACAAGTGTGTGTCACCAAAGTAGTGTTGCTAGTAGATTGTAAAGTCTCACCATTTGATAAAGTATTCATATGTTGTCGAAGCCATACGAGCTTGATCAACAAGTGATGGAGGAGCAATGGTGACTCAACTATAGATGTTTGGGCAATATTGGGTGAACAAAGGGGTTTCCTATACAACTTTGAACACTTATCAACGATATGTCCAATGTGATGTCAAGGTTAGCATTTTGGACAATGTTTAGAATTAGTCATTGACTTAAAGTGGATCATGTAGTTGGTAATTGTTCTCTTTTCTGTTCCTTCACTAGTATTGATAATTTGCCTTTTATTGCTGCTACATAAGCTTGCAGCAGTGACACTACTCAACTGCTCTCATCCTTTATTGTTAACTTTGTTCTTTATATCGGTAATTGCACTTTTAATTTATTGTTTGTCACGTGATTGACCCAATCCCATGACATCATCTTACCTTAACTAAAAATTAAGTTACTTTGCAAGACTGAATATCAGGCATTATGGTTGACATAACCTTTACTATTTATTTCCACCATCATCAATATATGTATCTATGGTCTCTCAATTGATGATTCACACACAATTAGGACATTCTAGGTTGATAAAGTTGCATATGTTGGTGTCAAGTTTAAAACATTCGTCTAGTTAGCAAAACATATTTGCCATGCTTGTTTTGATTCTCTTAATAAATGAGCATCACATTTTTCTTTAATTCACTCTAATACTTGAGGTCTTTCTCACACTATTACTCTTTTTTTGTTAAAATAGATATCTTTGTGAATATCTTTTTCTCACCAATTCTAGCAGATTATGGCATCTAATTGTACACTTTATCAAACCTTGTGTCCTCATACTCAACAAATTTGTGTACATGAACACAAAAACAAGCATATTGTTGAAATTACTTGGACACTTCTTCAAAGTCATCTTCCTCATTGTTTTGGGGTGGATGTTTTCCCTAAGAACATGTTATCTCATTAATTGTATTCCATAATCAATCCTTAATCATTAGGTACCACTATGTCTTTTGTCATTTCCCTCTATAATTTTCATTGTTTCATCAGACCTAGTCGAGATAAACTTTTTCCTTGATTGTTCAAATGTGTGACTCTCCCCTAACTTAGGATGCTTATCCCAACATCTCTTTAGGTAATCAACGTTGCCCAAGACCTATTGACATTCTAGTGCATGTCCCATCTTTAACAAATAATGATGTAGTGGAGGTCATCTCTATTTTAGCGTCATTTTCCCCAAGGATGTATTTACCTCATTATATATGTGAATGATTGTCCCACTAAAACAATATCTTGCTCAACAGTTTTTCTGTCAAAAGATCTTCAACAGTTGAGGTATTTCCTTGGTATTGAATTTGCACAGTCCAAGGATGGTTGTTTGGTCATATCTTAGAGAAAATATGCTTTAGACATTGTAGTAGAAACCTGAATGTTGCACATTGCCCCTAATCCTCTCTTTCACGAGAGGACCAAATATACTGCGGTAGATTATTATTTCATAAGAGAAAAGCTGGTAGGTTGTCACCTTTAAGGTAGATTGTCACCTTTATGGTAGATTGTCACCTCTAGTGAAGCGTTGATCAACATATTCACCAAGTCTTAAGAGGACCAAGTATTTTGCAGCAAGCTGAGCACATATGGTTCATATGCTCTAACATAAAATTATAGAAAGCTGGTGTATATCTTCTATAATTAGGAATGTTTAGATTATATTTGGAACGTTTTTATTTATTTTTGTGTAATATTTTTATTATAAGAAGATATTGAATCTACTCTGTTTATTGTATTGATTTTGATTTCTCAATATAAATAAAACATCCTTGCTAACTCAAAAACAATGGTTTCAGCTCAATGTCTCTCTATTTCCTATAGTTTAGGTAATTTCTACATAGCCTTACCCTTGCATGCGAAGAGGCTGTTTCCAGATTCAAACCCTTGACCATTGGATCACCATGGCACAATTTTTAGGCTGCGCTAAGGCTCGCCATCTGGTTCATTTCCATAGAGAAGTCAAAATATCTTCTAATGGATTAAATTTATGATTAGAGTTTGGTCAAAACAAATGATTCAGTTAATGATGATTGATTTGATCATGCCAATTAAAGTAAAGTTCGTTAGGTGTTTTCAGTATTATTCTCCAATTAAAGTATAACATGTGTAAACCTCAGCTATGAAAATACTAAACCGAAGAATGTGAGAACTAAAAAATTAATACATGTTATGCCATTGGAAAACAACACCTCAAGCGCAAAGAGGACTTACTGTATTTTTTTGGGTCCAGGGCAGTGAGGTGTGTAGTATGGGGATTTGAACCCTCTCCCTCTTCTCTCCCTCTCCTTGTGTGTTTTACCACTCTAGGAAACGGGCAATCTCAAGTGACTAACTTTTATTTTTTTAGTTTGCCAGATAAATAATGTTAATAGTTCTTCAGAAAGATCTTTCAAGCATTAGATCCCTGAATGTTATTAAGGTTCTATTATTCTAGTTGACTTGTTATAACTTATGTATGCACTATTCAGTCTTTGGATTTTATTTTATCTTGGCATTTCAAAAATCAAAGTACTGTTTTCTTTTCTATATTTTCATATTGTTTGTTGTTAGATATATCTTTCAAGTACTACTAGCCTATGCCTTGAATGATTTGGATTCTGGGAAAAACATTATTGTTACGTCCAATGTTTTTAAAACTGGACTGGACATTGAACTAGTGTAAGTATTCACGGTTCATTAGTTTAATGGTGGTTGAACAAGGGTAGAATTTGTAATAATAAAACATAATTTATCAAGTAAGAAAACTCTAGTAAAATTTATATTAGCATAAAGGAATTATATATATCACGTCTTATAAGATTAAAAAGTCGTAATAAATCTTAATTAATAGCAATCTATGTGTAGATATCATATTGCTAAAATATCCAAGAATAAAATGTTTATAAATTAATAAAAAAAAATTCAAAAGTTCTTATCCTGTTTCTTGCTGGTTGTTGATCAGTTTGATTGGTTTTCTGCTCCATCTGTTTTCTTTGTTGTCTTGACTTGTTATTGAACTATTCTGGTCCATATTTAGTAACTGGAGTTACAAGTAGTTTTTATTTTATTTAGTTAAATCATTAGAATGTTTGTTGCTTGCATCAAATATTAATTTTGGAAAGGTAATTTAGGACTCGTTCCCTTTACATTTTTATGATTTAATTCAGTATGCAAAGTCTTTTCTGTAGGTTTTACAAAAGGCTTTGGAAGTGTGGGACCTACAAGTTATCCCTCTTGACTCTCCAGTTGCTGAGCCTGCCCAGATTGACCCTGAGCTGGAAAATGCCTTCATTTGTCATCTACAAGACCATTGGTTTTGTATCCGTAAAGTGAATGGGGAGTGGTATAATTTTGACAGTCTCTATGCAGCCCCACAACACCTTTCCAAGTTTTACCTTTCTGCCTATCTCGACTCTTTGAAAGGCTTTGGGTGGAGCATATTCCTGGTTAGAGGAAATTTTCCAAAAGAATTCCCCATCTCCTCATCTGAAGCTTCTAATGGTTTTGGGCAGTGGCTTTCACCTGAAGATGCAGAGAGGATAACTAAATCTTGCAACTCCGTACAGGCTCCTCCTCCTCATCAGAGAGTTAATGAGACCCAACAACACTATGATCAGTTTCTTTCTCATGGGGAAGCTGAAATGTTATTAGACATGGAAGACGAGGATCTTAGGGCGGCCATTGCAGCCAGTCTGATGGATTCGTCCCCAACTGTGACCACTGCTGAAGCCAGTACTCCTCAAAATGATCATCAAAGTAGTAAACAAGTGGCCACTACTGAACCTACCCCTCTAAATGATCAAAACTCCGAACAAGCAGTATCTTCTGAAGCTACCCCTCTAAATGCTCAACAATCCAAACTAGTGGAACCCGTTGAAGCTATTCTACCTCTCAATTCTCAAAGCAACGAACTCGTAGCAGCCATTGAAGCTGATTCTCAGAATGATCAAAACAGCAAAGAAACTATAGGCGATAATGCTGAAAATGAAAACCAGAATAAAGAGAAAGGTGTCTAAGAGTGTGCTTAATTTGCCCCGAATTTGTTTTTGCAATTGAGGACAATAATCTATTATACCAGTTTTAGGTGGTCGAAGCGCATACATCGGTGGCTTAAAGTCATGGTGCTGTGCAGTATACACATTCTCATTTCAATTGCATGATGTATAAACTGTAAGGAAACCCTTCAGCATTTCCGTCGATTATATGATAGTTACCAAGTTTTGATGATGTTTTGGAAAGCCCTTCAGTATTTCCATTCCATGTGATTGTGATTGATACGTGTTTTAACCATTATGCATGCTCCTACTACTACAATAAAGTTGCTTGAGTCCCCAATTTGATACTATCATTAGGCTCTAGATTTATGGTTACTTAAACAAAAACAATTTTACTCTGGCTACATTTTATTACCTTTACAAAGAAAGACTAAAATGTCGTACTACTTTGGTGTCAAGCACGTAGCTTGAGATTATGTTGTTTTTTAGTGTTTAATTTTAATACTTATTTTAGCTAACAATAGGAAATGTCTGGTTATCCAGGATGAAAGAATATCTAAATGTTTCTAATTTCCTTAATTTGAATGTTTTCAAACTATAATACTGTATGGTTTATGATAATCCTTACGACAACATTTATCTGTATGCGTATTGTCACTTTTAATAAGATCTTGTAAAAGATCTTAATGCAAAAGTGTTCAAAAACGTAATCTCATCTCTATGCATTTTGTTTAAGGTGATTTTTGGGGAGAAGGAGGTGACGAAAAATTTGTGATAGAGAATTTTCTTTTGTTCCTTGGAAAAAGAGAGCAGTGAGAGAAAAAAAGAAAAACGTTGTGGAACTAACTAAATATTTTATAAATATTAAAAAAATACTATATTTCTCGAGTTTTGTAAACAATTTAAATGACATTTAAAAATAGCTGAAACACTATTTCCTTACAAAAGAATGAAGGAACTAACTAAATATTTGTCTACTCCTTTCTATATTTTTAATTATCACATTTTTGAAGGTTTATATATATATATATATATATATATATATATATATATATTTAACTATCATTTTCAAAGTTCAAAACAACATAATTATTTTTATTATTTATATTTTTATCCTTTACCTAATAATTAATTAACTTATATGTACAAATAAATAAAAAGGCATTAAAGGAAAGAAAATAATCATATGAAAAGGAATACAAAATTTATTTTTTCACTTATATTTTTCTATTTATTTTTGTACTAGTTGGAGCCCGATGAAAATGTAACACTCAAAAAAAATGCACGTTGGATTTTTAAAACAATTGAAATCATTGAGATAATAATGAGTTTGATCTATTTTACCCAGAAGGTCTACGGTTCGAGTCTGTATAGCCCTAATATTCCTACAGATACTAATAATATTCAGAATATTTAGGATCGAATATATATCATTACTAAGACTATTCCTAAAAAATAAAAACAATTTTTAAATTTCTATCTGAACATATTCATATTCGATAGAATAATATGAATATTAGTATATTAAGCTAGTCTCGAAAAATGAGACTTTAGACTAAAAATTAAAATGAATTCGGTATATTTTCTACATTTAGAGGAGTACTTTTATGTTTCTTCTTTACGAATATGATATTTTTTGGGCATTTCTAATAATGTCAAGTTTGATTCCTATTTTGGCATTTCTAATTTCTGGAATTTTAGCCCCCATTAGCAAGGGACCTGAAAAAGTTTCTAATTATGAATCTGGAATAGAACCAATAGGCGATGCTTGGTTACAATTTTGAATCCGTTATTATAGTTTTGCTCTAATTTTTGTTGTTTTTTATGTTGAAACGGTTTTTCTTTATCCATGGACAATGAGTTTCGATGTAGTATCGAAGGTCGTCCAACTGACCAAAATAAGTACATCAAGGTAAAATAAGAAGATACATTATAAATTCGGTAATTTTATTTTGAATTATGATACACATTAAATACGATCCATCAATGATAAAGTTCATTATAAATATTATAAATAAGCATGTTATAGAAGAATACGTTATGTTTTTATTATTATATTAACCACACTTAAATACTGAATACTCACTTGAGCGTCAGATAATCTTTTACAGGTGCACTCTTGACCGAGAGCTGAAATCTGAATATAAGGAGAGGAAAGAAAACACAATTGAGGAAGAATATTCAATTGTCAAACCGGTAGCATGTACTATCTAGACTCTATACAAGTACAATTTTAAAGTAAAAACCTAATAAATTCTATCATAGAAGAAACAAGGTTAAGTTTGAATTTAATTTATTATTTTAAATTTTTTTCCATTTTTTATTTTGTAAACAAATAAATGAACTTCATCAATACGAATAAGAATCAAATCTTAAACCATTATATATTTTTTTATGTTGAACTATTGTTGAATGACTTCTTTTCATTATTTTTCAATAAGGAGAAAAGTTATAATTTCCATTCTATAGATAATTCAAAAGTTGTTTTCATAAAACTTACTTTTAATAAAAATATAAGTAATTTTTTAAAAGTCAAATCCTTGACATCAATACTTAACACAATAGATTTATAAAATAAAAATCTTTATTTTATGAATAACTAATCATCAATTTTAATATTAAAAATATTATGATAAAATCTAAATAGACTCTTATTAATTTTGATTAAGGATTTTTTACAATAAAATATAAATAATAAATGTGTATGATCTAACACACCACCTTTCTAAAACAAAAGAAATAAGTGCTTTTTTTTCAAACATAATAGCATCGTATGATCTTTGTTTGGTCAGAAAATTACTTCTCTAGTGAGCAGAAGATAAGTGATGAGAATAGAAAGAACAAAAGAGGATAATTATGAGGTGTCAGCAGTTATGTGATTTAGTGTCTTAGCTGAGCAAGCTTTTTTTGCTAGTCCATTGGTAAACTTTAATTGGATTAGATTTGTTCATCCTATTTAAGCATGTTTATACTTTTCATTTTTAATATTTATTAAAATAAAAATAACTTCGAAGGAATGGATATGTAACCACAAAAAATAATATGAACTTTACCTATGGCAGCTTACAGATAAAAAATGTGAATAGAGAATATAGCTTTTATTTCACTACTACTTTTTAAATAAAAATACAGTCTTTCTAAATAGTCTTACAATAGACTTCTCAAATTTTACCTTCTCTCTCATAAAACCTATACTATAAATTATATTTAAAATCATAATATAAATGAAATTCAAAACTAGAATTAAATGTAATAATTATTGACTATTCAAATGCTAAAATAAAACTGATGACGGCTTTAAGTTTACTACTAACAAAAGATACATTGTATACAAAAGTGCTTGAGTTATCACAACAAGTTTTGTTATTTTTGATGGCGAGTTAATTGTGTATGTACTTTGAATTGAGTAACTCATGCAACTTGAAGAATTTTCAGATCAATAACCTTCTTAGAGATGTGCTAATTATGTGTGACCTATGTAGAAATATTTAAATCCTGTGATTTGTGATGCACATGGCCGAAAGATGTTGAAGTCCCTCCCATTGAAGGTGTGCATAAGAGGGTGGAGGATAGTAACCACAGAAGGTGATTTTTTTTTTATTTTTAATCAGCAATGAATAATAATATAAATGGAAATACTTGGGGTACTCCAATCCATGTACAATACGTCTAGTTCTCAGTTAAATCTGTACATATACAACATACTATAATACAAAAAAATAAGGCAACAACATAACACATGTCAATGATATAAGACATGACATCTCCACAGAGATATGTTGGTTCCTTGCTCCTTCCTAGCATCTGAAGTTGAATCACATTCAGCAACATCTGAAGGTGATTTTTTTATTGAAGTGGTTAAACCTTGTCTTAATAGTAATGATCCCATGTTTGATTCTAAAAGGGTATTTGGACAAGGCACTTTGTGGTTTTGTCTTGAGAATGTTCTGTTGTTGCTTCATCCCTTTATGCTATTTCACATGGAGGAGTTGTGGCAGCACCTTCCTTCACCAATAAAAAATGGATATGCATATCAATGCCATTAAGTTCATGTAATGCTTATGACTTTGAACTGGTTAGAGACTAGTTCATTTTAATTATATCAACTAATCCAATTAACAAATGAGATAATGATGAGTGATATGAAATTTGAAAAATAATGGTTGTCTTGTTCAAAAGATTTATAATTTTTTAACCAAAAAGATTACTCTTTTGTTAATAAAGAACATTAAACTATTTGTCCCTATTTTCCTATTATCCCTTTGTTCCTGTAATTAAAAATAAATAAATTACACCATTAAAAATATCATTCTCTTCCGTAAATGAGTTTTGTGAAAGTGTTAGTTTTTAAATGAGAAACTGAAAATGGACATTTGTACATACAAAACAAAAAATATATACAAGAGGTCTCTTCTAATTTTATTCAAGATATTATATTAACACTCCCCTGTTTTGATTTTATTATAGAAAATATATGTTAGTGAATAGAATCTACTATTTTACTATCTTTACTTAAGAAATCTAGGTTTTTTATTTAGACATTATAAGATGTCAAATTTGATTCAACTGTTTTAAATTAAATTGGAGTTGGTTAAATTGCTGAGACTTGGGTTTGGTTTGAAATAGTTTATATTTATATTACATTGTTTTGGTTAAATTCGAGGATTGTATAATAATCCATCACACTTATTTGAATTGCATAATTAAAATAAGATTACATAATTTGAAATATGATTTAAAATTTAAAATATTTGAAACTAAAATTGAAATTGTATAATTTAAAATAAGATTACATAATCTAAAATATCTTTCAAAATAATCACTAAATGTTTTGAATTAGGTAATTATCTTTTAAAATAATCAGAAAATATTTTTGAATAATAATTAGAAAATGTTTGAATTATGTATTTCAAAATATAGTTTTAAATTAATTACGATGGAACATGTTAGTAATTTTATATGAAAAAATTATGTGCTGCAGAAAGAAAAATCTTGCACTTTTTTAGCAATCTCATCCTCTCTATCTCTCATTCTTTACATTCAAAGTGCATACATGAGATCCAAGAAAAAGTAAAAAAACAAAATGGGCATGAATTAGGGGTGCACCGAGAAAATCTTGAATTTTTTTAACAAACTCATTCCTTCTCTCATTCTCTACATATGCAAGAAAGTGTACTAAAAGAAAAAGGATATTGAAAAAGTATAAAATTTAGAATATTGAATTCCGAAAATAACAAAATAAAATATAAATATAGATTTTTTTTTCAATTGCACAATACAAAGTAAAATAAAATTTAGATGTTTTCAAATAGAAATTTAAAAAAAAAATAATGTGGATTTTAAAAAAGCGTTAAAATTATAAAGTTGAATCAATATGGGCTCCTTTTCCCTCCACCCTTACACGATTTTTAATTTTTTGCTTGTAGTATATGGGTACCGTTAGTAATCATGGTGGTTAATTTAGTAATTTCATTTGGGCTATTCCGAATCAAATAAGTGAATCCATTAAGGCAATTGCTTCTTGCACCCGATCAATTTTGATTGGCACCCGACGTATTTTTTAAAATTCCATTGTGCCCTTCTCTTCTTCACTTTGAAAAATAATGTCTGGTGAGGTGTAGAGGAAGTTCATTTTCTTTTGGTGATGGTTTGAGGTGCAGAAGAGGTGATTTTAGTGTGGTTGTGAATGGACGAAGGTGCGATTGCGAAGGCAATGAGGTAAGAACACATTTGAAGTCATTTTTCACGTTTCGTTTTCACTGAGGAGGTCCCGAATATCGTCATCCAGAAGTCTGGTCTTTGCATTACAGATATACACGTCCAGAAGTAGGGTTTTCACTCCGGATATCTGAATCCATAAGCAAATAACATTTGTTTTTGTGCCTAACGGACTCAGAGGTCCATAATTGAAAAGTGGCTTACGGATAGTATTATCCATAATTGTGTTATGCATTTCGGATATACATATCTGGAATGGTTAACTTGTTTTCTGGATTTGTGGATGTGGAATGAGTTTTTGTTGCCTTATGGATTTATTTATCTGGAAGCTACGTGTTATTTTTTTTTTAGCAACCCAATGGATACAACAGACTCATACATGGGAATTTTAGGGGACATTGATGTGTGGGATGGATTAGATGATGTTGATCTGGAGCAGTCAATAACTTATAACACGTAAGATAATGAACATAGGGCACATGAGTGTAGTCAGGCATTTACTACAAATGAGGTATGGTCAATGTTAGGGTTGTAAATGTTTTTTTATGAATGATTTTAAAATTTGACATGTTATTGTAGGTATTTCGTGATCGAAATGAGCTGTTAGAGTGGGCGAGAAGTGTTGGCTATAGTTATGGGTTTGTTATTGTTATATTAAGGTTGGATACATGGACGAGGCAACGAGGAAGGATGACCTATGTATTGGTAGGTTGTGAGAGAGGAGGTAAATACAGACGGTATAAAAAGACATAGATATTAGTTGAACGGGAAGTAGGAAGTGTGAGTGTCCTTTCAAATTGCGAGGCAAACCAGTCAAAGGTGGTGAAAGGTGGATGGTTGAATTAATTTGTGGTTCTCACAATCATGATTTGGCAGAGACAATGGTGGGTCATCCGTATGCTGGAAGGTTAAGTGTAGAGGAAATGGTTATGGTTGAGGATATGACTAAAACTTCAGTGAAGCCAAGAAGTATTTTACTAACCATAAAAGAGAGAAAAGAGAAGAATGTGATGACGATAAAACAAGTTTATAATGGAATGAATGTTCACCGAAGATCACAACGAGGTAACAGAACATAAATGCAACAGTTCATGTTGTTACTAGAGCGAGACAGGTACGTGCATTGGTGTAGGTGTGATGAGGTGTTGAATGTTGTGCAAGATATATTTTGGACACACCCAAATTCAGTAAAGCTACTGAACTCGTTTAATATTGTCATATTAATGGATAGTACGTACAAGACGAACAAGTATAGGATGTCGTTAGTTCAGGTTGTTGGGATTACGTCAATTGGTTTGACTTTTTCCATTGCATTTTGTTTACTAGTAGCAGAAAAGGATAATAATTTTTGTGGGCCCTTGACAATCTTAAAGGGTTGTTTTTTAGAGTTGATTCATGCCCTAGGGTGGTCGTATGTGATAGAGATGTTTCCTTAATGAATGCAATTAGAATGGTGTTTCATGAAGCTTATAATTTGCTCTGTCAATTTCACATTGATAAAAATGTGAAAGCAAAATGTAAAATGTTGGTGCATCCAAGAGAGGAATGGGATCAAGTAATGGAAGTGCGGGGATTTGTTGTGGATTGTGATATTGTTGAGGCCTTTGAAAATCATGTGAATGCTCTTCAAGTTGTCTACTCTCCATGGCCTATATTTGTTGATTATGTGATGGCTACATGGTTACGTCCACATAAAGAAAAATTTGTGAAGGCATAGGCAGATAAGGTCATGCACTTAGGAAACACAACCAGTAACAGAGTTGAGGCGGCACACTGGAGCCTAAAGAGAGTTCTTTAGAATTCGATGGGTTTAAGGTTGATTCCAACATAATGCTGTCAAAGCTTCATTCCAAAAGAGTCTGCATGTGGTTAGACATCGGTTTAAGGTTACAGCTTACAAAAAATTGTTAGGTTTTGTGTCAAAATATACTTTGAACCTTATTTCGGAAGAGCTTGATAGGGTTAAATTAGTGGGGTTTGATAAGCATAGGTGTGGATGTAGTCTTACATGTACTCATGGTCTTCCTTGTGCGTGTCAATTGGCTTCGTTTAGTGTGGGTAGCATACCACTTAAATAAGTACATGTGATGTGGACTTGATTAAGCTTTGAAGATATTGCAACTAAACAATGTTCATCTGAGTTGTCAATTGATAAAGAGTTTGAGGTGATCGTGAAGTTGTTCAAAGAATTGGACGTTGCAGGTAATGTTAACATCAAAAGTAAATTGCAGGAGATTGCGTTTCCAGAGAAGACATCTATTTACGCACCAAATGATAAGGTCAAAATAAAAGGTGCTGTTAAGATGGCTCGTCCTACCAAATTCATGAGATCAACTAAGCGAATCCCTTCTTATTTTGAACATGTGGATTTCTTACACTCACAACATGATAGTTGTGTAAGTCCAAAATCTAATTAAGGAAGCTTACCACCAAAATCTATTCCTTTCCTTGATCAGTTCCCTGTAGGGTATCATCCATACATTCTTGATGTTGTCGACGTTAAGGCTGATGGCCATTGTGGGTACCGTGCTGTTGCTGCAGAATTGGGCATAGGAAAGGAGTATTGGGCTGTTAATTGAATGAATTTGTTAAAAGAACTAAGTGAATGGACACAAGAATATGTTGAGCTATTTCGTGGTGATCAAAGATATGAATACTTGAAGAAGTCCTTTCTAGTTGATCACATGTCTATGGTACCAACCACTAACACCCTTTCATTTGTACTTTGCATTTCTTCATTTAACTTTGTTCGTAAATTGTACCTGCAGGCAGGAACAGATAAGTGGATGATAATTCCAGACATGGAATACATTATTGCAAATCGCTATAATGTCATTCTTCTTTCTTTGTCCCTGATACAATCATTACGTATTTTTCCTTTAAGAACCCAAGCACCAAGTAACTTCCGTCATCACCGAATCGTTGCAATTGGACATGTCCACGGAAATCATTTTGTGTAGGTATAATCTAAACAAATAAAAAAAATTACTCATACTGCTAAATTTCAAAATATGTAACTTATATTTATTACCTTTATAGGTCAAAATCAAATATGGTTGTCCAATTCCACCTATGGATATTTTGTGGGAATCACATCGTTATCCTACGACCCAATCTTAGTTAACATACTACACTAGCCGGTTACAAGTTTATACACAACTAATGTCCATCAGACGATATTTGTAACATAACATTTGTAATAGATACTTAATGTTTATGCTTACATATGTTTATCGTATTTCAAATATGTATTCATTACATTTTTAATGCATTTAATTGCTTATGGAACTGTCGTGTACAAGTATGGAAGTCATAATCCGGAACTCAGGAAACTGTCTACGGATGACCATATTCGGAAGTCAATAAGACCTCTACGGATGACCATATCCAGAATGCATGAAGGTCTCTACGGATGAGCATATCTGAAAGTCAATAAGACCTCTACGGATGACCTTATCCAGAACTCATGGAGATGCCTACGGATGGCAATATCCGGAAGTCATAGAGGTGTCTACGAATGACAATATCCGAAACATATATAAGTGCCTTTCAGATATCTTAAAGAGGAAGCCAATTATTAACATGGTTTTTTTTAAGTGTTCATAACTGAATATCCCAAACCACTGTAAATAGAAATACTAAAATCCACATTCAATAATATAGATAAGGTTGAAATACATTGTCATGGACAAAAATATTACATAAAAAGGAATCCTAATTCATTATCCATAATACATCCTAATACATTATAAATCATTCCTGCGTGAATGTCTCTTGACATATACAGCTCTATCATTAGTCGCTCCTCGTGCTAACATAATGGTTGCTTGTATGCCTTCCCAAACAGGGTTGCCCTCCACGACATCACCATGATTAAGTAATTGTTGCAATGTCTGTGTAATTCTACGACAAATACCCTACAAGCATGAATGTCATAGTATTAGAAAAAGATAACACAAATTAATACGTTAATAATGTTACAAGCATACCAGAACAGGATGTTCAGGATGTGAGTTCTCAGGATGACTTGGCACTGCTTCGTGGCCACGTTCATCTGAGGGTACCAGTGCAGGACGCTCATCCTCCTCCGTATTAATCACATATGGATGTGATACATATCTAAACCAAGACATGTACTCCTCAACGTAAGTGCCAGGATAAGGTGCTATGGCCATATCATGTATGATATAATCATTGAAATTTACCCATCAATGGTCCATTTCATTTGTATTCGGATCGTCATGTCTAAGTAAAGATGGGTTGTGAGGGATGATCTATGTATATCCATACTGACGCAAAACACGTTTTGGCATGTGCAATTGTGTCCAATTTCCAAGCCTCAAATAACCAGAGAATAAGGAAATCCACTCGAATGGATGTTCTTCTCTATGCTCGTCGTATGGACAAAATCGAATGGAAGCTGGTGTCAATGTATCTAACTGTAATCGAACAACAACAATTGAAGTAACTTTTCCCGCATCATACATCCTACATCGAGGTTGGTCTTCAAAATACAGTGCTTGCATATGTCTCATCCCTATAGACGGGAAGTGCTCATAAATCCACCCCTGCAACAATGTCGCATAACTAGCTAGTTGCTTAGTGTTTGCATAACTACAATCTCCTAGCTGCTCATACATGTGAGTTAATGCAGCTGCCGCCTAAGAATATCCTCTGGTTAGCCTCAAACCAACAAAAAACCCAAGATAAAACACACTAACTGATGTAGCGCTCTTGTTAGTGAAGATAGTGCAACCCACAAGGTGAAGTAAGTAAGCTCTGGCAGCCACAGTCCACAGCCTCCTTGAGCATGCGTCTTCGTACACATCTCTTAACCAACTCAGGCGCACATGAACTCCCCGGCAGTGTCTTGTTTCTTCAGATGCAACTCCACGATCAACACGGAGGGATTGTACCAATAAATCATTCGCCGCATCTACATCTAAGGTTTCCTGCATGTAAAATTGACCGACAATGGGTAAATGCAACAAATTTGTCACAGCATCAAGAGTGATGGTCATCTCCCCAACCGATAAATGAAAGTTGTTTGTCTTTGCATGCCACCTCTCTACAAAACCACACAGCAGTCCTTGGTCTATATTCTCATAACTAGCATGAAGCAGACCACCTAAGCCAGACATTTCTACCGCAGCCAGTATGAACTCATGAGGTGCTCCTAACTTATTTATCTTCATCCCATGTGAAACAACCTTCAGCTCACCACGATCCTACAATAATAAACATATATCATCAATAAATACATACATACCAAATACAAGAAATTAATTTTCATTACTTACCAAACCATCCCACAACTGTCTGGCTGCATGATGTTCATAATAATCAGTAACGACTTATCCACTAGCCCTCCTGGATAGCCTTCATCAATTTCAACTTCTTCTTCTTCAATATAATCTTCAAAGTGTTCATTTGGAACTGAAGTACTAGGACCACCCCGTCTTCTTCTCACCGATGCAGTTGATCGCACATGGTCTAAATTAGAACTTTCTCCTCCTCTAGTCCTCACCATCTTACTTTTCATAAAAATAACATTCAATCCAAAATTATAATGGAAAACAGATAGTATAAAAGAACAAATCAAAAATACCATATTGCAAAGTGCCCTAACTACCTAACACAAATACGGATATCAATATCTGGAATTAATTCACAAAACTTCTGGACGAACCCATTCGCAGAACAACAACATCATTCTGGATACAAATATCCGGAAGTCAAATATCTATTCCAGATATAAGCATCCGGAAGTCAAAACTTCAATTCCGCATTACATTATCCAGAAGCCAAAATATTTACCTTCTCTTCTCTTCTCCGATGATGGTTCGTTCTCAACGTTGCCTCCTTCAACCGAAGCTTTCGCTGCCCTCAGAGGATAACTGCCAACTGCAAGGTGGTCGTGGTTGCTGCTGCTCTGCCTGTGAAAGGTGGAAGGTGGGTGGGTGACGGCTGCGGCTTCACTACGAAAACAAAGAGGAAGAGCGTTGGGTGCATGACATTGGGTGCAGATCTCTCACTTAACCTAATTGCAAATTCATTAAGGGCACTTTAGTATTTTCCTATCTACAATTGGGTGTCATTCTCAAATGATTGGTTGCAGGGAGAATCAGCCATCAATTAATAAGTGATTGTTATTTAGTATTAATTTTTTATTGGACCCAAACCCAAACAGCCTGCACATGATCCACAATCTAAGGTATGAGGGCCTCATCTATAATAGCATGTTCAGACTTTTTTTTTTCATGCGTGGCACATGGACTGCTTAAGCTCACCAATAAACTAAAATTTCAATATGAACATGCAATCACACAGAAATGCAAATCAATGGATTAATTTAACTCATAACCCTACTAAAAATTTTATTAAATATATTTTATTAAATTTTTTTCCCGTAAATGGTATAATTTCATTTGATATTGTTTACAATTGATGTAGTGGACCAGAGCGCGTAAAGCTCAGTGCTCGGTGGTCGAACATTAGCGTCTGCGACAAACAGGTCAGCTCGACTGTTGGGTTGAGTCGACGTGCCACATGACTGGGTTCAGGTATGTGCATATTAACTCTCATTCATACATTTAGTGTAAGGCAATTGCTCCTTGCACCCAACATTTTTGAACCTGCACCCAACACAAATTTAGAATTCCGAAAATACCCTTTGTCCTAGAAATGAAAATTTGGAATTAAAAATAATGCTTTCTGGAAAAGTAGATCTGAAAGAGATTATTGTGTTTTGGATATAAAAATCCAGAAAAAAAAAATCAAAATCCCATTCTGGATAAAATTTGGAACTGAAAATAATACATTTTGGAAAAAGTTATCCATAAGAGATTATTGTATTCCGGAAAAGGGGGTCCATAAGGTATTTTTATGTGTATCTCAATTTTTAAGGGTATTTTTGACTTTTCGCCTATAAATGGGTGCAGTCATATGCTGCAGGAAGCAATTGCCTTAGTGTAATCGTTCGTGTATAGGACCTGGTAGGTCAGCGAAATGTGTGTTAATGGGTCTAGGGGTGCATTTAGTGCATTTGGGTTTAGTACTAGTAAAACGTTCTCTGTCAGCCTAAGCCCAAGTGCGCTAAGGTTGCCCAAGTGTGCTAGGGCTTGATAGAACGATTTGCATACATAATACGTAAGAGCATATGCATGGTACATGAAACAGATTAGACCCCTGATGGCGGTTATTCTATTAAGATTTTATGCACTTCAAGGAGATAAGATTCTATGCAGTTGAGCTGCTAAGATTGTGCCCACTGTAGCAGGATTTTATCCCATTGAATATGCAATTGAATATACTCTCATTCAATATAAGATTCTTAGGAGAAGTTTGTTACAAGAGGTAGCCTAGTGCTAGTCTATAAAAGGGACCAGAGGTCCTAGGTAAAGGTACGTTTTTTCTGAACTAGAAACTAGATACTTCTTGATTATTATAAGCCCTGTACTGACTTAATCGTCGGAGTGCAATAGAGCGATAGGACGTCCTCTGTCTCAACACGTATGACAACCCGACCACTAAGGAAAGTGTAGATTCCAACAGAGGCAGACAGAGTCTGAACTTGCCTACAGAAGTCTATCGACGACCAGGTCCACCGGAAAGAACAATTGACAATTTTTTTATTCTAAAATTGGACAAATCGTACTTGCAACATGCGATTTCAGTTTAAAGTTTTGTAGTTGACGATGTCAAATTTTCTTATATTAAATTAAAGTTGTATTTGGTGATGACGACTTTAGTTATATCAAATTTCATTGAAATATCTAATAAACCTTTTTTGTCCATTTCAAAAAAATATCAAATGGAATTACACATTTTGGGAAAAAAAACCCTATTAAATATATATTTTTCAATAAAAAAATGTCTATTTTCATTATTTTATCAAATATGCTACTTTAGTTCAAAGTTTTGTACTTGGTGATGACAACTTCTATTATATTAAATTAAAATTATATTTGGTGATGACGACTTCAATTATATTAAATTTTACTGAAACTGTACTTTACATACATGACTTATCCAATAATTTGTTTTTGTCCATTTCAAAAAATACCAAATGAAATTACACATTTTGAGAAAAAAAAAATCCTTATTAAATGTGTATTTTTCAATAAAAAAAACTTTCTATTTTCATTATTTTAAATGTTCATTCCATGGATTAGAAAAAAATGTGGAAAAACTATAATAAGAATAGTAAATACATTTTGGTGGAACAAAAAGGAGATGATTATTTTACCAAAAAAAAACATATGAAATAGCTTTTTCTATTTCTTTTTTTGATCTCATTAGATTGTATTGGTTGATACTAGATATGACATGTGTGGCTTGATGGGTGAAGATGGTTATGATTGAGATATTTGTTGAAGATGATGTTCAAAATCAATGTATCTGAATATTTGTTAGATTGGCCCATACACCAACACTTTGAGGACTGTAATGCCCATGGCCCTTTTATGCCCTTAAAAGGAGGTTAGCATTATGAAATGAAAAAGGAAGAAGAAAAGTTTATAGTTAATCCTAGTTAGTAGTCTTAGTATTTTGTAGGCATAGTGATAGTTAATCATATAATAGGTAGCACTGGAATAGTTGCAGGTGACATGGGGCGATGCGGCGGCAGCTAGGGTGTTGGTAGTTGAACAAATCTAGATGCTGGTAGCGGTGTTGCAGAATGAAGCCTGGTGTGCGTGGAGGCTGGCGACACTGGACGGTGCGACGGTTCGGGCGTGAGTGGTAATATGGAATGGAGCTTGGTGTGTGCGGAGGCTGGCGACATTGGAAGGTGCGGCGATTGAGGCGCAAGCGGTGTTGTCGCGTGCAATCTGGTGTGCGTGGAGGCTATTTGCGGCGGTTGGGGTGCGGGCGAGGTTGCGATGTGTGTCTTGGTGTGCACAGAGGCGGGCTGCACTGGGTGGTGCAGCGGTTGGGGTGTGGGAGCTCTTGCGGCACTGGTGGAGTGGTGCTGGTGTTGGAGCCGCTGGTGGGAATTTTTAGAGTTTCTTCCATAACATATGGGCACTTTAGAATAGAGTTTAATATTTAATTTAAGTCTTTTGTTTGGGTTTTGAGAGGCACGGTAAGAATAATGAAAGCACCAATAATAGAGAACATTTTCCTACACTATATTAAAACTAGGTCTAAGGTATGCTAAGAACTATTAAAATTAGGTTAACTATAAACTTTTCTTCTCTTCTTTTTTTCTATTTCCAAAATATCTCATTTATATAGGTGAGATTTAGGTTAACATATTGAACCTTATGATATTGGATTTATCCTAACAATATTAAAAAAAAAAAAGCGGCAACGTATCACCACAAACATCATCATACAGTGATGAGATTGATTATAGGAAATATAGATTCTCCAATTATTAGAACTAGATCATGCACCTAGATTTGTCTAAGGAAACTTAAAATGTTTTGTTTTTGTTCAGTATTAAAGTGGAATAACTTTTGCTAATTCTTTAAATGATCAAAATATATTTTTTTCATGCATAATAAAAATAAGTTAAACATCTAGATAATCAGTAATGTTCAAATAATAAATCTGTGAGTATAGTGATTAGCTAAATATGAGTAATATTTGTACTAGTTTGATGTTTAATGATTCAATTGTGTTACAGATCAATTATAGTCAAACTGGTTCTAAAATAATAATAATAATAATAATAATAATAATAATTAAATACTCTGTTGTTTTAATTTATTTTTAAAAAATAAATTAGTTAATAACTTTAATTTTTAATTTTATTAAAATAATAAAACTTAAAATTAATTTAGTCTTACAAATTTAATTTAATAAAGTGATATGACTTAATAAGGTGATATATATATATAAATAATATTTATAATAATAAGATCTTTGACAAGTTTGGTAGCACTTTCATTGTAATTAGATTTTTTTAATAAATTATTTCAAAAAGCAATCTATTTATTGTTATTCTTAATTTCTGTGAAAAATAAATTAAATTATAGTTATTATGGAATAGAGATAGAAATATATAACATGATATTTTTTTTTATAACAAATTCATAAAATAATATTGAAAAACATATATCATAACTCCATAATAGAAAAAACTAAAAATAAAATATAACTTTATAACTTATTATAAACTATTGAATATACGAAAGTTTGAAACCAAATATATTACAATACTTACATTAAAGTTTGAAGAATATAAGTCAACCTTTATCAATACCAATAATATCCATTTAGAATAAAAAATAATAAATACCATGTTTATTTTTACTTTTAAAAAAGAAATTAAAACAATATTACATTAAATATTTTTAATGATGTTAAAGATCTAAAAACTAAATGAACAAATTATAATATAGAAGTGTCATCTTCCAAATCCTAATCATATATCACCAGCCATTGCAATATTGAGATTTTATCTTCGATGATATTTTCCTACTGGATAGAATATACATACATATATATATATATATATATATATGTATATAAAATAGTTTTTAATATATAAAATAAAAATCTTAGATAAACCCTGATAAATTTTTCTTCCACAAATGAGAACAAAGAGCCGGGAAATTGTGAAGTTCCGCCATGGCCAAATTCCTCAATCAAAAAAGCAATTAATATTTGTGTTGTCCGATTTGGAGGACAAACAGGACATACGAGGTTGTTCTTTTTTTCTTGTTTAAAATATGCCAACTTTGATTTCATCTAGGTTTCTTGTACTTGTTGGGGAGTCATTCCACTTGAGAAGGGCTTTGGCCACTTCTAGGTCTGTTTTATTGCACACTAGTGTGAAGTGTATGAGCCCGGTGGAACCTAATCATGGTTCCCTCACCCTCTCTAGCATAGGTTTCCAAACTGAAACTGAAGCTGGGAATAGAAGCACATCTAATAAGGTTAAGCCATTGGGTTCACCCTCTAAGAATCTCAAGAGCAAAGGAAAGCCCTTTGACATTAATGAGAAGAAGAAGAAAGCAGTTAGGGTTGTAGAAAAACAGCAAATAGAGTTTGCCCCTTTTGCTGCAAAGTCATTTCCAGAACTTGGCCTCCCACATGTGTTGATTGAGAGACTAGAGAAGGAGGGTTTTACTATTCCGACTGAAGTTCAGTCTGCTGCAGTTCCCACCATTCTAAACAACCGCGATGTCATAATTCAGTCTTACACGGGTTCAGGGAAGACACTAGCTTATCTACTCCCTATTCTCTCGGTTGTTGGACCGCTGAGGGGGAAAGGTGATGATGATGGTGATGAGAATGGGAAGAAGTTGGGAATTGAAGCAGTGATTGTTGCTCCTTCCAGAGAGCTTGGAATGCAGATAGTGAGGGAGTTTGAGAAGGTGCTAGGAATGGATAAGAAGAGAGTGGTTCAGCAGCTTGTGGGAGGTGCCAATCGAACCAGGCAGGAAGAAGCTCTCAAGAAAAATAAACCTGCAATTGTTGTTGGCACACCTGGTAGGATAGCAGAGCTAAGTGCATCCGGGAAACTTCGCACTCATGGATGTCGATATTTGGTATTAGATGAAGTTGATGAACTCTTGTCGTTCAATTTCCGGGAAGACATGCACCGGATATTGGAGCATGTAGGGAGGAAATCAAGTGCAGACCCAATATCAAATGCTGGAAAGAGTGAGCGTCAGTTAATCATGGTTTCTGCAACTGTGCCCTTTTCTGTTGTAAGGGCAGCAAGAAGCTGGGGTTGTGACCCTCTTCTTGTCCAAGCTAAGAAAATTGTCCCGCTTGAAACTGTCTCTCCCTCTGAGCCTGTAAGTTTATCTCGGTCTTCTTTGCCCAGCTCGGCTGTGCCATCTCAAGCAGCGATAGAGAGTCTGCCTCCTGCGGTGAAACACTATTACTGTGTAACAAGGTTGCAGCACAAAGTTGATATGTTGAGAAGGTGTATTCATGCACTGGATGCCAAATTTGTGATAGCTTTCATGAACCACACTAAACAGCTAAAGGATGTTGTCTTCAAGCTGGAGGCCCGTGGGATGAAAGCTGTGGAGTTACATGGGGATCTAGGGAAGCTTGCGAGGTCAACAACCCTGAAGAAATTCAAGAACGGTGAGGTGAGAGTTCTGGTGACAAATGAATTGTCAGCAAGAGGCTTGGATGTGGCAGAATGTGATCTTGTGGTTAATCTCGACTTACCAACAGATTCAATTCATTATGCGCACCGGGCTGGCCGAACTGGTCGGCTTGGTAGGAATGGTACAGTGCTAACCATATGTGAAGAGCCAGAAGTGTTTGTTGTGAAGAAGTTGAAGAAGCAACTGGGAATACCAATTACATCCTGTGATTTTTCAGAGGGGAAACTACTTGTCACTGAAGAAGAGGAAACAGTTAGCACTTCTAGCAGTTGATGTGTTATATTTTACTACTTATTTAGTCTAGTCAACGATGCAGTTTCCATGTTCCATGTTTAACTCTTCATATTGCTTCTTACCTATTGTACTTAATGATAACTTATACATGAGTGCACATTAAAATCTTCCTGGTATTTTTACATTTGATGTTGAGTAGACTGATAATGATAAGGTTAGCTGATATTTGTTTCACATAACCACTTATTGATTCAATTAGTTATCACTCTATTGGATATTGAGTTTTTGCCTTAATGTTTATGAACAACTTAGACACAGATCAATTTGGAAAACATGATTTCTATGAAATCAGTTCTTTTTCTTTCTAGTTTTTATGAATGAAAAACATTTTGTCACAGAAAATAACTCCTCTAGTGAGCAGAAGATAAGTGATGAGAATAGCAAGAACAAAAGAGGAGAATTATGGTGTAATGTATAAGGTGTCAGCAGTTATGTGAATTAGTGTCTTAGCTGAGCCAGCTTTTTGAACACCAGCTTTTAGGGTTGGGTGTTGCATTGGGACTTGGATGGTAAGGAGTGTGATGAAGTATTTGTCCTAGCGCAATTTTAGTATAGTTTTTTAACTGGAGTGATTTGTTGCTTTTATCTTTTCCTAAAATTGAGCTAAACCAATCTTTTTTTTTTTTCTCATTTCTCTTTATCCATATATATGGAAACATACAATGTTTGGAGCTGGAAGAGGGGAGTAATAGGAGAGGAAGATGGGTGTGAGTTGTAATGGCAGGAGGGTGTTTTGCTTTTATGTGCTCTTAATCTCTTATATAGGCTTGTGCAGCTTGAGCCATATGGTGTTTGAGTTATGCAGAAAAGTTTTTTATGCAGGAAGATTTTTTTTTGTGCGAATTTTGATGTCTAAAGTGCAGGAGATTTACACTGCCAGGGGAGACAATTTTTGTTCTCATTCTCACAGGCACAGTAGCAGTTTCCTTATTGCTTTTTAGGCTTAGTGTGCTGTTTGGTTGGTTATGCAGATGGAGTTTCTGCAGGGTTATGCATTAAAGGGGAGCTAAACTTATGCTAATAGTCATAAGGTCTTTTTGGTAGTGAAGCTTTTGTGCATATTTCTTCAAGCACCTTATGTAAATGTCTGCTGGAATCTTGCGGTTTTGTCGAAGCCCGTCAGTTTTCCGCTAGAAGGTGGGAACTTGGAATCCTTATTGCTGGCCATTTTTGGTGAAATGGAAAGAGTTTGTGAAGGAAACTTTTGGGTGATGTTTATGACATAGATGGTTTGAGTTAGGTAGTTTGAATTTATGTGTTGTTGTGATGAGGGGACGTGCATTTTGTAGGGATAAGTAATGCCCCTAAGGAAGGAATAGGTGGCAAGTGAGGTGTGATGGCATGCCACGTAAAAGAGGATTTACCAACGTGTCATTTGTAGGCACTGGTATGGACTTCACACGCGGTGGAGTTTAAAAGCATGTGTGATAGATATCACCACCAAAGTTTAGAAGCATGTATCATTAATAGATTGATGATAGCAGCAATGCTTTTACGCAGACTGGGGTCTATATGGAATTGGAGCTGGACGGATTGGTGGAATTGGAGTGCCAACTCTGGTGTGTGCGGTGCAGAGTACATTTAAAGGAGACTTTCGGTGAATCTGTCCATTTTTTTGAAACTGTTTTCTCTTCCATCCAGATTTGATGCATAATGTGGCTTAAGTGCTGTTTAGCAGCTGCTAAATTACGGGACTATGGAGGAGCATAGGCAACGGTGTTTAATTATCTAGATTAAGCTACACATTGCTGAAAAGTGCATGTTATAAACACCTAGTTGGGTTTTTGTTCTGCAGGTTTTTGGTGAGCCTAGTATGTGTGTGCAGGCCACTAAAAATGGTTTTTATTTTAAGAATCGTATACCCTTAGGTGTTCCACCCCTGAAGTGTTTATTTTTTTTTTAGTTTAATTAATTTTTTGCTGATAAAAAAAACAAAAATTGTTATGCAATGGAAGAATTTATTCCCTATCACAGTGAATGAGGAAGCAGATTCTGTTGAATGGAATCTCCAAAACTCTTGCAAGTACATTCTTTTCTTGATGGTAGTTATATCCAGAGTTAAAAAATTTGGTAGTGGGTGTACAAGAACAGAACAGAATTCTCAATAAAGGATATTTGCACCTCAAGAACAATTCACCATTAAAATGAAGAGATTATCCCCTTTGTAACTCAATGAACATCCTTAAACTATTGAATGTTTAATTGCTAATATACTGAAGCAGAATTTACTGTAGCTTCTGTAATTTATCTGGTAATCATCTTTTTCCCTATAAGAAATAAAACATAAGAACAGAACTAGTTTAGCTTAGAGGGGAGTCTGCAGAACAAATAAAAAGGAAAATAAAGCAACGACAAAAATGAAAATGCCATACTTACTTCAGTTGAACAAATAAATGACTGAAAGACAGTGTATTCAACTTACAATGTTGGGCTTTTATTGATGTATTTATAGGATACAAAGAAGAGAGAAGGTACTTGCTGTTGGGTTGGGCTCACTTCCTATGTGGAGGCCCAATCTAATTTTTTAATCACCTTTAGGGTTTTTCCTGAGAGACAGAGTGACAGCCGTCAGCAGAGACAGAGAGAGACAGAGAGAGAAAAGAAAAAGATAGAAAAGTTTCGCCCAGTAACTTCCGGCCGCCGCCGACACTTTGTTCACCGTTGGATCGGGCTGAAATTTTGTAAGCAGGTTCATAATTTGTGTGAATTCAATCTGACCGTCCGGATCTTGCAGAAGTGGTTTGAGCAGAGAGAAATTCATCTCACATTACAGCAGCGTTTTCAGCGTTTCTCTTAAGAACGAGTTTTTTCGGATTGCTGCTGCTGTTTCGTCCACCGTTGGATCGGGCTGAAATTTTGTCAGCAGGTTCATACCTTGTGGTGCTTTAATTGGACCGTTCGGATTGTTCAAAAGTCACCGGAACAGTGAGATATAGGCCGCGTACGGTAGCTGCAGTTTTGGGAATTTTTCAGGTTTCTTGTTCTTTGTTTCATCTCTGTTGTATTTCTACTTGGCTGGTTATTGAGCATAATTTGTGCTGTTTTGAGACTCTCTTGTAACCATAATATTGATCATAGTGGAGTTTGATTGACTGGCTTGTGCCCGTGGTTTTTACTTCTCACATTGAGAAGGTTTTCCACGTTAAAAATTTCTGTGTCTTCCTGAAGTGTGTTTTTGTTGCTGCCATTATTTGTTATTGCTCCTCACAGATTCTTGCTAGTTGGGGAAATTATTATCCGCTGCTTATTGCTCTTGTTGAGATATTATTTTTATTGTGTTGAATTTCCCATCAGAGTGGTATCAGAGCTCTTTGGTTGGGGCTATTTGACTACTTGAATGATGGAGGCAAATACAAATAAGATGATCTGTTTGAACGGCACTAACTATCACTTATGGAAGGGAAAAATGAAGGATCTGTTATTTGTGAAGAAATTGCATCTTCCTGTGTTTGCTACTGAAAAGCCAAAAGACAAGACTGGTGAGGAATGGAAGTTTGAGCATCAACAGGTTTGTGGTTTTATTCGTCAATTTGTTGAAGATAATGTTTATAATCACATTGCTAATGAGGAAGATGCAAAATCCTTGTGGAAGAAGATTGAGACTTTGTATGCTTCTAGTACAGGAAATAATAAATTATATTTGTTGAATTGCTTGATAAATTTGAAGTACAAGGAGGAGATTTCTATTTCAGATCACTTAAATAATTTTCAAGGGCTCCGAGATCAATTGTCACAAATGGGCATCAAATTTGATGATGAGGTGTTGGGATTATGGCTACTGAATACTCTACCAGATTCTTGGGAAACATTTCGGGTTTCAATTACAAACTCATCTCCTGATGGTGTTGTCTCCTTGGAAAATGTCAAGAGTGGTGTACTTAATGAGGAGATGAGAAGGAAGGCTCATGGTACTTCATCTCATTCCGAGGTACTTGTCACTGAAAATAGGGGGAGAAGTCAGAAAAGGGAACCGAAAGGGAGTAGAGAGAACAGCAGAAGTAAGTCCAAGTCTAGATACAAAAATGTGGAGTGTCATTATTGTCACAAAACAGGGCACATTAAGAGAAACTGTTTTCTTTGGAAAAAGGAGAACAAAGATAAGAAAGGGAAGCAGAAGGAGAAACATCATGACAATGATGATCGTGTTACTACTGCTACTTGTGATGATGATCTTATTATTCTCCGTGACCATGATTCAGTTAATCTTGTATCAGATGAGAGCATGTGGATAATTGACAGTGGTGCTACATTGCATGTTACACCAAGGAAGGAGTTCTTCACATCTTACACTTCTGGTGATTTTGGAGTGTTGAAGATGGGTAATGATGGTGTGTCTAAGGTAGTTGGTATTGGTGATGTTTGCTTGCAAACCAATATGGGAATGCAGTTGTTGCTTAGAGGAGTCAAACATGCTCCAGATATCCGCTTTAATTTGATCTCTGTGCAGATGCTTGATGATAGTGGTTATGAAAATCACTTTGGTTCAGGAAAGTGGAAACTCTCCAGAGGTAATCTAATTGTGGCCAAAGGAGAGAGAATTAGTAAACTGTATTGGACAAAAGCATTGGTTGCTAAAGACAGTGTAAACGCCATGGATATGGATGCTTCTTTGTGGCACCGAAGGCTTAGTCATATCAGTGAGAAGGGGCTGAATTGTTTAGCTAAAAAGGATGTGCTTCCGGGATTGAAGAGTGCAGAGTTGGAGAAATGTTCTCATTGCATGGCTGGTAAGCAGACCAGAGTATCCTTCAAGAAGCATCCTCCCTCAAAGAAGTCAAAGTTGCTTGAATTGGTGCATTCTGATGTTTGTGGCCCATTGAAGGTAAAGTCATTTACTGGTGCACTTTATTTTGTTACCTTTATTGATGATTGTTCCAGGAAGCTTTGGGTTTATGTTTTGAAAACAAAGGACCAAGTTCTAGAGAAATTCAAAGAATTTCATGTTTTGGTTGAGAGACAGTCAGGCAAGAAGCTGAAATGCATTCGTACTGACAATGGTGGTGAGTATTGTGGACCATTCGATGCTTATTGCAAGCAACACGGTATCAGACATGAAAAGACTCCTCCTAAAACTCCTCAGCTGAATGGTTTAGCAGAAAGAATGAACAGGACATTGATAGAAAGAGTTAGGTGTATGCTTTCTGAAGCAAAGTTGCCTAAGCATTTTTGGGGTGAGGCATTGTACACTGCAGTGCATGTTATTAATTTGAGTCCTGCAGTTGCTTTGAATGGTGAGGTGCCAGACAAGATTTGGTTTGGCAAGAATGTCAAGTATGATCATTTGCGAGTCTTCGGTTGTAAAGCATATGTGCATGTTCCTAAGGATGAGAGATCCAAGTTGGACGCGAAGACAAGGCAGTGCATCTTCATTGGTTATGGTCAGGATGAATTTGGCTACAAGTTCTTTGATCCTGTTGAGAAGAAGGCAGTGAGAAGCCGTGATGTGAAGTTCATGGAAGATCAAACCATTGAAGATATTGATAAGACAGAGAAGACGACATCTGAGACAGAGAATAGATTGTCTAATGTCGATCCAGTTCAGAGTGATGAACAACATGATGATTTTCATGATCAGCAACTTGGAGATGCTTTTGACGTTCCTATTGATGACGCTGAAGAGGAACATGGGATGTCACAAGACGAGGATCTTGGTGATGCTCCTGAACCACCTCAAGTTCAAATTCGGAGGTCTAATAGGCAGAGGGAACCATCTACCAGGTATCTTTCTGATGACTATGTTACCTTGACAGATGAAGGAGAACCTGAGTATTATCTTGAGGCCATAGAGAGTGAAGAAAAGAAAAAGTGGTTGGATGCAATGCAAGATGAAATGAAGTCTTTGTATGATAATCACACTTTTGACTTGGTGAAATTGCCAAAAGGCAAGAAGGCTCTAGAAAACAGGTGGGTTTACAGGGTAAAGCAAGAAAGCAATTCTACATCTCCAAGATATAAAGCCAGATTGGTGGTGAAAGGTTTTAGACAGAGAAAAGGCATTGATTTCAATGAGATTTTTTCTCCTGTGGTGAAAATGTCATCCATTAGAATTGTGTTGAGTTTGGCTGCTACTCTTGATTTAGAGGTAGAGCAAATGGATGTTAAAACTGCTTTTCTTCATGGTGATTTGGAAGAAGAGATTTACATGAAGCAACCTGATGGTTTTCTTGTTGAAGGCAAGGAAGATCATGTGTGTAGGCTGAGAAAAAGTCTATATGGCTTGAAGCAGGCTCCGCGTCAATGGTACAAGAAGTTTGAGTCTGTTATGTGTGAGCATGGCTACAAGAAGACTACTTCTGACCATTGTGTCTTTGTTAAAAGGTTTGCTAATAATGATTTCATTATCCTGTTGTTGTATGTTGACGACATGCTTATTGTTGGGAAAGATATTTCCATGATCAACAGGTTGAAGAAGCAATTGAGTGAGTCATTTGCTATGAAAGACATGGGAGCTGCTAAGCAAATTCTTGGTATAAGAATCATGCGTGATAGGCAAGAGAAGAAGCTTTGGTTGTCACAGGAGCACTATGTTAAAAGAGTGCTACAGAGGTTCCAGATGGAAAATGCTAAGGCAGTAAGCACTCCTCTTGCTACTCATTTTAAATTAAGTGCAAAACAAAGTCCTTCTAATGAAACTGAAAAATCAGATATGCAACGGGTTCCTTATGCATCTGCTGTGGGTAGTTTGATGTATGCAATGGTGTGTACAAGACCTGATATTGCACATGCTGTTGGTACTGTTAGTAGATTTTTGTCTAATCCAGGTAGAGAGCATTGGAATGCTGTGAAATGGATTTTAAGGTATCTTCGTGGTACTACTTGTTTGAAGCTTTGTTTTGGAGGTGATAAGCCTACCCTTGTGGGCTATACTGATTCTGATATGGGTGGAGACATAGATACTAGAAGGTCTACCTCAGGCTACGTGATTAAATTTGCAGGGGGAGTTGTGGCATGGCAATCTAGATTGCAGAAGTGTGTTGCATTGTCCACTACTGAGGCAGAGTTCATTGCCATTACAGAAGCATGCAAGGAGTTGCTTTGGGTGAAGAAACTCTTGCAAGAGCTTAGTTTTGTTCAAGACAAGTACTTGCTATTTTGTGATAGTCAAAGTGCCATTCATCTTGGTAAGAATTCAACTTTTCATTCTAGGTCCAAGCATATTGATGTGAGATATCATTGGATACGTGATGCCTTGGAAGCTAGGTTACTGGAGTTGGCAAAAGTTCATACAGATGATAATTGTGCTGATATGATGACTAAGACACTATTGAGAAGCAAGTTTGAAACTTGTTGTGAGATTGCCGGTTTGTCAATCATCTCCACATAGTTGTGAGGGGGAGATTTGTTGGGTTGGGCTCACTTCCTATGTGGAGGCCCAATCTAATTTTTAATCACCTTTAGGGTTTTTCCTGAGAGACAGAGTGACAGCCGTCAGCAGAGACAGAGAGAGACAGAGAGAGAAAAGAAAAAGATAGAAAAGTTTCGCCCAGTAACTTCCGGCCGCCGCCGACACTTTGTTCACCGTTGGATCGGGCTGAAATTTTGTAAGCAGGTTCATAATTTGTGTGAATTCAATCTGACCGTCCGGATCTTGCAGAAGTGGTTTGAGCAGAGAGAAATTCATCTCACATTACAGCAGCGTTTTCAGCGTTTCTCTTAAGAACGAGTTTTTTCGGATTGCTGCTGCTGTTTCGTCCACCGTTGGATCGGGCTGAAATTTTGTCAGCAGGTTCATACCTTGTGGTGCTTTAATTGGACCGTTCGGATTGTTCAAAAGTCACCGGAACAGTGAGATATAGGCCGCGTACGGTAGCTGCAGTTTTGGGAATTTTTCAGGTTTCTTGTTCTTTGTTTCATCTCTGTTGTATTTCTACTTGGCTGGTTATTGAGCATAATTTGTGCTGTTTTGAGACTCTCTTGTAACCATAATATTGATCATAGTGGAGTTTGATTGACTGGCTTGTGCCCGTGGTTTTTACTTCTCACATTGAGAAGGTTTTCCACGTTAAAAATTTCTGTGTCTTCCTGAAGTGTGTTTTTGTTGCTGCCATTATTTGTTATTGCTCCTCACAGATTCTTGCTAGTTGGGGAAATTATTATCCGCTGCTTATTGCTCTTGTTGAGATATTATTTTTATTGTGTTGAATTTCCCATCACTTGCCTAAAACCCTAACCCTAAAGTAGAATATGTGATAGTTGCCACAAACAAAATTGAATCTTTAGAAAACAAGCCTGCTGATCAATGACCTTCTGCTGCTTTTATAGGATCTTGATCCGTCTTGTGTGTTCTCAACTTCTCTTCATGAGCACCTCGCACTAGTCTTCTTTAAGAAACTTCTAACGAATTCTTCTCCCCGGTTTTCTGTGTATGCTAAACCAATCTTGCACTTAGGTTTGTTTATTATTTTGTTTCTTAATTGTATGTAATTCTAGTTCATTCTTGTTTCCTTAGTTCGTGTTTTTTTTCATATTTGGTTCTACTCAAGTGGGTTCTTGCTTCTGCTGAATTGGAGATTGAGTTTGTGTCCATTTTCATGGTTATTTTTGTTTAGATTGAGCTGCTTCAGAAGTTAGAGGTTGTAGGAGGATTGTTACGTGTAACTCAAAGCCTTTTTTGTACTGATTGGAAGGTTAGATTTAAGAGTTTATAATGCTGTAATAATTTGAAGAAATGATCTGAATTAGTTTAAGCTAAATTTGATAGATTCATCTGAGTTTGAGCTGAAATTTTTGTTGGCATGAACAATTTTAGGTTCACATCAGTTCTTACATTTTTAGGCTTTCATGGCTATCATTTTATCCTGAATTGATTAGTCAGTGATATGTCAATTTTTGTAAAGGAAAAACAGCAGTTGTTCTTCTGTACCAATAGTAACACTCATTTTCCAAATTAAAAAAAAAAATGCTAATTCTTTTGAATAGGAAAGCCGAAGAAGAAGATCATAGTTGGCACTAGTAGCTATCAAAAGGGTAACAATAGCATTTTACTTTAATCCAATTATATGTTTTTCCCTCCATTATGGTTAACTCTATTAAATTGCATGTATTTATTGATTTATTACACACTGACTCAGCAGTAATAAATAATGCACTTCATGAATTATAAAAAAAAAAGGATTACGAACGAGGAGAAATTAAGAAGATTATATGTTTCATTGAGAATGCCCCAGTTGTGTTTTTCATAATGAAAGTGGGGTGTAGAAAAAACAAGGATTTCCATGTGGGCCACATGATATCATGTAGGCAATTTCTTCCTATACCATATCATTTATGACATACACTAAACATAAAATTTATAATCTAACATTTTCTTTAATTTTATTTTTAGTTATGGATGCATAAATCTGCAAGTGATTTTTATAGATTCCAGACTTTAAAATTCAGAAGGTCATTTTCATATTTCATTTAAACTTCCAGATGGTCATATCCGGAAGTAAGTTATGAGTTCCAAATTTTCATATCTGGAATAGTGTGTTGTAAATGGTGTTGAAGATTGAAATCTAGAACTCATTTATGTTTGCTTACGAATCTTGACATCCAAAAAATCATTTATGCTGTCTAGGTAAGCTTCTAACATTCGGAAATGACATATTAGTTCTGAATAATCCGAAATTTTGTAATTTGACTTATGGACAAAAGTTTTAAATCATTAAGGACAAAATAGATATTTCACGTCAATCTGTTGAGTGTAGGTTTGAATTGATATGGTGAAAGAAAAATCAAGATCATGTAAGTATTGTAGCTTTGTAGAGGTGTGGGTCCAGATAATTTTGGATAATTTTGTTTTTACATAAATGTACCTTGTTTATTGAAGCATGCTCCCAGACGAAGGATATTTATGCCTTTGTGAGATGGCCATTGTATTTTGATGCTTATTCAAGACTATTGATTGCAGTTTTTTACTTTCATTTTGGTGGAATTGGTATTAGCAGTGAATAATCGAAGGTTTAAAAAACAGTAACTTTGCTTAGGTAGAGATAGAAAGTATATATTGCTCTGTGTCCAAGTTATTCCCGCTAAACATTTACTTCTCATTACATTAAAGAATACAAATCACCAAAATGGAAAGTAATTAAATATCAGTATAAAATGAAAATAGAATTATAATCAATTATCAAAAGATTTAAACATTTACTTTATTCTTAAAATTAAATTTTAAACAGAATTTGGTAAACAAATTCATTCACACAAATTTTTTTTAATAAAACTAACTTTAACTTAACAGAAGAACTCCGGGTTCAAAATTTTGCTTATTAAAATAAGAAATTTAAGATTAACGAGCTTTTGATAAAAAAATAATTCAAAATATAATTAATTTTAGTTTTAAATAATAAGCTTCTAATAATCTATTCACTCTTTAAATAGGATTAATTAAAGATGCCAATATGATAAATAACTATTCTATCAATTCATAAATTAAAGAAACGGCATGATGCACGTATAACTTTACCTATACTGGATTTTTTATTTATAAATTTAGTTTTAAATCACTGTCTATATAATTTAGACCAAAACAACGCAAATAATAATATAATATTAATTAAATTATATAGTGGCGAGAAAACAGTAACAAAAATTAATACTATAACCCAATCTTAAATAAAACATCATTATTAAAATTAAGTTTATTATTTAATCAATACAAATTACTGACTGTAACAAAATTTCAAAGCATTAATAATAGTAATTCTTTCATAACACCAAACAAGTCAAATGCTAGACCAATTACAAGTAAAAGTCAATTTAGGTTTTAATTGTTTCAATTTTCGAAGACCATCTACATGTCGTACAAGAAATGTTGGAATAAACGTTGTCCATTTATCATTAATTAGAAAGCATCCTAAGTTGAGACATACTTTGATTTGGTGGACACTAATTTTATGTATAAAGCCTGAATTACAGAATACAAGCAGCAATTATCCAATAATCCAATGATTGATTTGGACTTTATTAGAATAATGCAAAGTTTCTTGTTTCTCCAAAGTTGTTTTGGTCAATTTTCATTATTAAGTTTTAATTCTGGTTTGTCTTCAAGTTTATAAGACATATATATTATGTACTGATAGAAGGATAGAAGGAAACTGAGATTCATTCTGACCAACTGCTTTAAACCATTCGTGCCTTTGACTTTGACCATATGGTTAATTGAAGAATAGCAGGTAAATTTTAGTATCGTAGTAATTTGTAGTTAACTTGTTTACTAAGGTTATTAATATCCACACATCAAATTTTGTCTGCTGCATCCATTCACTCTGCATCCCCTCTCTTTAATTTAGGTTGGTTTGTAATTTTCTTTTAATTATTGCTCAGTTAGTAAAATTTACTAGACACTCCTCTTAAATAGCGTGTCTGTGTCAGACATACGCATTAGACACAACACTCATGACACTCGTAGAACATTTATCGTTGAAGTGTCCAGTTCAAAAAATATTTGTTGGATTTTTTACAATTTTAGCACGATTCTAATACAATTTTAAAAGGGAGAAATACATTAATTTTCTAAAAACCCAAACTTATAATATAAATTTTTAGTATGATTATAAAAATAAAAAACAAATCGTTTTGAGCCAACCATGAAAAACATCTTTCTGCTAAAAAAAACTGAAACATACTTGTACACATAAATTTTTATTATCAATTTATAAAATTCATAATTATATAATGTATAGATTTTCATAATTATATAATATATAGATTTTCATAATTATATAATATATAGATCCGTGTCCCCGTGTCCTACATTTTAGAGATTATACGTATCTCCGTGTCCGTATCCGTGTCGTGTCCCTGTCAGTGTCTGTGCTACATATAAAATTGAAGGATGTAGTTAGTTAGTAAGATCTACTAGAATTGAAGGATGTAGTTAGTTAGTAAGATCTACTAGAATTGAAGGATGTAGTTACTTGTTAATTGATTATACTTATTATAAGCAAATGTTGTAATAGTTAATTTGTGTGAAACAAAAACATTATCCAAAGTTGGATGACTTATGAAAATCCATATATGGTTGAATTAGGTAGAGTTTCTAACACGAACTCTTAGATGTTCGTTTCTAACACAAACTCTCTTAGACTTATTCCAATAACTAATCTGCAAATACAATTTATGACAATATTTTTAGTCTTCCGCTTGTCTTATAAATTCGTTGACTTTTTGTTCATGTACATTATCAACAAAACATGAATCAATTTCCATCAAATCATGGATGGATGTATGATAGGTGTCATATAGGGAGAGGTGCTTTGAAAGAGTCTTTTATATTGGGAGTTGAAGAGTTTATAACCAAAGCTTATCATCAAGAAGGTTATCAGAATGATGGGGGAATACAATGTACGTGTAGTAAATGTGATTGTAGAAGAATTTTGGAGGAAAGACTTCTGAAGGTTCACCTCTACAAACATGATTTCAAATCTAATTATTGGATTTGGCTGATCATGGTGAAGACATGCTAGAAGATGACTTGTATAATAATGATAATTACATTGCTTTGAGAATGGATGGTGCACACAATCAGTCACAAGATGACCAATTTATGTGGATGGAAGACATGGTGTATGATGCTTTTATGCAAGAAGAGTCATTCCAAGCACCAAATGTAGATAACATGGAAGAGTCTCCGAATGAAGAAACTCAAAGATTTTATAAGCTTTTGTTGGATGCAAATACGGCATTGTATAAAGAGACATCAGAGTCCAAATTATTAATGTGTGTTAGACTATTAGCTTGCAAATCCAATTAGAATATTCCTTACCAATACTTAGTGTTTATTTCAAAAATGTTTTTGAATGCAACACCCACCAAAACAGGTTTGCCTAAAAGTTATTATAGTTTAAGACCGTTTCAGTAAATTCCCTTATATATTATTGCTTTTAATATTTTTTTACACCTGTGCAACATGCAGCTGTATTTTATTTTTTTATTGAAATAAATTTCCGCAGTCGGGCTTGCAGTTGTATATCTAAAATAAAGTTATTTAATGTAATTTATCCCGCAGTAAAATTCGTTGTTTTATTCTTATTAATCCTTAAATCTTTCCAATTTTTTATAAATAATCTTAATAACAGTATTTCTTAAACTGAGTCATTATATAAAAAAAATTATTATTAATAAATTGGTTAGGGAGATGATGCATAATAGTTTCCTAAATAAACTAGTTATTCTTAATTGTGTTTATACATATATCACTATCTTCTGTAAATCAAATCCTCGATTACTAAAGGGGTTTGTCTACCTATTAGTTTGTCATGTGCATGGCACACTCCTCAGATACATATAGCTATTCTACCCAACATTTCATTGATAAACTATCTATAAATTATAATTTAACTATCTTTTATCTACACCATAACATTCTTCTCATATCTAGTGTAAATCTTAATCAGGTTTTGTTTTACTTAAGATTTCAAATTTTTTAAACAATGTCCACCCTCTATTCTACATGCAAATTAGTGTTAAGTCAATGAAATCATAAACTACTCAAACATATCGACGGGTGATTATTACAATAATACTGCAATAGTGAAGCCAGTATAAAGTCAATATACCACCTGTACCATCTACATTATCACATCTCAATTTGAATAACTATCTTGTTTATTCTTGAAGACCCTATCTCACAGTTCTAAAAACACTACAAAAATTGCACATTATTGCACAATGTAATTTTAATGCTTCTAGTTACCTAAACGAAGAATAAGCACTTGTTCAGCTGGACAAGATTGAAGTTTTTAAGTTGAGAAGTCTTCTAGCGAGAACTGTAGATCATATTAGAGTTCTTAAACAATTAGAAATAAGTTAATGAAAATAGAAAGGAAGCAAACAATGCATATTTACAAAATTTTGAAAGTGTAAAAACACAAAACTAAATGCCAACATTGGGACCATGGCAATTGATCCAATAATCCATACAAGGGGTCGAGAAATGCTCTTGTCACTGATAGCGACGACAAGACCAGAGACTTGTTTCCTGATGTTCTCTGAGATGGATTACCTAGAAAGTTTTTTAACCTGAAAGTTGTCCTATGCCTAAAGACTCCTTTCTTGTTGAGAAAGAAATCACTAGTTGTAGAGACAGTAAAGATGAAAATATGACAAACACTGTCTCCGAGGCATTTTCTATAAGAAATAACCACCAATTAAGTTGCCTAAGATTCCACTTGCAGCTAATGCCATGAATGCATATGCCTGCAGACCACCAATTTTATGCTTCTTGTCATACTCAGCTACAAGAGCATCCTGTGCAACTTCTACAATGGATGCTCCCAAATTACTGAGAGCACAGATGCAATCAAGTAGGGAAGCAGTATTTAAGAAGCTCAAATCAAAATGTATATACATAATAAACTTGACAATTTAAGCTATGGTTATATCTTTGCCAACTTCTTATGAACAATAAACTACCCTACTATAAAATCATATAAATTTCATTGAAAATCATGGTAAAGGACTGAATTACTGAGTCAAATAAAGGAGTTCCACCCTGCTTATCTTCTTGTCTTCCCGAGCACTACTCTTGTAAGTTGTAACTTATTAATCATATTTTCTTTCACAATCAACCAAATTAAATTCTGATTTATAGGATATAAACAAGTTCATCATTTACTTGTTCCTGTAAAGAATTTGTTTATACAAAAAAGTGCATGTTGAACAAAAGACACGATAACATACGGAACCAAATACCTAACCTTAATATAAAGAAAAAGAACAACCTAAGGATGCAATAACAAAACAAAACAAACTTAGTGGAGAATTCATTCTAGAATCTTAAAACTCATGAATTAGATTTTCACTTTCAGTATTCATAACCTGTGTTTGGTCTATATTATTCAATACATTTTCTGACTGACCACGAAATTCCTATGACCTTATCACCATGTTAGAGATAAAGAGATTTAAATTCCAATCCTGGAGTTTGCACTAGTGCACTGTATTTTGAAACTTATCTCTCTTCACTCGGATAAAACTCAAAATAACCGATAAAAAAATAATCAAATCGTAAAAAAACATCAATATTCTCATACTCATTCAAAATACCATAGATCTACATACAAAAGAGAATGATAATGAAATAAAAAGAAATATTCCAACTAGAAGCTGCACAAAGAAAGTTTAGTTTCTCCTTGGTTTGTAACTCCAATTTTTATAACACCAACTGAATCATACATAGAAATCAAAAGACACAAACTTACAAAAAAAAAAATACAAATTGATAAAACATTATTCAGGAACTTATAAAGGGATTCATATCTCTCCTTCTCATCATTAAAAATTTCTCATATATCCATGCGTATTACAATTTCAACAATACATTATTTATATATTTAACTAAATATAAAAAAAAATCATGTATATTATTTACCCATACAAGCGTGACATAATCATCCAACTACTTTGTTTGTGCAAAGTATGCATCCCTTAACTAATCATACATGTGAGTGAGTGTAGCAACATCATGTGAGTACTCATCACACATGCACAAATTGGTAAACAGCTGCAAGTACGACACACTAATAGTTGTCGCACTTTTATCTGCAAACATTGTGCATCTCACAAGATGCAACAAATAAGTCCAAACTCCAAACTTCCATCTCTAATGGATGCAATACTCTTCATATATACCTATTGCAGCCAATTAAGCTTGATGTGTGTGCCATGACAATGCCTTAACTCTAACATTGCATCACCCAAGTCTACCCCAAGGAACTCAACCAACAATGTTGACTCTAATATAAAATCCAACATCACATATGTACAAATATTGTCGCACAAAAGGGATATGCAACAACGCTAACACATCATCCAACGTGATATTCATCTCACAACCAAGAAGATGGAAAGTGTTGATGTCCCAATGCCATCTTTCTACAAAGGCTAAAATGAAAGTGTTATTAGTGGTGTCATAGTTGATGTTGTGCAGTGGCAACAATTTAGGGATGAAGGATTCCAGGTTTACTTAACTTGCGCCAATGGGATACAAACTTCAATTTCCCTCAATTCTAAAAAAAGTATATGTGTTTCTAACTATAAATAATAACAAGTGATCAAACATAACATTATTAACTGAAGTTTTTATTTCTTACCTTACTCTCCCACAATCTTAATGTGACGTGATCAACATAATTAACTAGTACGAAGGTATCATAAGGTTTGCCACGAAGCTCTTGTTACTCATGAAGTCCTCCTGCTACTTCATGCAACACATCACCACCAATGTTATTGACAACTTGTTCGTGATCTCTTCTGCTGACTAGCATCGTCAGTCTCTATCTAGTATCGCCTTGAGATGCACCACCTCTAGTTTTAGTCATAACTTTGTCAAATGATTCCATTATTAATAAACTTATTTTTCTAAAATATATTTCAAAATATACAATCCAAAATGTATTAATACATTTCAGAATGCATATTTTGAAATATATTTTTGGATCTAGAAATATATTCCAAAATGTGTATTCTGAAATGTACATAAAATTTCAAAATATATTATAGATTGTACAATTCTAAAACTTCCCAAATCACCCACTCCAAAATAAATCAGCATAAATGATAATAAAGAAAAATTTTAAAAACCAACATCTCCAAGAGAATCAAACAGGGTCCAAGGCGATCCTTCAAACAACATTTCCAATAGAGTCTTTCACATACAAACGACTAAACAAATGGTAGTGCACAACTAAGAAAGAAAATGAAGTGAGGAAGAAAACAAAAAGTATGCTTGCTTTATAAATCCGAATGAGGATATTTTTGACATTTTACCACCCTACCAAGCTCAAATCCAAACCATAGGATACATAATCATAGAGGTTCAAATGGAGATGTAACAAGGAAACATACTTGCAGCAATATGCAAATCTACATGATAGATTGGATCATACTCTATGTTTTACTAAACAACATGTAAAATACTATACTATTTATATATATATATATATATATATATATATATATATAGTATATGTAATTTTTTGATAACAAATTTATACACTTCCATTTTTTTAACTTTTCTTTTCTTTTAATTTTTCCTTTCTTTCTTATCACAGCTCTTATTTTGTATATCCTTCTTATCTCTCTTACTTTTCTATATAGATATTTATCTTAAAACATATAAAAACATCTCTTTATTTTTTTTAAAGGAAGCATTACTTTCTATAAATGTGTAAATTCTCTCATTCTTTTTATCCAAATATTTCTTAAATAAAGTATTATTTATAGTAGGATTTTATTTTCTTTTTGAAATATGGATGTATTTTGTATCATTCATATTATTAAAAAAAATTTAAGGATGAATTATACTTTTAAAAAATTTAAACATGACGTTAAGATAAAATAACTATTATTTACAATCGAATATATTTTCTTCTGCTATAGCATTATAGTTTTTATACCTTGTGTTCAATTCATATATTGCACTTTTACAAATTGTGGTTTTATGAACTATTAATCGAAATTTTTACTCAAAATTTAATTAATCACAATTTATCACACTAATTATTATAAACTGAATTTACGTACATAACACAAAACACTAATTAATTTTATATTTTTGTTGTAGGTGTGTATGATGTATCATATTTAATCTTGATTTCCAACCAACAATTTTAAATGTCCTTTATTCTAAAATTTTCACGATAGAGGAGTCACATTAATTATGGTGATTAAAAGTTCATGTGAATCGATTCTCTTATTAGAATTAATTGTTAAGATTCTTATACTGTTGTGTAAGTGATGGATTATCCAATACTATCATGGTTACTCATTTAATCACATCATTTGGATTGTCACTAGTTTAACGACTTCATTAAATGGATTTTTGTTGTTTTAAATATTCAGAGGAATTAAGTTTTAGAACCCATCGTTGAACTGGATAGTGTGCATCGTAATTGAGAACAGGCAATTGCTTCCTGCACCCAATACTTTCCAACCTGCACCCAACATAATTTCAAAAATTCAAAAAATGTCCTTTATTCCGGAAATGAAAATCCAGAATTAAAAATAATGTATTCTAGAAAAGTAAATCCGGAATAGATTATTGTATTCCAGATATGAAAATCTGGAAACAAAAATCAAAATTCCATTCCAGATAAGAAAATCCAGAATTGAAAAATGTGCTCCGGAAAAAGGGGTCCTGAAAGTATTTTGTATGTACCCATTTTTAAAGGTATTTTCGTCTTTTTTCTTGGCATTGGGTGCAGGAATCTGGTGCAGGAAGCAATTGCCTTGAGAACATTGTGCTGTCTTTAAACTGGAAGAATAAAAATACTATAGAACGACGGGGTTTGCCAGTTAAGTACGGTTTTATACCAAACGAATCACATTTGTAAAACTACAAATACACTAAAAAGCTTTATCTAATTTTTTTTCTCTCAGAAATATATTCTTTCAAAATTATTCGACATTGACAAACACTAAATATATGTGTGAAAATTCAAACTATAGTTTGCCTCGTAGTGAGGAACTATCCTCTTATCTTCATCCACATTCTATCCTAAGCTAATAATTTATTGTATTTTACACTTTCGTAAAAGTAATGAATATATAAAGGAAAAATAATTTGGGAGCAAGTGTTTGGTAAAATAATAAATACTTTCACATGCATATCTTATTAAAACATGTCGATTGTAATCTAAATTGTAAAGGTTTTTGGTCTATGCCAGTGATTCGTCGTCGGGGAGAAAAAACTGAAAGCAATACTAGAAAGAATCATACCAGAATTTTACATTCAAAACATATATAGCCAATTTAACTTTTTTGTCAATTTTTTAAAAAAATGGTTAGAAATAAGTACATTTTAATATAAAACACAATCCAACCTCTATTTTGTGTTAAACAGAGAAAATACCTACCTAACAATTTCCTGCTTCTATGTAAGTCCCAAGCTTTCTTTAAAAGCTTCTGAGATGATTAAAAAGAGGCTGATTCTCCCTCAATTCACATTTACACTCAACACACTCAGTGTAAAATATTCATTTTGTCTTTAATAATTTTAAATTTTTATCTTCCAGATATTTATATCCATAAGTCAAATTATAAAATTCCGGATTTATCCAGAACTAATATGTCCCTTCCAGATTTCACTATCCAAAAGCTTATTTGAACAGTATAAATGACTTTCCGGATGTCAAAATCCGTAAGCAAACATAAATGAGTTTTGGATCTCAATCCTTAGCACCATTTACAGTCCACCATTCTGGATATGAAAATCCGAAACTCATAACCTACTTCTTCATAACTTACTTCCGGATATGACCATCCAGAAACTAAAATGAAATATAAAAATGATCTTCCAGATTTCAAAATCCAAAATGTATAAAAATAACTTCCGAATATTGAAATCCGTAAGCAAATGTGTGAAAAGGGCATAATGGAGTTTTAAAATTTTCGTTGGGTGCAAGAAGCAATTAATTGGGTGCAGGAAGCAATTAGGGTAAAGCTCCCGTAGTGATACTTGCTAATCAGATGGCAACTTAGCTTTCAAAAAGTTGAGTCTGACAATTTTGGTTCCACTGCTACCAGACATGTTAAGTATCAATTGCTAAAAAATCAGATAATAAAAGCCGAAAGATCATCTGACATCTTTTCAGTAATAATCATCATCGTTATAGCCGTATCCATCATCCTCAGGGTAATATGCATCTGCAATATTATCGGTGGACAACCCATTTTGATACATCTGCCCCGTATCATCTAATTCATCCACTGATCCCATCTCATCGTCATTCTTGTCCTCAAATGACTGTAAGTTGTCATGATTATCTAGGGGCGGATCCAACCGTGCTTTCTTCTCTTTCTTGAGATCATCGGTTTTCTCCTGTTAGAAAATATAAGAAAAAAAAGTTAACTTGAAGAAAAGTCCAATGTCTTGATTTAAAGAATAGTATAGGTTAATTGTCAGAAGACATCTTTCCAAATTTGTCTTTTGAACATGGTTGAAATAAAGCAGTAGATGAAGAATGAAATCAGCCAGATAAAGCAAAAGCATGTAAAGCATGTAGGCCTGATTGGACAGGTTTTTCCATAGGAGAAAAATATTGATGTAACCTTCTCTAACAAACTAAAATTAACTTAATAAAATTAGATTTTATAGAAGCTAACATCATTAGCTTATCTAAAAAGATGATTTTAGAGTATGCATAAGCTAATTTTAATTCACTTTACTTTTGTATTTTCTTTTTCTGTGAATGTCTATTGAGAAGATTATCAAAATCATGTTTTAATAAGGAATATTTTCTGGTGTTAGTGGAACTCAAAGTGTATCAGTATTACATGTGATATAAAGCAAATCAGTTCTAGAGAGAATTACCAGTTCATTAAATAATTCACCCAGGCGATCAAAATTGACTTTAGATTTCAGACTCTGCAATTGCTACACAAGCAAACAAGTAGTTTTAGTAATATATAAACAATTTCGGAAGATCTTATTTGATAATTAAAAAAACTAAAATGAGTCATATATATATTGCTCAAGGATTTGATCAATAAAGTTGCAGGCACATAATAAAACAAACTAAACCGTTGAGAATTGACACATTACCTCATCTCAATCTGAAGATACAACAACGAAGCCCTAAATCCAAATGCTCAATGAGCACGAGAATACAAGGTCAAAGCAACGGTGAGTACTCCAACACTACTCAATGCTTCGAAAGACTTAGCGTTTTTCTTTCCTATCATATCTTCCCTTTTTTAAGTTTTTACCTCTAAAGTTGTTATAATTACTTGACTACAGATGGAAACAAGAAATAATTTTATTGATAACAATCATATGAACTACATTTTGGATTCCTTTATAGTAAGTGGATTTATGCCTAACTCATTCTTATAAAACCAGCTTATAATGTAAGAATTACACCTCACTTATGGGATCTTCAATGCACTCCCTTATGTTAAGGAATGAACGTCTTAAGCATGAGATTGGATATTTATAAGTGGTCTAACAAGAGTCTGATACTGGTAGCAAAATTGTCCCAAAAAACTTGATTAGGATAGGTTCTAAATGACTTCTATACCATCTTACGAAGTGGTTTATAAGATGAGGATTTATATATATATATATATATATATATATATATATATATATATATTATAATGTGGTTCTATTTCTAGTTGATGCGGTATCACTCAAAAACAATTAATCTCTCTATAAAAAGCAAACAAAATATGCACGAATAAATAAGAAGATTTTAAACATATTTTATCCTAATAATCTTGAAGATTTTTTTTTCCTAAAAAACATTAATTTACAAAACAAAGATTTGCACCCTAATTGAGTCATACTCATGGTTTAGGCCATGTAGGAATTTAAATTTTTTCCTCTTTCCATAGCTTCAACATGTGCAACAATATTGCTTTATGCATCTTCAAATTTTGATCCTGATCTAATTCGATCCATAACCCATTCATAATTATGTGATATCAATCACAGAGCGAACTTTGTTTCATCTTAAAACATTCTACTCTCAGCCATAACAGGCAACAAAATCCTTCAATGAAAAAGTGTTATCTAAGTCATCCTATATCTATTTATTACAGGAATAGAACATATTGTTTCAACTTATCTCAAGAACCATAAAATGTCATATCTAAGTCATTATTAGTGAATCTTAATTATTCCAAATAGCAAAATTAGAATGATTTGATCGTAGTCCTCTACCCTTGATGTGGTCTAATCTTGATTGTCCCTTGAAAGTCCTCTGAATGTACTGAGTCCAGTGCAAATAATTTCAGCCGTCTCCATCACATTTGGAAGATTATTAGGACATAAGGGATGATTTTCAGCTTAGACAATGCAAAATAATACCAAATAAAATGGAAACCGTTGGCAAAAAAAAAATCTCAAATCTACTCAACCAAAATTAGCCTTGCCATTTTTATTTGAAATGGCACCGTTGAAGGCTTCCATGGCAACGCTTGTTTTTCTTAGTTGATTATTGGCGCCGGTAGAGGGTGCTTTAAGTTGAGTGGAGCAAGGGTGGAGGTGTGGCTGCCGTTGTGAAGTGTTTGTTGGCTTTTTGAGGTGAGAACTAAGCTTTTTCAATGGGGTTGGGTGGTTATGGGGTTTAGAGGTTTCCAGAAATCGGGTTCCGCGACTGTATTACAGACTAAATAGGAAAAAACAACAAAAAACAAATACCGAATTGCCAAATTCGGGACCAGTAAGGAACAACAATTTCGGTATCATTCCAGATCCACCTTTCTGTTTAGCTTATATAGACTGCTCAATCCGGTAGTGCCATAATATTGGCTTACGGATTCATTGATCTGCCAAAAAAATGGAATACATATTCCGGAAACAAAAAAACACCTATGCACCTCTTCCAGTGAAAACCTACCGCGAACGCTAAATAACCACCACCAAGCCGCCGGAAACCAACTTGCTGCACAAAACAACGAGAAAAATCCAACCCATGGCACTGCCGCTTGTTGACGCACTTCCAATAGCTATGTGGACAGAAAATTGCAGATAAGGGAGAAAGACACGTTGTGACGGTGGTGGTATGCTGCCTTTAGGGTTTTTAAAAACTCCAAGGATAATTTAGTAATACACATAAATGTAAGGAAGAAACACCCTAATATGACAGGTGATCTAATAACAAACATAGGACAGGTTCTGAAGCTGTCATTTAATATGGGTCTAAATTTAACTCAATCCCACACAACAAACTTTTGAGAAGTGGGACTTGGGCTTTCCCCAATAATGTGAAAGTGAATCTCTTGTATTGAGAACTGTATTGCTCAATTCAAAAGACTGCATATAATCTTAATATATAGACTAAACTACACCAATGCTAAAATCTCCTGAATAAGGAAACTAGGAATTTAAATAATTCATACAGCCGAGAAATATATACAGAACATTTCTGCAATGTCTAAGAAATATGTTTCTAATTTGGATTTATTTATTATGTTTTATGAATTTTATACATATGTAAATATTTATCTTACACGCATCACATCGTGTTATTTTTAAAATTATCACATTTTTGCATCAGATATGTATATAGTTTCCTGTTATTTTTATACAAATATACAATGGTAATTGGACTGTAACAATATAGAGAAAATGCATGTCTGTTATTGACTAGATAAATACCCTTTTTTTATTAGACATTTGGCCGAAGGCCTCCGCAGCAGATTGAGCTGGCCCCATATTTTTTGCCTCATTGGCTCGTCTCTGTTTCATTTCCTGAAATAGAGTATTTAACAAACCAAAAAAGATTATAAGCTTGAAGTCTTGCAGCATGAATCGTACAATGTAAACAACAACAAAAAACAATGTATAACTATTGGATTGGATCCATTCTACACCCATTAAAATGTATAGTATACTCGATTTGAAAGTAAAACAATTACAAAAACGTTGTAAATCACATTGAATTCAATGCATTTGCCAAACTCACTAACTTCCCAGAGTGGCTGCTTCAAATTTTCCCATGCATCTCAGGCTTCCATTTCATTAGTCTCTAGTTTATATACAAGTAAAAAGTAAATAGGTGGTTTAACTTATGCATAGTCATAACCTTCTTATTTACTTTTTCTATATGGAGAGAAGTTTATCCAAACAAGGTCACACTATACAATTCCTAGGCCATAAATTCTTCGTATCTCAATGATCTAATCCCTTTTGATATTCAAATCGGTTTCAACTCAACAAATACACTTTATTATTACATTGACTAATATACGGCAGGGGAAGGGGGTCTTCAGGTGCTATAAATCAAGTTCTCCCTTCATCAAACCTTGGATCTCTAAACAACTAATAGCACCTCATTCCAGACATTAGCACTGCAGCAATGAGAATCTATCACTTAACAAGAATAGAAACTGCAAACATCAAACAAATGCACACCAACATTGGGAAGCTGATAGAACACCCAATTAATGGTTCAGTTTTATCAACAATCATGGGGGAAAAAAGACCTTAAGCTTTAAAAAAAACAATTCCAGATCTTGTAGCTCCTTAGAGACTCGAGATAGAGAGTCCCCTTCCAAACCACAATACATAATATGCATATAAGCCTGGGACCTTCAAAACATGGCTGAGGATAAATTTGTTGCCTTCCCCCTCCTAAATTAAACCTTCCAGGTCATGGAATTCTCTGGAGAAAGTTTTACATGTAAAATCAATATACAATGTCTTTTCTAATATTCTTAGCAGCATCCATACTTCCCTGGATTCAAGTTTAGACAAGCTGAGGTTTCAGTTGTTCTGACCACTTTCCCAAAATTTTATATTATAGCTTACACATTCCAAACTAAGGCCAAAACATGAGCAACATACTGGTAATAGTTATTATTAAGTAGTGAGTTTAAGCCTCACTCATCCTCACAAAACTTGGCTAGTGAGGTGAGAATTGCCCCCACTTATATACTATAAATTAGTCTTATCTTTAATCGATGTTGGATCTCCAACACACATCCTCACACCGAGTATGTACATCTTGTGTGTGGGTCTATATATTCGTGGGTGATCCGGTAGTGGCCCAATAACGAGTGACATGATAGACCCATCAAACCTCACTAAGATGCACTCTGATATCATATTAAAAAGTGAATTTAAGTCTAACTCATCCTCAAACAACTTGAGGTAAGGATTACCTTGCTTATATACTATAAATTACTCTTATCTCCAGTTGATATAGGATCTCCAACAGTTATAAATTGATAAGGATCCACCCTACCAACATAAACAATTGTAACATTTGGAAAATTAAGTAAGTTATTATAGGTGATCAATCTAACCATTCAATTGTGATAATAATTGTTCATGAACATCAAATTTCAAATATATTGGCTACTGATAAGCCAAAATCTAGAATACAATAATTTTCATGGATATCATATTTTATGCTAATAAAACATCGAATGAAGTAACAAAGCATAGATTAAAATCAAACTGATGTGACATTTCTTGACATGGTTTATGTAATGAAAGATAAAAATCTAACTGTATTTCATGAAATTTTTATCTCAAGTTACTTGTGGTATAATTTCACATTAAGAATGTCTCCAAAAAAAAAATATTCAGAAAGAACCTTTCTGGATTTTGCCACAGCCTCAGAAGCAGATGCAGCAAGCTCTCTTGCTGCAAGTAAATCCTCTGAACAGTTCTCAAAATTTGCCTCAAAAGCTTTCTTATTAGCTGCTGCAATTGCTTCCTTGGCTGCTTGCTCCTGAAAGAAAATATAAAGCTTGAGTGAGATCCAGTGCAGATTAACCTTCCAAATAAAGTCAAACAGAAAACCAAGGACAAGCCGAAGTACAAGTAACAAGCACCCACTTCCGAATTTGAACTTCAAACCATGATACAAAATGAAAAAAGAAACTAAAAGACAATTATCTAGCACAACTAGAAAAAAATAGATGATACCATTTCTTTACCTCAAGATACTCCCGATTTGCTGCTTCCCATAGTATCTTCTTGATATGTCTCCCCTCCTCATCATGAATGTATAAATCAACGTCTTGATCATCAATATCAGATAAAGTTTCTGATTCATCTTCTCTAAATGAATCATCATATTCATATTTACCATCTTTAATGGCCTCATGGGCAACATTAGCACCTAAAAGCATTTTTGAGCAATTAGGAATGAATACAGAGAAAATTTAACATGATAGCAAGAGTGAATGAAATAAGAGCACCCACCATACCTTCTGGCACACAGGCAGGCAAATGTTCTGGGTGGCTCTTAAACTGATCATTTGATGCATTCGCTAACTAACCAAAAGAACCAAAAAAAAATATAAAGATTTATAAGTTGTGAATGCTTATGACTCTTCTAAAATTTATGAGCCAAACTGTTCGCAAAAGCATACAGTTGTCTGGAAATTGAAATTTATTTCAGATGCCCATATATATAGACCATTGCTTGAAGAATGGTTTCATATAGGATAAAGAACTAAATGAAAGTTAAAGTTTGTACTTGGCCACATTTTTGTAAATGCTGCACTTCTCAGGACTACTTTTGCTAACGAGGGGTTACAATATCATGATATCAACTAGACAATGTGTGAACTTGTGCACAATAAGAGAAATTATCACCTCAAATGGCTAATTTCTAAGGCCTCTCGTACTCTTTTGCTGGATGCATTCAGTTATAAGTACAATATTAATTGGATCTGATTAGTACAACGTAAGGAACTTAAAGTATGGGTTTGATGGTCTGTTACAATATTCGGCACCAGTATGTTTGCCTCTGGAGTGAGTTTGTGGACATAGATTATCTTTTCTCTTTCAAGATGAAACTCAAAATTTAAGAAAGTATTATGAATATAGACCCTATTTAGTTCTTGAATTGTTAGACTACTCCAATTATATCAATTCTTTTAGCAATTTAACTATAAGACAATACAAATAATTTTGCTTCTTTCTGTACAAGCAAGCCCTAGTGAATATTATGAATCTTTTAATGCAAAATGTTAAAACACAGAAAAGGAAAAATTAAAAAGGATACTTGTAAATGAAATGCAAAATACCACACAATACCAAGCCAAGGAATACTTACATCGCATGCTTCATCAACACTCTCTTTGAGAAGTGCTCTTTTCATTCTTTCCTGCTCAGCACGCTGGAATGCAGGAGGATCCAAACCACCACCAAGTCCACCAGAGAGCTTATCGAACTATGAGTATATCAATCAGTTCAATAGTCAATGCCAAAAGGCAATCTGGCTTCAAAACGAAACCATCTTGAGAAGAAGGAAAGTACTCACATCCTTATAGCATGCTTCACACAATCCAAGAGCAAAATGGGATGCCCCACTATCCTTGTGCTCACATAGTAGATCTTTTGAAATACACCCTTTCAATTCACCTTCTGCCATTACCGTTGGATTTTTTTCATGCTCCTTTGCCATGGTATCCAACTCCTCAACCTAAAAGGTTAATGAAAAATGTTTACTCATTGTCAGATCTAAGATAGTAATTTAACTACAGGCCTTAAAACACACTCAGTATCAAAATAGACTATGGCATTAAAAGGAAGTAGAAACATACTGTCAAGCTAGAACATTCCGTATTTTCAAATTCAACCAATCGTTTGGTCAATGTTGCTTCACACACATGGACAATTCTAAGCTGCATTGAAAATTAGTAAATCAAGGGACATCTAATATAAGAAAAAATATTAAGGTCAACTACTCTTATACAGAAACAATTACAATAGCAAATGTGTATAGGCAGAACTAATATGGTCATTCTCTTCAAGAATAGAAATTCTTAAACACAAACAGGATGAAAAACGTAATACTAAAATACAAAGGATTTTGTATGACAACTACAATTATACCAGACACACGATACAGAAGCACAAATCAACCTTGGTACAGATAATAGGAATTGTTGTAACTGCTTGTCAAGATTTTTTATTTTTCTGAAAAAGACAAAACAGAAGAGGATGGAGAGAGGGAAGAGGTTGAATAGAAAAATGAGAATATGTAGTTATATTTATCTAGTAAAAGGGTAGAATGGGGTAAGCAAATGTGTAACTATTGCTATAGTGAATATGACATACAGAATAGAAAATAAGAGAATGTGCCATCACATGTATAACAGTTAAAGGGTAAAATAGCCAAAACAAATGTGTACACCAAAATGACGTGACCCTATTTTTATGATGATTATTAATTATAAATAAAATAACAAGAAAAAAAATATAATTTTAGTCCTTGTAATATATTACAAAGAAACAAAATAAAAAAGATGTTACGAGGACTATTTAAAAAATAATAATTTTGTATGGACCAAACCCAAAAACAATATATTTTCAAGACCAAACATACACCTATTATGACCCAAAAATATAATCATGTTAGATAGCATACTTAAAACGTGTTAAATATGTAACTAGCTGTTACTAGAAATTAGGGAAGCAATTACCAAAATTTAGATTTGATTTATTCTTGTGTATTTATGACTGACTCTGTGGCACCCATTAAATTTGATTATCAATAAGACTCTTGTAAACAATACAACTAAACATACAACACACAGCATTCACACATATTCCTTCAATATGATATCAATAGTTGAGGTTCTTTCTCTTTATCCTTTATCTAAGTCAATGCTCATTCTTGGGTCGATTGTACCAGTGATCACACGAGCCTCTTTTTCCATGTCACTGCCTCTACTCTCTAGTATGCCTCCGAAACCCGACCCAACATCTTCTAACAAGTGTCAAATGCCCCTCCCCCCATCAATTGTCACACATACTCCCTCATGCAGCTTGTCTTTGGTGCATGTCCCATGTGACAGCAACATATCACAGCATGACCCCTTTTTAGATGACCATTGTGTCACACTATCACTTATGCTCCATTTTCCTTGCCTCTCTTAAACCTTGGATACAAGACTCGGATGCTTTTGGTCATATGTGGACCCTTTGCCTTTTGTTAGCTTGCTTGATGACTCTTAAATGAAAGTTGAAGGCATTGGCAAACTCATCCCCTTCCTAACCTTTACTTAGATTTAATGCTTAATGTTACTGGCTGCCATTTAATTTTAGCATCCATTAGCAAGCTAACATGCAACCTTGATTATTCTATTCTTTTTGTTCGTAACTTTGTCTCATATTTAACATATTCACTCCAGGAAAATACATCCTTTATTAAGACCAGGGGCATGCCCAAATAGTTGGCTTCTCAGATATTGTTTGGGCTGGATCACCAAGTGATAGACGATCCATATCCAGTTAATGTGTACTGATTGGAGGAAATTCAGTATCTTGAAATAATAAAGCAAAATGTTGTAGTCAGATGATTTGCTAAAGCAGAATAGAGAGATAGATTGACTCAGGAGGTATTGCCACAAGCTTCATAAACTCCAGTTAGTAGTTGGCATATGTCTTCACCATGTCCTTGAGGTGATCAAGAATTGACTACATAAGTAACAAACTAGGTGTATATTATTTGTATGCTTTACCTTGAGGGGGAGTGTTGAAAATCAAAATAATATATTTTGTATTTATTGTAATAATAGTAGTTTATAAGCATGAAATCTTTGATTTAGAGGAAACAAAATACCATTATTTATGTATAGTCAATGTAAAAATAAGTCTATACTTGCGTCCTTTGTGTAATCAAACATGCAGTTTCAGCCTAATCAGATCTGTTTTCTCTCTTTCAAAGTATAGAGACAATCATTGTGCACTAGGACCCCAAAACAATGGTTTCAATAGGGAGTACACAAATTACCATTATAGAAGAGTCTTAATGGAGGCTATGGTGAACGACAAATTTTGACCGTCGGATATATTAGTTTTTAAATGACTGGTTTAGACTTTTTTTTTCTCTTTTTCTATCTTTGGACATATTTTAGTTATAATGACCCCCACCCACTCTCTTTTCTCCCAAAAAAACAACACTTGACTTTCAGGTGATGCTAGTTTAAATGGGAGTTCAATGTTCTACATCCAACCCAACCAATACAGGATTCTGTTCCGGCATTTTGCTGTTTCTGAACTTGACCTCCACAAAAGCATCTTCCACATCCTTAGGGTGGCAGCAAATATATATGCCTTTTGAAATTACCCAAGAATAACAACAGCACCAGAAGAAATCAAGATAAGTAGTCAAGTGTGTGTGTTGGTAATATACAATAAAACATCCCATTCCACCTAACAATCTCAAAACATAGCAAAAATAGTTGTGTTCCATGAGACTTGAGAGATCATCAAATTCTAAATAATTCACACTGATAACACCATCAGACTAGGAATTCATGTATGCTTCTGCAATAACCAGCTGAACAAGCTTAAAACTTGACTTTGCATTTTTGGGACAAATCTTCTGATAATCAGCAACCAAGCACAGTATTCTGAATTTGGAATCATGTTCTAGATATTCAACGAATATAAATTCCAAAATCCAAGTCTAATATATCCTATAATGTGGGAAAAAAAATCTATTGTGTTAATAGATTTAATATGAAATTGTGGCAATTATATGACTTGCAACAAAGTCTTTATGTCTTTATCCAATATTCAAGGAAGAAGCTTAAGTTAAAGTTACTTTTAACAAGTGCCTGAAAGAGGCTGTATTAATCCAAAAAATTCTAGTTCACGTAATTTAAGCACTTATTATTTTTTTCTTCAATGAGAAAAGGGGAAGTTCAACACGGAACTTGGGTTGGAACTTATTCACTTATTATTTATGACCCAATGATCAGATAGTATTAATTACGTCTCAGAACTAAAGCCTATATTTAAATGAGTAGGAAAAGTGAGTAAATAATAACAATGGAACATATATCAGAAGGGAGACCAGAGAGCATCTGCAATCAAGCATACCAATGAATCTCAAAAAGGAATTCAATAAATTATGAATAAAGCATTGAGTATTTCTGAGTATCTTCTACACTTACAAGGAAGTGTACATGTTGTAAAATATATCCTGCTAGCAACATAAGACAATAACAATAAAATAAATCACAAGGTAGAAAACTTAATCATTACTTACAATATCGGGTTTAGAGCATTTAATTCCATGTGCAAGAGCAGAAATGTATATTGCCGCACCGCATAGACCACTAGGTTTCCTACCTGTCTGTTTTCTAGCATTAGTAATTCAACATCTTCACAATAAAAAAAGTTTCTACTTGACATCCGAAATTAAGGCTTTCTTTGTCCAAACTAAGAACACAACTAAGAAAAATGTTAAGATACCTGCATCCAGTCCCGTTTCATGCTTGCAACAATGGTCAGTGCAGTATCAGATACTGCCTTACTCCCTCGCTTAATCAAATCTACATGATATGACATTAATCTATTACTTCTCCTAGCTCAAAGAAAAATAACTGGATAAAAATTAAAATAAAAATATATTAAAACAAAACCAGGTTTAAATCTGCACAAAAGAAAGATGAACATCTGAATTATTTATTCTTCTATCAACAGAAAAATAAAACATATAAAATATGAAAGGAAATTCTCATCTCAAATCACAGTAATTTAGATTCATATTCAAATAAACATAAACCAATTTATAATACCCTTCTATATTCTCAATTTATTTATTGCAGTATCGTAGGTCCAGGGGAACCTTTGAAGGTGGAATAAGGTCTTGCAAGTGAAAACTCCCAAATACAAAGGGGAGTATTTATTTGCTAACAATCGTAAATCTTAAAAAGCTTTAGCGGGAAGTACAGTATTACAGGGTGTGTGGATTCATGTATCATAGGCCAAAATTGCATTTAATCTTCATGCCTATTAATTATCTAAAAAACTGCACCACTCATTAAAATCAGAGAGATAGTCTCCACTAGGTCTATAAAGGGTTCTCGTTGTCTAAATTCTCTCTAAATGATTTGTTTTCTCTCTCTCACTCTTTAAATTCACCACATACAACCAACAAAAATGTTTTAGTTATCTGCTTATACAAACTGAGCTGAAAAGCAAACACTCACTTTTAGTATATCTATGAATAAAAAGACTAGGATCAACAGGCTTTTGAACAATTGGGTGCTCTCCAAGCCGCAACACTTCACAAAGCTGCAAGAAAACTGATCCTAGCACATAACTGCACATTGAATTCATGAACAGGAGCAAAGCAACAGTCAGAAACACAAAAAACTGGGATACATTGACAAAAAATTGACTAAAATATGGGGGAAATATAACCAGTAGACTCCAGTAACAAAAGAAAAGCATACTCACACATCTATTCTTAAAAAAATTGAAAAATCAATAAGAAGGTACGGCTTATTGTTGTGCCTGCAAGGAAAAAAAAATTTCAGCACAAAAAATAAAATGTTGCAATACGACCAGTCTACCAGACTCATTATGATAAATCAAAGGTGAAAAGTGCAATCCATTGAACTCATTGCTCTTCAACCACAGTCATAGAGGCACTATTCTCTGACAATTAAATACTCAACAAACATCCTTAACACAGTAGTAGCCACAAAAACAATATCATTACATTCTCATACACAAGTGCACTTGTTATAACATTTACAAAAGACGAAGGAAATTTGGAATTACTGAGTAATGCTAAAATCTCATTTGGGATGTGAGATATTTGTAAGATTGCTAAAGCAGTCTTCGTTAATCAAAAGGTTGTGCCAAGATATGGAATCATGGTAGTGGAATTAAGTATTCAAGACAAGGTAAGAAACAAAACAAAACTATCAAAGCCTCAAATAGGTCTAACAATGCTAGAAACAAGACAAGAAAAGTTGTAAGAGAAGCACAATCTATGCTTTTGAGAGCTTTAACAAACATCTCTGGACAAAGAATGGACATTGTAAGATATATAAGCTTGCCAAAAATAGAGAAAGGAAAACAAGATATTTAGATCAAGTAAAATTTGTTAAGGATTAAGACAGGAAAGTTTTGGTTATTTATAAATCAAAATATCAAAGAAAAAATGGTTTTATATATTTTCAGTGATTAGAAGGATCTACTCATAAAATGGAAGGACGAGAAACCCAAGATAAACGAAATTTACTGTTGTAGAATTCAAATTAAAAAAATAAAAGGCTTTCAAATTAAAAAAATAAAAGAAGGCGTTTAAGAGGATGCATAATGGTAATATTGCTGGTTCAAATGATATTCCTATTAAAATATGAAAGTATGTAGAAGAAAAAAATATAATAATTTAGTTAGATAAGGTATTTAATGAGTTCTTAAGATTAAGAAAATGCATGAGTGGAGGAGAAGCAACTTAGTTCCAACATTTAAAAACAATAAGATATTCAGAGTTGTGTAAACTAGAGGTATAGAACTTACGAGCCTCATTATGAAAGCACAAGAAAAAGGCAATTGACCATAGATTAGGATAAGAGAAGATAATTGTGTAGAATCAATGTGGCTTTATCTCGGGAAGGTTTACAACAAAAGTGATTTATCTTTCATAAGGATTGATGAAAAGGATCCAAAGTAAAAATAAAAATAAAAAATCTTTTTATTGACAACTGAAAAGATGATAAAAAAAAAGGGCTTGTTGATAATCTCTTAGCTGATCCATGCTATTTATAGAAGAAAATTGCATTAGGAATACCAAGAGTGTACAAGGAAAAGGCTATATCGAGGTAATTAATGTTAATAAGCAAAATAGCCTTTTAGGACACACTTCTTAACCTATCTAAACAAGTTATATAATCAAGATAAATTATTCTAACAATGATTTGGAAAAAGTATATGATTGAGTGTCAACATAATTGTTGTGGGAGACTTTGTTAAAGAAAGGCGTTAGTGTGGCTTATATTTGGACTATACAAGACACATTTTGTGGGGATAACTTTGAGTGTGAGAAACTTAGAAGGTAAGACAAAGGACTTTCCTATAAGGACAAGATTACATAGTCCTTGTTCAAACAAGTCTAGAATCTATTTATCAGGGTCATACAAAAGAATCTCCTTAATTGCATGTCTTTTGTGAATGATATTGTTGAAAGACAGGAAAAATAGATAGAAGTTATGCTAAAAAAAAAGAGTGTAGATTGCACACAGACTCCATTTTATATAAATTGATCATAATAAATACAAATAATTAAAGGAGATCTTATTCCTAAATACATGACATTTATTTTTAAAAGAAGAAAAAATGCCAAAGCAAAACACTATACAGGCTATAATCCTAACTAGGTTAGCATTAAACCTATATAAATCCTCTTACACCTTTACACATGACATGATAGACCATAAATCATATTCTAATCAGATAAGCCAATAAAAACTCTTCCATATATCCCTAAATCAATAAAATCTCCCCTAACTTTGTCTATATCTCCTCCCATCAAAACATAGTAATGGTTTCAAAAATTTGAAGCAACTTCCCTACATCAACTGGAAATTCATTCACAAATTGGAATAAAAATCTCGAGCATAAATTCCAGACCAACTTAAGAACTAAGCTATGTCTGTTTCTTCATATTTCAACTTCAACACATACTATATGTGCACACAGCTTAATTTTATATCTAATCTAATGAGTTAAGAAAAATAAAATATGTAAACACAATATAATTGATTGTCCACCGTGAAGAAGACATCAAAATGACTTATGTACAATTCCACAATGTATCCCATGTTTGGTTTTACATTTTTAAAAATAATAGTTCCAGGAAACAATGTTTGAGAAGAGATAAATCGAGATAGAGTATAATGAATATATGTCTCGTGTACGCAGAGTGTTCTTATTTATAATGAAGAAGAGATACAATAATAAAGAACTAAATCAATATCTAATAATGGGAAATATTTGACAAGATATTTCCCTATTAAATCATATCATATCTCTCTATTAAATTTAATTAAATCATATCTTTATCTTTAAGAAACATATTTTAAATAAAAGTAACACATTACTCTTTAACTTTTAGAAAATCCATATAAATATTATCAACTATATTTTTTTATCAACCAAACCAAATTTAATCATTCCTAGAAATCATAATTCCCAGGATTCAAGATTCTCATGAATTATGATTCCTACAGAAAAAATTATGTGGTATAAACACCCCATAAAAGTAACATAATGATAAAACAGGGTTTTTGCTAGGGTGCTTTGTTATCAATTGAAGAAAAAGAAACAGTAGTGTAACCCAGTAGCCAAAAGGCCACTGGCTTTTCAAAAGTATGGGTAAATCTCATGTGCGCAGTTTTACATTTGCATGTTCAAGTGACTTTTTTTATTCACACTCATGGCCAACTAATCACCAAGGCACAACTTGACCACTTTAGACAAGAAGTGCAAAAATGAATGCTTTGAGGTTTATATTAAAATTATTTGAACAACTTTAAACAGGGAACTTTAAAATCTCCACATCACATAGTTACTCATGGGTGGAACTATAAAATGATAACTGTATGAAGAATCATTCAAAACTTATGCCCAAAAGAACTCATACCGAAATGCAATATAGAGACAAGCAGCCTGTACTTGCTCTGATTTACGTCCACGGGTGAAATTTCGCTCAAGCGCTATCTTCAATAGGGAAATTCAAGGATTAGTTAAATGAAAAAACTATTTTCAAAAGTGCATAAATAAAATAAAAGCAAGTTTAAAATGAGTTCTGTTGAAAACGTGACCTACTTTATAAAAGGTCAATGCTTGGTCAGCCATATGTTCATCATGAACTCCAAGGCCCATACTTAGATATTTAATTTCATCATAAGCTGTGAACTCAGAAAATTGGCACATAAGAATACAAAAAACTACAAGCATGAAATTATTAACAGTAATCAAACTGGTCATTATATAACAAATAAACACTGAAAACAACTATCCAAATTTCTCTTCTAGACATGTTTTCCCTATAACGGTAAGGTCATCCTCCTGCACACTATCAATTGATTGCACAGGTTGTTGGGAACATAAACAATACTAGATTTTCTTATCGTTTAATAAATATTAAACATTAAATTAAATTTTATTCTCGGACTGCAACTTTGGAAGGATTGAGGAACAACTAGAAGAAAATAGCAGAACTTGACAGATTTAAGACTAACACAGTAACATGTTTAATAATTCACCAATTTGTGTGTGGTGTTTTATGCAAATAAGAGAATTAATTAATCAAAAAATACTTAGGAAACCATCATTTCAATTAATCCCAAAAGTGAAATTAGCCTGAGACATTGAGATTTAATAAAGGCATACCTCTATCTAAAGTCCTTTGACGTGACTCAGAGAACTCGCTTTGAACTGTTCTTACATAATTACCTGATAATTTACTCTACAAGACACAAGTCAGGAAACCATGAGAAACAAAAAATTGTGTAAACAAAAACAAAATGACAGGCAAAACAAATGGTCGTGCATAAAATAATTAAACTTGAATACCCATTGATAGAAGAGGCAAATAATTAATGTCTTCTATAATGCTCTCCATTGATAGAAGAAGCAAATAATGAATGCACCACAACAATATTTTTGGCACATTTCAGAAAAGTCCTATATGTGACCTTAGGATAGTTTGGATCCTCTACTTTTTCTTAAGATAAGAACAGGGTCACACACACTCTGCAATAGAAAAGAAGATACTTGCAGGTTTCCAATATAGGATTGCATGGTGGGATCCACCTATTTTTCCTTTCAAAAACCATACTTGCAATCAAACTTAAAAATCAAGCAATCTAAATCCCTATCAGTTCTTAATAGAAATAGGTCAGCCACTTTCCCTGTAACATGATGTTGTGATTTAAGGGGATAAATCTTAAAATTGTCTGCCCAAAAGACCACCATAGCATGTCAAGCTTCAATTACCTGCCCTGCCGCATTCTTGACAAATGTAGGCTCCTCAGCAAAAAAGTAATCTTCCAACACCCTCCCACAGCTTCCACAACATCTGAGAAGCAAAATTAATAAAATACAAACATTTAACAACATTTGAGGCTTCCTCTACACATTCCTAGATCCATAATTAAATAAAAAAAAACAGTTCAAAATTCAATTTGTATAGCATAATGCACAAATGTTATTAGAGAAGTGTCATTCCATGAATTACAGTGAAAGCACTAAAGATACTCACAAGAAACCGTCATCTAGTCGCTCCCCAGCTACATTTTTGGCACAGTGACTGCAGTACACCATTATGGTCGAAACAAATCTGCAAAGTCAGTGAAATAAGAGGGAGTTGAAATTTTTAGAAAATTGGAATAAAATTTGAACTCAATGAGGGTTTATCATTTAGGGGGAGAGGTAGCTAAATCTGCCACATAACAAATCAGTGATTAAAATTTAAAGAATTAAAATAATCAAAAATTATAATTACCTCAGTCATAAAACAGTTGATAGAAACTATTTTATCTAAATCAGAGATTTTAATCAACTAGTGTAAACTGTTTTAATTTAATTGAGTCCTAATCCTGGAGAGTATATATAGCATGCAGTATGATAACTTCATCAATGCAACAAAAGGAAGAACTAAAGAGTTTTAGGTTTTCTTATGCCCTAATACATAGTCATTTTTCACCATCCCAACTTCATTTCAAACCAAACATTACCTAAGCATGCAATGATTGTGTTTCAGGGCCAATTTTTATTTATATGACAAATTGCAATGCTATGGTGACTGGTGCATCAATGTACAAATGCAGATCACTCTTAACGGGAACTGTTCATCAATAAACAAAAGTTCCCTTGGATAACTGAATTTAACATCAGCACCTTTATCTTCATATAGACCACAACAAAAGCCAAAGCGCATGAGCCTTGAGACTAATCATAAGCAGAAGCACTGACATGTCTCAAATACACAATCTCTAACACTAATAGTTACACCATCAAAAGAAAAGTAACACTTGACGTCCATCAGACACAGTATTCCATCTTCAACTTTTTCCTTTTCTTTTGCGCAAACAAACTACTACGTAAATACGGTAGCCCTAACATATACTGGAAGCTGTTTCCTAGTGATATTTATACATCACGCTGACAGGTAGAGACAGTAAAGATGAAAATATGACAAACATTGTTCTCGGAGGCATTTTCTGTAAGAAATAACCACCAATCAAGTTGCCTAAGATTCCACCTGCAGCTAATGCCATGAATGCATATGCCTGCAGGCCACCAATTTTATGCTTCTTGTCATACTCTGCTACAAGAGCATCCTGTGCAACTTCTGCAATGGATGCTCCCAAATTACTGATAGCACAGATGCAATCAAGTAGGGAAGCACTATTTAAGAAGCTCGAATCAAAATGTATATACACAATAAACTCGACAATTTAAGCTACGGTTCTATCTTTGCCAACTTCTTATGAACCATAAACTACCCTACTACTAAATCATATAAATTTCATTGAAAATCATGGTAAAGGACTGAATTACTAAGTCAAATAAAGGAGTTCCACCCTGCTTACCTTCTTGTCTTCCCGAGCACTACTCTTGTAACTTATTAATCATATTTTCTTTCACAATCAACCAAATTAAATTCTGATTTATAGTATATAAGCAAGTTCATCATTTACTTGTTTCTGTAAAGAATTTGTTTATACAAAAAAGTGCATGTTGAACAAAAGACACGATAACAAATGGAACCAAATATCTAACGTTAATATAAAGATAAAGAACAACCTAAGGATGCAATAACAGAACAAAACAAACTTATTGGAGAATTCGTTCTAGAATCTTAAAACTCATGAATTAGATTTTCACTTTCAGTATTCATAACCTGTGTTTGGTCTATATTATTCAATACTTTTCTGACTGACCACGAAATTCCTATGACCTTATCACCATGTTAGAGATTAAGAGATTTAAATTCCAATCCTGGAGTTTGCACTTGTGCACTGTCTTTTGAAACTTATCTCTCTTCACTCGGATAAAACTCAAAATAACAGATAAAAAAATGAATCAAATCGTACAAAACATCAATATTCTCATACTCATTCAAAATACCATAGATCTACATACAAAAGAGAATGATAATGAAATGAAAAGAAATATTCCAACTAGAAGCTGCACAAAGAAAGGTCAGTTTCTCCTTGGTCTGTAACTCCAGTTTTTATATCACCAACTGAATCATACATAGAAATCAAAAGACACAAACTTACAAAAAAAATACAAATTGATAAAACATTATTCATTAGGAAACCAAAATTACAAAACTTCAGGGCAGTTTGATTCTATTCTCCCTCTTTTATTTTAAAAACTGGTTTTTAAAACAATTCCTTACTACTCAGTTATCAACTTCCCATCCAAAACCAAAAAACAAAAATATATAGGAGATTTTTATCTTCCTTTACTTATACTTTCCTAAAGTGTGCGAGTGTTTAAGGGACAGAGGCTTAGAAAATAGAAAGGTGTTCAAGAACAAACCCTTCCAAATAAGCTCACAAAACAAACAAATTTTACAAAATAGCAACAGTTTTTCTAAAAATAGTAAGCAAAAAAAAATGCTAGCAACACACCTAGAATACACCCTATCTATTATTGACTGAGATATTTATTGTAAGTTGGATAGAAGTTGGATTGTGTGAGCCAAATCAAGAAATGCAGCAAGTTTAAATGACCTTGACTGTGGCCTCTGATTTAAAAATATCAATTTGGTATCGTCGCTAATGGCGTATGGCTGCCATCCAATCCAATCCAAACCATTAATTCAGTTAAACTCACTGTAATTATTGTGATCATCTTTCACTTTTACCACAAGACATGCTCTTAATCTTGCTAATTAGTGAATATTTATTCATGGTTTTTTTTATGGCAGATAATGTAATTTCTTGAAAAGAGTTACTTTTTGTCCGACCTGAATATTGGAGCAATTGAGGAGCTTTAGATCACCCAATCAAACCACGTCATGGTACACATACCTTCTCACCTGTAGAATCACATTAAAAACCTCCATTAATCTTTCTATCTCACACGCCACCAGGACATGAACATGCATGTAAAAACCAGTTTTGAAAATAAAGTTCAAACTTCAAAGAATCATTTCTAGCAAATCTTAAATATATATTAGAATTGAGGGAGAGTGTGGTGAATAGTAGTAATTTAGAAGAATTTTCTGGAACATATACAAAAAATAATAAACTAAAGAGACACAAATTGGAAAGAATTTGGTCAAACCTTTAGCTTCCAATGAAAGGAACAGCTGAGAAAGCTTTACAGGAGAAAATGGATAAAAAAAAGATTTTCCGTTTATGTCAAAAAAAAACAAAAACCAAGTGAAATAAGACATGATGACCCTTCTGGGAAACATGTATAAATATATGCATAAACATTTATATATTTGAAAACAATCAATACATGCATACAATACTGTTAGTTATCTATTAATCAACAAGGAAGACAAACATTCAATTTTGAAAACCAAAACTTCAAAAATAAAAGTTCAGTATGTGAAGAAAATCCTATAACAAGTCCAGCAGAGAGAGAATTAATGAAAAAAGTTAGAGACCAGAATTTCAATTTGACAATCTCTTTTCAAGATTAACATAGAGAACTGATCTTATTCTCACACTTCCTCTTCCCAACAAAGAATATTTTGAAGGTAGCTACACTTGTTTCTGTAATGGAAAAACAACAGACATCAAAGTATAAATTTGTACTAACAGATTCTGGTAAGACACAGTGTGAACTCCATTAACAGTTACAGTAGAGCAAACAAACTTGTTACAAAATTGTAACTCCATCTCTTAAAAGACTACATGTATCAGATTCATGTGACTCGAAAACATAGCTGAAGTCAGAAAATAGAGAATTATGCAGGACTGCAAAAATCATAGCTACATTTTACAAAACAAATCCTACAAGAAGCAATGCAAAGAACAAACCAGAAAGGAGAGAACATGAACTGAATGGAAAAGAAAATTTACATAAAGACACTAATAATATCCTAATATTATAACATGAGAAAGAAATAATGTAAGAACTTAATTAGAATGCGCTAAAATCATAGCAATGCCAGTGACTTACTTGAAGGTAACTAACTATCTAATTTCTCAAATTGCCAAAATCTAAGTAGCTAGTTTAGGATTTTCTCTTCATCCAAACACTTTAATTTGAATTATGTACTTTCCTTCTTCACAGAGCTTGATTCTGCGATAATCCAACCTATCATCACTGTAGAACTGTAACGAAAAATCGCGCTAGCAGAAACTCAAAACCATGCGCAGAACGAAATTGCGCAGGAAATCGGTTTGCAGTTTGGGTAAAAAACAGAGGGACGAAATTGCGGAACTTACCTTGCAGAGAATCGATTCCGTGGTGGAGCAAAGGCGGAAGGAGGTTCTGTTGAGAGGCAGATGGAGAATGGGTTTTGTTGCTTTTTGATGGAAGTGCGGCGGTTCGCCGTAGGAATGCAGATGTCGTGAGTGTGTGGTGGGAAACGGAGGGTACCGAGGAAGATGAAAAAATTAATTATATTTATTCTCAGGTATTTTGTTCAGGTTGTATGAAAAGCTTTTGTAATTTAATTAAAATTAGAAAAAGTTATTATTTAAATTTATATAGGTTATATTAATTTTTGATATAACCTTTTAGTGATAAAAGAAGAGAAAGCGGGAAAGTAATGGAGAAAATGAAAAAAGAAATTGAAATTATATTATTTATTTATTTATTGAAGTTTGAAAAAATCTGAAAAATTTTGTTAAAGTTTTAGGAACTTAAATAAAAGATAAAAAAAAATCCGTTATTTTTCTAAGATTTTAGAAAAAACATTTGAAACTTAACAAAATGTAAAAATTTTATCTATTTTGATGAGATTTTAAAATAAATATTTGGAATCTAACAAAGGTTGAAAAAATCTTCGTTAGTTTGCTGAGATTTATTATTAGAAAAAACATTTGAAACTTAACAAAATGTAAAAATTTTATCTATTTTGATGAGATTTTAAAAAAATATTTGGAATCTAACAAAGGTTGAAAAAATCTTCGTTAATTTACTGAGATTTTAAAATAAATCTTTAAAAATTAACTAAGGTTAAAGAATCTCTATTATTTTATCGAGATTTTAAAATAAACATTTTGAATTTATTGAAGGTTAAAATAATCTTCTCTGCCATCTTCTGGTTTTTCTTCTCTCATCTTCTTCCCTTTCTTCTTCTTTATCTTTTTCTTCTTTCTCTTCCTTCCTCTTCTTCTTGTTTTGGTTCTTCTTTCTTGTTTTTCTTATTTTTCTTTTTTCTTCTTCTGTCATTTTTTCTCTTCTCTTTCTTTTTCTAAGAACACAGAGGAAGAAGAAGAAGATGAAGAGGAGGAAGAAGAAAAGGAAAAAAAAGAAAAAGTGAAAGAAAAAGAAGAGGAAGGAGAAGAAGTTTAAAACTTCTTTGTCAGAGCATTGATTGATGTAATAGCCACAGTTTTGAGGATAACTTGTAATTCCTCTTCCTATTCTCAAAAGAAGAAGGAGAAGACAGAAGAAAGAAGAACGAAAAAGAAGAAAAAGAAATAGATGAAGAAGAAGAAGAAAAAGAAGAACACACAAGGACAAGAAGAAGACAAAAAGATGACAGAAGAAGAAGGAGTCAGAAGACATAAGAAGAAGAAGAAAATTAAAGAAAAAGAAGAACAAGAATAAAAAGTTAGAAGAAGTGGAAAAAAGAAAAGAAAACAGAAGAAGAAGATGACAAAAGAAGAAAAAGAACATAAAGAAGACTGAAGAAAATTAAAACTTATTCCTTGGAGCATTTATTGGTGTAGTAGCCACAGTTTTGAGGACAAATTCTAATTCATCTTCTTCTTCATTCTCTTCTTCTTCCTCTTCCTCTTTTTCTTCCACTTTTTCTTCCTTCAATTCTTTTTTTCGTCGTCTTCTTCCTCTTTTGTGTTCTTTTTGCTCTTCTTCTTCCTCTATCTTCTTAGAAAAATAAGAAGAAGAGATCTGAAGATAAAAGAAGAACAAGAAAAAGAAGAAGAAGTAGTGGAAGGAAGAGAAAGAAGATAAAGAAGAAGAAAAGGAAGAAAATGGGAAAAGAACAACAAGAAGATGACAAGAGAAGAACATACAAGGAGACGACGATTAAAACTTCTTTGTTGGAGCAATGATTGTTGTAGTAGCCACAGTTTTGAGGATAAGTTGTAATTCTTCATCCTTTTCCTTTTTTTTTCCTCTTCCTTCCTTTAGTTAGAAGAAGAAGAAGAAGACAGAAGAAAGAAGAACAGAAGAAGTGGAAGAAGAAAATGAAGAAGAGAGAATTATTTCTTCTTTTTCTTCCTCGTTTTCTTCCACTTCTTCGTCTTCTTCTTCTTCTTTTATATTCTTCTTCATCTTCTTCATCTTTTATATTCTTAAGAAGAAGAATATAGAAGAAAATGAAAGAAGAACAAGACAAATAAAAAAGAAGAACAAGTAAAAGAAGAGGAAGGGAGACAAAGAAGAAAATGAAGATAAAGAAAAAGAAAAGGAAGAAGACGGGAGAAGAAAAATAAGAAGATGACAAGAGAAGAAGAAGACAAAAGGAGAAGAAGATTAAAACTTCTTTGTTCGGGCATTGATTGGTGTACTAGCCATAGTTTTGAGGATAACTTGTAATTCTTCCTCCTCTTCCTCTCCTTTTCTTAGAAGAAGAAGAAGGAGAAGAAAGAAGAACAACAAAAAGAATGAAGAACAAGAAAGAAGAAAAAGAAGAAAAAGAAGACATAAGAAGAAAAAGACAGAAGAAAAAAAGAAAAAGAAAACAAAAGAAGAAGCAGAAGAGAAAGAAAAAAGAAAACAGAATAATAAGAAGACAAAAGAAGAAAAAGAACATAAAGCAGAACGAAGAAGAAGATTAAAACTTATTTCTTGAAGCATTTATTAGTGTAGTAACCATAGTTTTGAGGACAAATTCTAATTCATCTTGTTCTTCATTCTCTTCTTCCTCCTTTTGTTCTTTTTCTTCCATCTTTTCTTCCTTCTCTTCTTTCATTTCTTCTTCTTCTTTAGGGTTTAGGGTTTAAGGTTTAAGGTTTAGGATTGCCCAACGTTGATCTACATAGTTGTTGAAATGTCAAATGGAAATAGTACCTCATGTGCGTCCTTTCCAAATGCAACATCACCTTGTTGGTGCATGGCGGTGTGTGGGGAGGCACTTGCCTTCCTGGCACCCATTGTCATGCTCACCTTGTCCATCCCAACACAACCCTATTGTTTGCAGCTCCACCAAAATTCATTTGATGGTTCAATATGAGTTTCTCTCCTACCATTACTTTATTATCATTTTCAAAATTTCAAAAATATCTTTGAGCACCCAATCAACATCTAGAACAAATTCTCCCATCTTTTCTAACCATATTGTTAGTATTGAGAAGATAAACAACTTGAGCTTTCGAAATTGTGTTGTGGTTAAGTAAGTTGGGCAACAAAACCCATCTTACTACAATTCTAAAATATGTTCCTATAGAAGAATAACAATGAATAAAGATTACTACAATTCTAAAATATCTTCCTATAGAAGAATAACAATGAATAAAGATTGATGCTTAACAGTGTAGTGTTATTAAATCCATGATCCACACTTCACCCAAACCTGTTTCCTATCTCCGGAGACATGTGCATCAATTTGGAGTGTTAGGATTTCTTGACTATTCATGCTCTGCGATGATGTAAGGGTGTATGTCTGCTTGGGCGATCGATTCGTGCTGCCTTACATAATTTTATTGAGCTCCTTCTTCCATTTGTAGTTGTAAAGGAAGAACTTGAGAATGACAACATGTTTATGACCCTAGGCTATTTTGGCTTGCCACAAGAATATGATACTACCATGATTAAATTTTGGGATAACTAGTAAACCCTATTATAAGCACAAAGGTGCATACTTCATCTGGCAGGGGAAATACTACATTTGAGTCACAAAGTAATAGTTATGCACTCTTTAGATTGAGATAAATAGATAAACTACAAGTGTGTGGCATCAAAGTAGTGTTGCTAGTAGATTGTTAAGTCTCACCATTTGATAAAGTATTCATATGTTGTCGAAGTCATACGAGCTTGATCAACAAGTGATGGAGGAGCAATAGGTGACTCAAATATAGATGTTTAGGCAATATTGGGTGAACAAAAGGGTTTCCTATACAACTTACAACACTTATCAACGATATGTCCAATGCGATGTCAAGGTTAGCATTTTGGACAATGTTTAGAATTGGCCATTAACTTAAAGTTGATATGTAGTTGGTAATTGTTCTTTTTTATGTTCCTTCACTAGTATTGATAATTTTCCTTTTATCGCTGCTACATAAGCTTGCAACATTGACACTACTCAACTGCTCTCATCTCTTGTTGTTAACTTTATTCTTTATATCACTAATTGCACTTTTAATTTATTGTTTGTTACATGATTGACCAAATCCCATGCCATCATATTACCTTAACTAAAACTTAAGTTACTTTGCAAGACTAAATATCAGACATTATGGTTGGCATAACCTTTACTATTTATTTCCATCATCATCAATATATGTATCTATGGTCTCTCAATTGATGATTCACACACCATTAGGACATTCTAGGTTGACAAAGTTGCATATGTTGGTGTCAAGTTTAAAACATTTGTCTAGTTAGAAAAAACATATTTGTCATGCTTGTTTTGATTCTCTTAATAAATGAGTAAATGAGCTTCACATTTTTCTTTAATTCACTCTAATACTTGAGGTCTTTCTCACATTATTACTCTTTTTTGTTTAAAATATTGTTATCTTTGTTGATGACTATTTTAGATGTATTTGGATTTGGTTAATGAGGAATTGATTGGAAGTTTTCTCTTTTTGTAAAACTTTCTAATGAAATCAAAACACAATTTGTTTAATTCACTTTAATACTTGAGGTCTTTCTCATACTATTACTCTTTTTTTTTTTAATATTGTTATCTTTGTTGATGACTATTTTAGATGTACTTGAATTTGGTTAATGAAGAATTGATTGGAAGTGTTAAGGAAATCAAAACACAATTTAGTATATCCATACATGTTTTTTGTAGTGACAATACTTGTGAATATCTTTTTCTCACCAATTCTAGCATATTATGGCATCTAATTGTACACTTTATCAAACCTTGTGTCCTCATACTCAACAAATTTGTGTACATGAACACAAAAACAAGCATATTGTTGAAATTACCTGGACACTTCTTCAAAGTCATCTTCCTCATTGTTTTGGGGTGGATGTTGCCTTAAGAACATGTTATCTCATTAATTGTATTCCATAATCAATCCTTAATCATTAGGTACTCCACTATGTCTTTTGTCATTCCCTTTTATATAATTGTCATTGTTTCATCAGACCTAGTTGAGATAAACTTTTTTCTTGATTGTTCAAATGTGTGACTCTTCCATGACTTAGGATGCTTGTCCCAACATCTCTTTAGGTAATCAACGTTGCCCTAGACCTATTGACATTCTAGTGCATGTCCCATCTTTAACGAATAATGATGTAGTGGAGGTCATGTTTGATCCTTGCTTAACACTTTCTCCCATACCGAAACATGTCTCCTCTGAAAATGATTGGCCTATTTTTATTCTAAGTGGTATATGTTCTATTCTCCCAAGCCTTCTTTTTGTTATACTAACCTTAGTTATACTTGTTTGTCCTTGATATCTTTTGTTTCAATACCTAATTATCCCAGTGAAACTTTATCTTACTCAGTGTGGCAACAAGCTATTGATGAGATGTTCACACTTCAAAGTAGTTGAGAACTTTTTGCAGGTGCACTCTCGACCAAGAACTGAAGTCTGAATACAAGGAGAGGAAGGAAAGAACAACCGAGGAAGAATATTTAATTGTCAAGTCGGTAGCATGTACTATCTAGGCTCAATACAAATACAATTTTAAAGTAAAAAATTAATAAATTTTATCATAGAAGAAACAAGGTTAAGTTTGAATTTTATTTATTATTTTCAGTTTTTTCCCATTGTTTATTTTGTAAACAAATAAATGAAAGTGATTAATACGAATAAGAATCAAATCTCAAGCCATTATATATATATTTTTTTTTTGCCTATCATTGAATTATTGTTGAATGACTTCTTTTCATTATTTTTTAATAAGGGGAAAAGTTATAATTTCCATTCTGGATAATTCAAAAGTTATTTTCATAAAACTTATTTTTAACAAAAATATAACTAAATTTTTAAAAGTCAAATCCTTGACATCAATACCTTAACACAATATATATATATAATAAAAATTCTTATTTTATGAATAACCAATCATCAATTTTAATATTAAAAATATTATGATAAAATTTAAATAGACTCTTATTAATTTTGATTAAGGGTTTTTTACAATAAAATATAAATAATAAATGTGTATGATCTAACACACCACTTTTCTAAAACAAAAGAAATAAGTGTTATTTTTATAAACGCAATAGTATCGTATGATCTTTGTTTTTGTTTGATAAGCAAAGTCTTCATCACATGATAAGAATACATATGTAAGTTAATGTTGTACAATTTGAAGTTTCTCTATGTTTACTTTATCGTGCTGTAGAGAATATCTTCATTCCGCGTATATAAGAAGATTTCGTAAAGCTTATGTCTACATCAATGATTTCTTAAAAGACATACTAAAACTATTTCATATCAATAACTATTTTGACACGCTACTATTTCAACCATTTTGGTGTTTGTCGTGGCTAGCTGGGTTCGGTGGCATGAGTCATGAAATTTTGAACTCAATGTATTTTAGCCCCCTTGATCGGAAAAGAAACAACAAATAAATCCTAAATAATGTTGGGAAGATTTGGGGCAAAACCAAGCTATCTTGAGTTCGTTTGCAAATTTGCTAATTTCAGTGTTTATTTTGGTTAATCGAGTTTGGTGCCAAGAGTCATGAAATTTTGAATTCAAGGTTTTTTTAGGACAACAACCTATAAATGGACCAAAAATCATGGTGGGAAGGTTTGGAGATAAAACAAATAATCTTGAGTTTGTTTACAACTTAGTCAATTTTGGTGATTGTCACGGTTAGCTAAATTTTGGTGTTAAGGAGTCATAAAATTTTGAAATCAATGCTTTTTCTCTCTCTTCATGGCAAAAAACTACAAATGGACCTAAAATTATGGTGGAAAGGCTTTTTGGAGCCAAACCAAATTCATCTTGAATCGGTTTCTAACTTAGCCAAGTTTGGTGCTTGTTGTTGGTGCCAAGAGTGACGAAATTTTGAACTCAAGCATTTTTAGACATCTTGATGGAAAACAATAATTGACCCTAAATGATGTTGGGAAGGTTTAAGGACAAAACAAAGTCATCTTAAGTTGGTTTGCAACTTACCCAGTTTTGGTGTTTGTCTTGGGTATGGTTTGATGCCAAGTATCATGGAATTTTGAACTTTAGATTTTTTTAGTCCTCTTGATGGTAAAGAACCACAAATGGACCCAAAATGATTACACAAAGGTTTTGGGTAGCAAAACCAACTCATATTGACTTGGTTTGAAAATTAGCCAATTTTGGCGCTTGCCGTGACTAGCCAGGTTTGGTGCGAAGAGTCATGAAATTTTGAACTCAATGTATTTTGACCCTCTTGATCGAAAAAAAACAACAAATAAATCCTAAATAATGTTGGGAAGGTTTGGGACAAAACCAAGCTATCTTGAGTTTGTTAGCAAATTACCTAATTTTAGTGTTTGTCATGGCTAATCGGGTTTGGTGTCAAGAGTCATGAAATTTCAAATTCAAGGTTTTGTTTATGGAAACAACCTATAAATGGACCCAAAATTATGGTGGGAAGTTTGGAGACAAAATCAAGTCATCTTGAGTTTGCTTACAACTTAGTCAATTTTGGTGATTGTCACAATTAGTCGAATTTTGGATTCAAGAAGTCCTAAAATTTTGAACTCAATGCTTTTTCTCCCTCTTCATGGCAAAAAAACTACAAATGGACCTAATATTATGGTGGAAAGGCTTTGGGGCCAAACCAAGTCATCTTGAATTGGTTTCTAACTTAGTGAAGTTTGGTGCTTGTGATGGCTAGTGGGTTTCGGTGCCTGATAAGTGTCTAATTTCAGTAATATTTCATATTAAAATATAGACACTTATGAGTATTAATTGCTAAAATAAATATAAAATAATCCCTAATTTATGAATTTATATCTTTTTACATATTTTATGATCTTTATTTGAATAAGAACATTTTATTATCAAATTTGATGTTAATTTCATAATTTTAGGGAAGAATGGAGATGACTGGGCTAAAGAGGAATAATATAAGCTAAAAAGAGAAAGTTGGAAGGTCACAGAACACACAAAAGCACAAAAAGTCCAAAGCAGCATCAGAGGAGCGAGTTACATCTCGCTTGAGTGAGAATGTGTCAGACAAATTAGGCCATTTTATGTTTTCATCTATAAGCCCATTAGCGACATAGGAAGTCACCTAACCCTAGCAATTTAGGTTAAATAGGGGGCTAGAGGCTCAACCTTAGTGTGCCTGATTGAGAGGAAAACATCATTGAGTGACTTGTAACCTAATTGGGAAAAGAGAAGGTACTAGAAGATACGTGGCTAATTATACCCTTTGGGATTGGGAGTAATCTTTTTGAACTCTTATGTATAGAGATGATATTTAAATATGATGTAATATTTGGTTCTTGATTGATTATTGGTATTGTTGTTTTGTTTCTAACTCTTGATCTAGAATCTTAAATCTGACTGAAAAGTATTTTTTGAATTCTCACCTAAACAACAATACTTAACATATTTGAGTGTTAGAAATAGACTTGAAGTATTAATTGCTATTAACGTCTGAGCGTGATTCTAAGTTGTTTTTATAAATATGCGAGAAATTGATATTTAGGAAACATTCTTAATAATTTTATATGCGAGAAATCGATATAAAAGAATTTTCTATGGGCATTAATTTCAATCAAAGAACTTAATGTTAACATGCTAATCAAAATACATGAGAGTGAGAAAGATGAAACCTAATCCCTATTTTTCCAACTTGAAGCAACTAATTCTTTGCCTGTTTTCTTATTAATCATCGCCACACAACCACTTGCAACACACTTTTTATTGTTTTGTTTTATATTTAGCGGGTATTGTACTTGATAATTTAATTGTTCCTTGTAGAATCGATATTCGTTCTTAGGGACAAATTATTACTTCTAACAACGCGGTGCACTTGCTGTAAAAGTCATCAATGCTAAGAGTGATGAATTTTTAAGCTCAAGCATTTTTAGACATCTTGCTAGAAAACAATCACAAATTGACCCCAAATGATGTTGGGAAAGTTTGAGGACAAAACAAAGTCATCTTAAGTTGGTTTGAACCTTACCCATTTTTTATGTTTCTCTTGGCTATGATTTGATGCCAAGTATCATGAAATTTTGAACTTAAGTTTTTTTTTGGTCCTCTTAATGCTAAAGAACCACAAATGGACCCAAAATGGTGATAAAAAAGGTTTTGAAGGACAAAACCAAGTTATCTTGAGTTGGTTTGCAAATTAGCCAATTTTGGCACTTGTTATGACTAGCTAGGTTTGGTGCGAAGAGTCATTAATTTTTTAACACAAGGTTTTTTAGTCCTCTTGATGGAAAACTAATACAAATGAATCCAAAATGACGACGGAAGGTTTGGGGGTAACCTTGCCAATTTTGGTGATTGTCGTGGCTTTGGGTTTTAGTGCTAGAAGTCATGAAATTTTGAATTCAAGGTTTTTTAGCCTTATTCATGGCAAACAACTACAAATGGATGCAAAATGGTGGTAGGAAGGCTTGGGGGCAAAACTAAGTAATCTTGAGTTGGTTTGCAACTTAGCCAATTTTGGTGCTTGTTTCATTGAGCGCTTACGATTCAATTGTGACTTGGTTCACCTAGCCTCCATAAGTAGACAATTGATGCCACTTCAAACAATATCTACCTCAAAAATTGTCCCACTAGGAATCAAACTCTTTTGAGTGTGACTTGGCCCACCTGACAATTTTGAAACCTACAATAATACCCCCCTGAACAATTTCCTCACCAGGAATGAAACTCATGACCTTGAATCTAATACCAATCAATGGATTGAGCCCTCACCATTACACTAAAAGTTATAGTTGGTAGTTAGGGCACAATTGTTTCTACTTAAGAGTGTAATAGCCAAAGTGCCACAATTCGAGTATGACAAATCCACCTGGCCTCCGCCATATGACAATTGATGTCACCTACAACAACTTGTATGGAGTGGAAACTATTTGTGACAACCTGATATGTTGAGTGTTTTTGAAAAGATTCAGTTTTTAACTAAGTGTGTTAAGCACCATTAAGAAAGGGGAGCTTGTCAAGGCAAAAGTCCAACACCTTAGGGTTTAAATTAATCCTTCAAAACAACTAAGTGTAAAACATGAGCAAACTATAAAAATAAGAGATCATGTAAGACACAAGTGTTTCGTCTAACAAATGATACAACACTGTGCAATATTTTTTTCAAAGTCTAATAAAGCGCACATAAGAATAGATGAAACACGCATCAAACAATACACATAGGCTAAACAACCTTATACTTAAATTAAATATCCATGTGCTTATGGTATGTGTGCAGGGAATGTCCGTTTTTCAAAGAGATCCATTTGAATTTAGATATTAAAGATTTCTCCAGATTGAGTTAAAGCTTTCTTCATCAACTTCCTGACACAAAGAGATTGTTGACTCTAACCAAACTATCTAACCTGTACGGAAGGCACATCAATAATATAATTATGCAAAAGGCTACATTGCCTAGGGATATAATCGTTGTCAGCTATCAAGAACATTGTGAAGAAAAGGAATAAAGATCGAGGTTACATTAAATGCGACAATCATGATAAAGCTTGTTAAACTCATAACGGATGATACATAGAAGTTAAAAATTCTCAATGATTATAAGTGACTATCTAACAATTAACATCTTCAACAAGCCTATAAAAAGGAATTTATCAAGAAGAAGAAAAGAGAGACATAAGAGATACATAAAGGAGAGGATATGAAATGCCAAATAGGCTTCTCACATGAAGAGAACTCCTTAAAAGCCAAGAAAGTAGAGGTTGCACAACACAGATATGTTGATTAAATGATAATGCACACTTTAAAGCTTCCTAGAAAGACCCTCAAGCTAGAAGAAGATTAATGTATTAGGATCCTAAGATACTAAATGGATAACACTTAGAGTGTTTATCCATCTATCTAGGAAAGTGAGCCAAATCATTGTATACATCGAAGGATGCTACCTTATCTAAAGAGTAAGATGATCTGAACTAGGAGAGAAAGCCTAAATAGTCTTAGACCTAATGATCAATAGATCATTAAACACTAATCCTCCAGATTTTAGCTAAGAGTGGTTGTTTGGAAAATAATACTTAAGGTCAACCTGAAGTGGCTTGAGTAGAAGAGGTCAACCAGGAGTGACTGCAATACAAAAGAGTACTCAGTTAGTCAGGAGTTGTTAGGTCTAAAGAATACTCAAGGTTAGTCAAGAGTGACTTGAGCAAATAATACTCAGTTAAGTTAGGAATGAATCATGTCAAGAATACTCATGGGGTTAGTCAAAAGTGACTACAAGCTCAAAGAATACTCGATATGTACTTCACAACATTAGTCTGCTTAGTTAAACTTGATTAGGTTAGTCAAGAACTGGATGTAGTCTGTTACAACAAATGAACCAATATAAATTATTATATGTTGCTTTCTCTCCCTTTTCTCTTTTTACATTGCATATTTTTATCATTTTCACTAACCTAAGAAGGATAGCTAATACTTGAGAACTTTTTAAAATGTTTTATTGAAAGCTTTTAAACTAAGTATTTGATCTACACATGCATCGATTAGTCAAACGCTAAGAGTTTGATCTTATGACCTTTTAAAGTAAACATGAATAACTGTTAGTTAAGTGATTTATCTAAATTGTAAAATCAACCAAACTGCACTAAGCTAAATGAGTTAAGCATAAAATGAAATTTTAACTATGTTCATCTAGTTATATTTGTTAAGAGTTTTTCATTAAGACAAATGTTTTAAGTTTCATTAGATGAATGTTCCATTTTCAGTCTTGCCTTCTTAGTATGCAATGATAAAAATGAATGTTATTTTATTTCATATGTAAGATTTGGTGTGAGGGTGAGAGTATACTCTATTTATTTATGTTGTTGCCTTAAAATAAGGAAGTAAGGTAAGAGTGGAAAGTTAGTTGACATCACATAACATTAATTTAAAAAATTTTAAAAATTAATTTGAAAAGTTAAAAAGTAATTTTATTTTTTAAATAATTCATATAAAATGACAAAATAGTTCATTGTACTAATAAAATGAGATATATTAAATAAAGGTAGAATAAAAAAAAATTGGATACACCAAAAATAATTATTTTGAAAAATCTCCTTTATATATAGGTATATATATATATAATAAATTTATTAGTTTATTAATTTTTATAATAATTATTTTAAAAGGTATATCAAGGATATTTTTGTATTGATTAGTCATATAAAAAAATCAGACATATCATAAGTTTATTGATCACATAATTATTTTTAAAAAATCATAGATGATTCCTAAAAAACTCTTTCTATTTGTGCTCAACCTCAAAATCGTTTTAGTATACTTTTCGTTTAATATTAAGAATAAAAACAAGGTGTTCATGGTGGACTAACAAAAATCGTAAAAGAAACAGAAAAGAAGCAAAATACGTGGATTCTAACAGAACAAAAAATCATTACAAAATGGCATTTGAATCTCGTACTTTTTCTTCCTTCTCCTTCGTTCATATAGTTCCTCATACTAGAAGATCATAATGGTTCTTGCCGCTGTACAATAGCCTCACAGCTTTTCTCCGAGAACCCTTTCTAAATTCACTTCCATACTCAGCAATGGGAATGAAACCAGATCCAAAACCACCACCTCTATGCTGCATGTAGTTTACAAAGAGATAACAGGAAATTTTAGTATCCTTCGAGCAAAGGAGGTGCGAGCGGGAATAATAAGGAATAAGAAGAAACATTCAAACATAACGTGGCTTAATTTCGAGCAAATTCTGAGTTCACTGAAATAGTAAATACAAGAAAAACAATTAAATGGTTAGCATCTACCATTCGAAAACCAAAATGGGAATAGAGGGATCAAAATGGAACCCTTTAGCCTCTTTTGGTCATGTGGACATAGAATTGAAGAGATGTGTTTGAGCTTCTTAGGTTATGAATGCCTAATAAAATCATAATTGCCAAACAGCAAGCTTTAGTGATGCTCCTATATCATGATTTTCAAAATTCTCCTCACTTTGCTCCAATGCTATCCTAGAATGTTGTGAATGCATTTAAGTCTGAAGTATCACTCTTTCTTTTGCCCACATTTTATTTAGCATTTAATTTTCAATTAACTCTAGTCGTGCACTAAGAAGTCACAGACAATTTGGGTTCCTAAAGGCTCAAGTTTCTTTATTTCTCACCTTTCACATCTGTTTCCCATTCTAGTTCACTCATCACAAGCGCCAATCGGGGTAGCTAAAAGGCATTCTAACTTTAGCTTCACAAAACCTACAGAGATACATAAACTTTTAACTTTGCTACTACCTCAAATATTCAACTGTCATATCTGTTTTAAACTCAGCCAGTCTTTTAAATATTAACTTCAGAAATTTAAGACCCTATAATCACTAAACCTAGAAATCGGTCTAATCACAGAAAATCCTGCCCTTGGAAACCACGATCTAGTCTTAATTTAATTCCATAGATTAAACAATGATTATATCCATCCAACATATATATCCTACAAGTAGCATCTTATCTGGCCATTATACTATCATCTTCAACAAATTGAGATCAGATTCATGATAGCAACCATAAATATCGAATCCCATGCTCAAGATATTCATTCCTCGACGTGAAAGAGGTGTATTGGAGATTCTACGTCAACTAGTGATATGAAAAAATCCTAAATTATAATTAAGGTGCAAACCTCACCTTATAAGTCAATTTTGTGACATTGAATCAAACATAAACTCACTTCCTAATATGATATCACAACTTATTCAGGTGAGATTTTTTCGGTCTATCATGTCATCCGTTATCGAACCGTTGTTGAACCATCTACAAATATCTAGTCCCACACTTAAGGTGTCCAATCTTCACCATGAGGGATGAGGAGTTAGGCTTAAACTCACTTCCTAATAATGTGCTTAACAAGAGCTTTGTAGCACCAAAACACCTGTTTTCCAGTGATGGTCTTTAACAATCTGATGTTATCAGGACTGCATCAACACCTTTACAAGTTACTAACTTGCAATTTGCCAATAAATTAGTGTACGACCACATAAGAACCGTTTAATAAAAAAGACGCACAGGAGAGCTTATCATTACAAATGCACTAATATTCTAGATAACCTCTCTGCACTTTAGTTCCAACATGCAAGATCAATTACCAATTAAACACAAACAACAAATTTTAGCAACAAAAAAGCTATGACCACCTCCATCTATCTCTAGACATGACTCATGCACATAATATCCGATAAAAAATTAATCTGTCCTGTAGCATGTACAGTATGACTATACTAATTGCAAGCTCTTCCTTCCCAAGTAAAATAGATAAATGCCAACCAAGAGGAATTGTTTAACTTATACCTCATGCTCTGGTATGTACACAATGATTGGCTGGTTACATAACTTTGAAAGTACCTGCCAGAATATTGTCATTGGTCAGTACCTCACGTTTCATTCAAAAGGGTTTGTGCATCCAGCTATAAACACACAACCTAAGTCAATGACGAAGTATGACCGATTCCTCCAAAGAAGGGATGAAGAAAGGTTTCAATGGGAGTTCTACTCAGAAATTTCTCAATCGTTAAATATCAAACATGATACTAAACATTTACTTATTATGAATATTAATTCAAAACATGATATGGATATTAATTATATAAAATAAACATTTATATGCGACGCATAAGCTAAAATACTCATTTACTTCAAAATTTGAATCATTTAATTTCTAGACAGTCAAATTTTCCCATTCCTTGATGAGATAAAGTTTTATGGGTTACAATCTCTGATTAACCTGCAAGCTCCAGCTACAAACATACTGAAGGTAAAATATTTTATTAAACCTTGAGCGAAAATGTCATTGACTCATCAATGCCAGAGTCTATTGACTTCCACATCAATTTGAAGTCATTCAACTGTAATCTTTAGAATACATTTTGCTGTGAAAAGCATAGCTTTATCCATAATGCAAGATCTTATATCATAGCCAGAGGTCAACAAAGTCTAACATCTTGACATATAAATAAATGGGGCAAAGAGAAAGACGTTAATGACACTGAAATTACAATAAAAAGTTAGAAGATTCACTATGAAATATTTAAATTAAACTGATATAAACTCCAAAGGTCAACTGTGAAATGTATTATCCTTAAGATAAAAGATATAAGAAAGTAAAGCTTGCAATATTTAGGAGGTAATCATAAAGGCAGCACTTACCAATAGCTCTGATTCTCCTCCCCAGAAATCAGGTCGTACAATCCGTTGGCAGTAACTGCAAAAACACACATTTAATTATGACATTTAACACAAACTAACTATATACTTCACGATCTTTATTTTCTGTTAACGCTTCCAAAACATACCGATTTAGAGGTTCATCAACTGTGATGGCAATGAGGGCTTCTTCATATAAATTACGTTCAGCCTCATTTTCACATATAGCTTCTTTCACAGCCATTCTTAATTCATCTGTGTTATCACAGGCAAGGCAAAAATAGACAAGAAAAGAAAAATGAAGAGAAAGGAGAAAAGAGGTTATAACTTATAAGGCACGAAAAATAAACATGGAAAGAAGATAAGCAGCCCAGTTTGATAACAGAAGCAGCTAAAACTATCATAGCCTAGCTATTTTACATGTAATTCTGTAATAGAAAGCAAAACAAACAAAAGCAGGGAATCGCCAAGCATATTTCCAGTAGTATATCAGCATACCTGCATTTTCTCTCTCCTCACGTTGATTGAGAACAGTTCCCTTATTGTAAGCCATTCCTTTGACCTTATGTCATTGAACCAAATGTTAACATTTACCAACTAAATCAATATGAAAAACTTGCACGGTGGAAGCTCAAACTTATGAAGAGATTTGGCAGTTTATATTTAATAAATTTATATGCCCAAAAGAATGTTGCATTACAACTCATACAAATACAGCTTGTAAAAAAATCATAAAAATAAGCTATTTTCCGTAAAGACACTATCCAGGCTTATTGATCATTCACCACCCAACTTTTCTAGACCTATTATTGAAGAGTAGTGCCATAAAAAGAACCTTCTGGATCTCAAGGTTAATTAGATTATCTGCACTACATGACTAAGACTACACTAATGACAGAGACAGAAATTATTAATGCACTAGAGTAAAAAATCAGTGCTAGAAAACTCACGCACACAAGGATTTGATTCCAGTTTTAAGTTGTAACTCTCAAAAACAGGAGTTCTTCACCAGCAACCTCAAACTTAATTTGACTAGTCCAGTTAATACTATATAAATTCTATATTACTTTGATTTGCACTCCCTTCTCATAATTCTTTTAATCTTTTCATCCTAGTAGCCAGCGGAGACATCATATTGAATGCCACAAACAAAAGGACAAAAAATAATACCAGTGCACGGAACAGACATCGCCCATCTCCTGTAACCTTCTGAATTGAAAAACGCTCAAGTTTCTTCATTGCGGGAGAGTGTCCACTACTGTGAAGACATAGTGATGGGGAAACTTGTCAAAATCCTAAGCATTGAGAGAAGAGTTCAAATATAATCCACTTTTCTAAAGCATTCAACCCTGTCAATGAAATGTGTTATTCTGAAAGCCCTTATTAAGGATAAATTCATGAAATTAAGATACAAATTTCCAGTGACTACAGACTAAATTTGGGGACATATACATAGACCCACTTTGTTCCACGCAGCTATAACAATAAATAAAATTATATGTCAAAATGTATTTTCTACCCCTGTGCATCGCATGAACTTATTGTCAATTTGGATCCAATACAGAAAAGTTCTTCATTCATATATTTCTTCAATGTTATTTTCACCATATGTTGCCCTTGTAACATCATCAGATTAACACGGGAGTTATTAGGAAGTATAGGAACTGTCAGGACTAAAAGTTAAAGTATTTCTGCTCCTTATTTATGGCACTCATTTTTAATCTAGGTGGAGATTGAAATGATCTATGGAAAACTTATTTGGCATAAGAAAGTGTCTTATAACCTCTTTGTAAGCTTCTTGTCCACCTAATTCAACACACTTCATGGCGAAGCTTATCAGAATAAACTTTTCAAATCCTATTACAGCATTATATAACTTAATAACAAATGCTTCATTACTCTGTTTATTCAAACACAAATCCTACACTCCACTGACTACTATATTATAACGACAATAAACAGATATAATTAAATTAAAAACGATAATACGTTTAGGAACAATTTTTTTTTTCATATAAGGACTGAATTTAAAATGAATGTCAGGTAAATATATTAAAAACATATTTCAACCTAAAAGATTAATAAAATGACAGACAGAAGCACAAGAAAAAGACAAAATGAAAGAAGAAACGGAAAACTCACGGGGATGATCCAATTCTAGCGAAAAAGAGAGTGCTACGGTTCCCAATTCCAAACAAGCTTGTGTTGTAGTTCGGAGGAGCAGCAACTGAAGGAACTGGGGAAGAAACAAGCTCGAATTTGGCAGTCCCACTTCTGAGTTGCTCGAGAATATCCTCTGACGTAACAAAATCAAAATAGTGAAAAGAGTGTTTTAATTTTTGCGTGTGCCATGTTTGAAGAGATAGAGAAGAAAGGAACATAAGATTAGGAAAGAAGAAGAAGAATGAGAGTTGTAAGGTTACCATTGAATTTGAAAGGGTTGTGTGCCATGAAAGGAGAGGGAATGTAACGTAGGAGCAGATAAGTGTCTGTAAGAATGCTTTGGTATTATTCCAAACGGAAGAACATGAAGAACGAACTCAAGTAAACGTCTTTTCTAATTTCCAAAAACTAGTTTTCACATAATATTTGCGAATAAGCTGCAAATTTAGCAAACTGGTTCAATTTTTTTTTTCAGAAAATGCCAGATTGGGGAGTTTTGAAATTTTCTACCTTAATGGGTAAGCCCTTAAAAGTTTGAATTTTGAGATTTTATTGGAAAATACGATTTTCATCTTCACCTGGTCTTTATTTACTCTGAGATATGTTCACCTTACATAACTTTAATTAATTTAAATTTTTATTAAACCTACTAAAATTGTACATATAAAAGATAATTTTTTTTTTCTTTTTTTGAAGTTGTGAATTGAGAAATATGATTTAGGTATGATTATGGTAAATTGAAATCGTGTAGGAATGATAATAACTTTATTATTGTTTATTATTGTTACTTTTTGTGTGTTGTTTATCATCATATATTTTTTTGTTTCTTGTTTTGTTATTTTATTTTTTGCGTTGTTTATCATCATCTCTCTCGCTATAATTTTTTTTAGGACCTCACATCAGTAAGATTTTTCGAATGGCGTTTTTTCACTTTTCTTTCAATAAATGTGTATATCTGAATGTAAATGAATATTTTATAGTAAACTTGACACTAAAGGCCTTGAATTTTAAGAAATTTTTAAGAAAGGATCATTGCTGAGAATATTTCCATTTTAAATGACTTTAAAATGACTTTAAAGAATAAGAAGAAAAGAAAAATAACATAGTCAATTTAAGTTTAAATCAAAGTGAAAAATACAAAAGACAAGAGACTCTATTTATAAATGCTTAAGCCTTCTTGCACACCATGATCTAGAGGATGTGAGACTTGATTACATAAGAGAAAGGAGTGCAATATTCGATGTCTCATGCTTGCTCCAAGTCCCACATCTTGAATTCAAGGCATTTCCATGTCTCTACAAGCACCACTCCTTCTTGCACTTGTGTTGGCCAAATTTCACTCCTCATGCCTAGGTTTTGACTCTCCAATTCAACCTTAATTGAGAGTGGAGTGGGGTATACAAGTTTGACTTCCGAGGGATAGGGTTTGACCATCCAATCAACCCTAATTCATACCTATTAGAAACTCCTTAAGGTTCACTTATGCTTCCACTTTTTCCAAAAAGCCTACTTCTACTTCTATATATTTTTTTACAAGATGTATAAGACTAAGAAGAAGGAAGAGATTTCTACTATTCTTCTCTAAAGTGTTAAGTTTTCATCCATGAGACTTCATCTTCTCCGTTCATCTTAGCCAAAGATGTAATGGTTGGATGGTTCTCATTCATACCCTTCCTTTTGAGAAGGACCTGCCTTGAGATCTTATTGATACTCAGTGACAAAAACATTTACTCGTTATCTTCTTTTATATTCTTCCTAGATAAAAAATTAATCTACAATAAATAGAAAACAAAATTTCAATAAGTTTCTTTAGTAAAAGAAAACGTAACAAAATAATGCCCTTTTTTACTTTTGCAAAAATTTTGAGGAAAACTAAGGATCATTGTTTTAGAAACATATTTTTCTTCATTTTGTTTTTGTCGTTGCTTTGTGCCATGTAACAACAAGACAAAGTGATGTTTTTGAGATTTTTAGGAAGAAGAGTTAGCATCATAATTTAAGTCAAAAGAAAAGTTCAAAGTATTACATTCCCCTTTAGTTATTCTTTCTTAACTATGCTTGTAGGGGTGTTATAAAAGACTCATCTTCCTTTCTTGATTTCTTTAACACCCCTTCTTATTTTTCTTTTCTCTCTTTTCTTTCTCTTTTTTCTTCCTAATTATTTGTTCAATTTTTTTATAGGCTTATTGATTATCTAAGCATTTTTATCTTTCTTAATTTTGATTTTTAGCACATATTTACATTCTTTGTACTAAATAAGAGTTGTAACAAATCTTGAATAAAAATTTTATTTTCAGCTAAAAATTTTGTATAGATTGTTGTTGAACCAAGTGGTGTTCAAGGTTTTGAAGAACCCAAATCCTTTGAAGGATGATGAAGCTTCTGCTTGCTTGATGCTGTTGTGCTGCTTTGTTGTTTTGTTCTGGGGTAGTTTAAAGTGTAATCCAACCTTAGATTAAATCTCAAAGCAAAAAGCATCTCAATCTTTGATAAAACAAAGTGTTTTTCAAACTAAGTTGAAACAACCGATTGTTCTGTCGAAACAACCAATTGTTTATACTTAGATGTTTTGAGAAAGTTTGAAAACTGTTTTTGAATGGAGAAAACTGTTAAGTGACAAAACAACCGATTGATTCGAGGAAACAATCGATTGTTTGTTTTGGAACCTTAACAGAAAAACTGTTTTATTTGACTGAGCTTTAAGTGATTTGAAACTGTATACACTCTAGTCATTAAATGCTTTGACCAATCTTTTTGAAAGCAATTATGGGTTTGTTAAGATTTAATAACAAACTTTCCTTTTATATAATTCAGAAAATCTCTTTTAAAAGATGAGAAGGCTTTTGAAAAAGTCACTTACTACGAGAGTTTTCAAAGTGCTGAGATTGCTTAAGAGCTAAAGAGATTGATCAAAGTGCTGGGATAGGTTTCTACTTGTATTGATTTTAGATCTTCATCTGTAACAAGTGTAATCTGTGTAAAACTGCTGGAACTTTTCTGTATTGTTGCTGAGATTGGCTGTGTGTTCTTGAGGTGTTCAAGATCAGCAATCTTAGTGTTGGCCAAGGAGAGTGTGTGTCTTGAGGTTTTCAAGGTCATTCTCTTGGTTGTTGTGTAAGTGATCAAGGTGTGATTGCTCAGTGGATTTCCTCAGGGTTCTGAGAAGACTGGATGTAGCTCTGGGTTGGAGTGAACTAGTATAAACATCTGTGTACAATCTCTCTATCTCTTACTCTTTAAATTCAGTTTGTTTGTTGTTTGCTGGTATAAACAACCGATTGTTTCGCAGAAACAACCGATTGTTTTGCTGGCAGTGCTGTTTTGCTTGCTGCTTTGGCAAATTGAATTGCTTAATCATTTGATTTCTGAAAGATATTCATTCTAACTTGTAAAAGTTTGCGAAAACCTCTTTAAACAATTCACCCCCCCTCTAGTTTAAAGCCATCTTTCCTAACAATTTGATCAATTCATGCAATGATGATAACCTTTTGAGTTGATTTTTGTTGCAGTGGATTCCTAAACTTTGGAGCTTTAATAAAGATAATTGGACCATGAAGATTGAAAGTGCTAAACTAAAAGGAATAAATCTATCAAAGGTGTTGAATAAAATAAGCATTAGACAGTCTAGGAGTTGAAAGACAATCTAGTATAGGATCTCTTTTGTAATAGACTTTTTATGGGCCCAAGTTTTGTTTTAGTTTAGGCCTATCCATTTTTGTTTTCAAAACCTTATAAATAGGAAATAATAGACACGAATTAAAGACACTTAGGGACTTACGCTCACTTAATTAGGAGTAGATGGTACTTTTTACAGTTAATTTTCTATTTTTTACAGTTTTATGCAATTCAATTTCTATTTATTGGAGTTCTTCTACTTTTGCATTCTATCACAACTTCGTCTTCTAACTTTCTTTACTATTTTCGCTTATGCACATTTACATTCGGAAGGTGATTGAATTATTGAAATGGGTAACAACAAATTCGAAACAATGTTAGACGATGCTCTATTAAAGTTGTTTCCTTCTTTTGAATCATTCTAGGATTCAATTCCTGATTAAAAATTGCTTTCTTTAAATATGCAAACCGATTGGTTATGTGTTTTCTTTATTAAACAAGGAATTCATATTTGGGCTTCTTGCATTCAAAGTTAAAGATAACTTGATCATGGTTTCTATTTATTGTTCAGGATTTCTCGAAGACATTTTCTTATTTTTACTGCAATTCCTTTTAATATATGTGTTTACAATTCTACATTTAAATTTTAGTTTATGCACTTAATTCTTTTCAATTTCGGTTCATTTCAAATACAATTTCAATTATAGTCATGTTCCATTTTCCAATTTTTACCATTTTAGTTCATTAGACAATCTTTATTATAGTTTTCCTGTTTTTTGTTTTAAGAAATTATATTATTTCTTTTCAATTACTATTGATTACAATTCCTTTCGTTTAAATTTTATGCACTTTATATTTTTGTTGTTTACATTTTCAATAGATGTTTGTACTTTTCACTGATACAACTATTTGACGGTTTGGTAGACGATTGTCTTTTAAACGGTTTGATAACTGCATTGATTTTTCATCCTTTACAAATTGATATACGTTTTACTTATTGTTTTAAATTCAAGTTATAGTTTTAATTCACTTATATATTCACATATTACTTTAATAGTCTAATGTAGTTTCATTTGAAGCGTCTAATGCATGCTATATTTTTATTCTTTACTATAATTTCTTTTCTCCACTCTTTTAATTCCAATTTTTTATTTACATTAGTTTCCAATTTCATTCTTATAGCTTTTAGTCAGCTCTATTACTCAATTCCAATTAATATTGATAACTATCTTTCATTTTTCATGTATTTTGTTTTCTATCTTCATTTATTATTATTCACTATTTTTATGTTTATGTTTGATGCAATTTCTTCATTCAAATCTCTCCCCAATTTTAATTTGTAAAGAGAATATGAAATAGTGGAAATGTATGAAATGGATATAGATTAAATATAGATTGGATACATTTTTGGATTTTTCAAAATGGATTTTGAGTTGACCCGGGCCTAGGTTAAGCCGAGCCAATCCAGGCCCAGGTCGAGTTAAATCAATCCGGCCTAAGTCGAGCCGAGTCGGTCCAAGTCCAGACACAGCCGAGTCGGCCCGAGTCAAGCTCGAGCCGAGTCGACCTAGGCCCAAGTTTAGCCGAGTCGTCATGGATCCAAGTTGAGCCTATCGGTCTAGGCCTAGGTTGAGTTGAGTTGGCCTGATACTAGGTCGAGTTGGCACTAAGCCCATGTCAAGCCAAGTCGGCTCGAGCCCAAATCGAGTCAAGTCAGACCATGCCCATGTCGAGTCGAGTCTACTCGGGCCGATATCGAGTTAAGTCGGTCGAGGCCCATGTCGACTCGAGTCAACTTGGGCCCATATCGAGCCCAATCGGCCCGGGTCCATGTTAAGTTGAGTCAGCCTGGGCCCACGTCGATCCAAGTTATTCCCAGGCCCACGTCGAATCGAGTGAGTTCGGGCCCAAGTCAGGTCAGCCTAGTTCTAAGCAGATCCAAGTCAACCAAGGTCAAGGTTGAGTCGAGTCAGCCTAGGCACATGTCAAGCCCAGTCGATCCGGGCCAATGACAAACTGAGACGATCCAGGCCCTTGTCTAGTCTAGTGGGCTCGGGCCCATGTCGAGTCGAGTCGGCCCGGGCAAAGTCGGTTTGAGCCCTTATTGAGTCGACCTAAGCCTATATCGAGCCGGACCCAGATCGAGCTAGTCGACCCAGACCCAGATCAAGTTAAGTTGGTCTTGGCTAATGTCAAGTCAAGTTGACTCGAGCCCATGACGAATCGAGTCGTCCAGGGCACATGTTGAGCCCAGTCGACCTGGGCCCATTTCAAGCCCAGTCGACTTAGGCCTATTTTGAGTAGATTTGGCCCGGGCAAATGTCGAGTCGAGTCGACCTTGGTCTAGATCGAGTTGGTTGGTTTAGGCCCAGGTTGAGCTGTGTCAGCCTGATACTAGGTCGAATAGGCACCGAGCCCAGGTTGAGTCGACACCAGGCCCAGGTTGAGTCGGTACTGGCCCAGGTCGGTCCGAGTCAAATCGGAGCCATGTTTAGTCAAGTGTTGTTGGGCCCATGTCAACCAATTGGGCTCAGGCCCATGTTGAGTCGAGTGGGCCAGAGCCCATGTCAAGCTAAGTCGGCTTGGCACTAGGGTCAAGTCAACTTGGGTCTAGGTCAAGTTGAGTCATCCTAGACCCAGGTGGAGCCGAGTCCGCTTGGGCTCAGGTGGAGCCGAGTCGGCCCGGGCCCATAATGGGTCAAGTCGGCTTGGGCCTAGGTAAAGCTAAGTCGTCCTGGTACTAGGTCGAGCGTAGTCGGCCCGGGTCCAGGTCGAGCCGACTCGGCGCGGGTATAGGTCTAGCCGAGTCAGTCCGAGTCCATGTCGAGTCGGCTTAGGCCCAAGTCGAGCAAATTTAGCCCATGTTCAAATCAAGATGGATTTAATCTAATTGACAAAGTGGATTCAATCTAGATTTAATCTATTTTAAATGGATTTGAAAAATCCAAATAAATTTAATTTAGGTAAAATGGATATGGATTTTAAATCCAATCCGTGACCACCCCTAACTATTTTTATCCCGCTATAAATTTTCTTTCTTTTATTACAAACTCTTTCATTTTGTTAATTTTATCCTTATCATGTAAGGGAGGAAAGCTTACTTTAAACTCCTTAGGAGGAGTATGAATTTTTGGCATATGATGATTTTAGGGCATGATTGATAGGAATCCTCATAATGTTGACTACTATACACCACTTTTTCTCTTATTCTATTTGATCCTTCTTCATGTTTACTTTTAGATTTACCTTGTTGATGCATGTACTAAAAAAACATGGTTTCTAACTATTCCATTTTTTTGTTGTATTTTGGAGTTTATCTCTAAGATATTTCCCTTTTTGATGATCCCTAAAACTACCATGTACACTAGAATGATGTGTATGATCACTCATTTTTATCTAATAATATTTTCACAAAGAGTTTTCTAAAATATTTTTCACAAAAAGGAGTGATAAACTTTTCACAAATGGTTTTGTTTTTTTGAGAATTTTTCTAAAAAGAAAAGATTTTGAAAGTTATTAGGTACAGTCCTAGGAAAGAGAGGTGGATTACTAGGGGACACACTTAAGTAGCAAGATTTTCCTAGCCAGAGTTTTCTTTATACAACTTTCTTAAACTTTCTTAATAAAAAAATTCAAAAAGATTTTTGCAAATGTGTGTGTAGCGAACTCCTTAGGACCAAAAGAATGTTAACTATTTCTTTGTTTGAGAGGTTAAACCCTAGTTTGTCACGGAGACCCAAAAGAAAGAATAATTTAAAGTGCAAGTAATAATATCTCAAATAAAGGAATAAAATCTTGACGAAGTCCTAAGTGAAAGTGCAAGTGACACTTTAGCCCATTAACACAATTTCACAAAACAAAATGCATAACTATTCCAAGTTTGACTAAGGACACCAAAGCAAAGAAAATATATGGAAACCTATAACACATTACTATTGGATATCTCAAGCTACTCAACTAAATAAGTTTGGTGAAGCCATAAGCCTTGAAGAGAAGACTTGTTGCCTCATGAGAGTCTAGGTAATTTAGTCTAGTGTTTGTGTCTTGATTTATCTTCTATCTCAAGCATATGATGAAGGGTCCAAGCACAAAAGCTTTTCTAAAAAGTTATTCAAAAGGTTTATTAATCAATTAAAAGTGCTTTCAACTAGTTAAAATTTTGTTTTCTGAAACACTGCAACTTTTTCAATTTGTTAAAACTGTTTTCAATTAGTTTAAATTTCTCTTAACTGAAAAGTACAATTTTTCAATTGATTAATTGATTATTTGAAGAAATAATCTGTTAAATTTTCTCTAATGAAGTTTATTTCTAAACACTGATTTTGAGTTAGTTTTGTTTCCATTTTCAGTTTCAACTACTCAAAATCTATTTTTAAATCTGACTAAGTGTTTTTTAGAAAATCAACTTGTTATTTCCTTTTTTAACCTGTTATTTTCTTAATAGATTTCAAAATTGTTTTGAATTATGTTTTTGTTTTAAATCTATAAAAGGAAGGCTTGGTTTCTGAATTGAATATCCCTTTCATACACACATACATGCTTGTTTCCAAAGCTTAAGAGAATTCTGAGTGAATTTTGTTTTTGGAGAGATTTTTGAGTCTTTGTGAGTTCTTGGTGCTTTCACTTTCATCACTTGCTTGAGGTCAAGGATTCATCAAAGTGTTGTTGTTTGGAGGTCCCTTTAGAGTCTTATAAGTCTGCAGAAAGGTGTTTTCATTTCATTCTCTTTATTGTTTTGTAGTTTCTGTGGTATTGCTTCTAAGATAATGTTTCTTAGAAGTGGTGCGTTGTTGTAATAGTGTTTTACAGGGTGTGTTTCAGTTCTTGTAGTGTTTAAAAGTTGTTCTTGGCTTTCTTTGTGTAAAAATATTGTTTTGATTTAGTGAAATTCATCTTAGTGTGAGGTGGGACTGAATGTAGCTCATTTTAAGTGAATCAATATAAATCTTTGTGTTCTTTAAGTTTTCTTTCCCTACACATTCTCTTTTCAGAATAAAACTGTGTTTACTGGTGTAAAATACAACCTGTTGTTTTACCAATTAATCATTTTTTTTTCATTTGTTGGTTCTGCTATAAAAAATTCAATTTGTTAACTGAAAAGATAATCTGTTAATTTTTCTTGACTAAGACTTGAATCAGAATTTGAATATATTCTTTTGAGTTTTAATCAGTTAAATTTGGGTGACTTAAATTGATATCAAGAACTGTTGTTGTTCAAGAATAATCTAATAAAAATCTCTTGTGAATATCTTGAAACTAGTTCTGATTTTGCTTAAGTGAAAATATTAATTTGTTGTTTCTATGAACAATCTATTGATTTTCTTATGGTAGTATTTTGTTAAGGAAATTTCGACTAGTTATTTCATAAAAAAACTAGTTGTTTTGCTATCACGATTGAATATTTTGATCTTTGTGAAAATTAGCCTAAGTACAATCCACCCCCCTCTAGAACTTACACTCCCATAAAGTCAACAATTACAACAAAATTATGTGACAAAAATGAAATTACAACATAGGAACTCTAGCTAGCATTGAATTTGTTGTATGAAAACCTGGATTTGTGATGGAAGATTTTGTTGTTAACTTGTTTGATGCCTTTTGTTTTGGTTTTTCTTGTTTCAAATGAAGTGGTTTAGGTCCATCTCTTCCTCTCATGTATTTGGCACTCACAATTTTGCTTCTTTTCCTTCAAAGTTACCTTTCAATTCAAGCATGTTGGAATAACTGGCTCTAGAACAAGGCTTGAATAGAGCATGTAGACTTTCTTTTTCAACAAACAAGACTAGACCATCTACAAAAAAAATGGCACAAAAAAGATTTATATTAATTAACCCCAAAACGTAGGCTACAATTCTTGCTTAAGAAAACAACTTAAAAGGTTCCACTAATCAAAAGCAATTGATTGCAACAAGTACACCAACCTCTCCAGGATAACATGAGTATACCAACCTCTTCAGGTTACAAACGAGTACACCAATCACTCGTGGTTTAACCTATCTCAATCTCCCCCTGAGATCAAGACCACTCAAGATAACAGTGAAAAACTCTCAAAGAGAGCAAGTTAAAACTCACAAGGGTAAGGCTTCACACAGTGAAGAACTACAAAGTTTTTCTCACAACTAGATTACTAGATGCTCTACTTAACCGATAGGAACAATGCATCTTTTTCTGAATAGATGTTTTGTATGGCTTGTACATCTTCAAAATTCTCCTCGTTCTCTTTATATAGGCTTCTAAAGATGATCGTTGATATCAAATTTAGAATCAATGCTTGAAAAGAAAACTTTTGATTTGATTTATTTTCATCATCTTATGCTTTCATAAGCATATAGAAACAATTCAAACATATTTGAAATATATTATAATAAAAGCAAATAAATCATAATCATATAACTGAAAAACTTTGTTATCATAAACCTCTTATGAACGTTAAGTTTTAATGGAAATCATCCAAGGTTGAAAATTTTGGCTAAGAAGATAGACAAAGATCAAGCTTTAATGAACAAAATTGTAGAGTCTTTTTCTTCTTCTTAGCCTTGTAAAAATTGTATAGAGTAGTTAGGAAGTATTGAGCCTTGTATTTTGGACCAAAGTAAAGTAGAGCATAAAGGTCCACATGTCATGTGCTTAATTGAGAGGATTTTATTCAAATGAAGGCTTGTCACTTTTCACTCTCCCAATTGGAAGATTATACCAATAAGGTGGGGTAATTTGTCACACTCTCATTTGAGAGGTTGTGAGAGACTTTTTCCTATAAATAGGAGTATATTGTACATGTTTTTTTAACTTTGATTTGAGTATAGAATTTTTGTCCAATTTTTGAGACACTTCTACTTGTTCAAAGTTCTCTCTAGAGTTGTCTTCTTGCTAGACAAAGTTCTAAACTCCTCCTATTAGTGTTGACCCAACCTCACTTTAGAAATTAAGTGCTGGCCTAACCTCACTTAGATTTACCTACATAATTTTCATCTCCTCCAAAATTTCCACAATTCTTCATGCTTCTGCAATAATATTCAATATCCGTAGAAGAAATTCAAATCAAAACAATGAAGAAGAAGATCTACACATGAGATGCAAAGTCGGATTGCATCAAGTTTGAAATTATTTCCAAACATATATTTTAAACATTGAAGTAAAATTTGATTCAAAATAATATAACATGATTAATACGAAGTTCGTTATTTCTTAATAAGCATTAAAGAATAGAAATCGCAACAATTCAAAATTAGCAACTCTTGATTAGGCTTATATCGATAGACTGTCTAATGTGTTAAAGATAGTAAGACTGTCTAATGCATGAACACAAACACAATCATATTTATTAATGTTTTCCCTTACTTTTACCCATGAAAGTACTTTGTTAGTAAACACTTCGCATCTTATAGTATTTGTTATCATCAAAATCTCATAGACTACTTATATTCATAAGATTGTCTAGTGAGATCTTAGACCATCTATAGATGATTAGATTGTCTAGTGTCTCAACAATCTGCCCCTCTTTTATGATGACAAAAAACTACAAGTTATCAAAACACATCAAGAAAAATATTAGTGTTTATAGAGGTGAATATCATTCAATAATGCACAACAATAGGAAGCAATGTATTATGTTCATGTGTTTTATATGCATAAATAATCGAGCAAGTAATTAACACATATCGCATCAAATTAAACAAAAAATTTCACTAAACTTAAAATGTAAGACAAGAAAATGAAACAATTTAGAAAGAATAAATTTCCAAGAAACTTTTTTCTCCCCCTTTTCAACATCATCAAAAAGGTTTCTTAGAAAGAAATCATCATCGATGGGGGTTGAGAGGGATGTTGGGAATGTGGTGCAGGGGCTAAAGGAGCTCTTAGCTTATTCGAGATTTCTACAAAAGAGTTTTGGGTCTAGGTGGCAAAAGAGGTAGTAACTTGATCAAGCCTTTGGTTTTCTCTTTCCTTCATTTTTAGATGCCGCAAGATAACTTCTCTTTCACTTTGTACAGCTTAGTGTATCATCAATTGAACTATTTTGAACATTGTGTTTGAGCTTCTTGAACGAAACGAGTAGGTGAATTTGGTATAGGAAAAAGCAATATGTCCAAGCGCGAAGATACAAAGCACAAAGATACCTTTGCAAGTTCTTCTTGCAGAGGAACTTCATGGTCTTAATCATTTTCAAGATCTTCTACAGGAGAATGCTCCTGAGCAACCCGATGGAAACCATCCAGCCTCAAAACCTTTGGCTAAGAAGATAAAAGAAGATGGAGTTTTATTGGATAGGAGCACTCATAATTAAAAAGTTTTTTTCTCTTCATAGCTTCGTAAAATTTGTACAGAGTAGTGTAAGATTTATTTGTTCTTTTTGGGCTAGCTTTCATGGGCCATGTATTAGGACTAGTAAAGTAGGATGTAAATAGGAAAATAGAGTCTAGCTAGGGTTACAATTGGGCCTCCGTAGGCCTAATGCAACCCTAGGTCATCTAGAATTCATAAATGAGCGTCTAGGGTAAAAGAGAAGCATGGAGTAGTTAGGTGGAATCATGAGACGTCCAAACATGGCTTGAGAAGCTTGAGGAATCCACCTAAGCATAGGCAAGAAGGACATGAAGGTCCACATGTCATCTCCTCAATAGAAAACATTTTTTCACCAATGAAGAAAGGTCATTTGTCAGCCTCTAATTTAAGAGAATTTGCTCCAATGAGAGGAAGTCATTTGTCATTATAGGAATGGAGAGTTTTGGTGGTGGGCTAGGTTAAATCTATTTTAGTTCAGTCAAATCCCCACTCTTTTACTCGGAAAACGGACTGAGTCAACTATAGTACAATCGAGGGTTGTTGTATCCACAAGAAACTAGTGATATCAAAGTTTAATTATCTTTCAAAATCAAGTGATACGTGATTTGGAGATGATTTTCATATAATATTTATAGATAATAACTATAGTAATAATAACACTAATAAATATTTAGATTGAGAGGTGAAGTGTTAGACAGATCACTCAAGTAAGGAAGTAGCAATTTAGCATATATGTTGGAATTGGAATAACATTATGAATCTTCGTTGTTATTTTTATTTATAAATGTAATGTTTTATTCAAAATATTTGTTCCTGTTTTGGCCAAACCAAGTCGATTCATTGCATAAGGTTATTCAAAGCAATAAGTCATTGATATGACATACCTTTGCATTAATATAGAACAACTCACTGTAGTCTCAACTCTGCACTCTACAACCATTGAATCCTATGGCTGAATAGGGGTCAGAAACATTAAATCACCTTCCAGTCTCATTCATGCCCTATGGCCAATCAATGGTCGTTTCTCACCATTGAGCATTAAGCAAACTACCAAACCCAAAGAATTTGAATATAAAAGAGAAACATGTATCTATAAACAATAATAATTCTAGAAATATCACTTTGCCATCAAATCCCAACAATATAGATTTAACAGCTCAACATAAAATCTTACAATAGAGCTTAGTATCAAAAGCTCAACACAACAAACATTGATCCTTGAGTATTGTTACCAGCTTTGCTGCAAGATTTTCTTCTCTAGAGATTTGTCTTTACTTCTTCTAAGGCTTGTCCTTCTTAACCTAATTAGATTTTGAAATTCAAACTCTCTGAGCGTATATTAGCAGAACCTCTCTATCTAAGGCTCTTTGAGGATCTCACTAAAGTGGTGTAAGAATACTTGTGTACCTGGACGGGTGGAGAATACTTAATGAAAGGCTCTTGCGCATGTTGCTTTAGGAGACTACATGTAACCTTTGTTATTGAATAAAATAGTATAAAACATTGTGTTTATTTCTCTCACTCTATATTTTAATTGTTGTACTTTGTGCTTTCTTTGTTTTTAGGTTTACGAATTGAGTTCATGTTCCATTCAAACCCCCTTCAGGAGCCAACTCTACTTTCAATTGCTTACTAGACTATCTAATGGGCATATGAAAAAAAAATGAAAAAGGAAAAGAAAGCAAAAGCAGAAAACGTAATTGACAAAGAAACATAAATGATAGAATCTTAAATCGCAAAAACAGTAAATTGAAGAAAAGTAAATGACAAGAAATGTAAACTGCAGAAAATTAATTTGTAGAAAAGTAACTTGTAGAGAATGTAAATTATTGATACGTAACATAGAAAATGTAAATGACAATAAATTAAAATGTAAATAAATTGAAAAGAACTTCTAAAGTAGAACTATAAAGTGTCAAAATGTTAACGAATAAGAATTGAAACGAATTGAAAACGAGAAAAGAAAAAATTAGAATGAAACAAAAAACAAGAAACAAAAATAATGGTTTGTAATCTTCATCTTCAATTTGCAAGAGATCCAAATCGTGAATCCTCGTTACTAAAGAAAACATAGCCATTCGGTTTGTATGTTCTACTTTCGATAAAAAAATAGAGTTCTTTAAAGACTTTGAAGAGGAAAACACTAACACAGAGCATCATCTAACATGATTTTCATTTCATTGTTACCCATTTCTAAAACTGAATTCAACTTCGAACAAAATTACAAAACATAGAAATTAAAGGGAAGAAGAATCAATGGAGAAAAATATAGAAAAACATAAATAACTTTTCATAGAGCTAGGAACGTGAAAAACTAAAAACAGAAAACCAAACTAAACTACTTTACTATTTCACTCTTTACAATTAACTTCCTGTCTCCCTAATCTCATTCTTGTTAATCTCTATTTATAAAAGTTTTAAAGCTTTAAAAATGAATAGGCATTGGTGTTAACCAAACTAATTACTTCAGATTCTTCATTCAGTGCAATGTTGATTGTTTAGTGCTAGTTGACCACTGATTCTTTACAGGTGCCTATTTCTACATAATATTTTCTCTTTAAGTTCTGATTTCCACTCTTCATTGCATCAACATATTTATTCAAGCTTCAAAGTTCATAATCGGTTCGAAAATTATTCCTTCAAATGATCAAAACACTTCGTTAGACGGTTCAAGCAAAATATAAGCTGAAAAGTGAAGTTTTTATTAAATTTTTTGTAAAAACAATACTTTTATGCAAAAAAAAATAAAACATAAACTATGAATTGAAAACAAGAACAAAAAAACCCCAACAAAACACAATTAGTCTAGAAAATTATGACAAAATTGATAGTTGTCACACCCCATACTTAAACCTTTTGCACTCCTAGACAAAACAAAAGAAAACTAAACAAAAAATTTAGAACATTTTTAAAGAAAAACTTTGAAGACTGTATAGAAATTATGAGTACAAAATATTCATCAAACAAAGCTTTCAAAACTCAAACTAATTAAAATATGTTTCATACATCAAATTTAGTAAAATTTCAATCAAATTAAAATTGGACCTCAGTTGATAATGCTCTCAAGAAAGTGTTTAACTCATTCTCTTGACTGTTTAGGCTTTTCTATTTACTCTCTAACACTTTATGAAACAAACATTGTCATTCACTTTCAGAAAACTTCTAATTTCAACTCTCTAAAATCTATACAACTTAAGATGATTCTAAATTCATAATAGCTTGTAATGTGGATAGTAAAGGTGGGATAATTGAAAGGGTTCAAGGTTTTAACACTTGAAAAATATTGAAGAACAATGGGAAATTGACTTTATAATAAGTAAAAAATTACTTTTTTTTCTTACAAACTAAAATTCCTCCTATTCAGCTTCAGTTTTTTTTTCTCTATCTTTTCATACCACAATTTCTATTTTCGATTCAGAATTTCTGAGATTTTGATATTTTTTCCCAACTTAACCTTCCATTCACACACATTTTGATAATTATTTGAATTAGCTCAAAGTATGCTCCCACACTTATACTTTAAATTAGTTCCCAAAATGATTCCAAGGCTCCTCAGAATTTCCAACTCATGGTTATCTATGTTTTTCTGGTTTTCATGGCTCGTAATGAGCTAAAAATCATAAAAAAAAAATAAAGGTTACCAAGCTAAAAAAGGGGTAAAAGGGAAATTGATACAAGGTAAGACAATTTGGCCGAGTAGTTGAAAATAAAAAATAGCCTAAATCATTTCAAAAGTGTATAGACATCAATAAATTTAAAAAGAACTTCATTCAAGTTCTAGAACATCTGTAACATAAGTGAATCACACATAAAAGAAAATATGTTCAAATCTCACAAGATTAATTTTCTATTTTCATGAAAAACTATGTAGAATCTTTGTAAGAAAAACATTTTCCTCAATTTAAAGACTCTGAACTAAGATTGATGAAAACAAAACTACTCACATAAAATAAAAGAGGGTTAAGAACAAAACATGGTGACAGTCTAATATAAAAAAATTTCTAAAAATAGCAAAAATTTCAAAGTAATGTTTACGTGTAAAAGATAAAACAAAGAAAAGTATAACTAAAATATATGTAAAAAGTCATTTTAATGACATAAAAATGATATATTAGACGGTTTCCTGCTAAAATGACCCACTAGATTGTCATCGGCTAATCTACAAAATTAGACTATCTAGAATAACAAAAATTAAAACAGGTTATTTACAAGACAAAAGCAATAAAGAAAAATTTTAACATAATTTAAAAAAAAAATAGTTACAAACAACCTGTTAAATAGTAACCAAAATTAGATCGTCTACTATAATAAAACAGTATCAAAGCAATATTAAAATGGTAAAAATAGTTAAAAACAAACACAATAGATCAGGCAAAAACAAAATAAAAGCAACATAAAATCTAAAATATCTAAAAGAATTATAAACTCAAGAGAGTAAATTAGAAGAGAAAATAGCAAAATTGTAAAGAACTAAAATAAAAGTGAAACTCTCCCCCCACACGTATGTTAAGGACGATTCAGTACCCGTTAGACAGTCTATCACCCATTGTATAGTCTCGTGATAATAGAGTCTATAAGTTTTGATGATATCAAATATTGTAAGGTGTGTTAACATTTCTAATGAAGTTATTAAGTGTGCAGATTTTGTTAAAGACCCATTAGACGTTCTAAGTTTCTTAAATCATTACAAGGTCAAGCAATGTTGAAAGTGTCAAATGCTTCTATGTCACATGGACACACCAAATGGTCTATCAATACTTTCCTAAAGAATCAAGATTATAATTTTGATAGACAAACTCATTGTCTTTAAATTGTCAGATCATCCTATAACACACACTCACAATAGAAGATCTCATTATAAGATCTTTGAAAGCTAAACGTTATAAGATCTTAACAAAGGATCTATAGATGCACTACATGCTAGACACTTCTAAAGTATAAGATGATTTAGAAGGAAATGTTTTCTTGATTGTATCAGATGATATGGTCTTTATCTCAACATCAAACTATCTTAATAAGAAAGATTAGCAAGACTCACTAGACGATCTCATTGAAGTAAACACAAAGACATGCTTATTTGTCCAACTATGAATAGACGCACTAGATGGTCTCACGGTACTAGAATGTGCTAGGCGATATCGCGAGATGGTCTTTAAAGCTATTTCCAGGCAGACTATTCCAAAGCCCGAGGAAAGCTTAACAATATAGTGCTCATGGATACACCAAATGACCACCATAACTTGCATGTGATAGATGATCACCTCGTCTTCTACTCGTTAGATGGTTTATACTTAACTTTTACATTTTTATATTATTTTTTGACACTGTGTGAATGCTTTCGAACCTTATTTGATGATGTTAATTTATATAAAAAAAATTTTCAAATAAGATCAATGATTGAATGATTTTGGAAAGTTTTCATATTTGAGAATGTTAAACAAAGCACAATGTTCAAATATTATGTGCTTTGATGATTTGAGAATTAAACACACTTTCTATATTGATTATTAAATATTTTGAGTACAATTATGCCTTTAAGATTAAAATTGAGTCTGTATTGGAAAGTTTTCAAATGAACAATGTTTTAACTAGAAAGATTTCAGAAAATAGAGTGACACATATTGACTGCATTAAAGGGTTTTTTGAAAAATATATTGTGTAAATATCCAAGTTAAAATATGATTATGTCTCAATGTTTAAACCTTGTATTAACTTGGAAACAATTTCAAAAATGCATTTATAGTAGAAATTATAGAAATAAGAAGGTCTTGACAATTAAAAAAATATAAAAGGTATTGTTTTAGTGATACTCACACTTTATGATGATGATTATTTTACTGATATTCATAATGTTCTAGAAAAATAAAGACACAAATGAAGTTGAAATTAGAAATTTCCAAATCGAGCGTCTAAGAGGAGAATGAAAGCGCCACAGTGTGAGATTTGCATGAGTGAAGATTGAAGCAATATTAAGCTATTGTGAACTAAGATTTATAAAGACATAAATGTTTCAAATTGCAAACAAGTGATATAGATGCATTCAAGGCTCAAATTAGAACTTTCCTTATCGAGCATCTAGTACGAGAAAAAAAGATGAATAGTATAATTCTGCAAATTTGGACAAATACTCGTGCTAAATTGATTCAATGCTTCAACGCTCAAATATCTCTAATCACAAAAAGAGTTCAAAGTCCAAAGCCATGTGATATTAATTGTTCAAGATGCACAAGATATTATCAATGTTGGAGTTACCTTATAGAGCGTCTAACGATAAAGTGGAGATGATATAGTAGGAGATTCACAAAGTCAACATTCAAAAAAATTCAAGCATTAATGATTGACGATTTACAATCAAAGAAAGACTTTTGAACTCAACAAACATCCATGACATGCAAAATCATTTAGATAAAAAGTTTTTATTTCAAGCGTCTATCATGAAATTAGTGAAAGAAAAACTCAAGAATTGAGCACAATTCAAATATAGAAATTTTGAAGCCTCAACGTTCAAATTTATAGAGATATAGAAACAATTTGAAAGTAAAAATATATGTTTAAGACGCGAAGATTACATCAAAGCAAATATTTCATATTACAACATCTATTACATTGAGGAAGGAACATCGTGGCAAATATCAATAGTTGATTCAATTATGAAGACTTAAAGCTACAAGATTCACATTAAGGAATAAAAGGAAAGAATTTAAAGAGAGGAAGAAATCAATCAGAGCAAGATTTTATAATTCAAGCGTCTAATGACTATGTGAAAAAAAAGAATACACAAAGCTTCAACAATAAACTTTCTGGGCCTTAACTGTCAATCCTGCTAATCTTGACTTTTCAATCATAGTAGGTGGTCTAGTCCCTCTTACAATAGACGGTCTAATGGTTATATAGAAGCACATAATTTGTAACTCTTGTGCTGAGACTTAACTGAAGAAAATACCTTAACAACATCAAGTTCAAAGCGAACGTCTTAGGCTAGACAATTTTAGTCTAATGTGAATGTCTCTAGGAGACGTTCATAGAACAAAACGTTAGTGTTTTCTTACTTTTTCTTTTCTTTTCTCTTTATAATGCTTACATTTTGCCTTTGCATGGAAGGTTAAACTCTTATGGGTTGATTATCTTGTTACCTCGCAGTGAATTCTTAGGTTTTGTGTAGTTAAAGTTTTATTTTTCAATATCTGTAACACGTTGCACTAATAGTTTGGTCTATTTGAGTTCCAATTTTTATTATTGGAATTGTTTTTTAACACATGTTAATGATTCAATTTGGTTCTTTGATTAGAATTCCTGTTTAGTTTGCATTATTCTAAACAATGTCTTGTTTGCTTAATTCAAGAGGTAAATGACTAAACACCTTATGAGTAGACAGATAGAGACGAGTAAGGTACTAAACGAAGTAGTGGACGCATGTTTCATTAATTAGATTCTATTAATTTGGTTGATGCATGTTTGGTCAATTTGATCCTGTTTGGAGATTAAATGAATAGTATATATCAATTGATGAAGAATTCATTACTAAATGAACTTAAGATTCAATGTGATCTTTAGTATATCAACCTTCTTTTTAATTTAATGTTATTTCAAACACTGTTTGACATAATTCATAATTAGATTTTTTGGGAGACGACTTGGGTTCAATTAACTCTGTCTATATTATATATATATATATATTTTATTTTATTTTTTTTGTATTAGATAGCAGGATACATGTCTTTTTTTAGGGTAGCCCTAAGGTCATCCAATACCTGATCTAGGGATTATTATCAATTCTTAAGTCCCTAATCAAGGAACTCCACCTGTACATTCCATGCCCTGAAAGCTTAGGGTCCATCAACATGGCAATTTGGCTTTTATGCTTTTGTATTTTTCGGTCCAACAACCAAAATAAGTTTCCTCTAAAATGTTTCACTCCACATGCTCTTTCTTCTTGCTTCCCAAAGTTACCACAAGAGCATATTCTCAATTCTCCAATCAACACCTAAAATGTTCCTTTGAAGAGAGGTGAGCTTCAAGAAAGAAAATGAAGTAGTAATAATTTTATTTTCCCCTTAGGAGTATGAAACTAAATTCAAGAAAAGCATAATTTGAAAATGAAAACTTCAAATGAAATATTAGATGACAAAACTCAAGGAAATTTAAACAAAGGCAAACAAAAAATTAAGACAAATCTCAAGGGAAAACACTCAAAATGAACCTAAGGAATAGGTCTAGAATGTGAGTGTTAAAACTAAAAATTAAACAAGTTGAATTAAGACACATACAACTACAATAAACTGGAAATAAAATTACGAGAAATTCACTCAAAGGTTCATAACACACAATTCAAGTCATATAATCAATAAGAAAAGCAAACTAGAGCATCTAAAAGTGTAGGATGTTGTGTGAGTTGTTCTATACTTTATTTTTCTTGCTATTTTGGTTTGGCCATCACTTCCTTTGATTTCTTCTGTCATAATTGTTTTCTTTTTTCTATTTAACAGGCCTTACATTTCATGTTTCTACACATAATTTTACAAATAACTCACAACTTAAACTTAATTTCACTACAATTCAACTAGCAAGTGCATGTATCATGTTCAAGAACAAGATTCAACTCAAGAATGGAAGCCAAAAAAAAATACTCAAATAGGTTGTGGAATTTAGTATTTAATTGTTAAAGAAAAACTTTCATAACTTTCCTATAGATTTGATGAAGACCAAGTAGAGGAGGCGCCTGAGGCCCAAGCCCATGAAGCCCAAGCCCAAGTTGGGGCCCAAGCCCAACCAATTAGCTCAACATCCTTCATGCCTCAAAGGATGACTAGGAGCAAGGCTAAAGCTTTGGGAGAAGAGCATCAATGGATGTCTCTTTTTGTAATTACTTGTGTATAGTTTTTAGTAGAACTTTGAAGGAAGGTGTAGGAATTAAAATAAGGGGTGTTAATGTACAAAAACAAGTCACACCTTCCATGTGACATAAAGAGTAGGTGTAGGTGTAGTTTTAGGAGGTGCCAAAGTAGAAATCAAGTCACACCTCCCTTGTGACATGTGTTTTGGCTCCAAATTCAAATGCTTCTCATTTGAATTTTCCCACTTTAATTTCAGCCCTCTCACACTATAAATAGAGGTGCTATGCTCATGTAAAAGAACATTGAAATTAGAAGAAAAGTTACTATACTCAAATTGTGAGTGAATTTTGTGAGACTAGTTCTCCTCTTCCTTGTCTCATCTTGTGAAGCTTTGGGAGCATTCAAGTGGCGGCAAATCTGCACTTATCTTGGATCATCACCTCCAAGTGGCGTGTCCATTCCCAATCTATGGCTACAACCACATAAGTTTCATCTTCTTTCATCTTCCATTGTCATTTCAATCGGTAGTTTTGATTCTATGTCTTGTTCTTGAATTTCAATCGGTTCTTTTGTTTCAATTTGTGTTTCCATTCTGTTTTTTTGTGTTTAAATTCTGCACCTATTCTTTTTTTGAGTTCAGCACCTTGTTCTTCATTCATTCATCACCATTAATTGTGTTTTAACCTTGGACCTTTGGAATTGAACCTTCACATCTACTTAACACTTGTTAAGTTAATGTCCAGTGGGGATTTTCCTTAGGTGACTCACTCTAAATTGTTAAGAATCTTGATCCTAATTCTAAGAAAGTGTCACAAACATAATGAACCTAAAATCAACTCACATCAAGATTACAAGCAAAGAAGAGTTTAAAAAGAAGAAGAAAAACTAGCTAAACAATTAGGTTTTCATGTTGTAGACTTAAGCAAATGTTGTAATTCTTTTATGGACTACTTCTAAGGAATTAGTGGACAAGTAAAGAACTAAATAAAACTCTAAACATAATTAAAGGATTAAGAAATTTAAAGTTAAGTAATGTGTAAAAAAACAAAATCAATTACGCAATAATTTAGACATGAATTAAGAAAGCATTTAAATTATCCTAAGCACAACAGAAATTAATAACAAGACAAGAAGCAAACACATAAAGAAAGAAATGAAAAGAGACTTAGCTCTTGAAGACCTCCAAGCTCGACTCTTGATTCCAAAATGATGGAAGCATCTTCAAAAGCCTAGCGGAAGACTTAGAAAAATATTAAACTTCAAATTTCTTCAAGAGAAACTCTTGTTCCTCTCTTCAAAGAGGATCCTTGAAGGAGAAAAGGAGAAGATTACTCTTATTTAAGTCATTAAGAACAAGAAGACAAGCATATAAGAAAAATCAATTCTCATTCAATTAAGGTGAGGCAAGGGGCTCTATAAATAGATGCCTAGCTCCCTTGCACTCTTTGCTACAAAAGATGTGGGACAAAATGCAAAACCAAGATGCACCAAGAAGCAAACTAGAGCACTCATGCTTTCCATGTGGCTAGTGCACATCTTGGCCTAAAATGGCCCTATTTTCCATGAAGTGAGACTTATAAGTGTTCTCCTTTATATTCAACTAAATCCTTGAACTATTTGGACTAAGTTTGGACGTCCACAAGGCCCAAGTGAGGACCCAATTAGGGCCCAATCAAGTCTCAAGTGTGCCACTACAAAAACTATAAAATATAGGGGAAAATACCTACACCTATACAAAAAATATACCATTATACGATGTGTACAAGACGAAGAAGAAGGAAGAAAGTTCTAATTTTCTATTTAGAGTATTCCTTCTTGAGGCTTCATTTTCTCCTTTCCTCTTAAATGTGTGGTGTTTGGATGGTTTCCATCAAGGAATTATGAGCTTTTTCGGTACCCAAACCATTTTGGGTCCTTTCCTTTTAGTTTTGGGAAATTTCTTCTTATGTTTACATTTAAAATTCCAAACTTGTGACAGTAAAGGCAAAATCCCTTAACCTTATTATAATTTTTTTGTTTTCTTCTTTCTTATTGATCAAAATCTTTGTCCATATTTGTTAGAGGCATGTCTAGAAGTAGAAAATAAGAGATTTAATGGCTTATAACTTTCAAAGAAATAATTAAAAGTCATGCTTGCAGCATGATACTTTTTCTTCTAGAGTTTTAATTTTCTCGGCATTTGACTTCTAAGCCTTTTATTGGATATAGATCTTTTCGTCAATTGCTACTTGATTTGTTTTCAATTTTTCATTTTTAGCAAGCAGGACTTTGAACTTTTGCTTTAATTTGAAATATTGTTTAGAGATTGAGTTGTATCCTAATGAAGCTCCATTGATGAAGATGTGAGAGACAGAGAATCCCCTGAACTAGCCCAACCTTCTAGAAGGTTGACCCAAAGCAAGACACAAGATACAAGGCTAGGTTAAGATCACTCCATAGTTAGTGCCTCAGAGCCTATCATTCATCAAAGGACCACCAGGAGCATATCCCACATGATGGGAGCTAAAAACCAACTAATCTCTTTATTTTTAATTTCAGTAGATTAGGGTGTATATAACATAATATGGGGTGTACTTAGCATAAATTGGGCTCACTTTGGGGGTTCAAATAGAAGAATAAACTAAAGTAGGGTGTACTTAGTAAATTGGTCTTGTGCCAAGCCCACCTTTCATGGCATGTACACCTAGGTTTATGGTTTCTTTGACCTACCTTCTAGAAGGTTTCTCGCAAATGACACCCATACTCCTCTCACTCTTGCTCCCCAAGTCACTCTCTCCTATATAAAGGGTGCCTTACCTCATGCATTTACACATTGAATTTGAATTAAGTAGAGAAACTCTGCTTGACTGATTAGTGAGCTTTGTCTCCTAAACTATTTTGGATCTTAAAATAACATAAGATGGAAGGAAGCAAGATGATGACCGAATAAAAAAAGAACAAATAAGCAAATGGAAATGGAATTATGGAAGGTGTAATGGAAGAAAGAAAAAGGGAAAGATGAGAGAAAGCTTATGGAATGGAAGATGGATCATGCCACTTGGAAGGATGGGAGCTTCCAAGATGAGTGGTGAAGAGCGGGCACTTGAAGTGCACTACACTCACAAGATAAAACCCAAGAACCTTTAGGAGACTCAGCTCACTAAGCACTCTAACAGAGTTTCTTTTCTATTCAAAATTCAATGTGTCTATTGTATCCTTAGTCATTTATTTTGTCCTTATTCAAAACTCACATCACCAAGGCACTCATATCTATAAATAGGGTGTCTCCCCTCTTGTAAATCACATGGAATTTTGAGTAAAGAAACTTTGTCAGAGTGATTTCATGAGTGTTTTCCAAATTATCTTTGAGTTTTATCTTGAGTAGAGATTGCTTCAAGTGGTGACTCCTCCCTCACCCATCTTAGAGCTCCTTCCCCCAAATGGTGTGATTCAACCCCACTTCTTCACCTCCATAAGCTTCCTTCCTCTTTCCTTTATTTTCCCCTTCATTGTTGCCTATGTTCTTCCATTCTTTGGTTATGTCTCTTTTATATTCCACCATTTATATTGTATTCTCTTTAATTTATTGCTCATCATCCTGTTAGGAAAGATGGATTTAAACTAGAGGGGGGGGTGAATTGTTTAAAGAGGTTTTCGCAAACTTTTTGCAAGCTAGAATGAATTTATTTCAGAAACCAATTGATTAGGCAATTCAGTTAGCCAAAACAGCAAGCAAAACAGCACTGCCAGGAAAACAATCGGTTGTTTCTGCGAAACAATCGGTTGTTTATATCAGCAAACAACAAACAAACTGAATTTAAAGAGTAAGGGATAGAGAGATTGTACACAGATGTTTATACTGGTTCAGTCCAACCCAGAGCTACATCCAGTCTTCTCAGAACCCTGAGGAAATCCACTAAGCAATCACACATTGATCACTTACACAACAACCAAGAGAATGACCTTGAAAACCTCAAGACACACACTCTCCTTGGCCAACACTAAGATTGTTGATCTTGAACACCTCAAGAACACACAGCCAATCTCAGCAACAATACACAGAAGAAAAAGTTTCAACAGTTACACAGATTACACTTGTTACAAATGAAGATCTGAAATCAATACAAGTAGAATCCTATTCCAACACCTTGATCAATCTCTTTAGCTCTTAAGCAATCTCAGCACTTTGAAAACTCTCTTCTTAAGAACTTTGTCAAAAGCATTCTCTTCTTTAAAAGAGATTTTCTGAATTATATAAAAAGAAGTTTGTTACCAAATCTTAACAAACCCATAAAAGCTTTCAAAAAGATTGGTCAAAGCATTTAATGACTGGAGCGTATTCAGTTTCAAATCATTTAAAGCTCAGTCAAAGAAAATAGTTTTTCTATTAAGGTTCCGAAACAAACAATCGGTTGTTTCTTCGAATCAATCGTTTGTTTTGTCACTTAACAGTTTTCTCCATTCAAATACAGTTTTCAAACTTTCTCAAAACATCTAAGTATAAACAATCGGTTGTTTCGACAGAACAATCGGTTGTTTCACCTTAGTTTGAAAAACATTTTGCTTTGTTAAAGATTGATATGCTAATTGCTTTGAGACTTAATCTAAGGGTGGATTACAACATAAACTACCCCAGAACAAAACAATAAAGCAGCACAACAGCATCAAGCAAGCAGAAGCTTCATCATCCTTCAAAGGATTTGGATTCTTCAAAACCTTGAACACCACTTGGTTCAACACATCCATCATCTAGTAATTGTGTTTCTCTTTTGCTCTTTTGAACAGAACCTTCACACTTACTTAACCATTTGATTAAGTTCGTGTCTAATGGCAATCTTCACTAAGTTTCACCTATCTTATTAATAAAAAATAATAATCCGAGTAAAAACATCTAAAATGTTCAATTGTAAAATCAACTCACATTAGGTTTCAAAATGTATTTTAGGAACATAAAGACGCATAAAGTCAATATCCACAGTTTCCATACTCAAACATTTGATTAAGGAAACCATGAAGCTAATGAATGAGATTAGCGCAATCAAGCATTAAAGCTTCATTCAATCATTACTTTGAAGAAGCACACACAAAATATTCATTCTATAAGTAATCATGTGTTTAAGACGTATTTAGAGCTCACATTAGTGTTGAAGATGGATAAAGCTTCTTCTTTGCCTTGTAGATTGTGTTTGATGAAGAAAATAGTTAGTTTGCTTTGAAGGGTGTAATGGTTATGGAGTAATCTTGTATATAGCTTATGATGAGTTTAAAGGTAGCCTTTTGCTGCATGACCTACCTCATTTGCCTCGTCAAGGTGGTAAGATCAAGGCACACGAAGATATTCATAGTTTTCTGAAAAACTACCTTAAGCTTTTCTCAAAATATGCTTTACTGCACAAAAAATGAATCTGTTGTTCCTTAAAAGAATAGATTCTTTTTTAACTGGTGCCTTGCTTTTAAAGTTTTTCGTAGCTTTGTTTTTGCACCAAGAAGCTTGGCTCAGTCTCTTATGCTATCAAAATATTGAGCTGTAACAGTTTAAAATATCTCTTTGCCTTTTTGAAAATAGATCTGTTCATTTTATTTTCAATTTGTTCTTTTTATAACAACTTTGTAACTATTTTTTGAAAATCTGTTATAAATCATTTCTTATATAAAGAGAGGCACATCTCCTTGAAAAGGTGAGTTGAGCAATCAAGTTTTAAAAGTTTTCAGTGAGTTGAAAAGGATTTGCAAGTGTTCTTGAAAGAGTTTCCAAAAGAAATCAAAGTGTGCTTTGTTCTTGTGAGCCTTAAGCTTAGTGAAGGTGTTGTCACTGGTGTGCTACAATAGGTTCTACTGGTTCTTTTCAGTTTCTTGCATCCTCTTCTCAGGTGTATTCTATTCCATCATTTGTTTCGTTGTAACAGTGATTGTAAGACACTTCTTGATAGTGTTTCTTGAAGTGTTGGTAGTGCTGAAATAGTATTTTTCAGCTTGATGTGCCTTGTTCTTGTACGGTTCAAGAACTTAAGGTTTTGTAATTTTGTACTGTTTCTAGTGGATTTCACCTTGGATAAGATGAGACTAGATGTAGCTCTTATTGAGTGAACCAGTATAATCTATGTGTGCATCTCTCCTCTTAATCTCTGCACTAATCTTCTGCATAATTGGATAATCTGCTAGAAAATAAATCTGTTGAACTAAAATTGAATATGTTGTTTTTGGGCTTGTTCATATTGTTCTTCAAGTTTCAGTGAATGTTCTTCGATGCTTGTGAACATATGAGTATGTGTGATTGCTGAATAACGAATATCATAAAATCCTTTTTAATAACCCTGTTCAAGATTCAATTTTTTGTTTCAAGTTGTTCTTAAAGTTTCAAGAGTTGGTTTTCTTGGTTGAATATCCTTCTTGATCTTGCTGCTATCAAAGTACCTAATCTGTTCTGGAAAACTCTTTGTTTAATCTCAAGTCTTAGCTGATCTTGCTTCCATTCTTGTCAAAAACAATCAAAAATAAATCTTTTCTTTTATAAATCAATCTGTTCTTTTTTCTGTGATTAACTGAAAACAGTTTTGATTTGCGAAAATCTTATAAGTTCAATTCACCCCCCTCTTGAACTTAGACACTAATAGACCCAACAATTAGAACATTCCAATCTCAGTCTTTGCTACAAGAATGAAAGTCATTTAATATGAAGAAGTGGAGAACGTGATTCAAGCTTTTTCAGAAATATCATCAACATTTAAAAAATCACAATTATAAAAAGGAATTCAAAGTGCATTGGTGCAAATATCAAATGATAATGACATGCAAATATGAACAAAGGAAACATTTCCTTATCAAACGTTTACTGCATTCATAAAGATACGTGACAAAGATGATTGAAGAATCAGTCACAAAGCATTGAAGGGTTAACATTCACATCAAAAGATTAAAAAGGAAATAATTCAAATTATTTCATATGCTTAAAGACGCACAAAATTTAATCAAAACAGAACTTACCATATTCAACGTCTGATGAGAAGAACATGATGAACATTGCACATCAATGAAGCATATGATACAAAAAATTAAGATTACAATATTGAAGTATCAATGTTCACATATGGACAAAGAAAGAAACAATGCAAACTACATTTAAAGTCCAAGACACAGAAGAATCAATCAGATTAAAAGAGCTTCCATATCTAGCATCTAATGACTATGTGAACGAAAGAAGAGTTCAAAGCTTCAATGGTCACAATCTAAAAGTTATATAAAGACCTTGAAGATGAATAAAAAAATAACACACAATCACAAATATACAACACGATCAAAATATGTAGTGTGCATAGTCTTTCTCTGAATGTATTTCATATTTACTATTTATATTCCTAAATTAAGGGTTGAATTATAGCTATTTTATTAATAAAAATCCATAAGTGCCTATCTTTTAATATGAAATATTATTGAAATATAACACTTATCAAAAGACGTACAAGGTAGATAGCCAAACCAGAGTTGGCATAAGCTTGCAAGATTTGTTGTTTTTCCTAATTGATTGTCTTTCATATGAATCATCATCTTTTAAACAAATCATCATCTTTTAAACTAATCATCTTCATGCTTTATACATTCTTGTGACAAACACTTATTCAAAACTGCGGGGTTGTTGGACTTCACTCTAACACACACATATACACAAATAAACACACACACATATATATGGTCATATCTCTACTTGATTTGAGTTCTCGAACACTTAAAGTCCACCATTCATGTTTTTCGCTAATTTGTGGTAACTTGATGAGAAAGTCAACAAATTCGTCCATAATTTTTAAATAGTAGACTAAACTCAAATGATTTCCCAAGCTATCATTCTAGTAGACTAAACTTAAGTTTCTCTAAAACTATTTAACTGGATAGTTACTCTTTATAATTGTTTTACAATTTTAAAAGTATGGTTTTGAAAGTATGGTGAGCTTTTTAATTACATGGTAAAGTTCTTCAGCTAATTAGAGTGTTTTTCTTGTGAAGTATGCAAACCTTTGCTCTTTCCTTTCTTCATGTACAAGTAATGGACTTACATTTAAATATGACAACCAAAATATAGGAGCAAAATAAAGTTTAATGGTGGACTAACGAGCACATGTAGACATTAGATATCTGATATGCTAAAACATTTACTTGCATATCTTATTCCATAACTATTGGCATATTCTCAACAATTGGAAGAAGGATTTATCTTTCTTGGTGAGCCTGAAAAGGAAGCAAGATAATGAAATGAGTTTGCCACTTAGGTGTTGCACTTTGATATTGTTGAGGATTTTCATAGAAAGGATAACTTCAAATTTCTCAAGATTAGCTTCTATCATGCTATGTGATTCTGAAGCCTACAAATTTTCTTCTACTTGCAGTAAATATATAACTTTTAAGTTTTAAACAAATACTATGCTTTTTTCCTTTAACAAAGAGATTCTCTAAATGTTAAAAATGATCTTCAACATTAACCAACTTGATTGTGTCTTGGTATAAAATTTTATTGTATGTGTTTGATAATAAGGTAAGCACTATCTCTAACATTTTGATGACAGCAAATATAAATTCGTAACAATATTAATTTTTTTTTTGTCATGAAAATAATATTTTTTTCAAAGAACATTCTAATTTGGTCAGGGAACATTCTAATATGATTATACCTAAAATAAATATAAAAAAAATAAGGATTTTTATGTTCACAAATTTTATCCATTAAGCTATACTCTAAAAAAATATAAAAATATTTTAAACATATATAATTAAAATCAATGTAGTTACTTTATATCTTTACTTGCCACGTTGGAAATGTCAATGCATTTAACTATTTATACTAATTTTCATAAAATTTAAATTAATATATAAAAAAATTAAAAAATATAAAATAATTAATAATAGGGATTGAAATTTATAAAGGTAAATTCTTTTACCTATTTTATTCTTTATATATTTATACTTATCAACCAACTTTTAGTTTTTATTATCCGAAAATACTAAACATAAAAAAATATTTTTATTTTTATTGTATAATTATAATAATCATTTTTAAAATAAAATAAAAATGTTTCATTTTACACTTATTTAATTATATTTTTACCTTAATAAAAATTTAGAAATATTTCAATACATAATTATAACATTATAACAATTAATAAAAAAATGCACAGATGGGCACATTAGTTATAATAATATAAAAATTTTAAATCATAAACTTAATACTATGTGTAAAAGGTTTTCTGAAACTTAAATTATATTAATTAATCTTCCATATTTGTAATAATTATTAATATATAATATGGAATAAACTAAATTAAAATAATCACGCTGTTGTGAATATGACAGTCACATATTTATTCGATAGTGATACTTGGGGAGAATGAGAAAATAATGTGGTGGAAAAATATAAAAGAGATATAAAATTTTGTTTTAAACTTTTGATTTAAACTTTTGAAAACTGAATTTAAACAAAATAAAAAAAAAAATCCTGATTATTTATACTGATGCATAGGTAAGAATCGTGAATTTCTTCGTCTGCGACCTCTTCCTGCTAAGTGCTAAGCGCTCTTTCTCTCTCCGTGCCTCAGTTCTTCTTATTCGATAATTAAAACACAAAGCAACAAACAAACTTCACTTTCTCTCTCTATCTAACTCTAACAAACAAACCCCTTCTCTCTCTACCTCTACTTTCTCTCTCTAGGGTTTCGACGCGAACTCTCACTCTCGCTCTCTCTGCTCACCAGGATTGTAGGGTTCCGTCTTCGTGCGAATTGCGTAACCGTGGTGATCGACCTAGTTTTGATTCTCCGCTTTTCTCGTAGCTTGCTTGTTCAGGTTTGTGAATTTCGAGTCTTCTGTGCCTTCACTTGTGTTAAATTCTACGCCTGGGTGGATTTTGATGTGTCTGTGAGTTTTGATTCTGCTTACCGTGTTGCTCCTCAGAGTTGGGAGATATCGCGAAATGAGGTGGGAAATTCAATTTTTAATTTGTGAAAATTTGTTTTTGTAATTGGGGTCTATTTCGAGAACCTTGATTTTGCGTTATTTTATTAGTTTTATTGTTTTTCATGATTGCTTGAACATTCCATAGTTGAAGTCATTTTTGCATTTTTGTTAAGAACGATGATAAGCTAGTAAAGTATTTAACTGGTTGATGGATTTGCTGTTTTTGGATGGTACAGGATTGTTGCAATTACTGACACACAAGGTTGTGTGGCTTACTGAAGCTTATACTGTGGCGGACGAATGTTGTTGCTTGATGCTTGATGATTGTTGCAATGGACTTGAATGCCTCGCCAGTTCCAGAGGAAGATGAAGATATTTTTGAAGAGAAGATACATGTTGAAGAGTTTCATGCACCTGAAGAACGCATAGAAACTGGTGCTGATATAGCACGCCGGGTACCCTTCCTATACAGATTTTTGTCTTATTTTTATCCTTTTTTTGTACCATGACAGTGAACTAGTTTGTTGGCTATGTGGTGCCATGCATGAGAACTACTGTGATGGTACTCTTCTTATTATGGGATAAACTGTTGAAATTTTTTCATTACGCAGTTTCATCAGGTTTGATTGTTATTTATGAACTTGCAACCTGCATGATGATGTATCTTACCATTTTTTGTTTTAATTTTATTGGTGATATAAGGTGATGCTAGAAAAAATCATTTATGAGCAGCCTGTGTAGAGCATCCTATATTTTCTTTACTTTGGTGTATAAATTGATGCTTCTGATATCAACTTTTAATACTATACTTGTTAATTGGCCAATGGATGTATATTTTATATACTGTCCATACAATATTATTTGCATCATTTTGTAATCTCTTTAGTTTTTCTGGTATAATGGTTTAATATTAATGCTGAACAGCTACCGTAGCATCTTTTGGAATTTCTTTCTGTTGTCACCTTCATTGCCTACTATTTGAAATTGTCATATAGATTGACTTCAGCTTCTACTTCTTTTTTCTTTATTTGAAATCCCAGAATCGAAGAACACATTACCCAAGAAATTTTAACTTAAATTTAATTTTCAAGTTTAAAAAGTTACAGTTACCAAACAACATTACTCTTTTTTGTAACTTCAACTTTCAAGTAACTTTTGAGTTCCAAAAATTCAGGCTAAACACTATCTAAGGAACTATGCCAGTAGTGCAGCAGCAGCAGTAAATTCATATTTCTTCTCATATTGACAGCTTTTGTGTGTGAATTAAAGTTTTTGTTTAAAAACAAGTATTTAGCTTATTATACTGGGGGTATTATTTAGCCAAACCAATAATGTGCCTAATAGGCTCTTGAGAAAATATAGGAAAAAAGGAATTTGATATATCTTAACTTAGATCTCTCTTTAGATTCATATTCATATTTATATATATTTGTATCTTGCTAGTAAAGTACAAAGAGAGAAGAGAGGAAATAAAACAAAGTTCACCCTAGGACCTTGATTACATTTAGGTACAACACCAAACCTTTAAAGTTGTTCAGAAAATATTATAAATTATTTTAATACTCCCCTTTAAGCTGGAGTGTACAAATTGTATGTACCAAGCGTGGAACTTATAAATAGAATTCGAGATTGTTGGAGATCATACATCGACTCGAGATAAGGCCAATTCATAGTATATAAGTTGGTGCAAACCTCATTTTACAAACCGATTTTGTGAGGATGAATTAGGCTTAAACCCATTTCTCAAGATAGTATTAGAGCCTTTTCGAGCTAGGTTTGTTGAGCCTATTATGCCACCCGCTATCGAACATCTATCAGATCACCCCCAAATATCTAATCCGAAGCACGAGATGTACATGCCTTGAGGTGGGGGAGTATGTTGAAAATTCTTCATCAACTAGAGATAAAATTAATTCATAGTATATAAGTGAGAACAAATCTCACCTTACAAGTCGATTTTGTGAGGATGTATTAGGCTTAAACCCACTTCTTAAGAGAGACATTCTAAAGGATTTTATGAAAATATTTGCCAGTTGATTATTGGAGCTAACAAACTTAGTAGAAATTTCTTTGGATGACAACTTTTCTTGAGCAAAATAATAGTCAATTTCTTTGTGTTTGGTCCTCTCATGTAACGCATGGCTGGAAGCAATGTGGAGAACTTATTGATTATCACAATATATCCTTATTTGCTAGATTTCTCAAATTTTAGTTCTTGGAGGAATTGTGTTATCCACACAAGTTCAAAGGTGAGTGACGCTATCTATACTCAACTTTAGCACTTGATTAAACAACCACATTTTGTTTCTTGCTTTTCCAAGAAACATTATTCCCTCCGATGAAAACACAATATTGAGTTGTGCAACATGAGTTGGTGGGAGATCTATCTCAATCAACAACACAATACTAAGAGATTAGGGCATTTCCTTTAGCAAACCTTGTCTTGGAGCCTTTTTGAGGTAGTTGAGGATGCAAATGACAACGATACAGTGATCAATACAAGGAGTTTGCTTAAAATGATTAATCACACCAAAATAAAAGATATTTCCAGTAATAGAGATAAATAAGTTTTGTAACTAGTCTTCTATATCTTTATGGGTTTGAGAGAGGATTCACTTTGTTCTGCCATTAATTTTAGTTTTGGATCCATACAACTATCTATGGGTCTACAATCAATCATGCATGTTTCTTTCAAGATATCAAATATATTTTCTCTAAGAAATCACAATATCTTCCTTCGATTGAACCGCTTTAATTTGTAGAAAGTATTTGAGACATTCAAGATCTTTGGTCTAAAAGTGGTTGCAAAAATGCTCCTTTAGTTGAGGGATTTTAGTAGCATTATTCCTTAAGGTTATCATCGTACATAATTAAGTAAACATGCTTTCTTGGAGATATATGACGATTAAAAATTTAATGATTCGCTTCACTGTAGTTTAGCTCAAAGATTTGAACAATGTGACTAAATCCAAACCAAGTGCATTTGCTTGAGACCATAGAGAGATCGACACAATTTAAAACCCAACCCAAACTCCCCATGAGCAAGAAATCTAGGAGGTTGCTCCATGTAGATTTCCTTTTCTAAATCACCATGAAGGAAAATGTTCTTAATATCTAATTGATGGAGAGGCCAGTCATGGTTCTTATTTATCATGGGGCCCCTCAAAAAGTCATTTCCGCAATGTTTGTGCAACAACAAACTTTGGAGATTCATGCCACTTCTCTGTTTACAATAGAGGTAGGAGATGGGATAAAGTTAGCTTGTGATGGGGTATGCCCTCAGATGTAGTTGGAGATACAAGGTCTAAAATTCAAACAAGACTTTTATGTTTTTCATCTTGGAGGGGTCGATAGGAATGGTTTTGTTGGCTAGTTTGGTGAAATAAGAGCAAAATTCTGAGAATTAACTCTTAGAATTCTTGTGATGGATGGATATCACACATTGAGAGGAGATTCAAGGTTAACTAGAACGGTGGCTTCTTTCAACTCTGTCCTCAAGGCTCTACATAATCAAGGCCAAGGCTTCCTAGTACAATACTATTCATTGCAGGCTGAGAGCAACGAACCAACACCCTATCTTGCTTGGATTGAGGTAGTTTTGGGAGAATATGATTCAGTCTTTCAAGAGCCCCAAGGATTACCACCCCCATAGAAGACACAACCATGTGGTTCGACTGAAGAAAGGGTCTCATTCCCTATGTGAAATTGTACAAATATTCTCTACATTAGACCGTATGGGTACCTATACTATTAGAAGAACAAAATTGAAAGATTGGTAGATGATATGCTCAACTTTGGCATAATTAGATCAAGTACCGGGCCTTACTTTAACCCTATCATTTTGGTTAAAAAGAAAGATGGTGGGTGGCATTTTGTGTGGATTATCAAGCTCTTGACAAAATCACTATACTAGATGAATTCCCTATGGCTATCATTGATGAATTGGGAGCAATGTTTTTTTTCTAATTTAAATTTAAATTTCAGATCTAAATACCGCCAGATTAGGATGCAAGAAGAAGACATTCATAACATGACTTTCCGTACTCAAGAAGGACATTATGAGTTTGTTGTCATGCCTTTTGAACCTACAAATGCCCCTTCCACCTTTCAATCTCATATGAATAAGGTGCTAAAACCATATTTGTGGAGATTTGTGTTAGTTTTCTTTGATGATATTTTGGTTTATAGTAAGAGTGAAGATGGACACCAACAATACTTATGGGTTGTTTTGGCATTACTGAAGGAGAACCAACTGTTTGCTAATAAGAAGAGATGTACTTTAAGCTAAAATCAGTAGGAGTATTTGGGTGATATAATTTTAGAACAAGGAGTGGCAGTAGACCAACGAAAAATTGAAATCATGTTGGACTAGCCAAGACCTAATGATCTAGGGAATTTTGGATCGACAGGGTACTATAGAAGGTTTGTCAAGGACTATGATTAGATAGCCAAATCTTTAACTCATTTGCGGAAGAAATATCTTTTTCAATGGTATGAAGAAGCACAACTAGCCTTGGAGAAAATAAAAAAGTTGGTGGCCGAGTTGCCTATATTGACCATCCCAGATTTCTCGAAGACGTTCACTATTGAAATAGATGTGTCCTACAAGGCGCTAGGAACAATTCTAATGCAAGAGGGAAAACTTGCAACTTACCTTGGCCAATTGCTATTGAATATGGCTCAATCTAAGTCTGCATATGAGAGAGAATTGATGGCAATTGTAAAGGCTGTGCTAAAATACTAATTTTTGGGGAGGCATTTCATAATTTTGATTGACTAGAAGCGCCTCAAGTTCTGGTTGAACAAAGGGTGGTGATATTTCAGATGGACCCCTAAGCTCATGGATTTGGATTTTGAGATCCATTATCGACTAGGAAAGGAGAATGGGGTGGCTGATGCTCTCCCCTAAAGCAGTGGCCTAAGTGCTTGAGTTGGGCTGAGTTATGGTTCAACATTAACTACAACAACTCTCTAAAATGGACTCCTTTCAAGGCATTATATGGTAGAGACCCACCCCATCCTCTCAAGGCCGCCACATTTCCATCGGCTCTAGAAGAGGTGAACATGATTACCCATGATAGGGATCAAGTGTTGCATGGTTTCAAGGAGAACTTGGCCAAAGCACAATATCAGATGAAGAAGTATGTTGACCAATCCAGGTGCCCTTTACCATTGGCTGTTGGAGATTGGGTGTATCTCAAGTTACAACCCTATAGATTTTGATCCTTGGCCAGGAAGAGAAATGAGAAGCTGGGTCCATGTTTTTATGGCCCATATTAGATCACACACAGATTGGAGCAGTTGCTTTCCAATTAACTTTTCCACAAGAAAGTAAGGTTCACCCGTGTTCCATGTTTTATTACCGAAGAAGGCTCTCTCTCCATCAGCAATGCCTCAACGTCTACCACCTATGTTATTAGAAGAGCTAGAATTATACGTAACCCAGGTTGCAGTGAAAGCTATGCACAACACAGCCCAGGGAACTGCTGAGGTGCTTCTCCAATGGACTGACCTGCCAGCATCTGAAGCCTCATGGGAACCCGTGGAGACCATCATGAAGTAGTGTCCTTACTTTCACCTTGAGGACAAGGTGACTCTTTTAGGGGGAGAGTATTGTTAGGCCTCTTGTAAGTAAATATTATAAAAGGAGAACTAGAAATTAGGTTCTGTAATAGGACTGAATGGTTTCTAGCCGTTATGACGATGTTAACAGGTTTTGTTCAGTGGTTAACAATTTTATTTAGCAGTTCTTATCAGGGGCAAGGAACAAAATAAGAGATGGGGGAAAAGGAGGGGGAGATTCTTGGATATCAGGTGGTTGGGAAGGGAGAGACCAAGCTCTCAACATCTTGGAAGGGAATCCTTGTATTCAACCTGAACTCGTTGTCGGTGTAATTTGGAATAAAGATGAGTTCATATTTCTATACCAGTTGGTTTCTATCATGAATGTAACAAAATATTTAAACCCCCAATATGTTGTGGCTTGGCCCCCAAATATGAAAATGAATGACAGAAAAAAAGTTACATCTTTGTTCTTTTTTAGAAAAAAGATCTATAATGTTTCCTAGCTGACACAACTCACTCCAAAACTTAAAGTTTGCTAAGTTCAGGGAACTATTTGTTTTAATTTTTGCAAATGTGTTCAGAAAACAACTTTTATATAGTTGCTCAGAAAATAATATAACTTGGGAAAAAAGAATTTGATCACTACCCAAAAAATTGATGTTGCGTGCTATGTTAAGTTTTAATTAGAACAGGATGGATTTCTTAACAATAATTCTTTCTGAGAAACCAATCATACGTGCATATTTTCTGCTGCATCATTGGGGTTTATAAATAATAAGAGTTTCAAGCTGGGTTTTGTTTGCCTGTCTTTTCATTCACTCAATTCCTTTATTACTGCTTGTTTTTAGGAGCGTGAAGAAAGAAAGAGACGGTTGAAGAGAGAACGACCCGATGACAGACCTGTTCATGTGTCACAGTCACCAGGATATGATCAGCTATTTCCCGCTAAGAACCTTAAATCATATGATAAAAGCAGGCTGCCTCCAGGTAAGAGTTTCTTTCCACGAAGCACTTTCTGTCTCACTTCTGGTAACTACTGATGCTAAATTTAGACATTTCTTAATATATTTTATCCTTGTGACATTATTTCTGTGGGTTTATGTATCATGGATGATAAGTGTTGTACAGAGGAGGCTATGATGTTGCAATGGCAGAAAGTGGTGGTGGTGGAAATCCCACAGACTGCCATTCTATGATGGTGGCGTGGCAGGTTCTTTGTTGTGGGCTATGGTGGTCAGGAAGTGTTGATGGTTTCTGCAATTGCTATAGTGTAGTATGTTCTGAAAAAGTAAGAGGGAAGGAGCTGAGTCATGTGACCTGACCTGAACCAAGCCAAGAAAATGGGAAGCACCTGAAAAGAAAAGAAAATGTTTGGGTTTGGTGACCTGACTTAATCTAGGTCCTAAACATTTTGAATTGGAAACCATGAAATAGAAAAGAAGAGGTTGGGTCAACTGACCAAAACCCCACTCATAACACTTTAATGGAGTCCATTTGATCAGCATACCCTAATAAAAGAAAACAAAGTGTTTGATTTTTGAGACACGGCATATGAACAGACTTGCACTGCACCTGCTCCTACAGAATTGGACTGCACTGCACAAGCACTGATACTGATTGGACCTGCACCGTACTCAGCAATAATGAGTTTGTGATTGATGTGTTGAAAATATAAAACACATTCAATACTTACATTATTAAGGAAATATGATGATTAGTAGAGGATGTTGTAGGAAAACTTAAGATTATTCTTTTATGTATATACATTATATTTCTTTTGCCATGATTTTGTCATCCAATGATGTATTTGTGTGGTGGATTTTTGGATGGCAGACATAATCTTCCCTTATTAACAGTTTGTATTCAGTTTTATAACCCATTGTTTATGGGGAATAAATTTGGCCAAATATTTAATTATAACTTTTTGTTTATATGGTGGGCTTTGGATTGAATGGTCCAATTGAAAACATTTATTTATTTATAAAATGCAGATGAATACATTTTTATTTCCTTCAGTCCCATGTTATACAATTGTTTTACGTGTTCATGAAAGACTTATTATTTACATGCAGGGTGGTTGGATTGTCCTTCATTTGGCCAGGAAATTTTTTGCATGATACCTTCCAAGGTTCCACTTGGTGAATCTTTCAGTGATTGTATTCTTCCTGGTAAAAGATATTCATTTAAACAAGTGATACATCAACAGAGAGTTTTAGGGAGAAAAGTAAGTAGAATTTATTCAAAAAATGTAGCACATCATTTAGATTTCTGTTTCTCTGTTTTTCGTTCTTCTTTGTCATTGAATTTTTCTTCAATTTTGATTTCTTTTTGTTTACCAATTGCAATCTCTGCTGCTTGTCATTACCAGAACAATTTAGAGAATTAATGTTCTATTTCATACAAAGAGATGTTATGCATAAAATTTGCTGATTCTTTTTTTCTTCCATTTTGTTCTCATGTTTTGCAGCTTGGCCTGGTGATTGATTTGACAAATACCTCTCGATACTATCCTGTGTCTGATTTGAAAAAAGAGTGCATCAAGCATGTTAAGGTTTGTTGTGGCCAAATTTTAGTCACCATATCTAGATTTACTAATTTTGTCTTTGAAACTGTGACACCTCTATCTTGTCCTTACATTTGAAGATCATTGCTGTGGTTTAGATTCAATGCAGGGGGCGTGATTCTGTACCTGATAATTTAGCTGTGAACCAGTTCGTCTATGAGGTTTCTTTCTTTCTATATTATATTTTGTTCTAATTATTTAGGTAGAATAATTTAGCTTTCTTTTTTGTTCCTTGGATTGTAGTTTACTTGTAGCTCTAGGAAATAGGGTGCTTGATACTTCCAAAACTATTTAGCATGTATTCATATATCATCTTTCCTTTAAATAATGTTTTGTAGGAATTTCTGCTGTAGAATCTTTGTATAACATGAACTTCTATTTTGTTTTTAAGTATCACAGAATTCAAATATCATCTTATCTTTGCAATTTTTTATTTATTTAACTAATAAACTTGATGTTTAGCCTTCTGGGTCTCTTTTCTCTACTTGGTACCAGAGCTCTTTTGAAACTTACATGCAAATCTGAGAATGCGTTGTCCATTTTGAGGAAAAATGTTATACTTTCTCCTGTTTCATTAGAGAACAAAATTTCGCTTTCTTCCTTTTTTGAAAAAAGGCATTCACTATGACACAAGAAAACAACATATTACATGAGTTTGGTTTGGAGGATAAGAGGTCCTCCTAAGAGAAAAAAAGGAAACAAATAACAGATCAAGAAAAACATCAGTGAAACTACCTGGTCTCTTTTCTAGAAGAGAAATTCTTAATAGAACGTGTATCCAGTGGAAGTTCTCCGTATCATCTTACCTAGTGATTATTAGTTTTTAACCATGCAATTATTTACATTTCCAGGTTACACAATTTTTGTTACGTCAAAAACACCCAAAGAAGTACATACTTGTTCATTGTACACATGGACATAATCGTACAGGGTACATGATCATCCACTATCTAATGCGTGCCATGTCCATGTCTGTTACTCAGGTCAGTTATTGAGGAGTTACCTTAAATGTGGTTCTCCTCCTCCCTCCCCACACTCTCTATCTTTTCAATATATTGCTTAAGCTTAATAAATATACTTTATTTGTCCATTTTGTAGGCAATAAAAATATTTTCTGAAGCTCGTCCTCCTGGAATCTACAAACCTGATTATATTGATGCATTATACGCATTTTATCATGAGAAAAGGCCTGAAATGGTAGTTTGTCCTCCCACTCCTGAATGGAAGAGGTCTTCAGAATTTGATCTCAATGGTGAAGCTGTTCCAGATGATGATGATGATGGAGTACCTGGTCCTGATTTGCAGGTATGGATAATTCACAGAATGAGTTTTGATGCTATTGAGCTGTTTATTTGCTTTGTTTCCATTCTTCTAATGTAAAGGCTTCACAAAGTTGAATATAGCTAATAATTTTATTTTATAAGACTTTTGGTAATTTATATATATTTAAAATTTAAATTGAAATTGTTTAAATTGATGAACAATATATAATCTAATTCATTGTCTCTGAATCTTACAATTTGATAGAATTAGGATTCATGCTCATAAAATTAGCTTGGCGATTCATGATTTGATACCTTGGTTTGTGTTAGAATTATGATCATTATTATATTGTACAGCTTTCATGTAAATATTCGCCCGCGAGAATTTGTCTTTTATTGAATTTTTTGATATTTTTGCCAATTCTAAGAATCGAGATTGAAACGAAGATCTAAAAATTTGGAAGATTGTATGAAATCTCAAAAAATACCGAGATTCCGTTATTTACTAAACATACGAATATTTATATTATATTATTTGATCAATTAGATTGAATCTAAATCTATATAGATATAGATATTTGAATTACTTCATTCGCGAGCTGTTTTTTTGGGTGTATGTACCTAGCCTAAGGGTTAAGTGTTCAAGGGTATACCTTTTCCTTGTAATGTACCCTTTCTCATATATATATATAAAATATACATCAGCTGAGCATGCAACTCACTGGTTTTTTTATCACATCTACATTTAAGTCTTTGATCCATATATTCTTGATATACAATATTCTGTTCATTCCTTTGCTATTGATAGTTCTTGTGGGGAATATGAATATGGGACATAAGAGAAGTCTGGGTTATAAAACAACCTTCTTATGTGGCAAAAGGAGAGTAGGAAGCAAAAGGAAACAATTAGTGGTTGAGTTGAGTATGTAGGATACAAAGTTTTATGGTTACTTTTTCCTCTGTCTTTATATTGTAGTGTTACTTGTAAAAGGTGCTATCTCACCAAGCCTCTGGCTAAGGCTCAGTTCTGTATACTCACGGTTCTCATTCCTTTTGACTCTGAGGGTGTGGGGGACTGAGAGTATATTGGATGACATGGTTTACATCCTTTTGTGTATTGTTATTGACAGTTGTTACCAGCTCACCAGTGCTAGTACATGCCAGCAGTATCTTATGTTGTAAATTTATTTGCATGTAACAGTACAATATAAATATCTGTGTTCAGAGAAACTCAACTTAATAATAACAAAATCACATTTTCTCATCTTCTCTCAAATTCTCTGAATATTAGAATTCTTCAGTTAGAAGCCAAGATTGGAGTGAGTGCAAGCTATTGAGTGAGTTAAGCTATTAGGTTTTTGGGCTAGGAGGGATGGAACCCTGATGTTCTTCCCTGTTTCATCTTTTATTTTCTTGTTTTGTGAGTAATTGTAATTGAGATTTATTCCTATCTGTCTGTTATAAAACATCTAATTCCAGTCGTATTGTAAAATTAATGCAAATAGAATATATATGGGCTGGATTTCTTGTTATGTCTCGTTTATTTCCACACTGTCAACAATATTCATGCAGAAATATTGGATTTGGTTATTTAATATGTTTTAAAGTTGATATTTCTTGTTCTCTCAGGAGAACCATGAGACAGACACGCGAATGACAAATGATGATGTTTTAGGAGATGAGATTCCTTCTGATCAGCAGGATGCATTGCGTCAGTTCTGTTATCAAACACTTAAATTGGGTGTTGGGGTAAGCCTTTTACATGGTTGTCTTTCATGCACTTTGTATTTCTTAGATTTTGAGGACTTCTAAAATCAAAATGTTTCAGTATTAACTTCAGTGTGTCTTTCTGTTTATTGTTCAATTATATTACAATAAAGGAATTGATAGCAAGTATTCTGTTGCCAATTATCTTATAATTTAATCATGTGTCTTTTTGTCTGTCACACTGGCTTTATTGGTAAGTTGTTGATAAATGCAGTTTATGTTACTTTATTTTTCTCTGTTTATCTTTTCCTACTTCATGTATCTTCTATGCTTGGCATAGCTATTTCACTGGTTACTGATATGCAGGCTAGGGGACACACACAGTTTCCAGGTTCACACCCAGTTTCTCTCAACAGGTTCCGTTTATTTGAGCCATTAACATATTCTGATTTTTTATGTTACTATAATAATTAATTATACATTAAACTTGTGGGGTGCTATTTCTTTTGCTAAACTACATGTATTTGTTTCATTGATCATCATATGTTTGTGCGTAGTGCTTTGCATTGTATTGCTAATAAGCATTTTTGTCGATTTTTTTTCCCTTAAATGTCTAGAAATATAATTAATGCATGAAATTGAGAATAATATAAAAAATTATTTCCTTATATTTTTGTCTGGTGGTTAATTTTTGTAGGACCCTTAATCATCTTCTTGATTATAGATTGTAACTAACTAGTTTATACTCTATCAGTTGCATATAAATAGCTATGGGTGATTTCTTAAATGGTTTGATATTCCACCAGAAAATTAAAGTCTGTCATCTTTATATAACTTTTTCGTTATCATGATTTGTGGGAGAAGAGCTTCAGTAAGAAGGAATACATCATTTGTATACTCATATCAATAAAACAGATTCGGCATAGGAGGTTTGGATAGTTGACAGAAATATGAACTATTGCTGTATTTTGGTTGCTTATGTTTTGTAATTGTAATTTCTGAGAAGCTTTTGTGCCATTACTAAAAGATAAGTGTTTTGTTAGCTAGAGTATACAAATAGGGTCATGCTAAAAAGTGCACTAAGGGAACTGATTAAGGAGCATTAAATACGCCCTGTAATTGCTTCTAATTACTGAAGAAGGGATTATACACAGCCTATAAATGCCATAGAAATAATATTTATTACCCTATTAATTACTTACAGAAGCAAGTGTTAATTGACTTTAGAGTTTCAAAACAGTGGTTGTACTACATTATAATTTTTTTTTTTTATTCTTTAATGATGCCCAAGGGGCAAACCCAAAAAAGTAATATCTTTTATTGTTGTTTCAACAACTAAATCTCTTGTTGAAGTTGTAATTTATTTATGCACTATTGTTGTACTGATTTCATGACCCTGTTCCTTATTAACCTGACAATTGTTTTCATGAATTTATTTTGAATTTGGTTATGTTGCAGGGAAAATTTACAATTGTTACGACAACGCTACTATTATGCAACATGGAAAGCAGATGGTACAAGATACATGATGCTAATAACAATGGATGGATGTTACTTAATTGATAGAAGTTTTAATTTTCGAAGGGTTCAAATGAGGTTTCCTTGCAGGAGTACTAATGAGGTGCGTAGTGCTACATTATATTTGAAATTTCTGATGTGTCTAGTACCTGATTTAGCTTAATTCATAGATTCGATAATATCTGTTAGAGCATCTACAAATGAGTCCTATCATGACACATTAGATTTAAGAACTTCTGCAACTTTTCACCCAAGTAGTGAAACCATGTAAGAACTTAAAATGGGTCCCACATGTTACTCACATCTTTACTCCTTTTGCTAAAATATATTTTAATATTAAAAACTGATAATCTTGCATCATGGCTTCCAACTTAGTCTTCTCCAACAAAGAACCTGAATAAGAAATCGGTCTTGTGCTTAAGAATCCAGTATAAACTACCTTTAGATATTCTCTTCATACGATTTTCAACTATAACTTCGGTAATAGCTCATAAGTGGCTCCTTGATTGGTTGAATTGTTATATGTATTTTCCTAAATGGGCCTAGGCCTATCTCTTATGTAATGCAATTTACATTCTATATATAATATGTTCCTTTGTTAAGCTTGGCACACACAAAGGAATGTATTATATATATAATATGTTAGATTATTTGACTATCATTTACTTTTGCTTGGAATCTAGATACTAGTCGAATCCGTGCACTCCAAGTGGACTTCCATAACTACCAATTCTTTTCCTTTTATTTTCAAGATTCGTGTTACTTTTTGATTTTCTACATCCTCTCATCGTTGTGTCTCCTTCTCCAGTTGTTTTCTGCCACTTTCTCAGATGTCTTCTTTTTTGCTTCTGACCCCACCATTAGCACTGCCCTACCCAGGCGACCACTGTGCCGTCAAACTCACAATCATCGGAGCAGCCATGCATCCTCATGCATGGCTAGAAACATACATGCTTCTCTCTTCATTCGTTGCTAGCAATAGCACTTGGTGGCTCCTCCACCATTGTTCTAGTTGATCTCACTAGTGTCGGACTCGCCCCAATTTCCTTCTGATCTCAACTTCCTGGTTGGGTCTTGTTTTAAGGGGACATTTCTTCTTTCTTATGCTGTTGTTTTCTCTCTTCACATGCCCATGGCTTCTTCTACTTGTGGTTGGTCTAAATCCTCAATCTTCACTAATCCTGTTAGTGTCCTGCTATCAATTGACAAGACGACACTAATTATGACTTGGGCCTCTGATATCAAGCTTTGGCTTAAGGGACATCTTTATTTTGACCTACTTACCCAAACAACAATTTACATTAATGAAAAGATCACTCTTGTTGGTCGAAAGTTGATGTCTAAGTCTGTAGTTTTCTTTAGTCAACAATTCATCCTTCTCCGCAACAAATCCTCTATGCCCATGATAAATCTGCCAGGGTTTTGGTGCAGTGTAGGCTTGGTTGCTACTCACCGATGATACTCAACAACTCTATGGTGTTTGCTAAGATCTCTCTAGTATCATCACCCATCATAAGTTGTTTCCATCCATTGTACTCGTCACTCTTCTCTTTCCTTTTTATCAATTCCTAAAATTGTGAGTGATACTTTAGCCACCCTGGTTGGAGACAAATCTTGCTTGATGAATCGTGTGCTTTTTAGAATAGTGGTAGTCATTCATTCTTCCCTAAAACAGATCTTCCATGCCCATGATACATATGCTAGGGTTTGGGAGTAGGTCCTTTGTCGTACCCTAATGATACTTAACATCTTTATGGGATTTGCCAAAATTTCCTGAGTATCATTTCCTATCACAGGGTGTCTCCAAGCATTATACTTGTCTGTTTTCCTTTTCCTTTGTGTAAACTCCTAAAATTGAAAGTGATACCTTAGCCCACTTTGGCTGGAGGCAAATCATGCTTGATGAACTGTGTACTCTTTAGAATAGTGGTACTTGAGATTTTGTTCCTTTGCCTCCTAGGAAATTTGTTGTTGGTTTTTAGTGGATCCTTACTCTCAAAGTTGGCTTTGATGATACCATTGATTGACTCAAAGCTTGTTTAGTTTCCAAAGGTCATCTTAAGGTTAGACTATGGTGACACCTTTGACAAACCTATGGATCCCAATGCTAATCTTAAAAAAGTAGAATTTAAGCCTAACTCAATGTCACAAAATCGATTTGTAAAGTGAGATTTACATTCACTTATATATTATAATTTAGTCTTATCTCTAGCTGATGTGGGCTCTTCAACATACTGTCTTACACTATGAAATGGATATCTCAAGCATGGGACTAGGGGGAGCGATAGCAGGTGACAAGAGACCCGATAAACTTGACTAGGATAATTCTTGAATGGTTTTGTTACCATTTTAAGAAACTAGAATTTAAGCTTAACTCAATGTCACAAAACCGGCTTGTAAGGTGATTGTACCCAATTATACACTATAATTTGATCTTATCTCTAATTGATGTGGGTTTTTCAACAACTAAACTTCTACTAAGTCCCGGGAGCATCTTTTAGATCCTAAGAGGTACAAAACACTAATTAGGAAATTGAACTACTGCACGGTCACTCATCTTGGCTTCTCCTTTGTGGTCATTGAGGTAAGCTAGTTTCTTAATTCTCCATGTGTAGGATATTGGAATGGAATGCAGTCATTCACATTCTAAAGTATATTAAAGGAGTTTTGGGAAAAAGTTTGTTATATGGACACAATGATCATACTTGGGTTGTGGGATACTTAGATGCAGTTTGGGTAGGATCTCCTAATGACGCAAGATCCAGTTCTAGATAGTGTCTTTATCAGAGAGAACTTGATTTCCTAGAAAAGAAAGAAGCAGAATGTTGTGGCAAGATCTAGAAGAAACATATTATAGAGCTATGACTTTTGTACTTTTGAACCTATTTTGGCTCAAACAATTACTTAAAGAACTGAGATTTGGAGATGATACACAAATGACTCTCATTTGTGATAACCAAGCTGATCTTCATATTACCTCAAATCTAGTATTCCACAAGAGCACCAAACGTATTGTGAAAATATTGTATGAGGAGACATTACTACTCAGTTTGTTAACTCCAATGATCAGTTGACATGTCTTCACCAAATCACTGCGGAGTACTATAATTATTATATTTGTAACAAGTTTAGTGCACATGATTTATATTTATAAGCACATTGTCTCATTGCTATGTAATGCAATATACATTCTATATATAATAATGTTCATTCATATGACTCTATCATTTACTTCTACAATAATAATTATACTATAAAGACGAGACTAGTTGGCTGTCTATTCATTTGATACGTGCATTCCTCTTTTTGTTCACCCTTTCCTTGCTCCCCCTCCTTTTGTAATTGGCTTTCAATAGTTGTAACATGTCACCACTGGAGCCATTTGAAAAGGTATTACTGGACCATCCGAAAACTCTACATCCACCTGATGTGAACTTTGCTTCCTAAACATTATTTCTTTTCACTGGTGGTGTTCTCCTTCATTTGGGATGAACATTTTTCAATCCCCTTTGAAGTTAGTCTTCATTTGTAATCATGCATATGATATGATATATATACTTCTACCTGAGTGAGAGGTTTATATGTAGCATATAGGTGAATTACCTTCACCAATAATAGTAATGATGATTGATTTATAAATTAGCTTGGAATTGGGCTATAAGTTAGCTACCTATTGGCTCATAATCAGCTCCTTGGTTAATTGTAGTTATACTGTATCTAAGAGATCACTGTGCAACCAGAGATATACTATTTCTCTCAAAATCTCTTGACATTTAATGATGAACAACAAACTAATATTTTGTTATCTTTGGGTTCTAAGGGTTTGGGCGAGAAAACCCACCACTACACATTGCTTGATGGTGAGATGGTTATTGATACGTTGCCAGATTCACAGAAGCAGGAGAGAAGATATCTTATATATGATATGATGGCAATCAACCAAGTGTCGATAATAGAGGTTTGGTTTATACTTTATTATGTAATTGTACAAAATAATACTTGGGGATCTCTTTTTTGTTTTAGACTAATATTTGTTCTTGCATTGGTGATAGGTAAATCACTTGTTTGTGGTTGCCATTATCTTTAACTTCTATTGCACTGTTGAAAAATACTAAAATTCTAATGTAGCTCAACTCTATTCTTAATTTCAATCTTGTACCTTGCTACATAATTTTTCATTGTCATTTGAGAACTGGCAGATTAGTTAGACCAATGTTTTGACTTTATTGTCTCACTTTTTATTTAATGTAACACTTTGTTTAGATTGTGATACAACCATTGCTTATTTTCTTTCTCTATTCTTTATAGGTTTTCCTTCAGAAAAGAAATTGCAGAAATTTGCTATAATAGCAAAATCAAAGTCGATTGTAATAAAACAAATGCCCATATAATTTTGACAGTTTCTAGAAAAAAGTTTATTTATGACTGCTGAGTGGATTTCATACCTCAAGTTTTTAAGTGTATGAGATCAATATTACAAATTAATGGTGAAATTAATGAAGATATTAGGCAGATGATACATGCTGAGTGGTTAAAATGGAGAAAGGTATTATAGATTGTTTGGTTTTTCACTTATACACCTCCTCACATCCAACACTATTGGGATTGGTGTGTGACCCTTTTAATGGAGTTAGGATGGGCTCTGAGGCAATCTTAGAATGCAGGTCTACATACACTTAACTCAGCCCTATAAAACTAACATGTGAGGTAAGGGTTCCGAATAAGGTTCATCAAGGCATCACTTATGAGTGATTATCATTTGAAACCTTCAAATAAGGTCAATAAAGGTTTAGTGCTTAATATTGGTTGCAAACTGGAAGTATTGAATTCACATTCATTTGTGGAATGAATTTACTTGAATAAGGCTATTGTGAAAATTTGAGTGAGGCTTTCTTAAAATGTTTTGGTGGAAAACCTTGGTTTTTTGAATTATAATTTGAAATGTTTTAATAGCTTTCCTTCTCTCATGTTTGTGTAGGCTACTTTCTCTGTTTTCTTGTCTTCCTTCAGTCTTCAATATGAAGTTTTTGTAGCTGTGATTATTGATTTATGGCTCAAATCCCTTGTGTAGCGACCCTTCTATGAAAGGTGGAAGATGCTTGAGAAAGAAGTGATTGAACCTAGGAATCATGAACGGCACCATATATATCAGAGCAGAAATCCTTACTACAGATATGATCTGGAACCATTCAGGGCATGCATCTCTAACCTTAGTTGGTCATAAAATACATTTAAGCTTCACTTAATTTTTCCCTTGGGGTTTCACTATTAATATGCTTGCAATGTTATTTAGGTGAGGAGGAAAGATTTCTGGTTGCTCTCTACTGTCACAAAGCTTTTAAAGGAATTCATTAAAAGACTCTCACATGAGGCAGATGGTCTCATATTTCAGGTTGGTTGTGACCAATGACCTTTTTGATGTATTATACATGGAAACCAGATTTTCCGTTCTGTATCAAGTGGGCAAGTCACTTTTTCTTGATTTGTTGTCTTTTTCTTTTTCATTTCTTATGCTGATTAAAGTGTGTGGATCTTTTGCACTTTTGAATCTGTTGATACATACTTCTGCATGGGAATGAATGTTTATGTGGCTGAAAACTGATTTGAGGTTTTATTTAAGATTTGGAAAAGGGGGAATAGTGTACCTAGACTTCCTCATATGTTAGGCACATGGTCCATTCCTCTTCCAAATCCTTGTTCATGACCATAGTATATTTTTTTTCTGCTTTGTTATGTTAATGGACTCAATGGAGGTTGTTACTTGCAAATATTGATTACCAGGGTTGGGATGATCCTTATATACCACGGACTCATGAAGGACTATTGAAGTGGAAATATGCTTATCTGAATTCAGTTGATTTTCTTTTTGAGGTAGTATCATCATTCATCACCTTATTTCATGTTGTGTTGGGGTATCACTTGTGATGTCCTTGGTCAGTTATAGTTTGTTGTTTGATGCAGCCTACTAACTAGTAGTTGCTTAAGCTGACAGGTTGATGGTGATCGTGAGATGCTTTTTCTCTATGAACGAGGAAAGAAGAAACTCTTGGAAGGGAATAGGGTTGAGTTCACAGGTCAGAAGATTTTAGCTTTTTTATGTGTCCACTCGTTTTATATTGATAGATATAATTTTCTTCCATGCTTCATTCTTTTTTTGATTTTAAAGTGCTGTCTTTTTTTTAAAATCTGAGTCATATTATTATTTGTTATTGAACGTTACATGATCATGATCATACGATAGTTTGTAGTTAAGATTGGCAATTTTGGTAAACAGTAAGTAACCAACACCTACCCTCCCTGTGGAAAGCAGCATTTCTTATCAAATTGTTTCTAGGATAATGCTTTAGTAATACTAGTCAGTGAATGATTTTATCTTCTTTTCTGATATAATTGTGTCTTGTTTTGTTTAGTTTTCATTTTGTACTCTATATCTAATTCATTTTACTTGGCTCACTGAAAACTTGAACTCTGCAGATGGCTTAGATCCCTCACATTATTCTGGAAAGATCATAGAATGTTCATGGGATTTTGATAAACTGGAATGGAAGTATATGCGTATCAGAACAGATAAATCAACTCCGAATGAGTTCAATACTTATAGGAAGGTCTAATACCTTCTCTTATTTTCTGATTTCCCCTTTGTTATTCTGTACCAGGCTTCAGCTATTTACTTATTTCTTTATAGGTGATGCGAAGCATAAGAGACAACATCACAGAGGAAGATTTGTTGAATGAAATAAGTGAGATTATCCGCCTTCCAATGTATGCTGACAGGATAAGAAATGACAGTAAAGCAAATCAGCATGCTAATGTGGCAAGGCGAAGGTGATTGGTGGTGGTTAGATCACGACTTTTATGCCTTCAATCTTTTCATTGGTGGTAGTGCATGACATCTAGTGAAAACAAGATCAAGTGTGTATCCGCTGATATTTATCTCTGGGATTTGTATGAAATTGTATTGGATTTGGCTAATAGGTATTTTGGCCAAAAGTTGCTTATATTGTGTAATTAGTTAGTTGTTGCGGTAAGTGCTGCTGTGCTGAGTTGGTACGGCTCAAATTCCGGCCTGAATCCATTTCCTATGGTTGTCCAGATCAAGAGAGTTAGGTTTAGAATATCAATGTATATTATCAATTTTCTTTTAGTTGTTCTAAGTTGTTTAAAAGGGTAGCCGTTACTTAGTCAATTTCCATTACATGGGTAGAATTTCCCCTGTATGTGAATATTAATTTGAGTACTAGTAACAAGTCTTCCATTCTCTAATGTTCTTCTGATGTGGATGTGGAAGTTTAGGCTCCCTCATCATCAGTGCCTGAATCAGATTGTTACTGGGCATGTTTGATGATACCCCAGTCACAGAGCTCTTGAAATCTACCAAATATGTTACTGTTCTGGAAGGATATGGAGAGAGGAAATTGTGTCAACTATTTGGCAATGGTGAAAATGTTTAGTTCAGATAAATTGGTGCGGAAAGAAACTAGAGTTAATTTGCTAGCCTCATTTTAATGATGAATCAACATCAAGTTCCATAGAGCCAAATGTTCGACTCTTCTCTTTATTACCGATTCTTTTTTAGCACCTCAACTTTACTTCCTACAGTTCCTTGTATTTTCGTATTTTATGCAAGTTAGACCTAATTACAAATCTATGTATGTAAACTTTCTATCATGAATGCCTCTGATTATATATAAAAGGATGTTTACTGTTGCTTAGGTTAACTACGTATGGAATGCTCGTCCATTTGACGACCACTTGATAAGACTTGTTTAGGGGTAACAAAAGAATCAACAGATAATTTGTAAATGTTTATCGTCATAGTTTTATCAAAATGTTTTTATTTATTTATTTATAACATGATTTTAATTAATGGATCTTTTTATTTAACTTTGTGTATAATTAATTGTGTTATCGAGGATGAAGAGGCTTTATAAATTTCTTCTACGTCCTATGGGACCACACAATATGGGAATTTATAAAAGCAATATCAATTATGTTTAATTATTATTTTTGTACTTCAAACTTAAGGTATGAGTGTTTTGGGTGCTACAAATTTATGAAAAAATTTAGATTTACTCTATAACCTGAGCCAAAATTTTGAGTGATTAATTATTAGATATCATTTTGGTCTTTCGAATTTTCGTTAATTATTTTTTTTCTCAAATTGAAAGAATAATTTTGTTCTCATTTTTTATCCTTTCAAATTTAGAGTGACTCGTTCGAGTTATTTTCTTGTTCTGTTAATTTAAAAATAACTTATTTTGGTTTCCAAAGCCACAAAAGAAGTATATTTTTGTCTCTAAACTTCTCACAATTTATTTTAAAGGTCCTTGTTATGTGGCTAATAGAGTTTCATGTTCCATGCATGTAAAGTAAACATTTCATACTTTTAATGGGTAAAAGAGATAATAATATGATTTGAATATTTATAAGAAACTAGATTACATCAAAAAAATCTTTTTAAAATTACGTAATTTCAGATTGTGCAATTAAAATTCAAAAATATATTTTGAATTATAAATTTAGAAATATAGTATGAACTATACAATCTAAAATAACTAGATTATGAAATTTGGAAATGCACTTTTAGAAAATTTAAAAGAGAAAAATACAAAACAAAACTTAGAAGAATCTGAAAACTAAAAAAAAGAAAAAAGCTAAACCAAAAGATATGAAAAAATGACACAAAAAGAGTGTAAAGAAAAAGAAGTTAAAATTTAGCAAATAATTTCACCAAAAAGATTTATGTTAAAGTTTTTAATGAAAGTTTCCTAAAACAAGCACATATTAGAAGACGAAACACAAAATTATGGGGATATAATTAATGAATTCCAAAGGTAGTTCAATAGGCAAAGTTTAAGAAGTTAGGACAAATTAGTAAGAGGCTTGTTATTTTTCAACTAACTTTTAACCATTTTTTTCTTTTTGTTTTAATTTTTTGGTCTTTTAGGCTTTCATATGTCTCAAAATTATTGAATTAACATATGGGGGATGACAAGTTGAACATATGAATTTAGTTTGAGTCTTTAAAAACTAAGCACACAAATTATGAATCTGTGAAGCAAAGGTAGATGCAACTTGATTTATCCTCTGATCTTGATGTTCTTCCATTGCTCTTAGCTGCTCAAAGGTAGCACGACACTCTTCTCTTAAAGATTTTGCTGCAACTTTACTTCATCTTCTTTCATCTGGGCTTATGTTATGACTTAAGTTTCAGCTAAAGCTTTATCTCCATTTTTTTCTAGCTTGAAGATATGCTTTTCTTCTTCTTTAGTTCACTAGATTATTCTTTTTTAAACAACCAACAATCTTTTAATCAATCTTTGGTTGGATGGTATTGATAAGGCTTGATTTTGTCATATTTTTCTAGGTTAATTGTATTTCTTAAGGGTTTATTTTGTTCTTATATTTTGTTCTTAGTTCAGATTTTTATTTTCCTTATAATATTAAAGTTTTTACAAAAACATTATAAAAATTGTATTTTACAACTTATATTTTGCTTGAACTATTTAATAAGTGCTTTGATCAAATGTAGGAACATTTTTTGAACTAACCTTTGAACTTAGAAGTTTGAAGATATTTATACTATGAAGAATAGAAGAAGTCAAGTTTAAAGAGCTAAAATTTGCAAAGAAGCAATAGATAATTGATTATTATTTTACGACAAGTGTACCGTATCAAAAATAATAATTTGTCCCTAAGGATGAATATTGAACCCTCAAGGAACAGTTGAATTATCAAGTATAGGATTCACTAAATAGAAAATAAGTAAAAGTTTGTAGGATGTTGTGTATGATTACAAGAATGTAAATAAAGCAAAGTAAAGAGTTGCTGATTCAATTGAGAAAATCGGAATTGAGATTATCCTTTTTACTCTTTTGTATTTTTAAAAGCATAACAATATTATATCCTTTGATTGATATTGATGTCCATATAAAATTCATTCATATCGATTTTTCACATATAAAACTATTAAGATAGTCTCTTAAATATCGATTTCTCGCATATTTATAAAAAAATTTATCCTTACGATTAGATGTTAATAACAATTAATATTTCAAGTTTATCCCTAATATTCAAATATGTTAAGCATTATCATTTAGGTAAAAAAAATTTAGAAATACTTTTCAGTCAAATCTAAGGATCAAAATCATGATAAATAAGCATTACAAATAAAATGACAATATCAATCATCAATGAAAAACAATATTATATTTAAATATCACCTCAATACATAAGAGTTTCAACAGATTACTCAATCCCAAATAGTAGAATTAGTCACTCATGTTGGCCATTACAAGCATGGAAAGCAAAAAAAGAAGATTCAAGATGTTTCTCCTTGACAGTTGCCTTCTCTAGGGTTTTTTATCACCTTCTATTCTCCCATTGATGTCTAGGGTTATGGTTCACGTCTCATAATTAACCTAGTTAGGCTTAGGCTTAATGACCTCTTGCCTGAGCGTGACTGAGCTTGTCTGGGCGAGTTGAATGAAAAAAAGCCTAACCTCTCTAGAGTGGTCTCACTTGGGTGAGATTGAGCTCGCTTGGGCGAGTTCCTTTGGAAGCTTTTGGCTTAGGCGAGTTTAGACGAGTGTTCGAATGTTCTAACTTTCCCTTTTTATCTTGTATATTCTTCTTTAGCGCTTTTATTTCCATTTTCTCCTAGAATCCTGAAATTAACACAAATTTTGGAATAAATCATTTTTATTCATATCATAATCACAAAATATGTAAAAATATTTAAATTCATAAATTAGGGGTTAAATTATAGTTATTTTATCAATAAATATTCATAAGTGTCTGTATTTTAATATGAAATATTATTAAAATATAATACTTATCAATAGTCAAAGGTCCCTGGTCAACTAACACTAGATGATCAACAAAGTGCTTAAAGAGGAAGTGGAAGTTAGTTAATATAGTTTTAGAATTGATTTTGTGGGTCTAATTCAAGGTTCATCCATTTGAAAAGCTTAGAAACTCTATAAATATAGATTAGTTGACACATATGATACAAATAGGAATAACGGTAGACGACTTAGATAGCGAGTAGTTTAGACGCTTAGGTGCAATAGTAGGATAATTTAGTTTCATTTTTTGTTTTTTGTTAACAGTTTATATCATTTTTAGTTCTATATGAATTCTTCATTGGTTTTTCCATTTTCTCTCGTGGTTCTTATTTTCTTTACTCTTTATGTTTTGCATTTTATCATTCAAATTGAATTTAATTATGGAATTGGGTAATAGCAAATCAAAAATCATGTATAAGGATATTTTGTTTTATATTTTTTTATTGAAAGTAGTTTCCTAAGAATATACAAAATAATTGGTTGTGTTTTCTTCAATAACAAGGATTCTAGATTTGGTCCCTATTTTTTATTCCAATACCGAATTTCGCTTTTTTTTTTAATTCGTTTCAATTCTTATTCGTTTGAGTTTATGCACTTTTTATTTTTAGCTTACAAGTTTTGTTTATTTTGATTTTAGTTTAATTCAATTATAATTTACATTCTCGTAATGCTCTCTTTTACGTTTTTCCACTTTAATTTTCAGCACTTTACTTTTTTCGCCATTTACATTTCTTGTAATTTACTTTTCCTACACTTTATATTTTAGTTTATTACAATTTTTGTAATTTAAGTTTTTGTCATTTACTTTGTTGCAATTCATGTTTAATTCTCTCATTGTCTTTCTTTCTCACTTTCTCTAAGTAAAACCATTAGACAACCTAATAAACATTTGTTGACTATACGATTTAATAGTTGTATGTAGACCTTTTTGCACAACTCATTTTACTTTTTGCATAACGGAGCAAGCGATTATAGATTAGATAGTCTAATAGTTGTAATTCATTGTTTTGTTTCATTTCCCTTGTCTTTAGTTTACACTGCAATTTCCTTTCATGGTTTTAATATTCTACCATTTATATTTTAGTCTTTATATTCTCAAGTATTGTTAGATGGTTCATTAGACGATAGTCTATAGAAAGTTTAGTCTTCACTTTACTTTATTTTTTAGTCTGTTTTACAAAGACAGTTGGAGCTTCCATTTTCAAAGAGGTTTAGGGTTTAAGAAGGAGCGAAAAGGTTTTTGGATATTTTACTTAGATGAAGAGTAAAGGGTTTTCAGGTTAAACTAAGGTATTTATAGGGCTGGGTAAAAAATTAGTGTAACAGTAACATTTCTAATAACATATCAGATTGTTCTTTTCTAAAACCACACTAAGTAGCTTCAAGAAAACAAATAGACTCCAAAAACTCCAGCAATTTCAATCAGTTAGTCAACAAATTTTATCAAATATAATTAGGAGTGCACACATAAAATAATTTCAACTCATTCTAATGCACTAAGTATTTTAAAGGACTTTTAATGCACACAGACACAAGCATCTAATACATATAATATTGTCTAATACTCCATGTTTTAGAGCATCTATATGGACATAAAGAAAACTTGGATCATCTAATGCATGGATTCATCTAGACTGTCTATACAAGATCATAAAAACGTCTAATGAATTCACTTAGATAATCTAATATATTGGGACATATAATTAGAAATACTTATCTCGTAGACATTGTGAAAATAGATTTTCTATACGAAGATTTCTCGTTAGTAGAAAATGAACATTTCATCTTTCTCATACCAACTTCAGCATTCGTTCTAGCTTGTGTTGAGATGCGTCTTGCTTAATTTCGTCATCTGTTCCTCCACCTTGGGAACATATACTTTCTTGCCATGGTGAGATGTACGTGTCCATTGCTCTTTTCCCATAACAGGGTCTTCTTATTTGGATTTAGTATATTTGCAAGAGGATTTTTTTTTTCTTTTGGTACCCATACTCGTTTGGGTCCTATATGGTTAGCTTTCCCCATGGTTTCCTTTTTAGGACACAATTAAGGATTTTTCTTGCAAACAGATTAAATGAGCAGTACATAAATCGAGTACATAAATATTGCAGATAGATTTTTCTCAAAGGTTTTCACAAATACAATTTGACCACAATCGAGTACATAAATCACTTTTAGTTATCACTTTTCAACCTCCTCCTGATAGTGAGAACTTGAGTAATCTTTAGTCATCACTCTTAGATACAAACATATAAGAAAGGTAATAACAAAAGTAACTCCCAGATAAAGAGGATATAAGAAGAATTCTCACAGGTGGGTAACATCACATAGTAAATTGTAAGAAGTTTTGACACTTTCCACAATAAATAAATCACACTCAAGCTTATAACATTATATTTCCCTGTAATATTTTTTTGATTATGAGCTCTTAATGACCATTAGTTGATGTATTTTTCAGTGATATATCTCTTTAAGTTTGATAGTGATATATCTCTTTACGTTTGATATTGAAATCATTATGACTTTTTTTTTTTTTTTATATTTCTAATTTAGTGGCAAGTATAAATGTTATACTTTTTTATTATAAAATGTAGGTATAATATAAGAAGGGAAGATTGAATTATGTTTTAAAACACATTAAAATATTGATAATTATAACAAGTAATAAGACATTAATATTTATTATCATAAAAAGCACATTTATTCGCATTCTAATTAATCATTTAAAATATTTGATTCTATGTTATTAGATATTTTTACTACAACACTATTTCAACGCAATAAACAATAAATAATAACACTACTTCAAAAAAATCACATAAAATAGAAAAGTAATAATAATTAAAAATATTTATAAAAAGTTATATGATAAAAATAATAAAAAAATAGAAGGGAGATGATTGATCATCGCGTTTATGTTTTCCTTCTGCAGAGAAGTAACTACCATTTTTTCCTTTTTAATATTGTTTTAAGCATGTCCCAAATAAAATCCGATTGAATTGATGCACCAGCCCTTTCCTTCGTATAAACTGCGCTGTAATAACTCTAAACCCCTTCGTTGCATCACCGTCAACTCTTTCTCTTGCAGATCGGTTAGACCCGAAACCCTGCTATTGCCACTGCGCTAGCTAGGGTTTCATTTCACCTTCTTCCAACAATCTCGCTACGCATGCTCATTGCCGCTCCACTCAACTGAAACCAATCGCATCATCACCAATCCGGTGGACTCAATTCCACAGCAGATGATATGAAACCGTGCTCGCGGACCAAGCCTCTTCTTCTGCTCTTTCTGCTGCTTCTCCACCACCACGCCACCGTCGTTCTCTCCGATGATTCCAAAAATAAAAACACCTTCCGCGAGCGCGAAGCCTCCGATGACTCACTCGGATATCCTGAAATGTAACACCCTATTGCATTAACTTAATAGCTTTCGATTTTAAGGCCTGTTTGGTAATCTCTTTTAATTCGGAACTAGTCGCTTTTTTTTGCCGAGCTGGAAAGAGTAATGTCGTGTATAATATGGTGAACCAATCACAGGTCTTGATTAGGACGAAACTTATATATAATCGTGTGTAGAATTGGGGCTTCACATTGACCCTGATAATCTGCTTTCTAAAGGTTTGCGCGTAGGTCACATTAGGTTATCGAGTTGGAATTTCAACTTTAATTCTGATTAGAGAATAGTACTTTGAGGGTGTGTTTTATTTCCATTTTGTGATACTGCTTTTAGTTTTCAATATGTAACTTAACAAGGTTGCTTCTGATTCTGATTAGAATAGTATTGAGGGTGTGATTGATTTTCATTTTTGAAGACTATTTTTAGTTTTCAATATGTAACTAAGCAAGGTTGCTTAGTGCACTGATGAAGAGTAGTGCGGCGCACACCGCAGAGTGTGGAATGGAGGGAGAAGTTGACAAAATGAAAACAGCAAAAAAGAATGAGAAAATGGAAATCCTATCTGTTTCTGTTTGTTTTTTCTAAAAAATTGTTTTAGAAACAGTTTTTAGAATTTAATAGATTTTGGTGATCAATTGATTTTGTAGTACGAAATTGTTTTAGAAAATGGTATTGAATACCAAAAACTTGGAAGGGAATCAAACATGTCCTAAGTATTTGTAGAACTGTATGTAAATCTGGTACTTCTAATTACTCTCTTCTTGATGTCCTTTTTTTTATGGGCTTTGTTAGAGACGAGGATACTCTTGTGAATTCGAAGTGTCCTAAGAATTTGGAGCTCAGATGGCAAACGGAAGTTAGTTCAAGCATCTATGCAAACCCCTTGATTGCTGATATTAACAGGTAAGTTGTTTATGTGCTCTGCTTGTTGAGTGATTTGTGGTTTTTTTTTTAATTTTTAATTTTTAATTTTTTCAAATGTCTGTCCATTTGTTTTGCAGTGATGGGAAGCTTGAGGTCGTGGTTCCCTCTTTTGTTCACTACCTCGAGGTTCTAGAAGGTGCCGATGGGGACAAAATGCCAGGTAAAAGATTGTGGGGTTTCACTAATTTTTTTGTGATAGGCTTGGGTCAATGATGTTGTTGAGGTTGCAACATTTATAGAGCATAAAATATATGCTTTTTCCCCTGATGATATTTATTTTATTATGGTTTTATTGTAGATAAATTAAGGTTGGTTGTATTTGATAATATGGAGGTGCATAGGCTTGTGATTAAAAGGGCTTTGGCCTTAAGACAGAATAAGTTTTTTTTTTTTTGAATTTTATATGAGAAGCTATGAGTAGCTAATATGAGTACTTACTAATCTTATGTGACCGGAGAGAAACTCTATATTCTGAAGCAGTTACCTATCCCAACCCAAACATGTAATGTCATGTGTGCTTATTATAGTAATTGCAATTGGCCTGTGCCTATTTTGTACCACTTTTGGAGGTTAATGTGGTAGTTCTAGCTTATACAACACTTTACTAGAGCTACATGATATGTTAAACTTTGACATAGGTAAAGACAACCTACCCTTAGTAATGCTGAATGATTAATATTATTAGAAAGTGAATTTAGGCCTAACTCAACCCTTCAAAACTAGCTTGTAAGGTGAGGTTTGTACCCACTTATATATTATAATTTAACCATATCTCTAGTGATGTAGAAACTCCAACAAATATCATGAAATATTAGTAAACTTTTTTTTGGGCTTGAGATATGCTTAATTTGGCAATGAAGTACCACATAGGCATAATTGTTTTTGGTACTGAAAACAGGTTTGACCTTGCATGGCCTATAATTGTTAATATGGCTTATAATTCTTAGTACCATCACTTGTAACTTGTTAATAGGGCCAACAATTCTTCATGGCTCCTGCTCAAGGAACTATGGGAAATTATATTACTATAGAAGGTGGTGGTGGGGAGGGAATACTGAATGGGATCAATGGTAATGTTATTCGGACTTGGGTAAACTGAATGACTGCTAATGCTTAGAATCAAGGCTTGTCCTTATTGTGATAGATTAATTTAGGTTTGATTTTTAGTTTTCTAAATATAATATTCTGAATGGTACTTAGGCTGGCCTGCTTTTCACCAATCAACTGTGCATTCTAGTCCTCTTCTATATGACATTGACAAAGATGGGGTGAGAGAAATAGCTTTGGCAACCTACAATGGTGAAGTGCTGTTTTTCAGGTGACATTTTCCTTTTTCATATTTTCAATATTTTGCTTCCAATAACTACTACCTATCACTTGTGGCTTTCATCAAGGTTGTAATGAGTTACCATTTTTAGGGTTTCGGGCTATTTGATGTCAGATAAGCTAGAGGTCCCACGTAGGAAGGTGCGAAAAGAATGGTTTGTGGGCTTGGATCCTGACCCAGTGGATCGTTCTCATCCTAATGTTCATGATGACCAACTTGTCCAAGATGCTACCATCAAGAATTCTATGTCTCGTAAGTCTCTGCCGTGCTTACTTCTCATATCACTTTTTTGCAAGTGTATGGTTTAGAGATTCTCATGTTTTCATCTTCAACCTAATAAATAACTTTGATTACAGGGTTCAACAACTGCATACAATTTTGGGTTCATGTGTTTCAAAATGTACATTTATTTAATTAATTTTATCTGTGTCATGATTCTCCTTGTTGTAGAAATGAATGGAAGTAGACATGACGCTAAATCTTCAGTGGCCACATCAACCGAGAACCACCTTGACACAAAAAAACTGTCAAATCCTGAGCCAGAAAAGAAAATAAATGGAAGTCAAGTAGGTGAGAGCATGAAGGTGCCTAATCTTGAGCCAGAAAAGAAAATAAATGGAAGTCAACTAGATGAGAGTATTAAGGTCCCTAATCTTGAGCCAGAAAAGAAAATAAATGGAAGTCAAGTAGATGAGAGTATTAAGGTCCCTAATCTTGAGCCAGAAAAGAAAATAAATGGAAGTCAAGTACATGAGAGTATTAAGGTACCAACAAATGTTGATAATTCCTCTGTGAATGCTGGGTCTCTGGAAACTGTTCACACAGATAATAAGAGCAGCACTGGGAGACGTTTGCTGGAAGATAACAATTCCAAAGGAGCAGAGCAAGGTGGTTCTGAATCCAAATATAAAGAGGGTGTTCGTGCTTCAACTGTGGAAAATGATGAAGGCCTGGAAGCTGATGCTGATTCATCTTTTGAGATATTCCGTAATAGCGAAGAGCTGGCTGATGAGTATAGCTATGATTATGATGATTATGTTGATGAAACAATGTGGGGTGATGAAGAATGGACTGAAGTTAAACATGATAAATTAGAGGATCATATAAATGTTGACTCTCACATCTTGTGCACTCCTGTGAGTTGCTGTTTCACCTTTCTGTTATTATAATTATAAAATCTACTAAATCTTCATTCTGCTTAGTTCTAAGAAATAAAAGTATAAAAACAATGGCTTTTGCATCTTCTTGCCTGTTGCAGGTCATTGCAGATATTGACAATGATGGTGTTTCAGAAATGATTGTTGCTGTTTCTTATTTCTTTGATCACGAGTGAGTCCATCTGTAGCTTACACAACTTTTAAATTTCACTTATACTTTTGTTTGGTTTTCATGTACTGATGATTATGTCATTGGAATTTCATCCTAAAGTACGTTGCTACTGTACAGCTTTCTTTCTTTCCATTAAATACATGCATCCTAGTTAACAAATTTTCCTTTCATCATCTTAATAGTTCTTAGTTGGTTATCTGTCCTTTGTCACCTTTTTTTTTTTTACAGATATGATGCCCAAATGAATGTCATCATATAATTAGGAATAGATTAAAAAAATATGCCTACACACTTCAGTCTTGGAGACAAATGAATTTATTATAGATGACTTCAACTTGATCTGTATGGACAGGCAGTAGTGGGAAAGGAAGCCAATTTTGTGAAGGGTGTTCTGGGCTTTTGGCATCACCTTGTGGCTTTAACATGATCAAATAGCAAAAAGTGTAAAATGTATTATTATTTTGTTCTTGGTTGAAGGATGACTATAATCATTGAGAAAGTCTTTCTGATTTTTCCTATCAAGAATTAACTACAAGATATATGTCAGGATTAAGCTGCATGCAATTGTGCAAAGGAATGATGTTATAAAACAAAAAGATGCAACTATGATAAAGATGATTTTGTTTTGCATTTTTTTGTTAACTTATTACTTTAGATATTGTTAAACTTTAGAAATTAGCGAGACATTGAGCTGAAACCATGTGTTTCTGAGAGTGTACATGTGCTTTTTATATGGAGAAAACAAAATCAATCAATATAATAAATCGAGCACATATGGCATCCTCTAAAATAAATATATCCTCTGAAAATAGATATATCATATGGGAACAAACAAAAAATTCCTAATAATGTATATATAATCTAGGTATTCCTAATTCTAAAAGATTATAAAAGATATTCTTGATTATGAAGGATCGGTGCCTTATTTTTATAATGTTAACACTTCCTCAAGTTGGAGCATATATGTCATGTGCTCGACATGCAGCAAATATGGTTGATCCTTAGTACTCTTAGAGACTCGGTGAGTATGTTTGCCCACTATTCGTTGGAGCTGGCAATGTGTTAAGCTACCTAGTTACAAATAAGGTGCATTTGGGATTTTTCTTCAAATTTAAGCTCTGAGTTGCTATACACATGAGCTCACAAGTGACTAATGTCATTGTTGTGTATTCTGCTTCTACACTTGATATTGTCATACTATCTTGTGTTTTTCCTTTTCACAATATTAAATTACCTCCAACAAGAATACAGTATCCTGAAGTGGAGTGCCAATGCTTGGTGACCCTGCCTAGTTAGTATTAGAATATCCAACAATTTAGGTGTTTCCCTTATCATCATAAACAAGGCTTTTGCCAGGAGCATTCTTAATATACTTTCGCATGTCTACATCACAATGGTCTTGGCAAAGCGTTGAAAATTGACTTACTATGCTCACTGCAAAGGCAATGTTAGGGAAAGTTAGTGAGGTAATTTTGCTTACTGATTACTTGTCTATATATCCCAGGGTTAAAGTATGGTTTTCCTTGGTCAAGTACAAGTTCTAAACTCAAATCCATTGGTGTTTCCTCAAGCTTATCATTTAACGTCTTTGTTTCTTCTAAAATGTCAAGAGCATATTTTCTTTAAGATATGATCAAACCATCATTGGACTGTGTAAATAACCAAGGAAATACCTCAATTTTTACTTGGAAAATACCCTCCATATCACTACTTGGGATAACAATGTTGTTTATATATATAATAAGGCAAATACATCCTTGTGGGGAAAGATGATAAAACAGAGAATGATCAACAACTTTTTGTACCATTCCAAACTGCTAGATGATAGTCCCAAAACGCCTAAACCATGCACCAAGTAATTGCTTGAGGCCATATAGGGACTTGCAAAGATGACATACTATATAAGACGACCCCCCCTAAGCAACAAATCTAGGAGGTTGCTCCATGTAGACTTCCTCATCTAGATCACTGAGTAGAAATGCATTCTTGATGTCAAGTTGAAATAGAGTCCAATGACGAGTTGGGGCAATGGAAAGAGAAGTCAAATAGATGCCACTTTGACAATAGGAGAGGAAATGAAAGTATAATCATGTCCATAGATTTGTATGTATACTTTAGCAACTAGACAAGCTTTATAATTGTCAATTTTACCATTAGGCCCTGTATTTAGAGTGTACAACCATGAATACCCAACAATTGATTTGCTAGCTAGAAGAGGACCTAACAATTACTTTGAAGGGAAAACATCTAATCAATCATCCTTGTTGACCTTAAGGTAAGATAAAGCTTCACTTGTAGACTTAGGAATAGAACAAAAGTTAATAAGAACAAACAAGTATAATGTATAATGGAAAACTAATGATAACTAAGGTTACAAGTTCTACTTCTAATAATTCATTCCAGAGAAGACCAAATTCAATATAGGAGGTAGTATCGGGGAAGTTTCAAGCATGACCTCCACTATGTCATTATCCTTCGAAGATGAATCTTGTACTAGAATGGTAATTAGTTGTGGTCAATGGTGAGATACTTGAAGTAAATGTTGTTGGAGAAGCATCCCAAGGTACAACAAGATCCTTTGGTGATGAAGGAAGATAGACAAAGGTGGGAAAGTGACTACTTATATCCTTATTAGAAGGACCAAGTGTATATTATAGGACAATTTAGAAAAGATTTAGAAAGAGACATCAATAGAGACAAAATATTGATTAAGTTTGGGAGAGAAACATCAATAGCCTTTTTGAGAATGATGATATTCTAGAAAGATGCATTTTAACGAGAGGAGTGGTTTATCTTGATCAGGTGTGTGGCTATGTACAAAACACTTGGATGAAGGTTGTATAGATGGGAAATAGGAAAAAGAACAGAGTGAGGTACTTGATCATTAAAGAAAGATGATGACTTTCGCTTAATAAGATAACATGCAGTTAAGAGAGCATTGCCCCAAAAACAATGTGGAACATGACTGTGAAGTAGAAGGATCTGACTAGTTTCATTAAGATGTTTGTTTTTCATTTAACTACTCCATCTTATTGAGGAGTAGGAGAGCATGACATTGGATGTCATGGAGAATAACATTGGATGCCACTCCGAAAAGCGTGTTTTGATTTCATTATAAAATGCGTGAAAGATAGAAAACAATTCAAATTGTTTTTCATCAACCAAATCCAAATATAAGTAGAATAGTCATCAACAAAGATCATGAAATATTTAAAATCATAGCGGTAGTAATATGAGAAGGACCCCAAATATCAAAGTAAACTAAAGAAGACAAAGTTCATTTATAAATATTATCAGAAAAAGACTAGTAAATGTGTTTACCTAACTAACACAACTTACAATTCAAAATAGAGCTTTTTAAACTCGATACCATCTTCTACAATTTTGTCAACTCCGGACATCCTAATTGTGCTTGAATCTTCATTGGAGAAACTGCAGATGCACACCATGGTGTTGATGGAGAGAGATACTATAGGCAATGCAACTCACATCTGATGCCAACGCCCATCTTCATATTTGAGCCTATGAGGTGACATTACTTTTAGTTATGGTGAAGATATGTCACGAAATTTAGCACACAAAGAACAAAACCAATGGTAAGAGATGAAGGGGGTTGGTTAGTACAAATGCTATATGCTTTGTTTGTAAACTATTGGCAGCAGTAATGGAAGGCAGATTGCTAGTAGTAGTAAGGGACGATTAAAGAGAATGATTATCGAATATATTATCAATTGGGCCAGAGTTAATGATCAAAGGACCAAGCGAAATTCCTAGCGGGGCTACCAAAGTAGTGGTACTCGTAGATTGATGATTTTCACACCATTTAAGGAAGTCCTCATATGTTGTTGGAGTTATACTAGGCTGGTCAACTATTTTAGACATTTCTTTTCCTGTTAAAATATGGGATATAATAATAATAATGAAATATTTGCAAGAGATAGAAACTTAGATTGAACAACCAAACAAAGTCCAATGTAGCTGCAACCATCTGAATTGTGTCTGGATGGAAGATGTGAACATGGTGATGTGTGCTAGAAGTTGGGCATTGTCGTACATGTCGACAATGGTGGCGGGTTTGCAAATAGGAAAAAAAGATGCACGAGAGGGTGTGTTAGGCACTGTCTCTGCTAGTGTTTGGATGGTTTTGTAAGTTGGTGTTGGGCAAGTCTTGCCCTTTGGTCATTTGATCAAATGGAGTAAGGTCGCTGGCTAGTGAGCAAACCTGTAAAAAGGTTCTCAAAAAAGTCTTTCCACTTCAGAGACTAAGTCCATCGGGCCAACAAGATTTCAAATGGCTCTGGATACCATGATAAATTATGAAAAATGCAGAGACATTGAGCAGAAATCATGTCTTTCTGAGACAACATGAGTGTTTTATCTATATTGAGAAAACGGAATCAATATAGTAAATAGAGGAGATATGATAATAATAAAGATATGATATGTGAATAAATAAAACTTCCTAATGATACATATATACTTCTGACTGTAAAATATTATAACAGATTTTCGTGATTATAAAATATTTCTGCCATATATCTCTGATTATAACATGAATAAAAGTCACAAGCATTGAAGCTCTGGAGATGCAATTTGTTACCAGATAATGATGTCAATCCTATTTTCTGCTAAAGTAGAACATCTCAGGAAATTATTATCTTGTTTTATTGTATGTATAGAAAATTTGTGAGACTGTAAATTATTGAGAGATCAAGCCATCATAGTATTTTATTTAAGCTAAAATAGTTCAATCATTACTTCTTTTATTTGGTTGCAAGGCTTGCATACTCATTATTTTTTACAAGTTTTTGGAGCATTATTCTTTTTTACTATTTTATTACAACCAATACAATATGTTTAACATTGATTGAAAAAGTAGAAAACTTTTTTTTTTTTTTACTTATATTGGTACAGTATGCATCTACATATGAGCATTTGTTGATTTACTGGTTTTTCAGTAATTATCCACCTTTTAAGCTGTCAGGTATTATGACAACCAGGAGCATCGGAAAGAACTGGGTGATATTGACATTGGGAAATATGTTGCTGGTGGTATTGTTGTTTATAATCTGGATACGAAGCAAATTAAATGGACTGCAGATCTTGATCTGAGTACAGATACTTCGAACTTCCGAGCCTACATATATTCTTCCCCAACTGTTGTAGATTTGGATGGTGATGGGAATCTTGACATTCTCGTTGGAACCTCGTATGGCCTGTTTTATGTGCTGGATCATCATGGTAATATCTAGAGATTTCTTTCTTAGTATTCTCTTTACTTGATTTTAAATGGTTTGTTCAGGCTTTCTTCTATGTTGTCTTCATTGATTTTCTCTGTTCGGTAGTCATGTCTTAGTTCCTCCCTTGAAAGATGTCTATCATTTTACAAACCTTTTTTTCTGCTGTTTCCCTACTGAATGGTGTGTAGCAATACAAGGTTGGACTTGGACATGTTTTGTGTCATGAGTCATTAGATTGGTGGACTGAATGTATTTAATTTTCTGCTTTAATTTTCATGGATTGCAGGTTATTCTTTTAGCAGTGTTGTTACATTTTTGTCAAAAATCAAAATTTGGTTACTAGTATATATTCATTGGTAAATTAAATGCTAGTTGTTGTTTCTCTCAAATAGGTAAGGTTAGAGAAAAGTTTCCTCTTGAGATGGCCGAGATTCAAGGATCTGTTGTTGCAGCTGATGTCAATGATGATGGGAAAATTGAACTAGTTACTGCTGATGCACATGGAAATGTTGCTGTATGGACTCCAAAAGGAGATTTAGTGTGGCAAAAACATCTAAAGAGTCTTATTCCGCAGGTAACTTGCTACCTCAATCTTCCATAGCATTTTAATGAATGTTGCATGATTTTTTGCCATTTATGTTGTCAGTATTTATTCTTCTTTACAGAGCAATTAATATCTATGATATAGGATTTTCAATATGGTTTGGATTGATGAGATAATTACAGAATGAGCATAGACTGTAATTGTACAGTTCAAAATGATGAATATTGACTTTTAAAGATGAAAGGAAGAGAAACAAATCGGGAAGTGGATGTATTACTCCAGTTAAATGTTTTGCTTGCTTCCTTTCTTTTTTAGCATACTATAATTTGTTATAAACTTAATAGTTACAATGTCCAAGTAGCAAGGAATGGTTGGTTGGGATGGAAGACTAGAAGGCTTGAACTTTTGTTTTTAAAAACTTGTTTTATTCTTGTTTTCTTTAAACTTTGTAGAGACTTCATCTTTTGTTTATGTCGGGCCTGCCTGTATCATTAGTAATTTTGAACAATGTTGAAGAATGATGAAGGACTAAGGTTTTTGGGTTTGAGTGAGAGTAAGGTCCTGTTTGGACAAACTTCTCCGCAAAGTCTTCTATGAGAAACATAAGAAGTAAAAATGAACTGAGTTTTTTCTTCCGTTGAAATTAGCTTATGTACAAGGTAAGAAATAAAAATTTATAGAAGTCATGAGATAACTTCTACAAATTAGTTTATGTATAAACTAATATTGACATTTTGAAGAAACTTATTTAATTTTTTTTCTTATTTCTCTCCTAATAGTCTTTAGGAATGATGTTCGAACATGTTATAAATCTGTGAATGTTTTTAGAGAGTGAATGACTTTCTTGTAGGTCAAAATCATTTTGGCATGGTGCAGCATTAACACTTCTATTATTCTCAATATCTTCATCTTCTACCACAAGAATGCCTGAAGTAAAATGGAGCCCCTTGTTGAATAGTCTTGTTACAAAATGATGAAGAACTATATTTTCAAGTTCAAAGGGAAAGATTAAATCTTGGAATGTTTTTAGTGAGTAGATGACTTTATTGTAGACCAAAATCATTGTGACACTTTGCTGCATGGAATCTTCTATTACTGCACACACTCAATCTCTTCATCCTATGCCTTGACCATCTTCCAACATTTACATGAGAATGTTGAGAGTCAAAATGAACTCTTGGCCATCTGAATCTGCATGTTCAAGACCAGAAGGGAATGTGTTTCGGTAGGCTTAAAAGTCTCAGATCGCTTAGGAGTTGAGACCAATGATTTTTTGTATACACCTTTCTCTCTTAACTAATTGAGGAACTTTTTAAGAACAAAACTGTGATGGAGGCACTAAGTGCCAAAGCGAACAATATCTTGAATGCAGTGATTGACCTTGATGATGCTATGATGATGCTATTTTAGTAGGCTTAAAGTCGGAACATTGACATCGTCTGCAGGGGACAAAAAGGAGTTTCAAAAATAAAACACTCCTTCCCCTTAGCCTGTAATTGGGGGCTTGTGTTCTATATGTCTGAAAATCCTATATCTATTAGGAGCTGAGCCCAAGGGCTATTTATATATATACCTTTTTCTCTTAACCTTTCAAGGTATCTTTAAAGAAAAAAATCATGACGGAGCAACTAAACTCCAAAGTAGATAGTTAAGATAAATAAAAGAGACTATATTTGAGAGAGCTTGATCACTCCTCTCATTTGTTCTCATATTTATATATTTATATTGGTAGAATTTTGATACAATTATAGGGAAAAGCAAAGATCACAATTAGAGTCCTAGGTATGACTCATAGGTACAACATATAGTAGTTTTCGAATACAACTACTTCCTACCTTTATGTAATACCTGTTTTTACACTCTCCCTCAAGCTGGAACATACAAATTGTATGTTCTAAGCTTGGAACAAATAAAATCAATTCAAGGGCCTCTTAAGGATTTTGGTATACATATGCAAGTTGATCATTGGACCCTACAAATTCAGTACAAATCACTTTAGACAACAACTTTTCCTGAACAAAGTGATAGTCAATTTCTATGTGTTTAGTCCTCTCATGAAGCACTTGATTGGAAGCAATGTGAAGAGCAATTTGGTTATCACAATACATCTTCATTTGCTGAAACTCATAGAAGTTAAACAAGCAAGAGATGTCATTGCTCAATACACAGCTTCAACAGTTGATAGGGCAAACTTTTCCAAGAAATAATATTTCCTCAAAAAAAAAATATAATATCTTGTAGTAAAGCGTATGTTAGTAGTGGTTCCTGCCTAGTCAACATCACAATACCTAGAGATTTGAGTGTTCTCTTTATTTTCATATGACAGACCTTGTCCTGGACTTTCCTTTTTTAAGGTATCTTATAATCGGATAAGAACACTCCAATGGTCAATACAAGGAGCCTGCATGAATTGACTAACAACAATTGCAAAAGACATATTAGATCTAGTAATAGTAAGATAAATAAGTTTTCCAACCATTCTTTTATATCTTTCTGGATCGAAGAAAGATTCACCTTGATCCTTCATTAATTTGTGATTTAGGTCCATAAGACTATCCACTGGTCTACAATCCGTCATACTTGTCTCTTTTAGGATATCTAGAACATATTTCCTTTTGCGAGATTACACACCTTTTGATTGAGCTACTTCAATACCCAAGAGATATATGAGGCTTCCATGATCCTTGGTTTGAAAATGTTTATACAACTGTTCCTTTAGCTAAGATATTCGAGCAACATCATTTCCTATAATGACTATATCATCAACATACACTATTCATTAAAGACATTTGCTAAAGGAGGAATGATAGTAAAAAAAAACTGAATGACTTGCTTCACTTAGTTTTAGCCCAAAGGTTTGAACAATGTAGCTAAATTTTCCCAACCAAGCACGTGGTGATTGCTTAAGACCATAGAGGGAGTGACACAATTTACAAACTAAACCAAACTCTCCTTGAGCAACAAACCCAAAAGGTTGTTCCTTGTAGACTTCCTCTTCTAGATCTTCATGAAGAAAATCATTTTTAATATTCAATTGATGACCTAAGAGAATCCAATAATGCACACAACTAAAATTAGTTCTCTTCCACTTTTCAACTTGATCAAATGGTACGTTACTCCCATCTTGTTCAAGGTGATCGTGAAAACCTTGGCGAAGGAACCAAAGTTGATTGAGGTCGATCAAGAGAGATAATTTTTTACATTTTGTCAGAGGTAATGGTAGGACGTCCAGAGGAGACAACATGTCTAGAAGCCATTTTTTGTTGATAGAGAAGAAAACAACTAATAAGAGACAAAAGGAGAACCCTAGGTTTGACTTTCAACTTCGTAAAAAATGAAGAACCATCGGTTAGGACGGAGACAAGGAGGTTCACTGAGCCCGATGAAGGAGGCACAATGTTGCTTCAGTGAGAGGAAGATGAGCGTGGATGCCATGTGCCTAGCAACGGTGAAGAAGAGTGAGCGCTTGATTGCATGTGGAGCTTTTTCAGCTTCTGGGATTGGTGGGGTTGGCTGTCGCTTAGAGAGGCGCTCTAGATCCGGTGGTTTCAATAGAAAACTGCTCTGACGACGACAAAAGACGGTGAATATTTCGCGTGAGATTGAGACCAGTATAGTAGGATCAACCCGCTATGATACCAAGTTGAGACAAATAAAAGAGACTATATTTGAGAGAACTTGATCACTCCTCTCATATGTTCTCATATTTATATTGGTTGAATTCTTATACAATTACATGGAAGAGCAATGATCAAAACTAGAGTCCTAGGTAGGACTCATAGGTACAACATATAGTAGTTTTCCAATACAATTACTTCCTACCTTTATTTAATACTTATTTTAACGTAGACAATACTTCGAATGCAGTGGTTGACCCTAACAATCTATCTTAGCTGACTTAAGTTTGAAATATTGGGCACCATCACTTAATATCATTTGGTTTTAAACTGAAATCTAGCTTGGTACCAGAGCTTATAACCCATATTGGTAATCATCTGGTTCGACAGACATATGTGGAGGGGAAGTGTTGGGAAGCCCTACACTGTCTGTCTCAAGCAGTGTTATCAATAAATGGTTATGGCGTCGCCATGGCGGAAAGTGGTGGCGGATTTTCTGGTCACCGCCACACCATGATGGTGGTGATGCGGGTTTTTCATAGCGGCCCATGGCGGCCGCTTTTCGCATCACAGGATGCTAACAGATAATGGAGAAAGCGAAAAAAGCGGAAAAAATAAGGCTTGCTGCGGCGATGCAGGGTTCCATGAGAGTGGACAGCGGTGGCGTGCAGTTTCGATGACGGTGTGTGCCGCGGCACGCAGTTTCGGTGACGGTGTGTGCGGTGGCGGCAGTGATTCTGTGTGTGAATGAGGAACCCTAACAACAAAGCTAACCTAAATTGAATTGGGCCCATACCCGGCCCAATTAAAATATTATAAGTTAACCTAATCACAGCAAGCAATTACTGTCCTAATAAGTGAAAAAAAACCCTAAATTGAATTGTGCTATGTCATATCCAGCCCAATTAAAATATTATAAGTTAACCTAATAATATTTTATACTAAACACATAATAACCACAGAAAATCCTAAATTAAAGGCCCAATTAAAATATTTTAAGTTAACCTAATAATATTTTATACACAACACAGTAACCTATTAAATTTTAAACATAATATTATTATTAGAATGCAGTAACCTAGTAATATTCTGAACATATTATTATAATTAGAATGCTTCCGCCATAACCGGTTATAAATTCCGTTATAACTTTATAAAGGATTTTTAGGGTCTCCGATATGATCCGTTATCTGATACTGATAACATTGGTCTCAAGTCTTGGAGTGCTTGGTCAATTTCATTTAATGTCAATTGGTTTTAAGATGAAATCTAATATGGTAGGGCTTATGGTTTGTCTTTGTGATTGACTCAAATGAGTATGATATAGAGTGGTCTTTGTATCAAAAGTCTTTTTGGTGGGAGTTTTAGGCCAATGTATCCCATTATGGTAAATGGTAGTGTAAAGGTCATCATTGTTGGGAAGTCCCACACTACCTACCTCAAGTTTTGGAGTGCTTGGGCAACATCACTTAATACCAATTGGTTTTAAGCTGAAATCTAACTTGGTAACAAAATTTATAACTCATCTTGGTAATCGCCTAGTTCGATAGACATACGTGGAGGGGAATTGTTGAGAAGCCCCACATTGCCTGCCTCAAGTCTTGGAGTGCTTGGGCAACTTCATTTAATGCCAATTGGTTTTAAGTGGAATAACATTGTATCAAAGCTTATGGTTTGTCTTCGCAACCAACTTGAATGAGTATGATGTAGAATGGTTGTTCTATCAAAAGTCTTTTGGTAGGAGTTTTATGCAAATGTATCCCGTTATGGTAAATGATAGTGTATGCATGGATCATCATTGAAGTACTTGTTAAGAAATGCTTCTGCTTGAGGGAGAGTTTGTAATGTGTGTTAAGGACTCACTTAGGGAGATTGTGAGGAATTCAAGTGTAGAGTTGGGAGTCCCACATTGGGTGGTGCTGAACAAGATGAGCAATATATAAGTAGAAGACACTTTCACCTTTGGAGTAAGTCTTGTGACGTGGAGAAGAAAAAAAAAGGATAAAGTATCTCATTCTAGTGTAGAAGTTGAATTTCGAGACCTTGCTCAATGTGTGTGAAGGACCCTGGATGAAGATCATACTTGATGATCTTAAAAGAAAGCTTGACGTCCCTATGCAAATTGTATTCTGATAACAAGTTAGCCATGTGTGTTGTCCATAAGCCAGTCCAACATGATAGGACCAAACATATTGAAATTGTAGGCAAGTTTGAAAATGGTTGATATTCATTTACCAACTTAAGGGGAGTGTTGCAAAATTGCATATTATTAGGATAAAGATATTCTCAATAACTTCATAGTAATTAAGGAACAAATATCTTCAGGATCCTCCTACTCATTTTGACATATTTTTATTTCCTATTTTATATTTTTATTTTCATTTAAAGATTTTGATTATTACAAATAGAGATGATAATATGTTTCATACACTTTCCACCCATTCACCATGTCATTAGAAACCATTTAGGTGGTTTCTGTGTGTAAAATTTTATTGACAGTGTCTCTCATTTTCCATAGGGTCCAACTGTTGGTGATATTGATGGGGATGGCCATACTGAGCTTGTTGTGCCAACACTATCAGGGAAGATACATGTTCTTGATGGAAGGGATGGGTTATCTATTGGGCGGTATCCATATCCAACTCATGGAAGAATAATGAATCAAATTCTTCTAGTTGATTTAAATAAGCCGAAGGAGAAAAAGAAGGGATTAACTATTGTTACCACATCATTTGATGGATATTTGTATCTCATTGATGGACCTACTGGATGTGCTGATGTTGTTGACATTGGTGAAACTTCGTAAGAGATTCTTTTAACTTGTGTCTTGAATATGCTTTGTGTCCTACTTTCTCAAAGTTGAGTCATTTTTCGCTACAGGTATAGCATGGTCTTGGCAGACAATGTTGATGGTGGGGATGATCTTGATCTAATTGTCACAACTATGAATGGCAATGTCTTCTGCTTCTCAACTCCATCTCCTCATCATCCCCTAAAGGCAGGATATGTTTGAATTTTGATAATTGAAACGATTTCAGTTTTGTTACTAAATGGCTTTGTACGTTGTTTCAGGCATGGAGATTGCCTAGTCAAGGAAGAAACAACGTTGCAAATCAGTACAATCGTGAAGGTATATATGTTACTCATCCTTATAGGGCCTTCCGTGACGAGGAAGGCAAAAGCTTTTGGGTGGAAATTGAGATTGTAGATGATTACAGATACCCATCTGGGCATCAAGGACCATACAGAGTCACTGTAAGTTCCTAAACAAATTTATTTATTTCTTGAGTGTGCTGATTCACTGGGAGGCACTGAATTTATGTGTCATTGTTCTTTCATGCTGTGTAAATTCACCAGACATCCTTGCTAGTACCTGGGAATTACCAAGGCGAGAGAACAATAAAGTTGAACAATACCTATGATCATCCTGGGAAATATCGGATTAAGCTGCCAACTGTGTCGGTAAGGACCACGGGAACAGTTTTGGTTGAGATGGTTGACAGAAATGGACTGTATTTCTTTGATGATTTCTCCCTTACATTCCATATGCACTACTATAAGCTGTTGAAGTGGCTTCTTGTACTTCCAATGCTTGGGATGTTTGGTGTGCTTGTAATCTTTCGCCCACAAGACTCGATGCCATTACCATCATTTTTGAGGAACATTGATTAATGATGATTACTTTATTTCATATCATAGGCATCGTTCAAATCCGAAAAATGTGAATATTTTATGTCAAATTGAGTAGAAACTGTTATGGTGTATGCCTTGGGTGCTGCCCTGAACTTTGATCAGAGTTGAAGCTGAAGAGTTGGTTCAGCGAAGATAGTTGAAGATTGCAAGAGTGAGTTATATTTTAATGACGGGATTTTGCCCTTGATGTTGTAGTGTAGTGTAATCTGATACCTAAATGTTTAACTGAGCTACATACATTTTTTTCCATCTTTGAAACAAAATAGATATTTATAAGTAATACACAGTTTTCTCTCAGTCTGACTTTTCCCATTTTTTGTGTATTGTGTGTGCCAATTCGTTATATTGGCTCAGTTTTGAGGTGGAAATGATCAATTTTTTTATCACCTGGTAATTGCACTCAGTTCAATTCAAATTTGCAGTAACTGTCATATGATTCTTTTTTCTTCTAATAATAGTAAATATTTCATTTATACTCGTATTAAAATTGAATGAAACAGAAAAAACTAGATGTCACGCGATTTGGATTACTTATTTTGAGACATTAATCTATATGGCTTCTTAATTATATATTCATTGGGATTTTTGAGTTTTGATGTTTTGTTATTTTGTATAAGGATTAGGTCATGGTTTTTAATTAATGGGAACAAATCCAGTAAAATCCTGGTCTATAATTACTAAAAAACTGTCACATATATATAACTTAATTAAAGTAAGTAAAAAAGTACGCGTTTGATAAGAGGATCGCACACGAATAAAATATTTTACCTTTATGTGTTCATTAAACGCTAATATATTATTTTATTTTCAGCACAGGTGCTGTTTCATGACCGTGTGTTGCTTTGCATTTTGTTGAGTCTTGATTCAATTTTATTCGGTAAAATCATCTTAAAACAGATTTTCATTTTCATTTTAGAATCCAGTTCAGTCATGTTACATGTCATGTGAATTTTTAATTTGTCATAAAACTTCCACCGTAAGCTAGTATATTACGTGGTCATGTGAGTTCTTAATGTCATAAACTTCCAGCATAAGCTAGTATATTACGTGTTTGATGAAATGCCTAGCTGCAGTTTACAAATTGTTTTATAAAATGTTTCACTTAAAATTTGTGTTTAGCTTGTGCCTTTTTCATTTGCTGATTTTAAGTTCATGACTTACTAATAGCCCATTGGTAACTTTCTTAATACATCAATTCTTGCAGTATTGTTCAAATCCTTTGAATTCTTTAGGTTTCTTCTCGCTACCACCAGAATTTTGTAAATTTATGCTTGGTTAAAAAAATTATTGCGACTTGAGTACGCTTTGAAATTGCTTGAAATTTTAGAATTGAGCACTTCAATATGCTATTAATCATGTCTTAAAAAGGTGCATCCAGAATCAAATAGGAAAAAAAATGATAAATCACAAAAGCTTTGGATGTTGTGTGTTGAAATTTTTTGAGCGAAACTCTGCGTTTGCTTTGGTGTTTGAATTATTTCAATTAATCCAGCGTGTAATTTGATCCAAACTTTTTGCGACTGGATTACATGTCATGTTAGCAAGTTGTGGTAAAATTTTTGGGAACATGATTCGCTTTAGATAATTTTGCATAAATTTTGGAAGTAGCTCTGCCAGAACCACTTTATAGTAAATTTTTGGTTTTACGTATCTATTCTAGTCTCGTTGTTGAGTTTTTTTTTTTGTCTTAATTTTTTGCCTTTTCTAATTCTTCTAAAATCTTTGAGTTTGTCAAATATTAATTCAAATTGAATATAATTGTTTCAAATTAGCTTTTTTTGAATTTTGTTCTTGGAAGTGATTTTGGTGCAACTGGAACTTGAAGAGACAAGGTCAAAACTTCTTTCTTTCATTATCTTGTTATTGTCTTATAAGTCTCCGTGATACTAGGATGTCTTCTTTCTTGTTATTTTGCAACTTTCTTTGGTCTATAGGTTTTCATTACATTACACACACATTAGGGTCAAAACTTGTTTTTGAAGTTTCTTTGAGGGAACACTTGTAAGAATTATATGAGGTAAACTTTCTCTAGGAAATATTTAGTACTTAAGCGGTCCTAGTGATTCACCTCTTTTTTATGAGAGTGAATTTGGAAATGCTCTTACTTTTGAACCCTTGAATTCTTTTTACTAAAATTCTTTGTAAAAATCCTTTCATTACTATTATAAAATATTTTGAAAACCTTTCTGAAGTTTTAACTTCAACAATGAGTAATCATGTTCATAGATCCCATGCGTTTAGCAATTCTAGAGTTAGAAGGAGTGAAGACATTGAAAGGAAGTTACAAGATACTAGAAATAAAATTTCTTATATTAAAACTAGGAATAATCTTAAGGAAGAGTATAATAGAAAGAAAGAATAATACTAGGACATTCACCCTTAGACTAAAAGACCACCTGGAAAAAGATTTGTCTTTTAGAAGAAAACAAAATATGATAATTTTCAAATTCTCATGATCATGATAAATGATATTATGAGTATCCACAAAAATAAAACTTGCTTTAAAATAAAAGTTTGAATATTACTGTAACTTTATTCATTGAAAAAGAAATTTTGGATTCAAAACACAATGTAGACCCTTGTGAAGGAAATTATTTTATGATATGAAAGCTACTAGGAAATCATTCTACTGAGTTCAATCACAACAAGAAAATCTATTTTATACTAAATGTAAAGTTTTTGAAAACACTTGTTCATTAATTATGGATAGTGACTCCTATTGTAATTGTCGTATGATGGTTGACAACTTAGCCTTTTCTACACATACCCCATCCAAAACCTTATACTTTACAATGGATAAAAGAGGATGAAGGAATTGTAGTTAAAGATAAAGTACATATCCCAATTTCCGTTACCAAGAAAATATTTTGTGTGATATCGTATATGTGGATGTTGCATATATTTTACTTGGGAAACCATGACATATTGATAATAAAACAACTCATGATGGTTAAATCAATAAGTGTACAAGGTCTTTTGCTTGAGGACAAACAAAAGCTAAGTTGGGGGAGTTTGATAAGGGTTAAACTATTGTAAAAATTATAGCAAATTAGGCATGCATAATGAGTAGAAAACATGGTAAAACAATTGTGAAGCCATGCAATTCCCTACAAAGCAGCTTAACTCAAAATACAAAGAGAAGAATAAGAATATGAAGAATATTGAAAAATAACAAACAAGCAAAGGGATAAAAATTTGACCAATCTGCGAAAAATGCTAAGCGGATTTTCTTTAAAGAACAAGCATTGAAAAACTTCCAAATTGTTCAATGCTAAAGGCATATGCTAAGCGAATTGAGGCCAAATAGATAAAAAAAACTACAAAGTTTAGAACATTAAGCGAATTTCAATGGGGTAAGCGAAAAGAATCCTTCACAATGAAGAAAGCTTAGATTCACTTAGAAATGTCTTGGAGCTAACCTAAACTAAAAAGGGAAGATTTGAGATTCGCTTAGACTTGGCTTGAAGCCAATCATAAGCCTAAAAAGACTTCATAGTTAAGAAAGGTACATAACTTGAAGTGAATCCCTGTAGAACCAAGAATCTTTGAATTTGCTTAAGCCTAAAAAAGAGCTTAAAGTCAAATGTTTTCTGATCCGGTCGGTCATCGGTAGTCGATGACATCAGCAGCAGTTGACCACGTGGACCATTCACAGAGTAACACGTGGTGGAGGATAGCAGGCGAATCAGGGAGGCGATCACTCAGAATGGTAATCGCCTATCGCCTGTGAGGATGAGTAATCGCCTGTCGCCTGTTAGGATGAGTAATCGCCTGTCGCCTGTGAGGATGAGTAATCGCCTATCGCCTTGAGGATGAGTAATCGCTCATCGCCGGTATGGATCAGTACTCGCCTAGATTACACATGATCGCCGTGTGTGAAGGTTAGGAGATCAGATGGTCAGCAAGTCGCCGAAAGAGCACATCGCCAGGTGTTTGAGAAGACTTGGCAAGCACTTGTTGTATGGTCTAAGTACAGAGGATAAGTGGCATATCTGCCACCATGTGTAGTGTGAGCTGCGATGCCCAGTGTTAACCAGCTCGCCATGTTAAGGTTGCGCCCAGAGTAGCCTGTGTACTAAGCTACTCCCTGTGTGGATAACTTAGTCGCAGGGGCACAGTGGAAGTAACGTTTCAACTGCAGATACTCCAGATGGTGACACGTGTATGACCAGATGTTATCCACGTGTCAAGAGGAATAACTGTTAGGAGAGAGAAAGACTCAGGTATATAAATGAAACTCTTAACGAAATTAAGGGAGTTTTACAGATTCTTACAGCTTACACATTTGAGAGTTTACAGTTACACACGAGTCTCACAGAGAGATTCAGTGATAGTTTTGGTGTTCCTGTTGCCTGACTTGAGCGTCGGAGCTACAACGGCCGCCAGAGACGCCGTCTGTGTGTTTTGCAGGCAGCGTTTGGAGTTCCGGTGGTGGTTCTTGGAGCGTTCCTACAGAATAGAGGGCTAGACGAAGGAGTGACGAGGCAATCCTCCATGTTCGAGTCAAGCGGCAGGATCATTGGCGCCCATCGTGGGGCCCGTGTGAATTTTGTTCCCATCCACGTCGCAGTTCTTGAAGTTTCTTGAGGTTTCTTGAAATTTCTTGGAGCTTCTTGATCATTTCGTCGAAGTGAAGTTACGTCGAAGTGCAGAGGAGATGAGAAGAAGAACCAGGGAAACCTCACCTGCGCCATCTGCTGAAGAAGGAGCTGTTACCATGGCGCAGGTAGTGGAGATGATGCGCGCGCTGCAAGATAGCGTCGCGGAGTTGAGAGCTGAGCAAGAGAGGATGCGTGCAGAGCTGACTGCATCGCAGAGAAGAAACGAAGAGTTGAACCGTATGAATGAAGAGCTACGTAGGGAATTACAGGCGTAGAAGGAGCACGCAGTTGAAGAGAGGACGTCGACGCCACCGTCGCCTCCGAGAGCATTCCCTATGCCTTTCTCCCCCGAAATCATGAACACGGTGGTGCCTCTCAATCTAGTGGGACTGAAAGCGTCGTTCACGGGGGTGGAAGATCCAGAAGCACACCTGACAGCCTTCCACACTCAGATGATGCTGACTGGAGGTTCAGATGCTGTGTACTGCAAGATGTTCATGAGTACACTGAGCGGAGTGGCTATGGAGTGGTTCGTGAGCCTGTCAGAGGGCCATGTCACTTCCTTCCATCAGTTTGCGAAGCAGTTCACGGAGCAGTACATCATTAACCGACCTGCGCCAGTGGTGTCCTACGACCTGTTTGACGTGCGCCAGTATCAGGGGGAGCCGTTGAAGGACTACCTCAATCGCTTTGGGGCGCAGGTGGTGAGATTTCCCGTCAAGGATGAGGACATGCTGGTGCATGCGTTCAAGAGAGGTGTCCTCCCTGGTCCTTTCAGTGAATCGCTCATCAGGAGCCACCCTGCCACCTTCACCGAGATACGGCGACGCGCGGTGGCACACATAGTAGCAGAGACAGAGGTCTTTGAGAAGAGAGGAAGTGCTGCACCGTCGAAGCCACATGGAGGTCAGGGAAATCAGCAGCAACAGGCGTGGGTGCATGAGACCAAGGAAGGGAGGAAGGAGCAGGGAAGGTCTCGCCCTTATGCACCCAGGAAGGACCAGACCAGGGGGCGTGCAAGCAACGCACCCCCCAGGTATGATTTCATGATGAGTTTGGCGGAGCTGATCGCCATCCCTGCTGTGGCAGCAAGACTCCATGTGCCAGAGAAAACCGACAGGGTACTTGGAGGGAGGAAGGATGAGTGGTGTGAATTCCACCAAGCTTATGGACATACACTCTGTAAGTGCCTGGCGTTGGGGCGTCAGCTTGCTGAGTTGGTGGAGACAGGGTTCCTGACCGATTACCTGCAGGAGACGCAAGGTGATCGTGCTTCGGGGTCCCAGGCAGGCGACCAACAGCATGAACTCCCTGTGTTTGGGGAGGTGAGATGATGGAAGAGGCTACACTGGGGGGGCTCCCAGAGCTGAAGCGGAAGGCATGATCGCCCCACGTGTGTGCATCGCCAGGGCGGTCATTGCCGGCTAAAGGAGACCCCATCCAGAGTGGTTGAGACGTTGGAGAATGGAGCTTGTCGGCTGGTGACTCTGGACGGAACGACTATTCCCAGAACCCAGGACGCTACACGCTTCTTTCCTACTTTGGTTAAGTTGTAAAGTAGATGTGTAACATCCCGCCAAAATACCATACATATTCATATAATGAAAATAAAAGTAACAAATAGATTGAAATGAACAAAATCATATATATGTAAATAAAGTTTCTCCTCACAGGGAGTTTAATACATAACCGGTATATTTTTCCAAAATTTAAACAAAATACAGCCAACTAAATTGAAAACTGGCGATCTCCCTACATAGACCGGCGATCTCCTATCAGGGGACCCAAAACAGCCGATCTACTACCAGAACAGAAAAACAGGCGATCACCCGATAGAGGCAGAAACAGGTGATCTCCTTCCGGCGACCACTCTCTAAGGAGCTCTACTCCCTGGAAGATCATCTGCTCCCGTGTAAAATACACGATCATCACAGTTTAAGAGAAATAGCCACAGAGCAATACAAAAGAAAAGGGGTAAGCTAGATGGTTTAAAAACTTTTAAATCAATAGTAACCATAAAACTTCACACCATTCATGATCCATATCAATTTTCAACCATCAACATACTCATATTCCATAACTCGTCAAGTGTCTATTTCAAATTTCAGTATTCATGGTTCACACGTCAGACTTTCCACTGACTCACAATGCATAGACACATGACACTACTTCCGGATTGACTCGTGCGTTGACTCAGGCTCAGAGATCTGCACCTGTCATACCATACCACTGTGAAATCCACACAGGGTCGCTGTGAATCCACACAGCCATGCGCATATATAGTCTCATATCATCACTCTCCCGGTATGACAAGGTTAATTCATATAACAGGCCGAGCTCGTTCTTTTTCACACGAGTCACCCATTCATATGAACCTCCTCCGACTCTCCACAACTGAATAACTTCATCTACGTGATTCCATTATATCAGCAGAGTCAGGATATCTCCTTCTAGACAAGCCCCTAGTCAATACACCTATACAGATCTTACACGGTATTTCCTTTCCTGAAAATACTATGCCTCGATCCCACATTCACAGCATTCAAGACATCATACCATGCAAAGGAATATTTCAAATCACAGCAACAATCATTTCAACGTTTCAAACTTCCGAATATCACATATATATTGTATTTAAATCCCAAACAGCTTCAAACAACGTCAAACACAGGGGAGTTCGAAACCCGTATTTAAAACCGGCGACCACGTCGCCCAACCACATAGAACAGAGCATTTCGAAAAGAAACAGAGAACCGGCGACCACGTCGCCCTCACTTCAGAAACAGGAAAACTATGGCTTGTATTGAAAACCAAGGCTAGCTTCCCTTACCTGGACTTGCGCAAAACACCAGGAGCTCCGAAACCCAACGAAGCTTAAAGAATGTCTTGGCTCTGTTTTTGCGTCTGGTTTGAAGGACTTGCAGAGAGCCTCCCAGGTGCTCTAATGGTGGTCGTCGTTCGTCGTACTCTTGTGTGAAGGTGTTAGAATCGCAGTGCGAAGGAGAGAATGGAGGAGAAGGGAGGTAAACTCACTCTTCCGCTCTTGAACAACTGCGACGTTTCTTTCTTTCTCTCTCAGAAATGGGTTTTTGCATCTTAAGCTGACTTCTCCACAAAAACCGCTGCCACCACCCACTCTGCAGGGAAGTTTGCGTGTACGTTTCACTGAACAGTACGACTAAGCGGGCCTCTGCGCAGGCTAACACTCTGAGGTCACTAGCCTGAACCACTCTTTTTGTCTACGTGTCGTGCATGCAGGACGTTTCATGCTGGGAGCCTGGGTCCCACCTTACTCTGTGTGAAACTCGACGTTGCGCGATAACTTTCCACTGCTGACTCATTTTGGTGAACGACCGATGTCTCCCTCACCCTGGAAGACGACCGATGTCTCTCTCACCCTGGAAGACGACCGATGCCATCCCTGGCGACGCCCTCATGCCTCGCGCCCTGGCGATGCCCGCATGCCTCTCGCGCCCTGGCAAAGCCCGCATGCCTCGCGCCCGCGCGATGCCTGCATGCCTCTCGCGCCCTGGCAATGCCCGCATGCCTCGCGCCCGCGCGATGCCTGCATGCAATGCCCGCATGCCTCTCGTGCCCGCGCGATGCCCGCATGCCTCGCGCCCGCGCGATGCCTGCATGCAATGCCCGCATGCCTCTCGTGCCCGCGCGATGCCCGCATGCCTCGCGCCCGTGCGATGCCCGCATGCCTCGCGGCCGCGCGATGCCTGCATGCCTCTCGCGCCCTGGCAATGCCCGCATGCCTCGCGCCCGCGCGATCATGTATAGCAGGCGACCGGCGATCTCATAGCCTTCTAAACTTAACTTTCCTTCCTTTTTATTTTAAATAAAACATACATAGAATTCATTTAAAATATATCTCTTTTTATTCCAATTCAATTTTACAGGTCCTTACAAGATGTGCTATCGCGCTGTACACACACTTAATGTATTAAACAGTTGAGCAGATCAGGGGGCACTCTTTTTAACGATGCTACCCAATAAAAGTTTTTCAGTACATAAAGTGTGCGAGTGTTCCCGGTTTAAAGTCCTCCTTGCCTTTGAGCAAGTGCAGGCGAGAAAGAGGAAATCCTCCTTGCCCTTGAGCAAGTGCAGGCGAGAACAGAGGAAGTCCTCCTTGCCTTTGAGCAAGTGCAGGCAACAAAGGAAGTTCTCCTTGCCTTTGAGCAAGTGCAGGCGAGAACAGAGGAAGTCCTCCTTGCCCTTGAGCAAGTGCAGGCAACAGAGGAAGTCCTCCTTGCCTTTGAGCAAGTGCAGGCAACAGAGGAAGTCCTCCTTGCCTTTGAGCAAGTGCAGGCAACAGAGGAAGTCCTCCTTGCCTTTGAGCAAGTGCAGGCGAGAAAGAGGAAGTCCTCCTTGCCTTTGAGCAAGTGTAGGCAACAGAGGAAGACCTCCTTGCCTTTGAGCGAGTGCAGGCGAGAAAGAAGAAAGTCCTCCCTCGACTTTGTACAGCGAGGTGCAGGCGAGTGAAAGTCCTCACCTCGACTTTGTACAGCGAGGCTGAGGCAAGAGAGAAAGTCCTCTTCCTTTGCTTCTTACAGCAAGGTTGAGGCAAGAGAACCTAGTCCCTACCCTTTGCTTTTTATAGCGAGGCCGAGGCGAGAGAAAAGGTCCTCACCTCGACTTTGTGCAGCGAGGCTGAGGTGAGAGAAGCAAGACCTCACCCACGACTTCTTACAGCAAGGTTGAGGCAAGAGGGGTCGTCGAGAAGCACTTCTCTTCCCCAAAGCACAGGCGTCATAGTTGGTGTTCAGGCCCTCTATGCACTCAGCGCTGGTGTGGCAGAGAAATGTAGCGAAGCCAGAAGCGCGATGACTGATCGGTGGTGCGCTAACATGCTAGTCGGTGGTCGGTGGTAGAAGCAAGTTCTGCTGCGTGAAGCCGAAGCGTTTAGGCCCCGTTAAGTCAGTCATCCAGCACGAAGTTATGTTGAAGGCAATGCTAAGAGAGTTAAAGAGAAGAAACGCAACGAGCCCTAGCGCGGTTGAGAAGAAGAAAACAGAAAAGGTTAATCTCTAGATGATCCAGAGGGATGCGCACGCTTCTGTTGAATGAAGGAAACAGTAGCGACACTCAGTGGGGGCCATTAATGCGTCCATATGTCGAGAGATAAAAGTATGGAAGCCGCGACGCCGAGGAACAGATAGTAAAGGGTGAACCACGTCAGCTGGGTCCCACAGCATGGACCAGAGCCACGTGGAGTGGACCTCCCAGGCAACTTGGATTAGCGAGTGATCGGTCATCGGTATGCCTCCTTGGGAAGGGGTGATCAGTCATCAGTAGAAGAGGTAAAAAGGTTACCTTTGGATAATCAGAGAAGCGTCACAAAGGTTGGAGATTGAAGAAGTCGAAGGGTCTCACAGAGAGATGCTTTGAATGTTTGAAGGCGAAGAAGAAGGAATGAAACAGTGTTAGTACCAGAGTGTGCGCTCCTGTAGACTGCCAGAAGACGATTTCTTAGTCTCTTCACTGAGAACAAGTTCACAGCTCGAGACTGGGGGGCTTGTGATTCGATCGGTCATCGGTAGTCGATGACATCAGCAGCAGTTGACCACGTGGACCATTCACAGAGTAACACGTGGTGGAGGATAGCAGGCGAATCAGGGAGGCAATCACTCAGAATGGTAATCGCCTATCGCCTGTGAGGATGAGTAATCGCCTGTCGCCTGTGAGGATGAGTAATCGCCTGTCGCCTGTGAGGATGAGTAATCGCCTATCGCCTTGGGGATGAGTAATCGCTCATCGCCGGTATGGATCAGTACTCGCCTAGATTACACATGATCGCCGTGTGTGAAGGTTAGGAGATCAGATGGTCAGCAAGTCGCCGAAAGAGCACATCGCCAGGTGTTTGAGAAGACTTGGCAAGCACTTGTTGTATGGTCTAAGTACAGAGGATAAGTGACATATCTGCCACCATGTGTAGTGTGAGCTGCGATGCCCAGTGTTAACCAGCTCGCCATGTTAAGGTTGCGCCCAGAGTAGCCTGTGTACTAAGCTACTCCCTGTGTGGATAACTTAGTCGCAGGGGCACAGTGGAAGTAACGTTTCAACTGCAGATACTCCAGATGGTGACAAGTGTATAACCAGATGTTATCCACGTGTCAAGAGGAATAACCGTGAGGAGAGAGAAAGACTTAGGTATATAAACGAAACTCTTAACGAAATTAAGGGAGTTTTATAGATTCTTACAGCTTACACATTTGAGAGTTTACAGTTACACACGAGTCTCACAGAGAGATTCAGTGATAGTTTTGGTGTTCCTGTTGCCTGACTTGAGCGTCGGAGCTACAACGGCCGCCAGAGGCGCCGTCTGTGTGTTTTGCAGGCAGCGTTTGGAGTTCCGGTGGTGGTTCTTGGAGCGTTCCTGCAGAACAGAGGGCTAGACGAAGGAGTGACGAGGCAATCCTCCACGTTCGAGTCAAGCGGCATGATCATTTTCTTTAGGATGAAGAAAGCCAATACAATGAACATATTAGCCTGTGCTGAATGAAAGCTAAATTTTCTTAAGTTCCTCACTAAAATTCTATAAATAAAGAGGCCGTGACACCTCATTTGGAAGGCTCAGATCAATAAAGCTCAAACAAAGGAAAACAAAATACATCAGATTATAAAGACCAAAGTCAAGAGACTGAAACAAAGACAAATCTTAAGGTGGAAAATTTGAGCCTAAGTTGACCAACAACATTCAGGGATTTATGTTTGTTGTTCTTAGCTTCTCATTCTTGTGCTTCATTGTAAGATTTATCATGGGCTGCTAAGCTTATCCTGTTGGGATCGAAAGGCAATGTAATATTTCTTGAGTTATAGTTATTTATTAATGCATGTTTTTATTTAAAATTCAAGTTCTATTGGTTTGATTGTAGACTGGTTGAATGCTTAATGGTGAGGAACACCAAGTAATGCTTATGGAGCATGACTGAGCTAGAAGGTGATTTCATGTATCTAAACCATATCAAATCAACCATATATGTCAACTGCCAGGAATGAAGTTAAATATTTAAACCGTTCCATCTTAATGCAAAAATAAGCTATTATGATGCAATGAATTGATTATGATATTTTAAGGTTCTAGATAACCTCAATGCAAGGATTTGACTTGGTTTAGTCATAAGGAACAATGCATTTGAACAAACATAATATTTATAAGTATCATCAACAAAAGAGATTTACAAAGTTATTTCGATTGCAACACTTGTGTTGTATTGCCATCCTTCCACTTTAACTGTCTTTTAGTGAGTGAATTGTGATATTTTATATCACACTTCTTTTTAAACCAAAATTGTTATGCCATGAGTGGCTGCATTTCAAAAAATACTCAAGGTTTAGTTAGAAGTGACTATTTCCCAAATAATACTTGGGTTTTGGCTAGAAGTGGTTATTTATCCAAAGAATACTCGGGGTTTGTTTTAGTCAAGAGTGGCTGAATTCTAAATAATAATGTCTTAGTCAAGAGTAATTATAGTTTAAATTATACTCAATTTTAGCTAGGTTTAAAGAATATCAGTCTCGTACTTTGCAACAATAGTCTGCTAGGGGAACTTGATCGTGTTGATTAAGAACTTAGCGTAATCTAGGTTTATAACAGAAATAATATAAAAACATGTAGAAAACAAGAAAAAGTACAAGAAGGGAGACTTGAGTTGTGTTTTAATAATTTTTAAAATAGTGGCTTTTTAGAATCATGTTGTTTCTTATGGAACTTGTGTGACAAATGATTAATCAGAAATATTTCAAAATCCTTTTTCTAAAAAGCTCTCATTCTTTGGTTAATCGATAAAAAATAGCATGCAATGTAAAGGAGATAAAGGAGAAGAAGAAATACATAAGATATTTTTTATACTAGTTCGTCTCACACAACAAACTACATTCTCTCAATCAATAGATTAATTTTCACTAGGCATATCAATGTTGTGAAGTACAATCTAGTATTATTTGAGATCGTAGTACTTTTGACTAGTCCCTTGAGTATTATTTGGGATCATAGTCACTCCTGAATAATTCCTTGAGTATTCTTTGGGAGTATAGTCACTTTTGACTAACCCCCTTTAATTATTTTTTCAAATCATAGCTAATCTTCTAAGAGTATTCTTTGAATTCAATCACTCTTGGCTAAACCAAGTATTCTTTGAACCCAACCACTCCAAGTTAAACAAGTATTCTTTAAATGTAGTCACTCTTAGATAAACGAGTATTATATGGACACAATCACTCTTAGATAAACGAGTATTCATTGAACGCAATCACTCTTGACTAAATGAGTATTTTTTGGATGCAGTCACTCTCGGCTAACCTAGTTTTCTTTGTTAAACAACCACTCATGGGTAAACATAAAACATTATCTAAGTGTGTGATCAACAATTAGAAGTTTTTCCTACTAAGGAATTGCTTCTTTTAATAATTACAAGGTTTATGTTCTCTCTCATATTTTTCTAGATGAACACTCATAGAGTTCCTTATGAAGCTTTTTAGGCACAAAAAATTTAAGTAGCATTTCAACACAGTGCAACATCCTCTCTTGCATTCTTCTTCTTAATGAATGGCTTTAATAGGCTCTAAAGAATATAGTCGTTGCAAATCCGTTTTTTGCAGTTGAGCAACTTCACACCACTTGGAATTTCCTTTTGTGTATAATGAGCTTGATAATGGTTAATGCATTAAATATACTTCATGCGGCTTTAAATGCTCTTATTTTTTACCCAACATTCTAGATAATTGACAATAGTGCACGTCATATAGATGGGTTAGAGTTAAATGTGCTTGTGTTAGGTTGCTGTTGAAAAAAATAATTTTAGTTTAAGCTTGAACGAATCTTCTTGACAGACAAAAACAATGAATCTTCCATGTAACATTGAATAAACACACACACACACATATATATGGATGTGTGTGGTATGTGTCCGTGCAGTACAAGATTAGTTTATATCTATGTGCATATCATCTAAGCATATTAATATCTTATTAGACTTAAAGTAAAACACACAATGTTGTATTGTTTGACAAACAAAACACTTGCATTATACATTATTTGTTATTGAACAAAGCATTCGTCTTACATACGATGTATAACCATGTTTTATATTTTGTTGTATTTAAGCACTTAATTGAAATTATGGATGTTTGACTTTTACCTAACAAAACACCAAGTATAAATTTCTTGAGTCTAGTCTCTTTAAATTACATATTATTAAACTATAACTAATTAAAAAATGATAATTTTCCAAAAACAAGATTTACAAAGATATTGTGTGTCAATTCAAAACTATGTGTGATTGTTTTCATGATATGCTCAATATATTTGTCAAGTTAACATTTATGTTTTGTTTTTATCATATGTTGTTTTTCTAAAAAAATTATTAAATATACAATTTAACACTCCCATATGTATTTTGAATATTTTTACACAAATACATGAAAATTAATAGAAAATAAAGTTTGCCCAAGTGCATACACTGGAAAAACTGATTTAAGAATTACAAAATGATTGGAATGGTATATACAAACATTTTTTTTTAGTTTTAAATATTATTTTAAAATTTTAATTCACTATTTCCTACATGTTCCAATATTTCTACATTTTTTATTTTATAAAATACTTAAAAAATCCTTAATTCACTTTATTATAGGTTTTAATAAAAATATTTATTAACTCATTAAGTACTGTCTTGAGGCAGTATCTGAAAAGAATAAGAAAATAAAAAGAGGTCAAACAAACACAAGACAGAACCAACCAGAACACAACACTTCACCTCTCTCGGTCAACAACTGTGATTGAAATTACAGAGCATCCTCCGCCATCAACATTCCAAATTTGATTCCAAATTCGCAATTTCAACAACACCCAGAAATCGTTTACGCCTCAATCTCTTCAAATTCACAATCTTGGGTTTGTTCCCTTCTAGCCATGAATTTTAGGAGCCTGGAAGATTTCTGGGCCTTTTACATGAACCAGCACTCCAAGGCTTCCACAAGGCGCTGGCACTTCGTCGGAACTCTCTTTAGCATTTTCTTCTTCTTTTGTTCTGTCTTCTTCAGTTGGTGGTTCTTGTTCCTTGTCCCTTTCTCTGGCTATGGATGTGCCTTCTACAGTCACTTGTTCGTTGAGAGGAATTTCCCAGAGACTTTCAGACACCCCTTTTGGTCCCTCTTGTGTGACTTCAAGATGTTCGGGTTCATGCTCACTGGCAACATGGATAGGGAGATCAAAAGGCTGGGGAAGAGACCTGTGCTGCAAGTGTTTTGATTTTGGTGTAAGCTTTTGACTTTGATTTGATTTTTTTAATAAAAATTGAAAGTTGATTTTCAATGTATTTTTTAGAATAAGGTTTTAATTATTTTAATAAGTTATTTGGGTCTATGTGTGGATGATTTTGCTATATGTTGTTGCTGAATGATCCCCGTATGTGTGTGATGCTGCAATTTGATGGAGTGTGTTGTGAGTGATTTTGGGGAGGCATCATAGCTGAATAGGCATGTGAAGCTAAAAATGATTGGATGAATGTGGTTTAACTTGTGTGCTGCTTCACATAGATGTTGAAGATGTGTTGAAAAGGGCAACAACCTCTGTAGGGAAAAAAACAATGAAAATTATCGAGGAGAACTACAGAAGGCTAAAATCATCGTAGTTTAATTATTGCTACCCTCTGGTTGCTAAAATCTGAGCTAATTTCCTTATATGGCAGTGACCATCACAACCTTGACAACATTGCTAAAATATTATAGGATAATATTGCATAGCAGTTTTGTACTAACCTGATATCCAAAATCTGTAGAGTACCAACTTGATGTTCTTGGTGTATTTGGTGGGCAAATTTGTGTGTTAACTCGAATATGGCATTATCCTATGAATATCTCTTGTTAATCCTTTTTATTTCTTCTGAAACTTTACTTCCTTGTTTGACCCTAGAGATTTAGAAAGGATGGAAGATTTTACCTTTGATTCTTTCTACAAAAGGAAGATTTGGACTAATTTGCACGGGCCTTAGTGCATTTCCTTGATTTTAAAGTATGCTTTCCTTACATCCTAAAAATTTAAGGTTACCTCTTTGTGGTATAATCTCATTATTTAGTAATGTCGTTGAAAGATTTGTGAAAATACTTTTTAAATCATCATTGGGGAGATGATGAAATACTTTTTCTATTATAATGTGTGTTTAGAAAGTCCCCACCAGGGTTTTTGCAAAGCTTGTCTCCTCTAGATTTTGTCCATAGTTATTCCATTGTTCTGTTGAGGTTTCAAACTGAAATCCTAACATATAGTTGGATTAGGCAACCCTTAGAGCAACAAAATTTCCTTTTGATCATCTAAAGAAGATTTGTTGCCTTTAAATGTATTATAGTTTAGGATTGATTATGCCTGTATTTGGGGCTCTTCAGATAAGCAGAGGGATATTCAGTATTTGTTTTCAATTTTATTTAGGATCCTATCTTGGATTTCTTATATGTTTTATTTCTTATCCAACTAAATTTGTTTTTCTTTTAAGAAGTATAAATTGTTCAATCTTCAGCTGAAACAGGACCATTGAATCTTTTGGAACTGTTGAATGCTTCCAATCAATTGTTCAGTTTCACCATTGCTTGACTTTGAGATCTACCTGTGATTAAAGGTTCTATATACATTGATTTATTGCTGCTTTTTGTGTGACAACAAATATTTCATTTCTTTATGGTTTCATTTTGTTACTCTTCTTTTCTTCTGTTTCCAAGTTATGCAGGAAAGTCTGCAGTTGAAAATACAAGTTTGCATTCTGTAGTTGAAAATTTAAATCTGTTAACTTGAGTTTCTGCAAGATCTAATTCAGTATGTTTAAATGTTCACACTGGTGAACCTTAATTGATACATGTTCTTCTATAGGCAATATCTGTGCCACTTTGTCAATCTATGACTTTAAAATTTAATGTTCCTTTGGTCAACACTGGTGAACCATCAAAGTGCAGACACATTCATTCAAAGTCTTAAACAAGGGAAGATGGTATTTTATGGTCAGCTACAAATTTCTGAAAAGAAAGCTCTGTGATGAGCTAAAATCATACTAGGAAGTATATAATACAAGATACAGAAATTGGTGAGTGTGATTCAATAAAAACTTTCAAATCTGATTTTTGCATGTGGATGTTATTAGTGAACAACTTAACTAGTGACATTTACTGGCCAAAGATGGAATTTTAAAAGCAAGCAAGAATATCCCATCTAGTCCTTATTATAAATTACTTTTAATTTAATTATTTTTTGTTGAAAATTTAAAATAATGTTACTAATGTACCTTGCTATTAATGATTTTAGATTATATTCTCATTAAGCAGACATATTCGTCATATTTAATAGGGGTAAATAAGAAAATAAATTTACTGTTTAACAGAAATTATAAAATGTCTTATAAAAGGTATTAGTTTCTTTCAAAGCCTGTTATTTAACAATTATAGTATTTTTTAATATTATTTTATGAATAAAATCATGTTTGAAATAGAACCCTTTCTTCAATAATCTTGAAATAAATAAATAAACTCCTTCAATAGACCTTTCCCCGTTTTAATCACCAAAGGCTTTTCCTACATCTCCATAATATCATTTTCTTCTTAAAATAATACTTTCTGGATTTTAATATTTGGAAATATAATTTTTTTAATTACACCTTTCAATTGTAGAATTTAAAATATTTAAAAAACTATATTTTAAATTACAAAATTCAAAAAATATTCTTAAATTCAAAAATATTTTTCAAAATCAATAATCTGAAAATATCTTTTGAATTTTATAATTTGAAATATATTTTTTTATAAAAACTCGTTCTCAATTATAGAATTTGTCAAAAATATTTTTTGAATTTTATAATTTAAATTTTTTCTGCATCATTCACTCTAAAATAAAAAAAAAATATCAATAAAGTATTTTGATATTTTAAAAAGTATGAAAGTGTGAAAAAGAAGTTATAAAAAGTTATGGAGGGTTGGAAGAAACCAGCATCACCAAATAGATCCAAAAAACTGTTCACATCATGAACTCCAGGGGCCCCATTTTTTAGGCAAAGTTTTAATTTGCTGCGGTTCCTTAGCCGAATTTTATATGCAGATGTTTTTTAATATTTTTTCAAAAACAAATTTAAAATATCAATTACAAGATTTTCAAAAATAAATTTATTTACTTAATTCATAATATTTTCATATTATTAAAAAAATGTGAATTTTTTGTTTGTAAAAAAATAATATTGATAATTTATTTCAATGCAAAATTATGTTTAAATTAAAATAATAAACTAGATAATAATAATATTTTTTAGAAAACTTGAAAAATATTAATATTAGTAATTTTAATATAATTTTTTTAAAAATATTAAATTTTATTTTAATGAAATAATTTAAGATATTAATAAAAGTTTTAAATTAAATTTTTAATGGTATATATAGCTTAGTAAACATTTCAAAATTATGTTGATATAAAATTAATAAAAAATATACAATATTAAAATTTTATTTTAAAATATGAAATTTAAAATGTTAATTTAAATTATTACACAATAAATTAAAAAATATTTTGAAAACCCTTCGCAAAATGTTAATAATTATGCATGTAAAATTATAATTTTAAATAAAACTGAGTAACTGATCATTAATATTAATTACTAAATAATATTATTAAATTTATTTTTACATAAAAATATTTTTATATAGTATAATTGTATTATTTAAATTTGTTATTATTAGTAGAATTACATTTTGTAACTTATCATTTATAAAAGAAAAACTAGATAACTTTTTACTAATATTTGAAAGTTGAATGTAAAAAACATAAAAATTAGATGAAACGGATAAAACATGAAATAAATATAGGTGACATATTAAATAATTTTCTTTTCTTGCCATTTTAACAAAAGTCATTCAAGTTGTGGAACAAGTCGTACATTATAGTATTGTGTAAATCCTTGATATGAAACAATTCAATTTTTCTTTCACTGTTTTTCAAGTAACAAAGATTTCTTGAAAGTCATGTGCCCTAATCCAATACTAGAACATGTGTACTATATGAAAACTAGTTTTCAAATGAACCAATTCGTGGATGATTTTGCCATTATAAACTCGAAGGAGATGAGTTTTTGTGTTTGTGACTTGTTTTCTGTCAGTATAATTTAGAGGTGTTAGTTTTTGTGTTAGTGACTCTTTTTTTTTTTCTCACTATAATCTAGTCAAGGTGCATGTGTCTTAGAACATCATTTTTCTTTGTTTAAAGTAGGTTTATTTATATGTTTATAAGATTTGAGATTCAAGGATGTGATGGGGTGAAAAAGAACCTTGTTTGCTTCTATTATGTTATTTTAGTATACTCTTTATTTGTTGTTCTTGTTGAAATGTCCTAGTGTTGTTTTCTTGTTGTTCAAGATTTGATAAGGCACACATCCTCTTGTGTGATCAAGAGTGATAAATTTGATATCCTCTTATGGTCGATATCTTCTTGAGAGTGTTAAGGGATTGAATTTTTGTTTGTTTTGAGTTTGTAGTTGTTGAGTATTTTGTACAAACTTGTTAAAGATATTAGAACTAATTATTCGAATATTGAATAGTTGATATTTGATGTAATATAATTATATCTAAACCAATATAAAACTTATTATGCAATCTTTCTTTCATTTTTCTTCTTTTATCGAATTGCATTCCAATTTTGTATCAATTTTAATTTTACATCGCATTTAGTTTTCAAATTGAAAAGAGTTTTAGAAAAGAACTTAAAGAAAGGGAAATTTTTGTGAAAAATATTCCCTCTTAATTTAGCTAAGCAACTCATTCTTTTATAACACAACTACTATCACCACCAAATTTATAAATATTACAATTCATCCATACTTATTTTTTATTAAAAAATTCACACACCATCATTAATCTTTTGAATAGTCTCAACTTATGCCTCAAAACTAAAATTTAGATATAATATTTCTTGCTTCAATAGTTCCACCTTAAAGTAAACTCATTATTAATCTCCTCAAACTTCTCTATTATACTTTGACACATGGGATGTCTGACTTGAAATAATGCAATGGCAATTTTAAATATCATTTGATTCGCCGATCCTCAAAAAAAGAAATAAGCAAAGTTCCGTCGTTAAGTGATAAATGGAAAATTCATGGAAAATTAGAATCACTACCGCGTAATAGTGCACCTATACGTCTTCATCGACGGTGTTTTTCGACCAGAAGACCGAGAGCTAATTATCGAGACTTTGGATTATTTGGACACATACTTCGGGAAATGGTTCATGCATGTTTCTTGCCAGGTGCAACAAGATCCAGTTGGTAAGGATTCCAAATTCTCTTCATTTTTTTTTTCATTTGATTATAGCTTCTTCATTTGAAGATCACAAAAATAATTACCTAGTTATAGTACCCATTGTAATCTCTACAACAAATAAATTTTCTTTTTCTATTCTTAGAAGTAGTTGGTGTTCCAACTTTGCAAATAATGAATCATAATATACAAAAGGATTCAACACACTTGCCAAGTGTCTTCCATATTCACTAAACTACAACACTTTAAATATCAACTTTTGCATATTCTTATCCCAACACATTCTCCTTTATTTGTAAATTTCATAAATAAAACATAGAAAGGGATTTAAAGCATTCTATTAACAAAAAATCCCTTCAACTTTGTGTTTGTTCTATTACATTAAATTTGATATATTATAATTAATTAGTATTTTTTTTCTTTTTAACCCAAATTATGGTAGGAAAAATACGTTAGTATTTAAAATTTGCAATAAATACAAAGAAAGACTATACCAATGAATAAATAAATAATTTGAAAACAAAACTAAATCATATAAAATAAATGAAATAATATTTATGATTACTAATTTGGTAAGTTAGTTTAATGTAAAGAATCATTGTTCTAACATTATTATCTACCAAATGCAAATAATTTTTATATAGAAGTATAAAAACACAAATAAACATAATTCACAAAACCCAGTGTTGAAAAAAAAACTTACTTATATCTTTTGTTATTTTAAAAAGATTTGTTTCTTTCTTTAAGTTCTTCTAAAATTGATTCAATTTAAAAAATAAAATGCAATTAATATGAGAACTAGAATTGATAAGAGATTGGTTAACAACATTATTGTACAAGAGATTTATATTGGTTCAGATCATGAATGATCCTACATTTAGTCTCAGTTATTCAACATTAAAATTACTATATTTCATTATCTTCAAAAGTTTGTAAAAACACTCACAATGACAATTACAAACACGACATAACAAAATACCAAAAAATCAACTTTTAAACATTAAAGAAGATATGTTCAACCCTTAGAACACTCTAAGAGAATGCAAATCAAATTAACTCTTGATCAGACAAGAGGATATATATGGAACACACTTTAACCACTAAGTAAAGGAAATAATGTACCACAATTCATAGCAGAAGCACAACACAAGGTTGATTTAACAGCACAACACAATCTTATTGATTTGGAAGCTTGAAAGCACTCTTTGAAAATTGAAAATAGCTCAAATGATCCCAAAGTAATGCGTATTTCACAATTGTATTTGTTGTATAAAAGAGTGAGACCAAGACTCTATATATAGAGTTCAAAAAATGATGATTTAAAAAAGGTTCTGATGCATTTAATTAGTTATTTCAAGCTAGTAATCAATTATCCTCAATGAAATTTGAAAAAAAAAATTACAACTCTTTATGTTTTAATTAATTATAGTATTGCTAATTGATTATTTCAACTTTGTATTTAATTCATAAAAAGAAGTTAAGCGATTATGGAAAATTTTAATCGATTAGTTTTTTAAAACATTGAAAACACTTAAATTTGCTTTGGTTTTAATTCGTTAACTAAATTGATAATTGATTATCTTGCTCTAAAATCTCTCATGAATAGTTTAATCAATTACTTAAACACTTAATTGATTAACAAAGTTATCAAATATTTTTCTCATATTTTTAACTTTATAAAAACAATTTTCTTTTAATTGATTTGACTATAGGTTGTGTGTTGAATTAAAATTCTTGTCAATATACCTTGTGTGAAAGACTCAACAACATACAACAAAAGCTAGAAACTCTCAAAAGATCAACATCTTCTTCTTCTTCTTCAAACATCATCATCAAAACATCTTTTTTGGAGGTTTGAATGTACTCTTTAAGTCCAACAAAAAAACACTAATGAGAAGAGAAGAAAATGCTTGAGTAGAAAAGTGACAAAAGATCTAAAAAAAAAAAGTAAAAGATGTTTGAACATAAAAGTTAAAAAAAGGCATGTGACCATTTTTTAAGTTCTCTAAAAGATTAAAAAAAAAAATTGTTTTGTGATTACATGTAATTAAAAAATTGTTTATTAAAATTTAAATTAAAAAATTACAATTAAAAAAAATTAATATATATAATATTAATAGTCTATTTTATTGTTTTCTACTTTAACTCTTCCTCGAATAAAATTTATATTATTTCAATAAAATAAGATATTTTTTAATAAGAATAGGTTATTCTCTTTTTAAGTATAACTACCAAAACTTTGCTATCATATCCTAAAGATCATCATTTATATATCCTTAAAAGAAGACAATATTATAAAGATGATAGAAAAAGAATAAAACAAAAACAATGATGGGAATCAAGAAAATCTAAACTTTTGTAGTCCAAGTCCTTTTTTAAACAAATCCTAACTGATAACAGTGAAATTAATTTCACATTGTAATGTAATGTTGAGAAAAGAATCAATGAATTAAAAGATTTTAATTTTGAGATAAAAGAAGTGAGAAAGAAGGAAATTTGGAGAGAATGGAGCCTCTAAGCCAATGTATATTTTTTTCACCCCATTTTCTTTAAGTGTGTTAGGTTATTCTTAGAAAGTGTCAAAGTGTTTTTTTTTTTTTTTAGTTTATTTTATTACGGGTTAATAAACCAATCCGAGTCATCACGAGTAAATTAAGTTTGTAGTGAGTAAAATTTAATTTGAACCCATACCAAAATTTGTAATTCTCTTAGTGCAACTCAACTTAAACTAAAACTAGGAATGAATCAAGTTAATTTATTTGTTTTATTTTTTAAATTAGTCATGGATTATCTCTTGTAATAAGTTAAATCTATCATATATCAATGTTAATTTTATTTTAGAAAAGTTTCATGATTTCTTAGATTTATGAGGATTTAGTGAGATGAGTTTCGTATTTTCAAAGAGTTATTACAACTACTTTAACTATTATTTATTATAATTGTTTTAAATATGTATTGGATCGGTCGGTTATAAGATCAAGTGACATGATTTGTTTAATGCCGACCGATACACTATTATAAATTTTGTATTAATTAATTTATGTATTTTTTCCCTTTGTGTCTTACTTTACTAAAATGCTATAAACTCTACATTCTCCATAGAGAATCCTTCATTCTATAGTAGCCTTGTATATGTGCTATCTATGCACTATGATAGCTATATCACTAGACATTTATCTGATGATGGAATTACCTCGTGAAAAAAAAAAAATGGTGAATGGTGGCCACTTGAAGCCACTCCTTGAGGAGCATAGAGGTTTAAGAAATTGTCTAGGACCTAATAATTAAAATACCCTTTCAAACAATTCTAAACACTTCACTTAGTTGAGACCGTGATTAGCGCCGTGGAAAACTTTATTTAATGCCTATATTCCAATTTTTTCTTCTCCATATCATTATACTATTATTCTTGTTTTCATGTCATCCAATTCTGCAATTTCATTAACATGCTTTCTTACAAGAATATCAATTTATATTTCTTAATTTTGGTGCTTCAGGTTCAATTTTTTACATCCTTTTATATATATATATATATATATATATATATATATATATATATATATATATATATATATATATATATATATGAACTAATTTTTGTAATAATATCATGGTTAAAAAATTTTGTTAAAATAATGCATGCTATGGAGGAAGCTCAAAAGATGAGTTTTACTAATGTCTGGCTTGAATGCGATTCTTCCTTGGTTTGTGCGGCATTCACTGCTAGAACTAATGTTCTGTGGATGATTCGTAATCGATGATATACTTGTCTTAATTACTGTGGGAAAATTAGGTTTAGAGTTACTCATATTTTTCGTGAAGAGAATGCATGTGCTGATAAGTTGGCTAATTTAGGATTTATTCATAGAGAATCTTTTCATTGGTATAATAGGCTTCCATCTAGTCTATTCTTAGATTCTTTATGAATAGGTATAGTCTACCTATATATTGTTTTTGTTAATATATGGGTTTTGGTCTAGTCCCCCCATATTTTTGTATTTTTTCTTTTTTCATTTTTTTTAATAATACTTTTTTCATGTAATGGCAAATGATTGTTGTTACTTGAGGTGTCAGCCTAGCTGAGATGTCAAGTTGCATAGTGATGCCTACCATGAAAGCTTTTATAAAATAAAAAAAATAAAAAATAAAAATAAAAAATAAAAAATAAAATTTGTTAAAATATATCAAACACTAAAAAAAACATTAAATAAAAATTAATTTTAAAAATAAAAAATAATTAATTATTATATTAACTAAATTAAATACTATTTTATAAACTAAAAATTATTAATATTTAAAATAGATTCTATTATTAATAAACATGTATAAACTAGTTTCTAAATTGGTAACTACCATTATTTACCAAAATTTTAGTTATTAATTATTTTAGATTCTAAATTAATTACTATAAATTAATTTATAATCTAAAATAGTTAGTAATTAAAATTTTGTTACAAGATTAGATATTAATTTAGATATTAGTTTATAAATTTTTATTAATAATAAAAATTATTTTATTTATCAGTTTTTTTTAGTTTATAAAATAGTATCTTATTTAGTCAATATATATATATATAATTAATTATTTTTTTAAATTATTTATTATTTAATAAATTTTTTTGATGAAATTTTAATTTTTTTAAACAAATGATATCAAAGATTATACATAAAAAGTTAATTGAACATTTTGTCACATAATTGTTAACATTTCACGAATTTGATCGTATAACTTTTTCACATTTTACTTTAAAATTCAATTTTTACACATTTTATCAAATGAGTTTTCTCTTTTACATATTTTACAAGTACGTTTTTCAAGACAACTTTGGCAATATGTTTCTATAAAAACAAAATAACATTGTTTTGTAAAAAAAAAAACGATCAAACATCACTGTCACAAGACGTAAATATTTTGTTTCACGCTGTAAAACATGTGAAAATTGAAAATGTTGATGATAAAAAGATAAAAAAAATTGGATGCTAAAATCCATAAAGTAATAATAATTGAGTGAGAAAATATATAATTAGACTTAAAAATATAGATGAAAAATCAACAAAAGTTTGTAATGTTTTTTAAAAAAAATTAATAACATTTGGCACTAATAAATTATGATTACAAAATTTGTGAGTAATAATTGGTTGAAAGAAGATGGCATAGTGTGAACTAAGATCTTGATAGACATGTTGGGTCCAAGATTGAGGCTTTGGTTATTAAAGTAGTCTATCATTCTCACCATTTCTATTTTATTCACAAAAACCAAAAGCCTTTGATTTATGTATGATGTATAAGGTTGTGGGCCAAAAGCAGTGTTATGAGGTTATGCTTTTGCATGAAAATTTTCTTTGTAATGATGAGGGTTTTTGCTTTTGCTTCCTTTTCCTTTTCTTTTTCACATTTAGGCATGGACTTATACAGTCATATTTTCTCTTTTAAAATTCCCCACTATTTGTCATTATTTTTTAATTTAACCTATAAAAGTCCAATAAGTAGATTAGATAAGATGGAAAAAGATAAACTATTCAATGTATTTTTGAAAATTTTTGCATGAAACAATAATTATATATCATCATTATAAATTATCTTTTTAATATTTAATACTTATGCTTGAAACTATATATTAATTAAATTAAAATAGTTTCATTTTAATTAATTCACACACTTGATAATATCATGGCATTATTTTATTTATGTAACCTTTTTTTACGTGGTAAAAAAAAAAACTCGGTTGTTAGTTTTAAATTACATAATTAATAAAGTAACACTGTAATAGCATCTTTATTCATATTTAAAAAAAACTTACATTGATTTGTTTAAAAAGGTAAAACAGATTCAAATAATTAAAAATAGTTAAAGGAAATTAAAATAATAATAATAATGAAAAAATTATCAAAAACCTAAGAAATAAATAATATAAGATGATACTTTTAAATTAAAAATAAGAAAAACAACTTTTTAATCTAACTATCCTTAGTTATTTATTTCACTTTACACTCGTTAATTAATTAAGGGTTAATACAGAGTGCTTACTTATTATTTATAGTTTTCTTTAAAAAATGGAATAAAACTAATTTATGCTAAATATGCATAAAAAATTAAACTTTTATTTTTCTGTGCGATGTCCTTGGAGAGAATAATTTCAATTAGAACCGAATCATTAGGTTAAATTAATCTTATTTGTCTAATATGAACACTTTTGAGATTATAAATCTAAAGTATAATATGATTAAAGAGCTATTCTTTTAGAATATGTTAAAAAGTTATTCAATAATAAGGTTTCTGAACAACCTAATAAATTTATACCCTTACGCGACTAACGAGGACTTATATTATACAATTTCTAAACATTAATAAGATCACAATAATAATAATAATAATTTATTTAAAATTTTGTTAATATTAGTGATTGTTGATTTTAAATATCTAAATAGAGGTTTTTTTATTAAAAAAAATATTTTATTTTATATTCAGAAATGTTTTATTTCTAATTTGTTTTTACTTTTATGTGTGATATTTATAATTGTTCTTATAAAAAGGGAGCATATCTCTCTCAAAATAGAAAAAAAAAAAGTTTTAGAAAGTTTAATTTATAAACTCACTAATTGATCGTCCAGTTATTACAAAAGTTTGATGGAAAATTTATTTATAAAAGATTCTTTTCATTCAAATTGATAAAAGTTTAAAAATATTATAAAATATATAAATATAAAAGTGAATAGAAGAATTTTTTTAATTAAATTTCTTTCTTGAAAATGAAATTTCAAAAAGGATATTATCAAATATATTAGATACTATTAAAATATTTCTGAAAAAAAAAGTTTGCCGTTAATTACTATAAATAAGTTTAGTAAAATTTTACCGAGAAGTTCTACTCAATAATATTGTTCTTCTTCGACTTCTCGAAAATATTAGTAAAACATTCCTTGCTGCAAATTTCACCTCAGTAAATTGTTTCTAATCAATTCCAAAGGACGAAGTTAAAAAAATTATTATTATAAATTAATACATAATAAAAAATTATTTTGTTTCCAAATTTATTTTCTTAATTATATATTAATTTCAAAATCTATAGCAATATATATAAAAAAAATTTCTCATTTAGTAATTGATATTCCTATTTACATCTTAATTATATTTCAAAAATTTAACATTTTGAATCTTTATACTATCATTTTGTTACTTATATAACAATGAAAGAAAAAAAATAATAAAAAAAATTCTTCCCAATATTTTTGATTTTTTTTTAATAATACTTTTACTTGAGGTATCACCTAACTGAAATGTCAAATTACATTGACATAAAAAATTTTATATATATAAAAAAAAAATACCACTCCACTAAAGTTATGAATTTAACATAAAAAAAAATAAAGAAAAAGATTATCACTTTACACTAATACTTCATAATATAAATTATGTTTTTTTTTCTCTCACTTTGGTATAAATAAATACTAATCGATGTTTTTTGTTCAATATTACTTTTTTATTCAAATTATAGTGTACATATTAAATATAAAAAATAATACATATATTTTTACTTCAAAATAAATATTAATTTTTAATTTATTAAATGTGTTTTCACTCATTTACTTTTGTCTCAATTACTGTACACTTATATTTTATCTAGATTTTAATTAATTTACTTATATATTTATTATGATGTAAAAAGGAAAAAAGAGAAGATAAAACTTTATAAATGTTTTATTAAGCTAGAGAAAAATTATCACATTTAAAATTTTTTTACATAAAAAATTAAAAGAAATGAAAATGAAAGGGTAGTTATTCCATACCATAGTAGATCTTGTCCTTGATTTTTTTTTATACAAACTAAGAAAAATTATTGAATAAATATTAATTTTAAAAATAAAAAATAATTAATTTCTATATTAACTAAATTAGAGACTATTTTAAAAATTAAAAAAGATTTTGATTTCTAAATTAGTTTATATTATTTTTAAATAGTTTCTAAATTGGTATTTAATTAATTACCAAGGTTTTGCTACCAAATTTAGAATCTAAATAATTGGTGGTTAAAACCTTAGTAGCTAATTAGATACCAATTTAAAAATTATTTAATAATATTTTTATTTAATAGTATTTTATATTATTTAACTTATTTGAAGTAACAAAAGGCAGAAATGATAAATGGTTGGAAATACTTAGTGTGATTATGAACAATAATTACCAAAACCTATATAATTGGACAACATGATTGAAAATGGATATAATGGCCTCCACAATCATAACTAAAATCTAAGGATTGGATGCGCACGCTCGAATATATATATATATATATATACACTATTGCTTTGGTTGACAAGAACTAGCTGTTATCAATTACAAAATAAATAATAATAATAATTTATTTTTTTAATAATTTTTGACTTAATTAAGTTTTACCTCTCTTATAAATTTAAATACTTGTAATTTTTTTTAAAATTTTATCAAGTATTATATTTTATAATTAATTTTTTTAATGTTTTTTCAAGATTTATTATATTTTCTAATTAAAGTTTTATCTTTTAATTTTTCTGTTAAATTAAATGATTTATCCATTATTTTGTCTTTATTATTTTGTCTACTTGTCTTTACATATTAAAAAGAGTGAAATATTACAATTTATATAAACTTTTATTGAAGATATATTGAATAACGACCTTCTAATATTTTTCAATAATTTTCATGTCATCAAAGCTTTACTTGAATGAACTACCACTTCAAAATAAGATTTCACAATAAGAGTTAATATTTTTATCATTAACGAACAATCAACATCTTTTATGCTCATAAACTTACTTCATTTTCAAATAAGCAATTAAATTTTATGGGACTAAAATCTTGAACTTGTCAAATTGGTCAGAAGTAAATTTAAGGTTTAACAGTTTTTTTAACTATATTTTCATCATTTAATTAAATTTCATTTTTAATTTATTCTATTTTCTTAAAAAATAAATCCATAGAATTTCTTTCATTGAATTAATGATATAAACTGGTGTTATAATAAGAATACGTGATATTTGTTTAAAAAAATAGATCAAACTAAAAGTATTCAAAATAGTACAAAAACAAACTTAAAAAAAACCCATCATAAAAAAAGAGAAAAATTATTCAACATAAATTTAATTCTTTATTTTTTATTTTGGTTTAACTTTAAATCAATGAGTTCAAGTGTAGTCTATTACTTGAAACATATCTTACACTATAAGAAAATTATTAAATAGAAACCAATTTTAAAGATAAAAAATAATTAATTGTTATATTGACTAAATTAGAGACTATTTTAGAAGCTAAAAAAAATTGATTTTTAAATTAGTTTCTATTATTGTTAAATAGTTTCTAAATTGGTATCTAATTAGCTATCAAGATTTTAACTACTAATTATTTAAATTATAAATTTGGTAGCAGAAACATTGGTAACTAACTAGATACCAATTTAGAAACTAATTTATAAACTAAATTTTTTCTTAATTTCCAAAATGACCTCTAATTTAGTCGATATCGTAACTAATTATTTTTTATCTTTAAAATTAGTTTTTATTTAATAATTTTCTTGTAGCAGTGAAGAGTTATAAGTGAATAATTTTATGAGTGTATAATTATCAAGCAAATATTTCAGATATGAAATTGCATTAAATAAACATATGATGTTTGCAATTCCTAACGAAATAGATGGTGATACTGTCACTGAATTATGAATTTCAGAATGTATCTGGAAAGGGTTAAAAGACGGAGGAGATAATGGGTGTGTAGCAATAATCATGATTAAGGAAAATAGGGTTAGGGAAATTGAGTTCAAAACAAAACATTGCATCTAAAGCCAACTCATTTCACGTGGGTTATATATGAAACAGGTAAAAATTAAAGTATACCTAGCTCAAGATAACATTTTATATGAAAAGTAAAAAGCTTTATTCATATGCAAACCACAAGGAAGCATCAAGAAAATAAAAAATTAAGGTGGATCTTCTACCTAAAGTCTCTCTACATGTGGAGTAACTTTTTTCATAAATAATTATAGGAAAAGAAAGATAAATTATTTTTGTATCAACTAAGTTTAATTTTATAGAAACTATTTTATAATTTATGAAAAAAATGATTTTATATATTATTATTTTCTATTCTATGAATACTTATATAGAAATTTTATGTGGAACGGATCCTTTATGCATGTGCATAAACATTTATTAGCATATTGTTTAGTTTGAACATTCTTGAAACCCGAACTTCAAGTAGTCAAAAGCCCCTTTCCAGCAGTTATCTGATTTCGTTGTAGAAAACTTATTGGTGAATGATAATAATGTTCATACTCTCATCTTTTGGGTATATTTTAGCTATTTCTCATATTATTCCTCTTGTGTTGACTTTATAGAGTGGATGTAACAACTACTAATACACTTCATGATACTAATGATACTAATGATGATGCCTACGCTGATAATGTTGTTATATATATACTTGCTAATTTTGTTGTTGCTTGTGCTCATGTTCTTACATTTCCTTTTTCATAAGTTCAACCAATTCTTTAGGAGATGAACATATAAGTGGTTATATGTTGACAAGAATAGAATAAGTGCATATAAATTCAAGTGGATCATAAGTCGAAAATGCTTCAGAGTGTATTCTCAATTTTTTTTATTGATAGTACTAATAAAATTTTGAGATTTTTTTTAGTGAATGTTGTTAGAAGTAGTAAACATAGTATGGTGTATAGTGTAAAAAGTGAATTGTACTACAAAAAATTAAAGAAAATCAATTTTGATAAATAATAAAATTGAGTTAGATGCCATGGTTTTTTTTAGAGTAGCTTCTTTTTCTTTTTGATAATTTAGTTTTCTTAAAGTTTACATTTGCTGTTTTTAGACTTTGTATCTTGATTTGTAGTTTTGCATATAATGTTTTAGTTTTTTTTTTCTTGTGTTTACTAATGAAAAATATCATATTTGTGCAGATTGATTGTGAGAGAAACATCTGTATAGAATTTTGTGTAATTGTATGTTTAATTGTCTGCAAACCATGTGCAGTGGAATCTAGAACATTTTCTTTTGTCTCATTCTTTTATTTATTTGTCTCAGTTATTTTATCTAGTTTCCTATTATTCTCATATCGAGGACAATGTTTTGATTATTTTTTTTAACAAGGTTGCTTTGATGATTTTCAAATCCAACTTGAAGAATTTGCAGCTACTGTGTGTGTAGTTAGGTAGATTTTGAGTTGTTAATTTGTACTTAGTTATGATCCAAGTTCATATGATTTGAAATCTTTTTTGAAATTTTTGTTTGTGTGTTAATTTTAGTTAGTTGTTTCGTGTTTTAAATTAGTTGAAAAAGCTTATGTTCAAGTCTGGTGACTACAATAAATTTTTCAATAGGTTGATTTATCACGAAACCGGTTGAAAAACATTTAAGGTTTTTAAAAAGATTTAAAAATGTTTTGTTTTGTTTTATCTTTTTTATAAAGCAAAACCAGTCAGTTATTTAGATAAATGAACTGGTTTTTTTATGTTGGGATTTTAACTGAAAATTAAAACAATCAATTTGTTTTAAAAATTAATTAAGTAATTTTAACAAAATGTTATGATTTTCAAAATGGTTTTTAAATGCTTTTAACATATTTCATTTAATAATCAAACTATTTTAAACATCTTTTAAAGTCTATATAAAGAAGTTTTTCTGATCATTTTAAAAACAATAAGAGAGTTTATTGAAAATGTTTTTCAAGAGAGAAGATCAAAGAGCTTTGAGAATCATCTTGTCATCTTGGATCATTGCTTCTGTGTGAAATAGGATTTTGGGTTATTTCATCTTCTGTTCTTCAATTGTGTATTCAGTTGTAAACTGATTTATATAGTGTTTTTGAAATCAGTGTTGTTGTTGAGAGTATTGTGTGTTCTTGAAGGGTTCAAGATCAATACTCTTAGTTGTATTGTAATCTGGTTTTGATTAATTAGTGGATTCTCAGTGGTGTGCTGAGAACTGGATGTACCTCTTGGTAGTGAACCAGTATAATTTCTCTGTGGAAATTCTCTCTTCCTTACTCTAATAATCTGTTTTATATTCTGTTTTGTCTGGTGTGCGTAAAACAATCAGTTGATTTTTAAAAACAACACGTTTATATTTTGATTACAAAACTGTTAATCTTTCAAATAACTAAATGAATAGGTAAATCAATTGTTTGATTTAATTAATCTTTTAAATCTAACACCAGTCTTTGCGAAAACTTTGCGCAAACAATTCACCCCCTTTTGTTTTAGCCATATATTCTAACAATTGACATCAGGAGCTAAGTTCTTGAAATTTAGTCAAGTTTCGATCCTAAATATTTTTTGAAAATGGTTGAAAAACTACCTTTTGGAGAAGGTGCTTCTATAAATAGACTACCATCAATTCTGGAAAGTTAGAATGAAAATTTTTGTTGAATCAATTGATAGAGAAATCTAGGATGCTATCACAAATGGTTCTTATATTCCTAAACAAGAAAAAGATAATGTTTTTATTGAAAAACCTTGGTCTCAATGGATCGAGACTCAAGGAAAGAAGACTCAATATGATTGTATTGCAAAGAACATCATAACCACTACTTTAAATTCTGACGAGTTTTTCAAGATTTCCCAATGTGCCTCAGCAAAGGAAATGTGGGACATCCTTGAGGTAACCCATGAAGGAACAACAGACTTGAAAAGGGCAAGGAAGCATGCCTTGATCCAAAAATAAGAGTTGTTTAGAATGTTGAAGGGAGAAACAATTTCAGATGTGCAGAAAAGATTTACTCATATAGTAAATCATTTAATTGGTCTAAGCAAGCTCTTTGAAAGAGAAGAACTGAACATTAAGATCCTTAAATGCTTGGATAGATCATGGAAGCCAAGGTTATTGCCATCTCAAAATCAAAAGACTTGACTACCCTAACCACTGCATCATTGTTTGGAAAGTTCAGGGAGCACGATCTTGAGATGAACCGACTGAATGAATAAGAAAGTGTAGAAAAGCATATGAAAAACATTGCTTTAAAATTTGAAGTACAAAAGGATGATTAAGATTCAAGTGACTATACTAACATTGAAACCCTGAATCTGCTGACAAGAAAATTTGGTAACTTCTTGAAAAAGAACAACAGGGACAAGACACAATATCCAAACAGGTATAATTCCAAGAAAACAACTAACATTAATTCTGCAAATTATAGTTGTTTTGGTTGTGGAAAACAGGGACGTATCAAAGTTGAATGTCCAAATACTGTGCGTAAAGAAAAAGTTGTCGACATGAAATATGAGAAGAGAGGCAAGGCCAAAAGAACATATATTTCTTGGCAAGATAATGATGATTTTTCTTCAAGTTCAACATCAAAGAATGACGAGGAAGCCAATCTATGCTTGATGGCAAATGAAGGTTCAAACACAAGTAGTGTAATTTCAAATACCTCCATTAATTTTGAAAATTATAGTCAACTGTTTGATGCTTTTAAAAAGACTTATGGAGAAGCTAACAAGCTGACCTTGTTAAACTACCAATTAAAAGGTTTAAACAACTGGTTGAGAAATCAAGTCAAAACCTTAGAAGAAGAGTTAAGTCATTCAAAATCTAATTTTGAAAATCTTGAAATCATTTACCAAAACTCTTCTTATAAGTGTGTTGATTTAAATAATTGTGAAAACTGCAATTTCCTCCAAAAGAAGGTTCACTATCTTTTAAAAACTGTGGATAAATTCTATAGAGGACAATTCAATTTTGAAATTGTTCTAGCATCACAAAACTATGTTTTTGGCAAAACTGGTATGGGCTTCAACCCAAGCAGCAAGAACAAACCCTTTTACATGTTTTTTTGAAAATAGAAAACTAGTTGTTAAATTTGTTAAACCATTTAAAACTTGTTTCTATTGTATGAACAAGGGTCACACTGTTAGGTTCTGCAGAGCTAGAAGATTTGTTGTTCCTAAAGGTCTTGTAAAATGGGTTCCTAAAGTTTCAATTAATATTATCGGACCCAAATTTATAAGGGGACCAAATCTTGCTCCTTAATCTATTCTTGTCGGGATCTTTGATAGCCAAGTAATATCTTTTGTACTTTGGCAGTGGCTGTTCAAAGCACATGACAGGGGACAAAAACAAATTTGTAAATATGCTTCTTAAGCAAGAAGGCCATGTTACATATGGTGACAACAACTGATGTGAGTTGATTTTTAGATGTTTTCATTTAAGGTGACACTTTACTTTAAGATTGAGATTTTAGGAGTTAATGGTGATGACCTTAGGAAAATTCCCACTGGACACTAACTTAACCAAGTGGTTAAGTAGGTGTGAAGGTGCATTTCACAAAGGCAAAGATAAAAGACATTATATGGTGAGAATGGATGCAATTTGTGGAAATGAAGAAAGGAAACTAGGAAACATCAATGGTGATCAAGGTCAACCAAATGATGAACCCCACTTAAATAAGAGTGCCAAAACCGAGAGCAACCCCAAAGGAATAAGAGCAAGGAAATTAGCATAAATAGAATGGAAACATGAAGGAAAATGGAAGAAGAAACTTATAGAGGTGGGGGTGGATGATCACGCCACTTGGTGTGTGGAAACCACCAAGATAAGTGCTAGGTTGCCACTTGAGAGCTTTATTCTCATAAAAATAAGACCAAGGAAGAGGAGATAACACTCACTCAAGCTCACACAAGATTTGTGCAGAGTAACTTTACTTCAATTTCAACTTGAAAAATACAATGGGTAGGCCTCTTATTTATAGGTGAAGGAGCCTTGGAAAACAAGCAAGAGGGATAGAATGGGAAAAAAGAAAAAATGGGTAGCCTTAGGGTTTGACTAAGTCAATCCCGCATCCTAGGCTTGTCCTTCTAGAAACTAGGTCAAAATGCCCTCCTAAAGGGTTAGGAACAAGCTAAAATGATAACTACACCCCCTATTATGCTGAAGGCACCTTATTCTAGCCTATATTTGCTATTTGGACTCCCAAAGTGAGCCCAAATTATTTATAACTTTTTTTATTCTTAAGAAAGACTAGCAGAAAGAAATTGAGATGCTCTAGTCATTGTCTATTTCTCCCTCTGGTGAGGTCTTCACTTGAATGTTGAGATGACCTTTCATAGTGTGCATCCTTGGTCATCTTCTTGTTGTCTTTGTTTGTATCAACAACAGAAGAAGAATTCTTGGAATGGGAACTGTAGGTGACAAAAATACCTTTTTAATCAATGATGTGTTGAACCAAGTGGTGTTCAATGTTTTGAAGAATCCAAATCCTTTGAAGGATGTTGAAGCCTCTGCTTTGCTTGATGCTGCTGTGCTGGTTTAAAGTTTTGTTCTGGGGTAGTTTAATGTTGTAATCCACCCTTAGATTAAATCTTAAAGCAATTAGCATCTCAATCTTTAACAAAGCAAAATGTTTTTTAAGCTAAGTTGAAACAACCGATTGTTCTGTCGAAACAACCGATTGTTTACACTTAGATGTTTTGAGAAAGTTTGAAAACTGTTTTTGAATGGAGAAATCTGTTAAGTAACAAAACAACCGATTGATTCGAGGAAACAATCGATTGTTTATTTTGGAACCATAACAGAATAACTGTTTTCTTTGACTGAGCTTTAAATGATTTGAAACTGAATACGCTCCAGTCATTAAATGTTTTGACCAATCTTTTTAAAGCAATTAAGAGTTTGTTAATATTTGATAACAAACTATATCTTGATATAAATTCAGAAAAACTATTTTTAAGAAAAGAGAATCTTTTGACAAAGTTTTGCTAAGAGAGTTTTTCAAAGTGCTGAGATTGCTTAAGAGTTTTTGTGATTGATCAAGGTGCTGGAATAGGATTCTACTTGTATTGATTTCAGATATTCATCTGTAACAAGTGTAATCTTTGTAAACTGCTGAAACAATTCATTTGTGTGTTTTTGCTGAGATTGGCTGTGTGTTCTTGAGGTGTTCAAGATCAGCAATCTTAGTGTTGGCCAAGGAGAGTGTGTTTCTTGAGGTTTTCAAGGTCATTCTCTTGGTTGTTGTGTAAGTGATCAAGGTGTGATTGCTTAGTGGATTTCCTCAGGGTTTCTGAGAAGACTGGATGTAGCTCTGGATTGGAGTGAACCAGTATAAACAGCTGTGTACAATCTTTCTATCCTTAACTCTTTAAATTCAGTTTGTTTGTTGTTTGCTGGTATAAACAACCGATTGTTTCGAAGAAACAACCGATTGTTTTTTCTAGTATTACAGTTTTGCTTGCTGTTTTGGCTAACTGAATTGCTGAATCAATTGGTTTCTTAAATAAATTCATTCTAGCTCTGAAAAGTTTGCGAAAACCCCTTTAAACAATTCACCCCCCCTCTAGTTTAAAGCCATCTTTTCTAACATGATGTACTGTTCATTGAAGGTCTGAAGCACAACCTCCTTAGTAAAAGTTAGTTGTGTGATAAGGGTTATCAAATCACCTTCAAATCCAACACATGTGAAATCTGCTTGCCCAAATCACAGGAAGTATTGTTGATTGGTAAAAAAATCAAAAATGTTTATTTACTTGATATTTCTAATTCTGTATCTGAAATAGGTTGCCTCCTAACTAAAGATGAAGAATCATGGTCATGGTATGGGAGGATAGCACACATTCCTATGCATCATTTCAAGAATATGATTTCCTTTAAATGATCTAGTTGTTGGTTTGCCCAAACTCAACTTTGAGAAAGACCATATACGTGAAGGATGTCAAAAGGGTTAACAAATAAAAAACTTTTTTAAACTGAAAAATATTGTTTCAACAACCAGACCCCTTGAACTGCTTCACATGGATTTATTTGGTCCTTCAGGAACCATGAGTCTTGGTGAAAATTACTATGCTTTTGTAATTTTTGATGATTTCTCAAGATTTACATGGACACTATATTTGGAATCCAAGAGTGATACATTTTCTGTATTCAAAAAGCTTGGCAATAGATTACAAAATTAAAACTACAGTAACATAAATGTCATTTGCAATGACCATAGGGGAGAATTTCAAAACAAAAAATTTAGTTATTTTTGTTGAAAGGAAAAACAGATCTCTTGAGGAACTTACTAGAATAATTTTAAGTGAATCTTCATTACCAAAGTATTTTTGGGTTGATGCAGTTAGCAAAATTTGTTATGTAATGAATAAAGTCCTAATTAGACCAATTTTGAAGAAAACCCCTTATGAACTGTATGATGGAAGAAAACCAAATATTGGTCATCTAAGGGTGTTTGGCTATAAATGTTACATTTTAAATAATGGAAAGGAAAATCTTCGTAAGTTTGATGAAAAAGCTGACAGTAACATCTTTCTTGGTTATTCTTTAAGTACTCATGCATATAAAATCTATAACAAAAGATTGATGATTGTTGAAGAATTTTTTCATGTTGTATTTGATGAGACTAACCATACAGAACAAGATTCTTTGAAGAAATCTACAGAAGAAGATGATCAAAATATAATTCTGCAGAAGTTGAATCTCAATTCAATAAAACAACCAAATGAATCTCTGGATCAACCAACTGAAATTGAGAACCAGACTGATCTTCCAAAAGAATGGAGAATCCCAAGAGACCTTTCTCTGGAAAACATCATAGGGCAAATTAAACCCTATTACTAATTTATGTAAACATATGGCATTTGTTTCTCAAATTGAACCTAAAACCATATGAGATGCTCTTAATGATGAAAATTGGGTTGTTGTCATGCATGATGAACTAAATCAATTTTCTCGCAATGATGTGTGGTTTCTTATACCTAAATCTGATAGTATGAATGTTATTGGAACAAAATGGGTATTTAGAAATAATTAGATGAATTTGGTATGATCACTCGGAATAAAGCTAGATTGGTTGCTAATGGGTATAATCAAGAAGAAGACATAGATTATGATGAAACCTTTGCACCTATTTTTAGACTAGAAGCTATGAGATTACTGTTTGCATTTGCTTGTATGAGTGGCTTCAAACTTTTTCAAATGGATGTAAAAGGTGCTTTTCTCAATGGATTCCTCAATGAAGAAGTATATGTTTTTCAACCTCCCAACTTTAGAGATCATAAACATCTAGAACATGTCTACAAGTTGAAAAAGTCACTTTGTGGATTGAAGTAGGCCCCGTGACAGTCGTATGAGAGACTTATCAATTTTCTCTTATCTTATAACTATGAGAGAGGAAAAATTGATTAAGAATTTTTTATTAAAAATTCTAAATCAACAAGTTCAAATCTATGTTGATGATATTATTTTTGGAGCGACTAATGACAGTATATGTGAAGAGTTTGTAGCACCTATGCAAGGAGAATTTGAAATGTTCATGATAGGAGAATCATCCTTCTTTTTGGAACTGCAGGTTAAACAATTAAAGAATAAAATTTTTGTAAGTCAAGCAAAATACTGCAAGGAGATACTAAATAAGTTTGATATGGAAAACTGCGAAGAAGCTTCAATTCCCATGTCAACAAGTTGTTACACGGATGCTAACTTAGCTGGAAAGTTGTTGACCAAACCAAATTCAGAGGGCTGATTAGATCTCTGTTGTATCTCACTACTAGCAAGCCTAATATTATGTTTGTCGTATGCTTGTGTGCAAGATTTCAATCTAATTCCAAAGAATCAAATTTTACAGATGCCAAACGATTCTTGAAGTATCTCAAAGGCACAACCTGTGTTGGTTTATGGTATCCCTCTCACTCACCTATAAATCTTGTTGGATATTCTGATTCAGATTTTGCAGGATGCAAGTTTGATAGGAAGAGTACAAGTGGGACATGTCATCTCCTCGGTTCAAGTCTCATATCTTGGCACAACAAGAAACAAGCATGTGTAGCTTTTTCCACTACAGAAGTTGAATACATTGTTGCTGGCAGCTGTTGTGCTCAAATCTTACGCATCAAACAAAAATTAGAAGACGTTGGATTAAAGCTGAGCAATGTGTCTTTGTTATATGATAATACAAGTGCAATCAACCTTGTCAAGAATTAGATTCAACACTCAAGAACCAAACACATTGAAATCTGACATCATTTCATCAGGGATCAAGTAAGTAATTGTGATTGTGATATTCATTTTGTTGAAACTTAAAAATAGTTTGTTGATATCTTCACTAAACCTCTTCTTTGAGAACGATTTAATCTCTTGCGTAATGAATTGAAAATTCTTGATTTTTAAAATCTTTCTTGAAAATTTCTTCTATTTGTTTATTTGTGAAGACAAAAAGGGGAGAATTACTATTGTTGTTGGTCTGTAATTTTTAAAATTTCTGCATTTCAAACTGTTTGAACAATTATGTTTTAAGTAACTGCTGCATTGTTTAGTTATGCAGAAATAGTGGTTCTTTATAAATTTGTATGCGTTATCCTTCTATACCTGTATTGTATGGATTGCATGGTATATCTTTTTGTTTTGCAGGATCTCTTTATGTCAAAATCTACAATACAACACTAGCGATTTATCTTCATCAAATAGGGGGAGATTGTTGAACAAGGTGGCTTTGATGATTTCCAAATTTGTTATGAAGAATCTGCTAATGTGTATGTGTGTCTAGTTAGATAGATTTTGAGTTGTTAATTTGCATATAGTTATGATCCAAGTTCATATGATTTGAATCTCTTTTGAAAGTTTTGTTTTCCAAATTTGTGTTAATTTTAGTTAGTTGATTCATATTTTAAATAAGTTGAAATAGCTTTTGTTTAAGTCTAATGACTACAACAAATTTTTCAACAAATTGATTTATCGTATCAACTGATTGTAAAACACTTAAGGTTTTTAAAATAATTTTAAAATGATTTGTTTTCTTTTGTCTTTTTTTTAAATCAAAATCAATCAGTTATTTTGATAAGTGAACTAGTTTTTTTATGCTGAGATTTTAACAAAAAATGAAAACAATCAGATTATTTTAAAAATCAATTGAGTAATTTTAGAATCATTTTTGATATCTTGGATCATTCTTGATATCTTGGATCATTGCCATCCAGCCACCACTAATGAAGTTGGAACCACTTTTTAACAAGGATTTCACTGATTTTAGCACTAATTACACTTATGATTTGTGTTGTGATTTTTTTGTGTGTAACAGATAAGCTAAAATAGATATGTTTTTCACCATTAAGTGTGAAGACTGTGCTACAGGATCTAACTCTATTATGCAACCAATTTCACTGTAGGAGACACAAATTCTACCAGTCATCCATGTAGACGATGACCACATAGAATAAAATGATACTATTTTAAGGTTTTTTAGATGCCTCCTTGCGCAGCCACCACCACTTGAGGTAACACCCGCCCTACCTCTCATTCCATCACCTACCACACCTAGACCGCCTACCATAGCTAGACTACCCATTCCATCCTTCACCACCATCCTACCCAACCTAAATTATCTTCACCTCCACTTGAGCATAAAATTAAATGCTCAGATTCCATCAACTTCATAAAAATTTCCCAACCCTTAGGAAAATTTCCCAACTTGTCACCCCTAGACGGTCCCATATCAGACAATCCCATTAGACTGTCTTCATTGTATAAGTCATTTTATCCAAACTATGTTTCATGCTCCACCAACTATACATGGAAGGATTTTTACCACTTCATTGCCCTTTTGGACCAATGTATGCTTTAAGTGTGAGGAAGGAGAATGATAGTTTTAGGATTTATCTTGTGTTTGATTTGTTTTCCTTTTTATTTGATTTAGTTAAAATAATAAAAAAAATGGTTTTTCTAGGATCATCTAATGGTTGACATTTTTCATAATTCTTGAAAATTTTGGTTTCTTGATTTGTGTTGTTTAGATTCCCTTAAAAATTAATAAATAAGCTGGTTATGAGAGTTTTTGGGTTGAATCTTTTGTGATAAGACTATCCTTGGTTTGATTTTAAGCCTTATTGATAGATTGTCCAATGGATCATTTAATGCTTTTTTTAGTGTGTTTTCACTTATATTTGCTTATACTCGAGAACTTAATTTGATTCTTTGTTTTGCAAATTTGTTTTACATGCATGAATTGATATGATTGAGGCATTGTTTGTTAAAATTAAACCACTTAGTCATATTGCCTACTCTTATGATGATCCACTTGTTAGTCCCTTTGAGCTTCTAACATTTTTCTTGTTCTTAACCCTCATTACAAACCCTAAAACAAAAATTGTGATTGTTCCCACTTTAGAGGATGAAGGATCTTGGGAATAGGTTTTTAAATAATTGCGAGGGTGTACCTCACTTTTACTTTACCTCCTCATGTTATAAAATCATCATTGAAAACAAATAGAAAAAAGGAAAAAAAAAAAGGAATAAGACAACAAAAAGGAAAGAAAATAAAAGAACACAAGTGTAGATATTCTAATACACATGGTAAAACGTCTACTACATGAAAAAACACTAAAAGAGTTATGTCTTGAAATAAAATAAAAAAATTTGACCTGTAATGCTACTTACACTTGGTTTTGTATTTATTCCCCGTTATTCCTCTATTTTCTATGGTCTAAGCCATTTTTCTCTCATTTTTCCAACCTTTACGTTGTCCCCACTATAACCATTATGAAGTCCTTTTGATCTTTGATTGCATGTTATTCAATTGTTCTAGATATTCGAGTCTTGTTAAGCCTATGGTAGTGATTGCTTACATGAGTGCTTCGAGTGAAAATACAAACCTAAAACACTTGAGAGTTGGAAAGCGTCTAGTTAAAGTTCTATCATTTTTATTTGAGTTACCTTCTTTATTTTTTGAGATATAGGGAATTCCATTATCATTTCTCTTGATTCTTTGATTTCTTGGATATTGTATTATCCTTGCTATTATGTGTACCTAGGATCTACTATAATTGCACCGTGTTCATGTGATCAACTTTGAGTTTATAACGTGTTTTGCCTAAAAGTGCAAAAAGATAAGTGTGTGTGTGTTTGGGAGGGGGAGGGGGAGTATTTGATGAGTATAATTTTACACACACTTAGACCCTTTAATCACAACTTTCTTTGATTGTAGTTATGAATAAATACATTATTCATGTAATTGGGTTTATTTGAACCTTAACTGTTATTTCTGTTAAATCTGGAGTTTTATTTGAATCAAAATGAAAAAATAAATTTGAGAGAAAGAATTAGAGCATAAAATTTACAATATCTCAGAAACATAATTGGAAGCAAATCATCTGGAAAAATAAAAAGAAATAGAATTCAAGATTGAACAGGAAACAAAATTTGAAAAATTTTGGAAAGTTGGAAACTAAGAATTTGTAAATGATTTCTAAGACATAATATAATTCCAAGATCCATGAAGTAAAGAAACTTATAAATATATGCAAGGTTCAAGGAGAATGAAATTGAATTGAGTCGCACTCTGGGATACATTTGTAGAATAAAGCATCAATGTTTTCTTAGTTTTCTTATTGTCTTCTTTGTAATTATTTTGTTTTATCTTTGTATAGAAGGCTAAACTCTTTAGGGTTCATTCTATTGTAATTCCACAATGAATTATGAGGTTATTTGCAATTAATGTTTCTTTCTTCAATATATGTAACTACATAAGATGATTTGGTCTTTTTGAGCTCTAGTTTATGTTTTGGGAATTATTTTTTAACACATGTTGATAATTCAATTATGCTCTTTTATCAGAATTCTTGTTTAGTTTTCATTATTTTGAAAAGTCTCTTGGACGCATGATTCAAGAGGTAAAAGATTAAAAATCTTATTAGTAGATGCATTGAGACGAGTTAGGTACTTAATGATTTAGTAGACGAATGTTTCATTAATTATATTCCATTAATTTGGATGACGAATGTTTGTTCAATTTGATCTTTTTTGGAGATTGAATAAATCATATATATATATATATATATATATATATATATATATATATATATATATCAACTAATGAAGAATTTACTGTTGAATGAACTTGAAACTCAACCTGTTCTTTAATATTTTCTATCGTCTACTTTACTTTTCTTTACAATGAACTTAAGCCCTATTTACTTTACTGTTATTTTTAACCTTTAATTGCTTGTAGGTAAATTGTGAACACTTTTAGACTTAATTCACTATTGAATTCGTTAGAATACGACTTGGGATAAAACGACCTTATATATTCTATAATTTTTTTGGTGTTAGATAGTTTAACATTAGGATATTTTAACTAATAATCAATTATATTATACAATATGGAAAAAATTTACTTTCATAAATAAACGATTATGATCAATAATCCATTATGCTTATTAAAATGCTTTTTGAGTTTCATGAAGAACACAATAACTTATTATAATTAAACATAATCAATTATCTTGTGAATAACCTTTGTTTTCACACTTAAAAGTCAAGCATTCTATAGTTTTCAAAACTTTTTTTCTCAATATTTACTAATGATCTTAGTTGTTTTTCTTAAAGAAAAATTCTTGGAGAATCTTCTTTTACATTTAGGAATATCATTGCTCAAGATCATGAAATAAGATTGTAAGTATTATAAGTATTTTGTTGTAATTCTTTTGAGGAATATTTATCTTTCTAGACTATATTTTTTCTTTATTTGTATCCTTTTGTGTTGTTATACACTAGTGTAGTACTAATGTAGTGTGGTTATAGGTTTTTTTTTTTAATCGACAAACAATAAATTAAATAGAATAGGAATACATAGAGGTGCTCTAATCCTTTTACAAAAATGAAATCACATAGCTTGTCTTAAAAACCTACTACATATACAAACCTAGACAAGCATATAGAATCGATGTCCGACCTCTTTAACCAAACTAATCAACAATTCACTACCATGTTAATACAAGTAAATAGACATTGGGCCCAATCAGAGAAAGGAAACGACACTTTTGGAACCTTGTTTTTTAACCAAGCCCACGACTGCACTTGGGACAGAGATGAGATTTCACTTGCATTCACTTTAGCTTGATTAAACACTACCCCGTTCCTATGTTTCCAGATGCACCAAACGATTGAAATCTGTAAGGACCCAGAAAATTTTATTGGAATAAAAGTGGTATATTTAAATAATTTCAGGAGAAGTTATTATTTAAAATACAAAGAGCTGGTAAATGAAGTTTCGTAGTAGCTGGACCTCGGAAGTCGCCCAAGATCTGGGGTCAGCTGGTAGAAGTCGGTCGGATGATGTGTGGATCGAGAAGAGTAAAGGAAGAAAAGTTAAGTTTAGAAGGCTATGAGATCGCCGGTCGCCTGCTACACATGAGCGCCAGGTGGACATCGCGCGGGCGTGAGAGGCATGCAGGCATCGCGCGGGCGCGAGAGGCATGCAGGCATCGCGCGGGCGCGAGAGGCATGCAGGCATCGCGCGGGCGCGAGAGGCATGCAGGCAGGCATCGCGCGGGCGCGAGAGGCATGCAGGCATCGCGCGGGCGCGAGAGGCATGCAGGCATCGCGCGGACGCGAGGGGCATGCGGGCATCGCGCGGGCGCGAGGCACGCGGGCATTGCCAGGGCGCGATGCATGTGGACGTGGCCAAGGCGCGAGAGTTATGAGGGCGTCGCCAGGGAAGACATCGGTGGTCTCCCAGAGGAAGACATCGGTCGTTCGCCAGGAAGATGTCATCGGTGGTTATCTTCGCGCGAGGTCATCGGTAGTTGTCTTCGCGCGAGGTCATCGGTGGATCGTCTTCGCGCGAGAGGTCATCAGTGGCTTCTCTTCGAGCTGGTAGTCATCGGCGAAAGGTCATCGCGCGACGTTGAGTTACACCCAGAGAACGTGGGCCCCAGACTCCCAGCAAGAGATGTTCTGCACGCGCGCCACGTAGACAAAAGAGTGGTTCAGAATAGTGACCTCAGAGCGTAGCCTGCGCAGAGGCACGCTTAGTAGTACTGTTCAGGGAAGCGTGCACGCAAACTTCCCTGCAGAGTAGGTGGTGGCAGCTGCTTTTGGAGGGATAAGTTGGTTTAAGTTACAAAAAATCCACTGCTGAGAGAAAAGAAAACATTGTTGTATTCGACGAGAGAAAGAGTGAGTTCCCTCCCTTCTCCTCCAGTTACCTCCTCCGCGTTGCGATTTCAGCATCTCCACACAAGAGTACGACGAGAAGCAACACCATTGGAGCACCTGGGAAAGTTCTCTGCAACTCCTTCAAAACCAGACTCAAGAATAGAGCCAAGGCATTCTTCAAGCTCTGTTGGATTTCGAAGCTCCTGGTGGTTGCGCAAGTCCAGGTAAGGGAAGCTAGCCTTCGTTTTCAATACAAGCCATAGTTTGCTGTTTCTGAAGTGAGGGCGACGTGGTCGCCGGTTCTCTGTTTCTTTTCGAAATGCTCTGTTTTATGTGGTTGGGCGACGTGGTCGCCGGTTTTAAATACGAGTTTCGAACTCCCCTGTGTTTGACATTGTTTGAAACTGTTTGGGATTTAAATACAATATATATGTGATATTCGAAAGTTTGAAACGCTGAAATGGTTGTTGCTGTGATTTGAAATATTCCTTTGTATGGCATGACGTCTTGAATGCTGTGAATGTGGGATCGAGGCATAGTATTTTCAGGAAAGAAAATACCTTGTAAGATCTTGTAGTAGGTGCATTGATCGGTGATTCCTAAGGGGATATCCTGACTCTGCTGAGGTAATGGAATCACGTAGAGGAAGTTACTCAGTTGTTGAGAGTCGAAGGAGGTCTATATGATGGGCATCTCGTGTGAAAAAGAACGAGCTCCGCCTGTCCTATGGATTAACCCTGTCATACCAGGAGAACTAATGACATTGAGATGATATATGCGCATGCTGTGTGGATTCACAGCGACCCTGTGTGGATTTCACAGTGGTGTGGTATGACAGGTGCAGATCTCTGAGTCTAATCAACGCACGAGTCAATCCGGAAGTAGTGTCAAGTGTCTTGTGTGGTGAGTCAGTGGAAAGTCTGACGTGAGAAATGAGAAACATTGATAGTTTATAGACACTTGATGCAGTATTGTGAAATGGAATGACTATGGGTGAATGTTGTGAAATGTGTGATTTTGGGCGATCAGGTGAATGATATGAACAACTCTACGTTTTACATGGATATTTTGAAACTTGTTTTACTTTGATTTTCATGTTCATGATTTAAACTTCCTTTAAATTATATAGCTTACCCTGCGTGTTTTGGTTCTGTGGCTGTTCTCTTAAAACTGTGATGATCGTGTATAACTTACACGGGAGCAGATGATCTTCCAGGAAGTAGAGCTCCTTAGGGAGTGGTCGCCGGAAGCCGATCGGCTGTTTTGGGTCCTCCGATGGGAGATCGGCCTCGTCCGATGGGAGATCGGCCTCGTTCGATAGGAGATCGGTCTCTTCCGATAGGAGATCGCCTGCTTCATTTTTTTTTTTACCGCATTTTGTTTATGTTTCTGGAAAAATTTGACCGAATTTGTATTAAACTCCCTGTGAGGAGAAACTACATTTCATATATATAATATTTTGTTCATAGAATCTATTTGTTACCTTTATTTTCATTATATACATTTGTATAGTATTTTGGCGGGATGTTACATTAATGGTATCAGAGCAGTTCGTCCTTAGGATGACCTGAGGGCTGTGGATCCATTGTGTTTCTTCTGCTCATGAAAGTTATTTGAGTTTAAAATAATAACTATAGTGAAAGGTTTTCAAACGTTTGTGTATTGAAATTTTGTGTGTGCTTTGGTGAATATATGTTCTAATTGAAAATCTTAGTATTAAGAATGAGAAGGTCTTGATAAAGTAGTGAGGGTGCACACTCATAACTGGATCGAGATGAGTCTCAATCTTAATTCCAAAGGTTTGATGTTTAACATATATTGAATTCTGGTGTGAGCTATCTCATTCTCTTGAGCGTCTTTGTAATTGATTGAAAATGGTTGATTGGATTGGTGACTGCATACCAGTAGTTGTGCTGGTGTTATGCTTGATGTTATAAGCATTATGATTCTGTTGATGAGCTCAAATTCTTAATGATTTTGAGATGCTAACCTTTGTAAGGTCTAGCTGTTACCCCCTTGAATGAATTGATTTCTTATCGATCTCATTCTTGTAGTTGTAGGGAATATAGGAATCTTATAGTTTCAAAATCTGAAAAAGAAGGAGATGGCACGTAGACCTTCTACCCCTCCCCAACCTTCTTCGGAGATGAGCCAGATTGCCAAGGCTATCGAGATGATGGCGACTACCATCCAACAGCAGAATACGGTAATGGCCCAGATTCATCAGGCTGTAATGAATCATTTGGAAACTGCTGGATCGGCTGCAACAGCTTCCCAGGTCAATCAGCCTCGGGAGCAGGTAGGGATGACCGAGTTCATGAGGCACAACCCACCCAAGCTCAGTGGGAGTGCTACCCCTGATCAAGCAGATCTGTGGACCAGGGAGTTACATGCCTTAGTAAGGAAGGCAAAGGTAGTGGAGACCCTGGAGAGGAGTGGTTCCAGAGTAATCAGATCACAACCAGGGGGTCCCTCCAGTGGGAAGGCCAAGGTACAACACCCACGAAGCAAGCCTTATGCGATACCTCCACCACATCGGACAGGAGCAATTCCGCCCCAGTTTCAGCAGCAACAACCATGGAAACCAAGATGTTTCCGTTGTGGTGGGTTACATAACGTCAAGGTGTGCCCCAAGAGGAATTCAGAGAAAGGGTGTTTCACATGTCAAGAGATGGGGCACATTTCTAGAGATTGTCCTAACAGAAAAAGGATGACTCAACCCGTTAGTTCCCAGCAGTTGAGGGACAAAGGCAGCAGACCTCAGACAGGAGGGAGAGTGTTTGCCATGTCTGGAGCGGAGACATCTCAGTCAGGTAACTTAGTACAGAGTGTTGCTCTATAGCTGGTAGATGCGTTAGAATTTTGTTTGATTCTGGAGCGACACACTCCTTTGTGTCTAGCCTGTGTGTAGCCGAGTTGGGCCTTCTAGTGAAGGAGTTACCGTTTGAACTGTTGGTCTCTACACCTGCGTCAGGACAGGTGTTGACCTCTACAGTTGCCCTGAATGTCCAGTGATGGTAGAGGGACGCAGATTCAAAGTAAACTTGATCTGCCTACCTCTTCAGGATCTGGATGTTATCCTGGGAATGGATTGGCTAGCTGCCAATCACGTTCTCGTAGTCTGCGGTAGTCAGAAGATAGCGTTTCCAGACCTCCAAGAGGCAGACGTGATATCAGCTCAGCATGGGTAGTCGGAGTTGGGAGAAAGAAGCGAGGTGCTTCATGATCCCAGCTCGGTTGGGAGTGAAGAATGAAGAGGACGTAAGCAAGATACCTTGGTGAAAGATTTCATGGATGTATTTCCAGAAGAGATATATGGATTACCTCCTAAGAGAGAGGTGGAACTCTCTATTGTTTTGGTACCTGAAGCTGGACCAGTGTCAATGGCTCCAGCTGAGTTGATGGAATCAAAGAAGGAAGTGTAAGTTAGATTTAGTGTACCAAGGTTTAGTTCCAGCTACATATAAGTTATGGAGAGTATATAAGCAGAATGTTGAGGGTTTAAGGACTTAAGCACGTGTATCCAGGGGAAGTACCGGAGTTAAGTTCCAAGAATGAAAGAATGAATTTTCTTCTAATTGAAGCTTGGGAGATGTATCGTGTCGATGAAACAGCATGAGGTGACGTTAGCTTAACCACAAGCTTAAAAGGAAAGAGGAGATATTGTATTTGTGTCTAAAGTTCTTTAGGCCAGAGGAAGTTGTTGAAGAATACCAAGTAGAGAAATTACTGGGAGAAGAGAGAAAGCTCCACGCAGAATGGATGCCGTTTTGTGGATCGTGATTTGGAAGATGAGTATGGAAATGGTGGATGAGGAGTGATGAGAAAGGGAAATGGAAAGATATTCTTGTATCCGAATATGACTCGGAACTTGGGAGAAGCCGAACTCATCCGAAATATCAATCGTGGTGGTGGAGAGACGTACGTAGGATGTGCGAGGAGGGTGAAGATGATGATTAGTTCCAAAAAGTCATTGTTTGGAAAGTTAGAGGCGGAGGGGATGTGAGATTTCAGAAGGATGTGTGGGCCACTAACTCTAACTTTAAAGCAACGTGGTTGGTCTATGTGCTTCAAGTGGATAAGTGCTCTATTTGTTCGACATAAGGATTTGAGGTCCCACCTTGAGAACTTTTATCTTATACGTATGTCATCCAAGTAGAATCAGGTGTGGAAGGGAATGTGGGTGGCAATAGTCTGTTGTATCTTGGAGAAGAGGAATAGAGTTGTCCTTAAGAAAGAAAATCCTGGATGCAGAGGAAATTTTCCAATCGGCTCCACTACTTGCATGGTTGTGGTTGAGATATATGGTGCGTTCGTTCTTGTATACCTTTTCAGATAGGCACCTGAACCCAAATCAATGCATCCAATGTATACATTGAACAAGGAGGAAATGATGGGAACAGGAAGCCGAGTTGGCAAAAGGAAGTCATGATGATGGTTTAGAAAGTAACAGCAACAAGAACTTTGTCTTTATAAGGTGCAAAATTATGTGGTATAGTGGTGAACCAAAGGTGTTCCTTTAGGGAGCGTGAGAATTAGATCAGCAGTTGGGAAGTCGATGGATGGTTTTGATCAAGATGCGGAAGTTGATTCCTAGAAGGATATTTCGGATCCTAGTTGAATTGGCTGGGGGACATGAGCAGTAGTCAGCGGTCCTCTTTCCTTCCGATGAAGGGATCTTGCTCACTTTTTCTCTACAGGGGGCTAGTCCTGGTTCTGTTAAGGGCTTAGTTCTGGACTTACTCGATCAAGTCTTCAGATTTGGAAGTAGGGTGTGAGTGCTGGAGTTGGCGCTCAATGGAGCAGCATATTCCACATGCAGGGATGGGGAATGGAATTTGATGAAGAATTGGAGTAGTAAAGGTTGGTTCAACAGACAACCGAGAAGGTGAAACTGATGCAAAGCAGAATGAAAGCTTCTCAAAGTCGACAGATGTCCTATGCAGATCAGAGGAGAAGACCTTTGGAGTTTGCTGCTGGGGACCATGTCTTTATGAGGGTGACACCAGCCAAGGGTGTAGGACGAGCTATCAGATCAAAGAAGCTGCCCCCTAAGTTTGTTGAGCCATACCAGATCCTGAGGAGGATCGGTCCAGTAGCTTGAGATCGCCCCACCTCCCCATTTAGCAAACCTGCATAATGTATTTCACGTATCACAGCTAAGGAAGTATCTTGCAGACCTAGTCACGTATTAAAAAGTGGACGACGTACGGACCGGGTGATTCAACGTGGGAAATAGAAGAAATCGCGAGAGAAGCCCATCCATACCTCCTTTCCTAATAATTCAATTTTCAGGGACGAAAATTTTTCTTGTTGGGGAGATTGTAAGGACCCAGAAAATTTTATTGGAATAAAAGTGGTATATTTAAATAATTTCAGGAGAAGTTATTATTTAAAATACAAAGAGCTGGTAAATGAAGTTTCGTAGTAGCTGGACCTCGGAAGTCGCCCAAGATCTGGGGTCAGCTGGTAGAAGTCGGTCGGATGATGTGTGGATCGAGAAGAGTAAAGGAAGAAAAGTTAAGTTTAGAAGGCTATGAGATCGCCGGTCGCCTGCTACACATGAGCGCCAGGTGGACATCGCGCGGGCGTGAGAGGCATGCAGGCATCGCGCGGGCGCGAGAGGCATGCAGGCATCGCGCGGGCGTGAGAGGCATGCAGGCATCGCGCGGGCGCGAGAGGCATGCAGGCATCGCGCGGGCATGAGAGGCATGCAGGCATCGCGCGGGCGCGAGAGGCATGCAGGCATCGCGCGGGCGCGAGAGGCATGCAGGCATCGCGCGGACGCGAGGGGCATGCGGGCATCGCGCGGGCGCGAGGCACGCGGGCATTGCCAGGGCGCGATGCATGTGGACGTGGCCAAGGCGCGAGAGTTATGAGGGCGTCGCCAGGGAAGACATCGGTGGTCTCCCAGAGGAAGACATCGGTCGTTCGCCAGGAAGATGTCATCGGTGGTTATCTTCGCGCGAGGTCATCGGTAGTTGTCTTCGCGCGAGGTCATCGGTGGATCGTCTTCGCGCGAGAGGTCATCAGTGGCTTCTCTTCGAGCTGGTAGTCATCGGCGAAAGGTCATCGCGCGACGTTGAGTTACACCCAGAGAACGTGGGCCCCAGACTCCCAGCAAGAGATGTTCTGCACGCGCGCCACGTAGACAAAAGAGTGGTTCAGAATAGTGACCTCAGAGCGTAGCCTGCGCAGAGGCACGCTTAGTAGTACTGTTCAGGGAAGCGTGCACGCAAACTTCCCTGCAGAGTAGGTGGTGGCAGCTGCTTTTGGAGGGATAAGTTGGTTTAAGTTACAAAAAATCCACTGCTGAGAGAAAAGAAAACATTGTTGTATTCGACGAGAGAAAGAGTGAGTTCCCTCCCTTCTCCTCCAGTTACCTCCTCCGCGTTGCGATTTCAGCATCTCCACACAAGAGTACGACGAGAAGCAACACCATTGGAGCACCTGGGAAAGTTCTCTGCAACTCCTTCAAAACCAGACTCAAGAATAGAGCCAAGGCATTCTTCAAGCTCTGTTGGATTTCGAAGCTCCTGGTGGTTGCGCAAGTCCAGGTAAGGGAAGCTAGCCTTCGTTTTCAATACAAGCCATAGTTTGCTGTTTCTGAAGTGAGGGCGACGTGGTCGCCGGTTCTCTGTTTCTTTTCGAAATGCTCTGTTTTATGTGGTTGGGCGACGTGGTCGCCGGTTTTAAATACGAGTTTCGAACTCCCCTGTGTTTGACATTGTTTGAAACTGTTTGGGATTTAAATACAATATATATGTGATATTCGAAAGTTTGAAACGCTGAAATGGTTGTTGCTGTGATTTGAAATATTCCTTTGTATGGCATGACGTCTTGAATGCTGTGAATGTGGGATCGAGGCATAGTATTTTCAGGAAAGAAAATACCTTGTAAGATCTTGTAGTAGGTGCATTGATCGGTGATTCCTAAGGGGATATCCTGACTCTGCTGAGGTAATGGAATCACGTAGAGGAAGTTACTCAGTTGTTGAGAGTCGAAGGAGGTCTATATGATGGGCATCTCGTGTGAAAAAGAACGAGCTCCGCCTGTCCTATGGATTAACCCTGTCATACCAGGAGAACTAATGACATTGAGATGATATATGCGCATGCTGTGTGGATTCACAGCGACCCTGTGTGGATTTCACAGTGGTGTGGTATGACAGGTGCAGATCTCTGAGTCTAATCAACGCACGAGTCAATCCGGAAGTAGTGTCAAGTGTCTTGTGTGGTGAGTCAGTGGAAAGTCTGACGTGAGAAATGAGAAACATTGATAGTTTATAGACACTTGATGCAGTATTGTGAAATGGAATGACTATGGGTGAATGTTGTGAAATGTGTGATTTTGGGCGATCAGGTGAATGATATGAACAACTCTACGTTTTACATGGATATTTTGAAACTTGTTTTACTTTGATTTTCATGTTCATGATTTAAACTTCCTTTAAATTATATAGCTTACCCTGCGTGTTTTGGTTCTGTGGCTGTTCTCTTAAAACTGTGATGATCGTGTATAACTTACACGGGAGCAGATGATCTTCCAGGAAGTAGAGCTCCTTAGGGAGTGGTCGCCGGAAGCCGATCGGCTGTTTTGGGTCCTCCGATGGGAGATCGGCCTCGTCCGATGGGAGATCGGCCTCGTTCGATAGGAGATCGGTCTCTTCCGATAGGAGATCGCCTGCTTTGTTTTTTTTTTTTACCGCATTTTGTTTATGTTTCTGGAAAAATTTGACCGAATTTGTATTAAACTCCCTGTGAGGAGAAACTACATTTCATATATATAATATTTTGTTCATAGAATCTATTTGTTACCTTTATTTTCATTATATACATTTGTATAGTATTTTGGCGGGATGTTACAAAATCCATGCTCCTTTCCACAACGTAGCGTGGTTATAGGTATTTATATGTTTTACATACATTGTATTTTTTCTTTGAGTGTTTTTCAAGAAGGGTGGTAAAATTTCTTTTCTTAATTGCATGAGTTTTTGTAACTAAGGTTCTATGTTCTTGATTAAAAAGAGTTGAACTGTAATATACCTATTAATAATTTACATATTTTAATTTTATTAAGAAAATTAATTACTGCATTATTTTTTGTATTTGTTAAAATACTTTTCAATATTTTATATAGTTCAAGGATAAAGAAATAAATAAAAATTAATTTTACTAATATTCTTTTAAATAAAACACACACTTTTTAAAATTAAGTAATAAAAAAATATTTCAATAAATTATAAATACATAATAATGTATTTTTATTTAGAAAATACAAATTGGTTATTGGCCAAGTTTTATAAATTAGTTTTGTAAAACAAATTATTCCTTTCTTATCTCATGTAGATAAATAAATTAATTTTTTTGTAATCATCCATTCATTAATCATTTGAAAAAGAATACTTTAATTTACCTTACGGGATAGACTTTATAAAAAGTTAGTTTATTAATTAAATTAACAGTGATTAATTATTAAAATAAATAACGAGTATAAATATGACATGAGAGTATATTTTTTTTCTTAAAAAAAATGCCAAAATTTCCAATTTAAATATATTTAATTATTTTCTATTTTAATCTTTTAATACTAATAATACTTCATTTTTTAATTTTAAAATAATTAATTTAATACTCTTATGAAAAAAATAGATTCTTTTTATTTTAAAACTAATATAACTGCGTTAATACTTAAGAGAATTTTTCGGAATAAATCCAATTTAAAAACATTTCCTCCAATAGACCTTGTAGCCAAATATTTTCACAAATAAACCTATTTACATATAGACACCGAGAATATTTTAGTTGTCAAATTTTGACCCCATTTTTCTTTTTTTAAACCTTCACAGAAAATGGTAAACATAATTTTAAAATATTTATTTGACAAATTTTATATAAATGATTAAATGTAATTAATTAATATCAATTAAATAATAAATTACATTTTTATTATTAATAAATTTGTGAATTTTTTTTAAAAAACTATTATTATTAATTAAATTTTATTTGAATATAAAATATTTAATTTTTGTGCTAATATAAGAGAAATTTTCTTATTGCATTATATTTTTCTAATGAAATCGTTTATAAGAGATTGAAATAGGTAATACTATGTAAAATGAATTGTTAGAAAAATTTCTAACATCCATAATTTTGATTAAATATTGAAAATAACTAAGTATAAAATATGATTATGTTTTGTTGGTATGATGATAATTTTAGCTCAACAATAGATCATGTGATCGTGTTGTCTTCTTTACCTTTGATAAAGCATGAATACACAAATGAATTTAAGCTAACTTCGTATTACATGAACTTCTATATACTTTTCTATGTTATAGGGAATGTATATTAATTTCATCTACCAAAAAGTTTCACTCAAGTGCAAGTCACATCAATGATATTTTGGATGAAGAGTTAAAGTTGTTTTTCTTCAACAACTCCTTGATGTTATCATTGTCAACTCTAAAAAGACTATCTGTTTCATACAACTTTGCCCATTAGACAAATTTAAGTAAAGACACGCTATCCAATAAGACATATGTACAACTACCTACTGAGATGTTACGTAAAGAAGCAAAGAGAAATTAATGTTGCACATAGTTCATTTAATGCATCATTCACACAAAAAAAAAAAAAAAAAACTCATAAGCTATAAGAATAACATTCAAGTAAGTTGGAGTTGTTCAATGGCTAGAAATGAATTTAGAAGTTGGTCATGCCTATTTCAAGTCATTCATTTAGAATAAGAAAATCAAAGACATCATTGCATCTGCTAAAACACTACTCAATTTTCTATGCCATAAGAAGCTTTGTAGAGAACACTCTCCATGTTCACTCAACTAAATAGAAGAAAGAACATAACCTCATATACATCGACATACGTTATCACTCTCTAGTAAGAAATCTTGTGATTTGTGAATCACTAATAAGATAATTTTCTTATCATGGTCGAGAGTGACTGTTTGACAAAGAATACTTATTTTAGCTAAGAGTGGTTGATTTCAAAGAATAATTGATTTTAGCCAAGACTGGCTACATAAAAATAATATTTGTTTTAGTCAGGAGTGACTACATCCAAAAAATAAGTGTGTTAGCCAAGAGTGAATGAGTTTAAATAATACTCTACTTTAGTCAAAAGTGACTACATCCAAAGAATACTTATTTTAGTCAGGAGTGGTTGTGTTCAAAGAATAATCGATTTTAGCTAAGAGTGGTTGTGCAAAAAATGTTTGTTTTAGCTGGGAATGACTAGGTTCAAAGAAGACTCGATTTTATACAGAAGTGGTTGAGTCCAAATAATACTCAAGGGGTTATCCAAGAGGCCTACATGTCCCAAAAATACTAGTGTTTTACTTCGTAACATTAGTCTTCTTAGTGGAACTTAACCTGTTGATTGAGAACTAGATGTAGTGTATAATGTCAGACGAACCAGTATAAAAATGTAGTGTGTATTTCTCTTTTCCTTTATCTTTTTTACTTTATATATTATTATCATATGCACTAATGTAAGAGGGAGAGTCACTATTTAAATTAAGTTAGAGAATTTTGTTTAAACAAGTAAATACATTAAATTAATAGCTACAACTGAGACATCTCATCATACACAAAGAAAATGGTTGACAGATCACCTGCCTATATAAACTATTATGTGAATTTGTTGGGTATGAAGCCATGACCAATTGGGTTGGGCTGACTAGACACCATGTTTAGTGAGTGGGATTAATCATTGTGTCCCCTTTATAATTTCTATTTAAAGAGATCATTGTACTTGTAATGGGTGTGCAACAAAATAGAAATAAAACCTAATAGTTGCTTGTGTGGATGTAGGTTGCAGTTGGCTACCGAACCACATTAAATCTTGTCTCTTTTAATTTTCTGGCATTGATTCGTGATTATGTGTGTTGCTTCCGTATGTATTTTTCCCATCAAGTGGTATCAGAGCTTGGTTTGTTTACACACTATAGATCTTATCAGCAGAAATTAATTGACAAGATGTGAAAATTGCGGCTGGGCCAACATCCAAAATCTAGGGTTTTGCAAAGGCGGCAGCAGCGTCCCAAAGCTAGGGTTTCGCAGAGGCGGTAGCAACGTCCCAAAGCTAGGGTTTTGCAAGGGCTGCAACGGCGTCCCAAAGCTAGGGTTGCGCGCGACAATAGCAGGTGCAACGTTTGGCGGTGACCAGTTGCGTGATCTGTGTTACGCGCAACTAGGGCGTGACCCACCAGGTGCAAGGCATGGCGGCGGCGCGAGGCAAACATAGGTCGTGTGACGGTGGTTCATTGGTGACATGTGATTGCCTGGTTGGTGCAGCGCGAGGGCGCACGACAATGATGTAGCGGTAGTGCATGTCCAGGCAGCTGGGGTCAAGTGTGGCGGCGGATCTCGTTTCGCGGCGAACAGGTGCAGGTGATTGCGGTGAGCGAGACGGCACAGAGGTGCAATGCAGAACGGAGTTATGACAGTTCAGTTACTAAGCACATCAATATTCAATCTTAGCTAGACTTACATTAAGTTCGATGATGAAGTTCAAGCTTTACTACTATTATCATCTTTGCCTGACAGTTGGCCTGGAATGGTTACAACAGTTACCAGTTCAGCAGGACCCGATGGATTCACTTTTGAGAACATTCGTGATCTCATTCTTGGCGAGGATGTCCAAAGAAGGAGTTCTGGAGAATTATCTAGTGAATTGCTATATATCATTAGAGGTAAGAAAGATATCAGAGATAGTGGGAGCAAGAACAAAAGAAGGAGTCAGTCAAAGACTCGGGATTGCTCAAGTGTAACATGTTGAAATTGCAAGGAGGTGGGGGATTTCAGGAATCAATGCCCAAATGATAAACAAGTCAATGTTGCAGAAGACTCCGCGGACGAGGACCTCTTAGTCTGTTGCGCGGATAGCAGTGTGGATTCCTGGGTCATGGATTCTGGTGCTTCATTTCATGCTACCCATAGCAGTGAGGCATTGCAGAATCTAGTTGTTGGGGACTTTGGAAAGGTAAGACTAGCGGACAACAGAACTATTGATGTTATCGGCATGGGTGACATAGTGTTGAAGACGCCAGTCAGTTTCTGGACTTTGAAGGATGTTAGAGTTGTTCCAAGCTTGACGAAAAGTTTGATTTTTGTTAGGCAGTTGGACGAACAGGGACATAAAGGGAAGTTCGGAAATCAGCAATGGAAGGTCATCAAGGGAAATCTTGTCATGGCCCACGGAAGAAAGAGAGGTTCTTTGTATATGGTCGAATTACTGTCTGAGGGAGTGACCGTCCCAGTTCAGAAGATAAACAAAGTCCGGTTCACAGAATCTAGTGGGTAGAAGAGGGTTGTCTTTACAAGAGAGAAACTCAGAGCCATAGGTCAGATTCAGGATGAACGAGCATGGAAAGGTTCAGGTAGACTAGTCAGAGGTACTTGTGGCAGTGGGAGCATAGGTCGTGTTTCTGCTGAGGTCCCTAGACGACAGTGGGTTAGGAGAACTAGTATTCCAGTTGTTGAAACATATTCAAAAAATTTCTTGTTGAGTATGGAGAGTGTTTGTTCTTAGGCTGTTCCAGGATCCGACAGTTCGTGTAAGTGGGAGCCGGTAGGATCAGAGAACGAGTTAGTGGCAGTTTCAGTCATGACTAATGTGTTAAAATTTAGGGGAGTTTCAACAAAGCCTTCAAAATGATTAAGAAGGCTAGTGGCAACTAGTGGTGGAACATTGAGTTCTAGTGACAGATTACAGAAGTACATGTATACAGTTGAAGCCTAGGTGAACATTGTTCCGTGGCTTCAAGTGGGAGATTGTTGGATATGAAGCCAGAACCAATTGGGTTGGGTTGACTAGATACCATGTTTAGTGAGTGGGCTTAATCATTGTGTCCCCTTTATAATTTCTATTTAAAGAGATCATTGTACTTGTAATGGGTGTGCAACATAATAGAAATAAAACCTAATAGTTGCCCGTGTGGATGTAGGTTGCAGTTGGCAACCGAACCACGTTAAATCTTGTCTCTTTTAATTTTATGGCGTTGATTCGTGATTATTTGTGTTGTTTCCGCATGCGTTTTTTCCATCAAAATTATCATATTATCATATGATACTTTTCAAAAAATTTAAATTAATTTATAAACATAATTTAACCCTCTTTTATGTGTTTTTTTTATGTATTTTACAAAATTAATGATAATAATAAAATATATTAAAATATAAAAAATAATAAAGAAAGAAAATTAAATAACTTACCAATTATAAGATAAATAAAGCAACTTATACTTATAAGGAAGCTTCTGACATAAATTACTTTTAGGTAAATATAAGGTATTTACCTAAGACTTTTGTGTTGGTGAAATTAGTTTATAACCTAGTAGCTATATATTACTGGTCTCATCAAACACACTCTTTATACTTATAAATATAATCATCTTAATTAGTTTATTATTTATAAAAGATTATCTAAAAATTAATAATAAGGATTTTTTTCTATCGCTTTCTTTATTATATACATTTTATAATCACATATTTCTTTTGTAGTTTAATATAAATTTTATTAAAATATTTTATTTTAATAATTGTTATAATATTTAATTTTTTAATTATTCTTTTATACCTTTTATTACCATAAAAAAGTGAACACGTGCGCTTTTAGCCCCTCTGATTCCGCTGGTTTTAATTAAGATTATATATACTTACTCTTTGATTGAGATAATGGGTCCCTCTTTCTCAATTAAGTTTTTTACATTCAGAATCAATCCAAATCTTATTTAAAGTACTCTACTTCTTATATCAATGACTTATGACTTGTTGACAATTAAGGAATTTTTAATTGTTAATCACAAACAAATTTAAAACTCGTACATAAAAAAATTGGGTGATTCGATAATAATTGGTATGATAGATTCAATAAATTTTTAATAAAAAATTTTAAATAACTCTAATACTATATTAAGAAGTAAACTTTAAACCTATCATAACCTCATAAAATCGGTTTATAAGGTGAAGTTTGTACCCTACAGAATGAAATATCTTAATATTTAGTTGATGTGAATCTCAAATATTTTTTTTATAAAACAAAAATAATTAAAATTGAAAATAATAACCCAAACACTTTCTGCAAATGAGGGCACTTTAAGTTTAAAGTAGTCCCAGAAATTTTCGGTGACGCCACTTGATAAAATCGTTTAATTATGAAGGGACAAGAAAACACGAACATGGACTTCATTGAAAGAAAAAGTTTATATGTTGAAAACGTTCGTTATGTGTTGTTACGCTGAGTGGAAGATAGAGAAAAGTATTTATAAAGAGATCCAACAACATAGGACATTGTCGACTTTTGTTTCAAATGAATATAAACATATTATCTAACACATCTTGCATATTAAAAGTTACAAAAATTTAATGAATTCCACAGTTTATTTAACGATCATCTTTCTTTGATTTTGTAAATTTTAATGAATTTTAACCAGTTAAAAAGTGTGTTAAAAAATATGTTTAATGTAGGATTAGACGGAAAAAACATATAACGTTATCGTTTTATATTATTCACGAACCATGTACTACAATAATACGTGCATGTAGCAAAGTGGGCTTAGAAGGCAAAGCCAAACCCGAATCTAAGAAGCGATAGCGAGCAAGACACAAGCACATTAGAGAAAGCCATTTTCTTTTAGAAAATTGTTTTTCCATTGTGGGAAAGCGGAAAGGTCTAGAGAACACTTTATGACACATTCCCACAAATGCATTTCAAAAAAGTTTAAATTTAAGCAGTGGGTCTTCAGAATTTTAAATTCAAATCCTAAATTATAATCTTTTTTGGATAATTGTCGAGCTTTAATGATAAAAGTTCAGTGGAGGTTCACCAACAGAAGACTCTCTGACACTCAAGTTAGTAAGAGTATAAGAAAGTATAAATGAATTGCAAATGAAAGTATTAAGTATGTGAAAATACTCCCTGTGATGATATTTATAAGCCTTGGTAGTTAGTATAATATCTAGAATAAATTATGCGATTATAAGTAATTAATGCGGTTTAGAGATTGTACTGGCCTTAATCCGCTTAGCATTTTGAGTTTTTTTTTCAAGGAGGTTGCTTTCTGGACTTAATTCGCCGAGTCATTCTTCATGCGCTAGACGGATTGACTCGTTCACTCTATCCTTGTTTGTTTGTTTTTCTGCACTTTTCTACAAGAATTCTTGCAAATTCCTTCTTTTCCTCTTTGTTTTCATGTGCAACTAGAGTTGGAGGTTTCTTGGCATGTTTTTCACTAGTTTCTTGGCATTCTTCTCAGTCTTGTACTACCTCGAAGGTTGCTTCCATCATGGTCCAATTAGAATGTCTACCCCTCGTAGTACTCAACATGCTATAGATGTTTAGCATATTACACTTCCAAATAAAGTTGTTTTTGTACCTTTGAACAACTTAAGATATGATAAACTATGCAACAATAAAGCTTAACCATCTACTAGTGTTTTTGAACCATCTATCCACATTCCCTTCCCATATAGAGTTGTTTAGAAAAAACAGGAAAAAAGAAGAGATGTATACGGAGATTTTGGAGACCTTCAGAAAAATAGAGGTTAATATACCTCTACCAGACGTTATCAGACAAATCCTAAAATATGCAAAAACTTTAAAGGATTTGTGCACTCATAAGAGGCGTCTGAAGGGAAATGATAAATTTAATATGAGAGGAATGTTTCCGCAATAATTGAAAGATTTGTGGTTGTTATTCTTGAGAAATGTAAAGACCTAAGGATTTTCTCCACCCCATGTACCATAGGTAATGACAGATTTGACAGTGATATGCTTGATCTAGCAATGTCTATCAATGATATAAACCTATTTGGTTTCACCTTCTTGTCTCTTGGGCCTTGAAAACTATTGGTGTTTTGATACAATTGGCCAACAAAAGCATTGCCAACCCTGCAGAACTGATTGAAGATGTGCTGGTGCAAGTTGATGACTTGATTTTTCCTGTAGACTTTTACATACTGGATAAGGAGGGAGGAAACTCACGTTGGTGCAGTGACCATCAAATTGGGTAGACCTTTCTTGAAAATGGCATGCACCAAGATTGACGTTCATGCTCGCATACTGACTATGGAGATTGGGGACTGTCTAATGAAATTTAACATACTAGACAATGCAAAATAGCTTCAAAATCCCTTTGTTTTCTACACTCACATAATCATTGGTTTGTTAGATGACAATTTTCTTGATTTCTTAAAGGAATTTGATTTTTCTGAATTATCAAAAACATATTATACTTTTACTTGTAGTTCATATACTAAGTCATCTATCTGTTAAATATGTTATGGGATAGACGTCTACCACATGATAGTGAACTAACACAAATTTATTAGTTGTTCATAAATCTAACCCAATTGAGTTGTAGGTTACTGAATTTTCTGAACCACCACCATCCATTGTTCAACCAACACTTGGGGGAGCTGGAATCACTCTTAACAACTAATTTTGGTATTAAAAGCACTTGTGATTTAAGTTGTGATTCTTCTATTTGTGAGACAGGTGCTGAGATAAATCAGTTTCGAACTATTGATTATACAAATGGTGATACATGATCTTATATTGTATACCTGCAGAGTCAATAGAAAAAAGAATCTACATTAATCTCAAATGACTCTGAATTGTTTTTTATTATGGAGCAAACGCCACTAATCAATCATGTAGATGATAGAAGTGAAGAAGAGGATGATAATGGTTTTCCCTCCTTGAAGTTTTGTAGACGACCTCTAACACAATCACCACCATTTTTTGAGGTAAAGCATATACCTCTCATCCCATCGTCTACACTAGCTAGACCATTTATCATAATTGGAGTGTCTACCCCCATCGCAACTCAACCTTCCACCCAGCCTACATCACTTTCACCTTCACCTAAGCAGAACTATCTCGCCCAAACCTGATTACATCCATTTATGCATTCATCAACACCATTAGACAGTCACCTGCTACACCCAGTAGACGATACCACTAGACCATCTAATCACCCTTAATTTATCCTTCTACCACCTTGTTCCACCCCTTACCACTTCATACGCTCCCCTAAACCATTCTAACTCCACTTTACTGCTTAAGGTTCAAGCATATAAAGTGTTCTTCATAGTCCACCAAGGCTTTGTATGCCTTGGACATACCTTTTTGATGAAATCATCTTTGCATCACACTGGACAAAGGACCTTAGCCTTTATTGTAGAAGGGATGGTTGATCAACCTCAACTTCCACTACCTTCAAGCTTGATGAGGGACTATCTCTTTCTCACTATTCTATTACTTATATTGTCATTTCAGTTACCTACTCTTACATTAAGGACAATGTGTGATTTAAGTGTTGGGGAGGAGAATCATAGTTTAGGATTTATTTTTTGTTGATTTGTTTAAGTTTCTTTTTGCTTCTCCTAAAATAAAATAAATCACTTTTCTAGGATCGCCTAGTAGTTGGTAGTTTCATAATTCTTTAAAATTTGAGTTTCTTGATTTTTGTTGTTTGGATTTCCTTAATTCTTAATAAATAAGTTGGTTATGAGACATTTTGGGTTGAATCTTTTGTGATAGATTGTCCTTGGTGAGTTTTTGAGCTTTATCAATAGACTGTCTAACAGATCATCTGATGGTTCATGTAATAAATCATCTAATGCTATTTTTTGTGTGTTTTCACTCATATTTGCTTATACTCTAGAACTTAGTCCAATTCTTTGTTTTGCAATTGCGTTTTACATGCATGAACTCATATGATTGAGACATTCTTTGGTCCATTTAACCCACTAGCCATATTAGCCTACCTTCATGACAATCCACTTGTTAGCCCTTTTGAGCTTATAGCCTTTTTCTTGTTTTTTACCTTCATTATAAGTCTTGAAACATAAAAATCTTGTTTGTCCCTACCTTAGAAGATAAAGAAGCTTTGAAATTAGTTTAGGAATAGGTTCTTGAATAAGTGTGGGGGTGTACCTCCTTTTCCATAGCTTACCTCCTCATATTACTCCTTACTCGAAAAGTTAGAAAAGGAAAGAAAGAAAGGAATAAAACAACAAAAATAAAAGAAAATAAAATAGCACAAAGGCGTATAATATAATCCATAGGTTAGATCGTCTGTTGCATGAAAAAGCAATAAAACATTAATGTGCTAAAATAAATAAAAAGGATTGAATTGTAAATGTATTCTAACTTACACTTGTTTTGGATTTATCCCTCATTGCTCCTATATTTTCTATGATTTTAAAGCCTTTTTCTCTTACTTTACCTATCTTTACCTTGGACCCATTACACTTCTTATGAATTCCTTTTGATCTTTAAGTACATGTTATTGAGTTGTTGTAAATATTAGAGTCTTGTTAAGCATGTGATAGTATTTTTTTTTGCATGAGTGTTGAGTGTATTATACCATCCTGGCCAAATCAGATGTGTTGATGTGACCTTAATCGGATTTGGAACAGACGTAATCTTAATCAAGCTCATACTCGATACATGATATCTCGACTCGGACTCAAGCTAGATGTAGGAGTGAGTTTTTTAAAAAAACCTACATAAACTCCCTTGTATCTCTCTTAGGAATTAGCCGAGATATCGAGGAATTAGTTTTTCGATTTTACTAGGATACAAAAAAATTTAAAGATATATTAGTAGATAAAATCTAGTTGCTTAATTATATTATGTTAGTGTTTATTCTTTTAACATAATATTATGTTGAAATGACCAACACAAAATGATTAAAGATATATTAATTGATAATATTTTGTTACTCAATTCTGTTAAGATAGTTTTTATTCTTTTCATATAAGCTCATAACTAACATAGGAAGAATAAATATACTTAGTTGTATTTAAATTTGTTATAATATTATTCTAAGAATAAAAGATAAGAGGGAAGAGATTAGCCGAAAAACTCTATAAAAAGAGGATGACCCCCAAAAAGTAAGACAATTCCTATTTTGTCAATACTTACTACACTCATATATTTTCTACAGGTGAAGTTTCCACCATCCTTTGTGACTTCCAAACACCAAGAGTTGTTGTTATAGAGAGATCATCTTGGTGACCACCTCCAATCATCCAGACTCATCTCGACGAGAACATTTGTCGTCTGCTGGGTCAAGTAAAACTGGTCCTACTTCCACAAACTTGTGATGAACTATACAGTAGTTTGAGACTTTTTGGAGATAAAACGGATAAAGGCGTGAAGAAATTTTTTTTCCCTAATTATGATTATCGATTATTAATATTCTTTAGAAGTTACGGTGTTTCAATGCTCCTTAGTTGTTTTTATTTTTATTTTTTTGGTACAATACAATAGTTCCTTGTATGTTTTCTTTATCTTAATGGTATACTTGATCATAATTTTGAAATGCATATCATTTAAAAACAAAATATAACGAAAATAAAAAAAATGTGTGATCCATTTTTTGAAAATGAATCACTTGTATTTTTTATTACCATGTAATTTTTCATATTAAAATAAACTAATTTGGCAAGAAAAAAGGGTGAAAATAGATCAACTCTCTTTTTTATAAATTCTTTTGCACTAAATTAAAATTTCTACTATTGTTATTCATCAATGATTATCTAACCTTGTAATATATGTTATGTACAAATTCTTTAATAATTACATTAAACTTTTCTTTGAAAAATATTTAATCTAAATGCTTAGTGAAAAAACTTGACACATGACAAGATGATAGGCACGTTGACTAGATATTTAAAGAAAAATAGAAATTAAGAATATTTGACATCATTGATGGAATGCAGCTAGTCTTAGATTTTATTTTAGTTAAACTTACACTAATAATTTTTTTATGAACCATTTATTTTGCGAGGCATGATACGATACGTATTCGGAGCCCCTCAGACCTAGATTTACTCTAGAAGGAATTCTATTCGGAGCCCCTCCGACCTGGATTTATTTTAGTTGAAATTGTGTTTGGAACCCTTCCGACCTAGATTAATCCATTTGAAATTGTGTTCAGAGCCCCTTTGACTTGGATTTGCTCTAGAGGAAATTATATTCGGAGTCCCTTTAATCTGGATTTGCTCAAGAGGAAATTATATTCGGAACCCCTCCAACCTATATTTACTCCAAAGGAAATTATATTCAAACCCCCTCTGATCTAGATTTACTCCAGAGGAAATTATATTCAGATCCCTTCCAATCAAGTCCAAAAGACTATGATAAACTCGGATGTACTTTTTCAATAAACTCAATTCCAAGTTTATTTCTCCAATTAAGTTATTTATTTAAAATGATCTCCCTGATTATGATTTGTACATTAAACGACAATCAACTCGGATTTACTTTTCCGAACGACTTAGATCTACTTTTTCAATTAAAAATAACTTGGATCTAGTTTTCTAATTAACACGGATCTGCTTTTCCATTCAAAATCATATTTACTTTTTTTATCAACAGGATCTACTTTTCCATTCCAAATTGGATCTACTTTTTCGATCAAATACTAATCTACTTTTTCGTTCAAAATCTAATCTAATTTTTTTACCAAACATGGATCTACTTTTCTATTTGAAATCAGATCTACCTTTTGTCCAAAATCGGATGTACTTTTCTGATCAATAGGGATCTACTTTTCCATGCAAAATCATATCTACTCTTCCAATCAACACGAATCTACTTTTCCGTATGAACTCAAAGTCTACTTGACCGAGGTAAAAATTCGAGGATATTTCGCGCTTGCATAATGAAAAATTGGATTAAAAGCTAGGCAAAGGTAAGTAGAGAGAAGCAAAGTATCTAAGATAAATAGATTATTCAAACATGGGAAACAAGGAAATTATTGTTCAAAAATAAACATCCCCACTAATTTTCCATCAACCACCACCTTCCAAATATTTATCTCAAATAAATCAATGGTGGGGTAGACAACATTATCTTGTTTGAACGCGGCTTCAAAACCCTCCCAGTAGATGTCGTTCTTCAAAACCTCAATGGTTTTCTTCAAGTTTTCCTCCTTCTGAGCAAGCTTTTCCTTCCCTACACATATCTTTTAAGAAGCAAAAACATTTTATTTTTGAGAAATCGCTAGATGAATGACACGTGTACATAGACAACAAAAAATTGTCAGACCCACCTCTTGTCGTGAAACATCTTAAGCCATGCATGTGACCTTTTTAGCCGTTTTGGCAAGAAAGGTCTTTCTGTATGTACACTGGTAAGCCTCTTCGCCTCGCTCGCTCAGCTCAAGGCTGGGGAGTTTTGTATCGTCCTGGCCAAATCAAATATGTGTCAATGTGACCTTAATCGGATTAGGAACCGACGTGATCTTAATTGAGCTCATAGTTGATACATGATATCTCAACACAAACTCATGCTCGATGTAGGAGCGAGATTTTGATAAAATCTACATACGTTCCATTGTATCTCTCCTAGGAATTAGCTAAGATATCACTGAATTAGTTTTTCGGTTTTTCCGGGATACAAAACATTTAAAGATATATTCATGGATAAATCTAGTTGCTTAATTATATTATGTTAGTTTTTATTCTTTTAATATAATATTATGTTGAAATAACTAACACATAAATATTAAAGATATATTAATTGATAATATTTTGTTACTTAATTCTGTTATGATAGTTTTTATTCTTTAAATATAAGCTCATAACTAATACAACATGATTAAATATATATACTTGTTGTTATTTAAATTTTTTATAACATTATTTTGAGGATAAAAGATAAGTGGGAGTAGATCAGTCAAAAAACCTCTATAAAAAGAGGATGACCCCCAAAAAGTAAGACCATTCATATTCTATCAATACTTTCTACACTCATATATTTTATGCGCTCATTGACTTGAACATCGAAGTATTTTCTACAGGTGAACCCCCCTCATCCCTTTGTGACTTCCAAACATCAAAAGTTGTTGTTACAGAAAGATCGTCTCGCTGACCACCTTCAATCATCTGAACTCAGCTCGACGAGAACATGTATATACAAACCTAAACACTTAAGAGTTGAAGAGTTATTTTGAGAATATTATATCATTATTGATTCACCCTAGATTTGAGTAACTTTCTTATTTAGTGAGATATAGAGTTTTCTAATCACATTTTTCTTGATTTCTTGAAGGTTGTATTTTGTTGACTCCTATACATTCTTAGAGTCTACTGTTAATCTGCTGTGTTTTTTTTTTTCTATTGTACTTTAGTGTTTTTCCCATACATGAAAATGTAAGGACCGAGAAAATTATTCTTATAGTATAAGTGGTACAATTAAAATGGCACTTGAATATTTTATTATTAAAGTGAAAAGACTATATAAATAGAAAATCAGATATTCAACTTTCATTTTAAAAGAACCATCATCTCTCTAGAAAACTCCTTCTTCCTTTCCTCTGCCTTCTTTCGAAGATTCTAATTACCTCGCTCATCAGATCAACGATCAAAGTCCGCCATTGGACTCCTGGCAGTGAACTCTACAAGATTGCCCAATCAAAATCTCAGATAGAGTAAGTTCATTTTGGCTCATTTTCCTTTGAGTTAGTTTTGATCTGGTTAGGTTCGCCATTAGTTTAAGCTTGCATGTGATGCTTTTATCTTCATAATTCATCTCTATTAGCTTAGGGTCCTAGTGATATAGTTAGATTTTTTTATCAAGACTTTGTGGTGCAAGTTAAGCTACCCTTGAACAACTATAGGACTTGGAGCTCTTAGTGAGCATTTGCTCAAGTTCAGGTAAGGGAAGCTAGTTTCAATTTCAAATAGAACTCTAGGTTAGAAGATCTGGATGTGGAGGTGACGTGGTTACCAGTTCTAAATTTTGTTTGCAAGATTGATTATTTATGAGTAATGCAGGGTTTTGTTTGAAATAAAATGTGAATATATTGATTTTGATATGGATGAATGATATATGGTAAATGTTCTTGTTTGAATCTAAAAATTTGGTTAATTTGTATAGTTGATATAGTGTAAGTTACTCTTGAAGTTAATGAGTTATTGAAATTGTTTTTGTTGGACTCTGAATGATAAAATTTAGTAAAATTATGCAGATTTTTCTGCATAATCGCTCAAGCGAGATAATTCTCACTTAAGCGAGAATAGAATGAAAAGATGGGGTACTCACGGATCCATTTTCGTCCAAGTGAGAAGGAATCTCGCTCAGGCGAAAATGGGGTAAATTTTGGGGTTGCTCTTGGGTTTACTCTCGCTCAAGTAAGAGGATTTTCGCTTGAACTAAACTCTATAAAAAAAAAAACTTAAAAATTTTTATTTTTGTTTTTAAAAGCCTAGTTTATTATTGCTTACTTTTTTTTAGTGAAAATTCTAAATTTTATTTTAAAATATGGTTAAAGGAACTTAGTTATGTGTTTAACTGAATTTTGTGATATGTTTGGATTGTTTAGAAAGTTTAAAATATGGTGTGATTGAATGGTATATTGATGTGTTAAATGAAGTATGCAATGAGGTGAAAGTATAATCTAGACATGGTATTTTCAGGAAAGAAAATACCATGTTGAGATTGTTATTATGGTGTATTGATTTGTGAGTGTCTTGTGAATGAGACGATCCTGACTTTATTGATATAATAGAATCACATAGATGAAGTTATTTACGTTGATGAGAGTCGAAGGAGGTTCATATGACTTTGTCTGCGATTTGAAGTATAATTTGGTCTTTTAGGTCATATGAATTTATCCTGTCATATGAGATGATGAGATATTGAGATGATTATGCACATGGTTGTGTGGATTCACAATGAGTAGTATGACAGGTGCAGGTCTCTAGATGCTAATTTCAATACACAAGTCTTCTGAAAGTAGAGTCAAGTGTCTGAGTATGTGAGTCAGTAGAAATCTGACAAGAGTAATGTGGATGATGAATGTGATAGACACTTGATGGTTTGTGAAAATGTATGAGAATTGATGACTTTATGTTATATTTAAATTTAAAGTTATAATTATATTAGAAGTTTTAAAAATAGCTAGCTTACCCTTTTCTTGTTTTGGGTTTGCTTTCTTTAATCTGTGATGATCGTGTATTTAGACAGGAGCAGATGATGTTACAGGTGATAAAACTCCTTAGTGAGAAGCTGGAGGATGGAAATATTTATTTTATTTTGAATATTTTGTTTTAATCTTATGTAAATATTTAAAATCCCTATGAAGAGGGATATATTTTGAAACACTATATGAAAGAGTTATATATATTGCAGTTTATGGTATTTAGATATGGAAAAAATGTAGGGATGTTACAAAAAAAGGATAAGTTTGAGGGTATTTGATGAGTACATTTCTATTCACTCTTAAAGCATCAAACATAGCTTTCTTAGATTGTAATTATTTGAAGCTTGGATTTTTATCACATAAACATCCAAAGCATGTACAGTGGAATAAAGTTCTTAATAAAATGAGATGATGATCCCCTTGACTCCTTGGCAAGCCAACGGTACATACGAGTAAGAGTCGAGGAAGTAATCAAATTTAAGTTTGAGTAGATTCTTCTAGAAGTTGACGTGTCAACAATCTTATCATATGTTGTGACACTTGTAAGGATCTAGATAATTATTTGGAATAGAAGAAGTATAATTTTGATGAATTCTGAATATGTTATTAGTTAAAACGAAAAGAGCTTGTAATGGAAATTTCATAGTGGTCAGACCTCGGATGTCGCCCAAGGTCTGAGGGCGGCGTGGTAGAGGTCAGTCGGTGGACCATAGTGGGTTCCAGAAATCACATGTAGGGAGGTGTGATTTGAACCTTAGGAGCGCCATGCATGCAGAATAACTACGGGACTTTACGCTTGGACATAAGGGATTTACCTTAGTGTTGCATGCTTAGGCACATAAGGATTGAGTACTGAGCTGCCCTCGGGTAGGAGAAGCTACCGACGTCACCGAGCCATGTGGGGGTGATAACACAGGCGTGGAGTAGTGGTAGGACGAGCCCTCAACAGGGTGTGACGATGTGGCATCAGTCGGCGGAAGCAAGGCGATGTGTCCTCGCCACACCAAGGACGATGAGAGACATGCGGGGATCGCCAGGGCGAGAGACACGCGGGGATCGCCAGGGCGAGAGGCACGCGGGGATCGCCAGGGCGAGAGACACGCGGGCATCGCCAGGGCGAGAGACAGACGGTCATCAACCAGGATGGGAGACACATCAGTGGTCTGCCAGGGTGAGACATCGGTGGTCTGCCAGGGTGGGACATCGGTGGTCCTCCAGGGTGAGACATCGGTTGTCTGCCAGAGTGAGGAATCAGTCATCGCCAGTATGAGAGGCATCGGTCATCGCCGGTATGAGAGCATTGGTCATCCCGCGAGCAGTCATCGGTGGATGGTTATCGCGCGATGTCGTATTTCACATAGATAAGATGAGACCCAGGCTCCCAACATGAACGTTCTGCATGCGCGACACGTAGACAAAAAGGGTGTTTAAAAATAGTTAGCATCAGAGAGTTGGTATACGCAGAAAACCCACGTGGTCATACTGTTCAAGGAAGTGTGCACGCAAGGTTGCTCAGAGAGTGGGTAATGGCAGTGAAGGCTAAAGAGCCGTTCGACCTTAAGAGCTGAAGGAATCAGCTCATTTAGTTCCCCTTTCTCCTTTCTCCTCCACTCGAAGACGCAGCTATCCTCACGTACCAGTGCTACGATCGGCGACTGCCTTTGTCCTTCTGGGAAGTCTCTGCAAATTCTCCCGCCAGGACGCTAGAACAGAGTAAGTCGTTTTACTCTATTTTTCGAGTCGAATCTGAGCTTGAGAGGGTTGCCTCTGCTTAGGCGTTGCCGGCGACTCCCTTAGCTCCAGAAATCGTCTCTGTTAGCGTAGAAAATGAGTAGTATAGTCAGTTTTGTGATAAAGGCTCCATGGTGCAGGTTAGGACATCTTTAAGCTTCGGTGGGTTTTGGAGCTCTTGGTGATTTTGCGCAAGTTCAGGTAAGGGAAGCTAGCATTTTCGTTTATAAAAACTTTAGGCGAGTAGGTTTTGAAGTGAGGGCGACGTGGTCACCGGTTTCATATTCTTTTTCACGATGCTCTGTTTTTATGTGTGGGGCAACGTGATCGCCGGTTTTAATGTTGATTTCGAACTCCCCTGTTTTAGTGTCGTTTGAAACTGTTTGAGATTGAAATGTGAAATGCGTGTGATATTCGAAAATCTGAACTTTGGCGTGATTGTTTCTGTGATTGTGATTGTTTAAGAAAAGATTCAAAATATTATATGATGCAGTTGTGCTTTTACGTGTGATATGATGTACTGGATGAATGTGAAATTGTGATCAAGACATAGTATTTTCAGGAAAGGAAATACCGTGTTGAGATTGGTTATGAGGTGTATTGATCAGTGAGTATCCTGTGAATGAGGCGATCCTGACTCTGCTGATATGATGGAATCACATAGATGAAGTCATTCAGTTGGTGAGAGTCGAAGGAGGTCCATATGTATAGGTAAGTCGTTTGAAAGATAACTGACTTGACCGGTTATATGGATTAACCCTGTCATACTGAGAGAGTGAGAATATTGAGATTGAGATCGAGATTATGTTTATGCGCATAGCTATGGGAACTTTACAGCAATTTCGTATGACAGGTGCAGGCCTCTGGATGCTAAGTTCAACGCACGAGTCTTCCGGAAGTAGAGTCATGTGTCTATGTGTTATGAGTCAGTGGAAAGTCTGACATGTGAACCATGAGTATTGAATGTATTGAATAGACACTTGACGAGTTTGTGGAATATGAGGATATTGATGGTTGAAATTGATATAGATTATGAATGGTGTGAAGATTTATGCTTTTTATTGATATAAAGTTTCATATTTAAAGTTTTAAAAATATCTAGCTTACCCTTTTGTTTTGTATCGTGGTTGTTTTTCTTAAACCTGTGATGATCGTGTATATTTGCACGGGAGTAGATGAGGTTGCAGGTAGTAGAGCTCCTTAGTGAGCATTTTTCTGGAGGAGGAGATCGCCGGTTTTGAATGTTGTTGTTTTGTTTTATTTTGAAAACTCCTGTATGGAGATGTATTAAAACTTCCTCAAAAAGGGATATTATTTTGAGGCACATTTGTATTAATGGATGAATTATATTATGTATATATCTATGTTAAATGTTGACATCATTGTTTCACCTTTATTTTATTATATAAAAATGAACAATATTTTGAGGGGCGTTACATTAATGGTATCAGAGCAGTTCGTCCTTAGGATGACCTGAGGAGAGTGTGTTCATCGTGTTTCTTCTGCTATTGGAGTCTTAATCAAAGCTATAGTGAAAGGTTTTCAAATGTTTTCTGATTGAAATCTTGTTTGTGCTTTAGTAGATATAGGCTCTAAATGAAAAATTTTAGTATTAAGAGTGAAAGGATCTTGATAAAGTAGTGAGGGTGCACACTCATAACTGAATCGAGATGTTCTCAATCTTAATTCTAAAAGTTTGATATTGAGCATATATCCACTTCTGGTTTGTTTTATCCCAATTATTAAGTGTGGTGATACTTGATTGATAGTTTTGTACCCATGACTGTTCGGTGTTATGCTTTCTATTTTGAGTATTATGATTGTGTTGATGAACTAAAATGCTAAATGACTCTGAGATGCTGACCTTTGTAAGGTCTAGATGTTACCTCCTGAATGAATCGATTTCTTATCGATCTCATTCTTATAGTTGTAGGGAATATAGAAACCAATAGTTTCAAAATCTGAAACGAAGAAAGATGGCTCGTAGACCTCCTACCCCTCCCCAACCTTCTTCGGAAATGAGCCAGATTGCCAAGGCTATTGAGATGATGGCAACTGCCATCCAACAACAGAATGCAGCAATGGCTCAGAATCATCAAGCTGAAATGCACCATTGGGAAACTGCTCGGTCGGCTGAAACAGCTTCCCACGTCGGTCAGCCTCAGGAACAGATGGGACTGACCGAGTTCATGAGGCACAACCCACCCAAGTTTAGTGGGAATGCTACCCCTGATCAAGCAGATCAGTGGGTCAGGGAGTTGGAGAAAATCTTTAGGGCGACCTCCTGCCCTGAAGAGAAGAAATTAGTGTTCGCCACCTATCTGCTATCTGGAGAAGCCGAGTTCTGGTGGATGGGAGCTCAGCAGATGATGGAAGCCAGAGCTGACGTTTTAGACTGGGAAAGCTTCTGAGAGAGGTTCCTAGAGAAATATTTTCCAGATAGTGCAAGGTTTGCGAAGGAAGCGGAATTTCTCAGGTTGGAGCAAGGGGAGATGTCCATGAACGCTTATGCTGCTAGGTTTGAATACCTAGCCAGATTTTATACCCAAGCTACCTCTGAGGCTTGGAGGTGTAGGAAGTTTGAAGAAGGTTTAAAGCATGAGCTGAAGAAGACCATAGCACCCATGTGCATCAGGGAGTTTCATGCCTTAGTAGAGAAGGCAAAGATGGTGGAAACCTTGGAAAGGGGTAATTCTCGGGTGATCAGATCACACCCAGGGGGTTCTTCCAGTGGGAAGGCCAAGGTGCAGCACCCACAAAGCAAGCCTTATGCGAGACCTCCACCACATCGGGCAGGAGCAGTTCCGCCCCAGTTTCAGCAGCAACAAACATGGAAAACCAGATGTTTCACGTGCCAAAAGATGGGGCACATTTCTAGAGATTGTCCTAGCAGAAATAGGATGACTCAACCCGTTGGTTCTCAGCAGTTGAGGAATGAAGACCGTAGACCTCAAACAGCAGGGAGAGTGTTTGCTATGTCGGGAGCTGAGGCATCTCAGTCAGGTAACTTAGTACAAAGTGTTTGCTCTATAGCTGGTAGATGCGTTAGAATTTTGTTTGATTCCGAAGCGACACACTCTCTTGTGTCAAGTCTGTGTAGCCGAGTTGGGCCTTCTAGTGAAGGAGCTGCCGTTTGAACTGTTGGTCTCTACACCTGCATCAGGACAGGTTGCGACCTCCACAGTTTGCTCTGAATGTCCAGTGATGGTAGAGGGACGCAGGTTCAAAGTAAATTTGATCTGCCTACCTCTTCAGGATCTGGATGTTATCCTAGGAATGGATTGGCTATCTGCCAATCACATTCTCATAGATTGCGGTAGGCAGAAAGTGGTGTTTCCAGATCTCGAAGTGTCAGATGTAATGTCTACTCAGCATGTGTGGTCGGAGTTGAAAGAAGGGGCGAGGTGCTTTGTAATCCTAGCTCAAGGGAGAATGAAGAATGAAGAAGATATGGGCAGTATACCTGTGGTGAAGGATTTCATGGATGTATTTCCAGAAGAAATACCTGGACTACCTCCTAAGAGAGAAGGTTTCACGCAGAATGGGTGTTGTTTTGTTGATCGGGATTTGAAAGATGAGTGTGGGAATGGTGGGTTGAAGTTAAAGGCTCCTGATGCCGAAAGTCTCCTGAACTTGGCAAATGAGGATGCAACTCTGTCTGTGAATGTAGAAGGGAAGGAGGTAATGGCTACGGATAAGAATAAGGATAAGCCATGTTATGATGGTGTTGATTCACTTCCGTTGAGTTCTTCTGGTGATGTTAGTGAATTGCAAAAAGTTGGATGTGGAAGCAAAACTTTCTGTGCCTTGTGTTTCTGATGGGATGGGATTTGCAGCTAATCCATTAGGTGGCAGTTGTGGTGATCAGCATCTCGTTTCTGATCCTAGAAACAATGCTGCATCGTCAGCTGTAGCAACAAGTCCTCACCCTGAACACAGTGAGGGATTTATGATCTGTGTGTTGAATATTGAGCACCCTGAGATCCCATGCAATGCTAATATGGATGTATCCATTGGAGTTCCTGAGTTAGCAGCTCTGAAATCCCAACCAGTTGCTAAAGAGGTGGGTTTTTCATAATCTACTATTAGTAATCAAAGAAAAAAATGAACCAGATGGGCGCCTGAAGGAAAGAAGCCGTTCTCTTTCAGTCTTTTGCTGCTTCAAAATTGGTTCGACAAGAAACGGTGCCTAATGTGAATTCGAGCTACAAACCTGTCGTTTTTGAACTGAAAAGTGAAAATCCTGGAAGGAACTCTATCTCTGCAGTTTCTAGACAGAATAACAATGTGGATGCCAACCCAAGTCATGGCAAATCAGTTCGTGCCAATGATGGACATCTGAAACAAGAGGAATTAGAAGTTTAAGGATCAAATTTTGAGAGGGCTTTTCTGGTCTGCAAGTCTCTACTCCTACCAATGAAATGACAAAATGTGGACCAAAGCCTAAACTGTCCTTTCAGGTCGGTGCTAGGATAGAGGTACTTTGGCAAGATAGTGGCATTAGAGAATGCTGGTTTAGATGAAAAATCTGGAGTGTGTCTCCAAGGCTGCTGAAGGTCCAGTACGATGATTTACTTGATAAAGAGGGACCACAGAAACTAGAGGAATAGGTCCCTTCATCTAGAGGGGCAGCTACTGATTAATTGGGTATGCGATGTTCAGGCCGCTTAACAGTCAAGCCATGCTCTCCTGAACGCCATTCAGGTCGCCCTCTTGAGTTTGAATCAGCAGTGGGTGCCTGGTGGTATGATGGATGGTGGGAAGGTGTTGTAACTGCAGCTAATGTCAGTGGTAGATGGATCTTCGTCAAATTGCTCTGTCTTAGAAAGTGAATCATCATCCATCCCCAAAGTTGAAGTTGTTAAGAAGGTTGAGCAAGAATCGTTTGGTTGGGAAACCCCTGTGGATCTGGAAAATATGAAGGGAATAACTTTAAGGGAGCCACTCTATGTCGTTCATGAGGACAAGGGTAATAACTCTTGTAGAGGCAGTGATGATGTTGACAATGAGGAGAAGACTTTTGGAGTTTGTAGTTGGAGATCATGTAGTTATGAAAGTGACACCGACCAAGGGTGTAGGACGAGCTATCAGATCAAAGGAGCTGTCTCCTAAGTTTGTTGGACCATATTAGATCTTAAGGAAGATAGGTCCTGTAGCTTATGAGATTGCTCTACCTCCCCAATTAGCAAATCTGCATAATGTCTTTCACGTGTCACGGCTAAGGAAGTATCTTGCAGACCCTAGTCACGTGTTGGAAGTGGACGATGTGCAGATTAGGGATGACTTGTCGTTTGAAGCGAAACTAGTCAGGATTGAAGATCAGCAGAGTAAGCAGCTCAGAGGCAAGACCATCAACATGGTAAAGGTGGTGTGGGATGACAGATCGGGTGATTCAACTTGGGAATTAGAAGAAACCATGAGAGAAGCCTATCCCTACCTCTTTTCCTTGTAATTCAATTTTTGGGGACACAAATTTTTCTTGTTGGGGAGATTGTAAGGATCTAGATAATTATTTGGAATAGAAGAAGTATAATTTTGATGAATTCTGAATATGTTATTACTTAAAATGAAAAGAGCTTGTAATGGAAATTTCATGGTGGTCAGACCTCGGATGTCGCCCAAGGTCTGAGGGCGGCGTGGTAGAGGTCGGTCGGTGGACCATAGTGGGTTCCAGAAATCACATGTAGGGAGGTGTGATTTGAACCTTAGGAGCGCCATGCATGCAGAATAACTACGGGACTTTACGCTTGGACATAAGGGATTTACCTTAGTGTTGCATGCTTAGGCACGTAAGGATTGAGTACTGAGCTGCCCTCGGGCAGGAGAAGCTACCGACGTCACCGAGCCATGTGGGGGTGATAACACAGGCGTGGAGTAGTGGTAGGACGAGCCCTCAATAGGGTGTGACGATGTGGCATCAGTTGGCGGAAGCAAGGCGATGTGTCCTCGCCACACCAAGGACGATGAGAGACACGCGGGGATCGCCAGAGCGAGAGACACGCGGGGATCGCCAGGGCGAGAGGCACGCGGGGATCGCCAGGGCGAGAGGCATGCGGGGATCGCCAGGGCGAGAGACACGCGGGCATCGCCAGGGCGAGAGACAGACGGTCATCAACCAGGATGGGAGACACATCGGTGGTCTGCCAGGGTGAGACATCGGTGGTCTGCCAGGGTGGGACATCGGTGGTCCTCCAGGGTGAGACATCGGTTGTCTGCCAGAGTGAGGAATCAGTCATCGCCAGTATGAGAGGCATCGGTCATCGCCGGTATGAGAGGCATGGTCATCGCGCGAGCAGTCATCGGTGGATAGTTATCGCGCGATGTCATATTTCACATAGATAAGGTGGGACCCAGGCTCCCAGCATGAACGTTCTGCATGCGCGACATGTAGACAAAAAGGGTGTTTCAAAATAGTTAGCATCAGAGAGTTGGTATGCGCAGAAAACCCACGTGGTCATACTGTTCAAGGAAGTGTGCACGCAAGGTTGCTCAGAGAGTGGATAATGACAGTGAAGGCTAAAGAGCCGTTCGACCTTAAGAGCTGAAGGAATCAGCTCATTTAGTTCCCCTTTCTCCTTTCTCCTCCACTCGAAGACGCAGCTATCCTCACGTACCAGTGCTACGATCGGTGACTGCCTTTGTCCTTCTAGGAAGTCTCTGTAAATTCTCCCGCCAGGACGCTAGAACAGAGTAAGTCGTTTTACTCTGTTTTTCGAGTCGAATCTGAGCTTGAAAGGGTTGCCTCTGCTTAGGCGTTGCCGGCGACTCCCTTAGCTCCAGAAATCGTCTCTGTTAGCGTAGAAAATGAGTAGTATAGTCAGTTTTGTGATAAAGGCTCCATGGTGCAAGTTAGGACATCTTTAAGCTTCGGTGGGTTTTGGAGCTCTTGGTGATTTTGCGCAAGTTCAGGTAAGGGAAGCTAGCATTTTCGTTTATAAAAACTTTAGGCGAGTAGGTTCTGAAGTGAGGGCGACGTGGTCACCGGTTTCATATTCTTTTTCACGATGCTCTGTTTTTATGTGTGGGGCGACGTGATCGCCGGTTTTAATGTTGATTTCGAACTCCCCTGTTTTAGTGTCATTTGAAACTGTTTGAGATTGAAATGTGAAATGCGTGTGATATTCGAAAATCTGAACTTTGGCGTGATTGTTTCTGTGATTGTGATTGTTTAAGAAAAGATTCAAAATATTATATGATGCAGTTGTGCTTTTACGTGTGATATGATGTACTGGATGAATGTGAAATTGTGATCAAGACATAGTATTTTCAGGAAAGGAAATACCGTGTTGAGATTGGTTATGAGGTGTATTGATCAGTGAGTATCCTGTGAATAAGGCGATCCTGACTCTGCGGATATGATGGAATCACATAGATGAAGTCATTCAGTTGGTGAGAGTCGAAGGAGGTCCATATGTATGGGTAAGTCGTTTGAAAGATAACTGACTTGACCGGTTATATGGATTAACCCTGTCATACTGAGAGAGTGAGGATATTGAGATTGAGATCGAGATTATGTTTATGCGCATAGCTGTGGGAACTTTACAACAATTTCGTATGACAGGTGCAGGCCTCTGGATGCTAAGTTCAACGCACGAGTCTTCCGGAAGTAGAGTCATGTGTCTATGTGTTATGAGTCAGTGGAAAGTCTGACATGTGAACCATGAGTATTGAATGTATTGAATAGACACTTGACGAGTTTGTGGAATATGGGGATATTGATGGTTGAAATTGATATAGATTATGAATGGTGTGAAGATTTATGCTTTCTATTGATATAAAGTTTCATATTTAAAGTTTTAAAAATATCTAGCTTACCCTTTTGTTTTGTATCGTGGTTGTTTTTCTTAAACCTGTGATGATCGTGTATATTTGCACGGGAGCAGATGAGGTTGCAGGTAGTAGAGTTTCTCAGTGAGCATTTTTCTGGAGGAGGAGATCGCCGGTTTTGAATGCTGTTGTTTTGTTTTATTTTGAAAACTCCTGTATGGAGATGTATTAAAACTTCCTCAAAAATGGATATTATTTTGAGGCACATTTGTATTAATGGATGAATTATATTATGTATATATCTATGTTAAATGTTGACATCATTGTTTCACCTTTATTTTATTATATAAAAATGAACAATATTTTGAGGGACGTTACAACACTTTAGTATAAATTCGCATTTACCACCTATTGAAAAGATAAATATTGAAAAAAAATCTACGAATAATATATATCCTCAAAGACTTATCAACTAGTTTTTTTGTTTTTTTTTTTATCTTAGTAGAGTTGTAAAAAATTAATTATGTATGACAAGATAAAATTTAGAATATTTATAATTCTGAAAATATAATTAAATTAACAATCACATTATATTAAATATGTTAAAAAGAGACTTTACCACTTCCATTTTTTTTAGAAAGTAGAAAAAAAATTAGAATCAAATTTTTTTAGAGAAAAAGAATTTTAACATCCTAATATTTTAAAAGTATTTTTAATTAATATATAAATTTAAATTTTTATTTTATAATAATTATGAAACAAATAATATTAAATATATTATTATTGAAACCTATATAAAATATTCATCCTAAGTGAATGACATATTGATTTACGTAATTTGAATGTATTTTTCCCTTACTCATTATACATTTTTTAAGGAGTTTTTTTTTTTTTTTTTTTCTTTTTGTTACATCTAAAACTTATCTTTATTTGTCATAAAGGTTTTCAAACATTAACTATCACACTATTCAATTTCATTTCGTATATGTGTTCTTGTTGTTTCACTTTTCCATGTATATTGTTATTTACAGGAAATAAGGGTAATTAAATAATAATAATAATAATATAAAATAGTATAAGAATAAATTATTAATAATAATAAGAAGAAAATAACAATAATAAATAAAAATAATAAGAAAAATGGAAATAAGAATTTAATAAATTTGAATCAAATTAAATCTTTCGGTAAGTTTAAATTCTCAATCCAAATTGCATCTTGTACCCGTTCGAATTATCATTAAATTATTTTTAAAAAATACTAAAAATAAATAAATTGGTTTAATCATAATGTAAATAATAAATGAAAATTCAATAGATTTAAATTTTTCAATTTCATTTGAATTCATATGAACTTTTCAATATCACATTTGATTCAGATATGTAACAAGTCGTACTAAACATCAACTTAAAATTAAAAGTAAGAAAAATAAAAGCATGAGGACGAGTAAAACAATTATGAGAAACTAGCACATGTGCAAGCAAAATTAATTTTTTAATATATAGGAAATAGGTTAAGTAATATGTCATATATATATATATATATATATATATATATATATATATATATATATATATATATATATATATATATATATATATATATATATCCTTACATCCTAAAACAAGTTTAGTTGCTTAAGATTTTGTTTGCTCTTTGTCTATGGAGAAAAGAGAGATGAAAAAAAAAAATCAGAAAGAGGAATGAAAGGGGGAAAGAGAAGTAAAAGACAGATGAAATTTGAAAGCAAAACGTGGAAAATAATGTAGAAGGAGACCCTTTCTTTCTTTCAGTGGCGTGATTTACTTTCACTTTCTCTCAACCAGAATATTCGAAAATCAAAATCATCCCCATGAAACAAAGTAAAGGGACAAACTAATATGACGAAGAAAATTTAAAAAAAAAAAGAGAAATAAAATTCATTATATTAACATTAATAATTATTAATTTTCTAGTCAAAAGTATTTTGGTATAATTCCATTCCGATCTGATAATATTGTTTGGGTTAATTATTGCAATCGAGGTATTGTCTATTTTGAAGTTTATAGATTCGTCACGATTTTATTCTTTAAAAATATCTTAATAAATTAAGAGGATAAATATGTATTTAAAGTGTCATTAATCTTAATCTCGACTCCTAAGCGACGTGTACTACTAGACGTATCAGAACATAAATGATTTCAAATACTATATTTTCGAGTCCAAGATTTTGAATAATTTTTATTGTCTTCTATTGTTGATTAGTAGATACTATAATTAACTTGTTAAATAAGTTACAATTTTCTTAATAGAAGAGAAGTGATAAACAAACTCCAAACCTAGTTTAGTAGAGATTGTAAAAATTAATTATTATAGAAGATTGAACTAATTACTGAAATTATGTTGTAACTAACTCATGGTTTACTAATAGACATATGCTTATAGCATTTTTTTTAGTTGAGTTTGGGTAGTACTAAGATCTTAAAAGACTAATAACACACTATTTTCATATAATAAACTTTAGAGAGAAATGAATGTACCTAAAAAACAAGGTTATTGGTGAAGTTTGGTGAGAAATGGAGAAAAATGAGAAAAGAAAAAGGTTATTTTGGTAAGGGCATTGGATAAGATTGCGATGTATAAGCACTACGGTGGTCCTAATGTCCTATGATATAGTCCTCGTGCATGCCTACGATGGTGTGGTCTGGTCATATATACTGTTTTTATGATTATTTGTGTGCTCGTGCACTTCGTGACCAGACACAAATATGGTCCCAAAAAAGAAAGACAACTCAGATCTTCAATTGGATCGTCCTCTTATAAATTCCAAATCAAAATCAAAATTATATATTATATATATTGGGAGGACAAATTAATGGAAACAACACAAAACATTCTTCATCTTTTCTTTTCATCATTCACACATTCAATTTCTTTGCATAGTACAATTGTACATTTGCCTCTATAGATTCCTCAACTGGTCCAACCTGTCATAAGGGGACCTCATCTTTACATTTTCTTTTTCTTTACCCTCCTACAAAAATTAAATCTTAATTTATTCTTTGCATTTTTTAATATTTTATTACCATTTTGTTAGGAATTGTGAATGCGATGATTATGCAATTTAAATGACAGTTTTTTTCTTAAAAAAATTATTATAATCTAGAACTTGGTGTCACTACATTTAATAGATGTTTGAATGATAGGTAAAATTGTAGAAAATTGGAAAAAGAAAAAAACAAAAAATGACACAACAAAAGGCACAATCCCCAATCCCCATCACCTTTAGTAAAAACAACAACCTCTCATTGTTTATTTTCTGTAAATAGTGACAAGTTCTGACCCCATAGAACTCCACACTCCACACCTAAAGTTAAAGCATCGATCTTTATTTAAAAAAAAAAAGTTAAAGTAGCAACCCAAACAAAACCTAAAGGAACCACGTCAGAGACAATACTAATAATATTCATAGTAACTGATAACGAGATCTTATTATAACACCAATTACATGAGCTGCTTTATAGATTAAAAAATGTAATTACGAGTCTATATTATTATTAAATAATTTGCACTTAATTTTAAATACTTTTTATTCTTACACAAAAGTCGATAATGAATCGTCTTCTCACAGTTTTGATTGGAAGTGTTATACCTAAAAAAAACTTTTTGATGTTCAAATTAAAATTCGGTATATGATAATTGAAATATTAATTAAATATGTATATTTATCTCATTCTTAGCCGTGAGGTAATAGGCTATGGGTGTCCATGCATTATATTTAAAATAATTTATCAAATTAATTAATTTTGTAATTAAAGAAAGAGTTTCATATATATGTTATCCTTAATTAGTTGTGTAATAACAAGATTGGTTATCATACGATGACCAACTTGACAGACTTGATCATATAATTGTAATGGTTTGGTGGACGTCTCTGTAGTCATTTTTAATTAACTTGTATTTTTTATTTTTTATTTAATTATTATAAAATAGTACCCATTATTTTAATGAGTAGAATAAAAAAATATTTTTAAGATTGAGTTAGTTGAAATTACTTTAAAAAGATTAATTTTTTTTTATAAAAAACTTTGAAATGTGACATGAAATTACTCTAAAAAAATAAGATTGCTTTAAACCATTTAAAATAATTCGGCAATATCCTCTATTGAAAATGGTTTACTGGAAAATAATTAATTGGTAAAACTAGCGTGTACAATAAATGTACACATACATACCATTCTGAATTTATTGTCTATTATAACATTTATTTATAATTATAGCATTTCCAAATTTTCTCATCTAATTGCTAAAATTTATAATTCCTAAAATTTTAGAGGATATTAGATAAAAATTATAAAATTAGGAATGAAACTTGTTAAATAGACATGAATTAACATGAGAATAAGTTATCGAGGTTAAAATTTTTGCAAACGTATATTTAGATAAATAGTTTTTGTGATAAAAAAATCTGATATTATTTCTACGCATGAAAACTCCTTGGAACAATGACAATATAAAAACTTAGCACAAATTATTTTCTCTTTATGAATATGTTAAGAATGACTTTTATGGTAATTATCATAAAATTAATAATTCTATTCATGAAAAATGATAGAACTTAAATACATTTTTTTTATTAATTCTTTAATCAAATTTAGACTTTTATCTCATTAATTTACATAATAAATAATTCTATTAAACATTAAAATACGTTATAGAAAAACTCTAATTGTATGTAAAAAAAAAATATAACATGAACATTACCACATGCATCTATTTGTTATTACAATTTTTGTACATTAAATTGTTTTTTGAGGTCATCTATGTTACTTTAATACATATACTGTTTTCATAATAAACAGATTTTAAAATCCTAATTCTTTTTAATTAACAATTATTATTCCACATTCCTTTTTAAATTATACACTTATTACACTTCAATGCAAGGAGAAATTCCAAATTCTAGGTAACCGACCCTACACTTTCCTTTACGTAGTTGCTTCCAAATACTTCATCACACGCTCCATATAAAAAAATTAAATATTAAATTTAGTTCTCCAAAAAATAATACAATGACATAGGTTATAATTAAGCTTACTATATAAATGAACATTAAAAAAATTATCTCTTTATACATAAATTGAATTGTACTACATACAAAGAAAAAAAAAAATATATATATATATATATATATATATATAATATCGAATATCCACATATAATTCATATGAAATTTTAAAAATTTATTCAAATGAAAATTTTAATACGTTAATATTCCATATTATTATTTTATTTTAAACATTGGTCCACATAGTATAAACCTTAATTTTGTGTCACGCCACGCCACTTTTGTTTTCTCGCTGTCCCTGGGAACCAAACAGTGCCACCAACCTTCACAACCTTTCACTATCATCACATCACTCTCTCTCTCTCTCTCTTCCTTTCTCTGTCATCACTCCACACAGACAAATCACACTCCTCACTCATTCTTCTTCTTCTTCACTTTCTCTTTCACTTCATTCTTCATAACATGACCAAAGCTCAAATATCCTTTCCTCACTTCCGGTTATGAATCCCCCCCAACCGCCGCAGCCCCACCGTCCCTCCACCTCCTGCCCCCGCCACCCAGACGAAGCCTTCACCGGCTTCTGTCCCTCATGCCTCTGCGAACGCCTCGCCCTCCTCGACCCCAACAACAACAACAGCCCAGCCACTGCCCGAAAACCCCCTTCCACCGCAGCCGCTGCCCTTAAAGCCCTCTTCCGCCCACCTGCCCTCCCTGAGCTCCGCCGCACGAAGTCCTTCTCCGCCTCCAAAAACGAACCTTTCTCCACCTCCTTCGAACCACAGCGCAAATCCTGCGACGTCCGCGTCCGCAGCACCCTCTCCAACCTCTTCCACCAAGACTTGAACCCCCAAAACGACAACCCCCCAGAACGAAACGACATTCACCCACGTGTTCTGGACCACCCCGAAGATAAACGAGAAGCCCAAGAAGAAGAACAAGAGAAAGACGAGATCAGGGTTGTGGAGGAGCCCAAGCCCAATGTGAACGAAATAGTAGAAGTCATTGAAGAAGTTGAAGTTGAAGTTGAAGAGATAGAGGAAGAGAAAGAAAAGGAAGAAGAGCTTGTTGCTATCGTTGAAGAAGAGGAGGAGCTGAAGACAATGAAGGACCACATCGACCTTGACTCATCACAAGCCAAGCAGCAAAAAGCGCGTGACTTCAAGGACCTCGCGGGAAGCTTCTTCTCCGCAGCGTCGGTTTTCAGCAAGAAGTTGCAGAAGTGGCGGCAGAAGCAGAAAGCGAAGAAGCGGAGGAACGGTGCTCTTCCGGTGGAGAAGCCGATCGGGCGCCAGTTCCGCGACACGCAGTCGGAGATCGCCGACTACGGCTTCGGGCGGCGGTCTTGCGACACCGATCCGCGGTTCTCGCTCGACGCTGGGCGGTTCTCGCTCGACGCTGGGCAGTTCTCGCTTGACGCCGGGCGGATGTCGTTCGACGACCCTCGATACTCGCTGGAGGAGCCGCGGGCGTCGTGGGACGGATACTTGCTCGGCCGGAGCAATTTTCCGAGGATGCCGACGATGCTCTCGGTGGTGGAAGACGCGCCGATAGCACCGGTTCAGCATGTGGTGAGGACTGATACACAGATTCCCGTGGAGGAGCCGGTGAATGAGGATGAGGGCGTTCCTGGTGGGAATACACAGACTAGGGAGTATTACTCTGATTCCGGTTCTAGGAGGAGGAAGAGTCTTGATAGGTCTAGTTCGGTTAGGAAGAGTGTTAGTTTGGAGGTGGATGAGTTGAGTAATAATGGAAGTGGTGGTGTGAATGGGAATTTGAGTGTGAATGCTAAGGTAGCTCCTGCTGGGGTGGATTATGTGCAGGGTGTGAAAATGGGGTTTAATGAAAGGGATTTCGGGTCGAATTCAATGCGGGAAGATTGCTGTTCTGAGAAGATGTTTGATGTTGGGGTGATTGGGAATGGAGATGGGAATGGGAAGGGAGGAAAGAAGGGGCGGCGATGGCGGTGGAGCATATGGGGGTTTATTCACCGGCGAGGCGGGAACAAGGATGAGGATGAGGATCGGTATAGCAGGGTGAATGGGGTGGAGAGGTCTTATTCGGAGACGTGGGGTGGTGATGGTAGAGGTGGTGGTGGTGGTGGTTTTAATGGGAGGATGTTGAGAAGCAATAGTAGTGTGAGTTGGAGGAATGGTCAAGGGGTTGGAAATGGTGGTGGGGTGTTTGGGGGTTTCAGGAGGAATGGTGTGCAGGGTAATGGGAATGGGAATGGGAAGAAGGGGAAGGAGGAGTTTGTGTTGGAAAGGAATAGGAGTGCAAGGTATTCTCCCAACAACATTGACAATGGTCTCTTGAGGTTTTACTTGACCCCCATGAGGGGAAGCAGAAGAAATGGGTCTGTGAAAAGTCGATCAAATCAAGCACATTCTATTGCAAGAAGTGTGCTTGGATTGTATTGACAGGAAGAAGATCCATAAGGTGTTCTTTTGGTTTGATGTTGTTAGTTTTGCTCTGCATTTCTTGTGTAAACCACACATCCATATGTATTATTACTATTACTATTATTATTCTTCTTCTTGATGGTTGGTTGGTTAAAGCACCCTGCATTTTTCTTTTACACTGCCTACCATGCTTCTTCAGTTTAGTTTACTTACTCTTAATAACCGGAGTTTTCTGTGTTTCTGCTTTTGCTCTACGCTGCTGGGTTAGTGAATAGTGACCTAAAACTCTTCCTTCACACACACCGTGTTCACTTACTTTAATTTGCCAGAAAATAAATGAGACATGTGGCTAGATTCATGGCGCCACTCAAAATATGCTTTGTCTTTGAACCTGATATGTTTCTTTTTCTGTCTCTATGCTGCAAAAGCAATGCTGATTGGCGTAGGATCGGAAGGGTTATAATTTTGGAGCATTTTAACCTGAATTTTGGCATGTTTTATATTCCTGCAAAAGTGGTTACAAGGTGGGCTCATGCCACCTGCAATTGCTCTTTGTCATGAGTTGTAGTTTTGAGTACAAGATAACTGGTCGATCCTTTTTCCCTTTGGCATCAATTAATCACACTTTATTACATGTGACTTATCACAGGCCATGGCCCCCATAAAACATCCATCAACTCATATCACCGTATCTATGTCCACTAAGAAAATGTTAGAGCTTTGAAACTTTCTCTAGTGAAGAAGTCTAACTACTGAGATTCATCTCAACAAAGGTGATCTCAAGCACATCTTTTGGCGATTATTTATTAAGGGTATGTGAAGTTACAAAATTTTTACTGATGTGGAAAGAGAGCACAATGCAATTGTTGTGGGGTTGTGGTGATGAAGGAAGTGGATGGAGCTTGAGATTAAGACACTTGCATTTGGGGTTACCGAGACAATGAACAGTGTGTGGACATAAGGAGGGTGTTAACAGTAACAAGACATGAGTAAAAGAATATATAGGGATAAGAGTGCAGAAAGCTGACCCTCCATGTTTGTAAAAGAAGAACAATTTTGCAGATTTACTGATTGACTTGAAACTAGAGGAATATTAATGCTACTGGTATGTCAGGTCAACGTCAACTGAAACTTGATAGTGCAATAAAGGGTTAGTTTTTCAGTAGAGAAATATTACAAAGTATAGCAGGTACCTACCTCTTTGGTTCTTCTATTTACAAAGTCTTGTAACTAACTGCTCTATGTAATATTTACTGTGCTTTGGCTGTAACATGAGTTACTCATTTTGCATGTAGAATGAAATTGCTGGACTAATAATTAATCTCTCAATATTTTTTGTCACATATCTTTCAGTGTACTATTTAGAGACTAATAATTAATAATTAATTCCTAAATGTGAAATCAAATATATAGACATTTACTAAAATGCATGGTAATTGATATTTTAACATCATTGTGCATGATTAAACATGAACACAATGTGTGTATTCAGAAGAGTATTGTAAAATAACTTTGAACTAAATTTTAAAATGAGGTAATTTAACTTTGGATACTTTTATATTGAAAGAAAGTTTGATGCTAACACAGACAATCTTTTCTATCTTTTTCTATCTTTAAAGTTGCTTTTTTTTTATGAATTTTAGTAGAATTCTAAAAAATGTAGAATTGATGATATCGAAATATAAATAAATAAATTAGTGACTGATCTTGATTTATTTGAAATAAAAAAAAAACTTTTATTATGGAGATGAAAAAAAGAACTTTTATGGAGAGAAATAAATAAATAAATTGGTGACTGACCTAGATTTATTTGAAATAAAAAAAAAAAACTTTTATTATGGAGATGAAAAAAAGAAGTTTTATGGAGAGAGAAACATAATATTTGATGGGATGCACAGTTGAGATTCTTTGGAATTTAGAATTGTTTGGTAGCATTAGAATATTATTTGTTGGGAGAAGTTTTGTTGTGAGGGCATGCAGATCTTGGATGCCCCTAACGAGTTTTCTAAGAAGAGAATTGCCGACCTTCGAGAACTACAGGGAAAGCGGAATGATGCAGAATATATGGGTCGGTCCCTTCTAACACAAACAAATTACCTATGTGAGATTTGTCGGTCCAACCTCATAATTTTTCCTCTTTTTCAATCTTATTTATGTTAATCTTCACATATCATATATAATACACTATTTTACCTTCTAATTATTGTTAGACTATTTTAATTTCTAATTATTCTTCTAAATAACTAAAGATAATATACATGGCGTTTATCTAGGATTTAAATATGACACATAATTAAGTTGGAATAATATGTGTGTTTAATGATGAAGAAAAACAGACTTACTCTTGGAAGAGATTTATTACAATTTGACATTTTAATTATTTTAATTTATGGAAGAATAATTATATTTTTGGTAGCTATGTTTTATCTATATATTTGAAAACTGAAAGACAGTTTAGTTAGCATAAAAAAAGTGATCTATATATTTGACTTATATGGTATTGAATCAAAGTATTACTTTATACAAAGGAGTAATTACCAAAAACCAGTCATGAGTTTTTTAGATATTGTAAAGGAAAATGTCTTAATACTTAAATTAATGGCTTTATTAAGCATACGATAATTTTGTTTAAAAATGAGATCAGAATTTTCTTTAAAAAATAATTTCCATTCCTGAATTGAGTACATTTATTATAGCTTTTTTCAAGGAAAATCAATTTTGATTCAAATATTTTAAAAATGATTTAGTACTTTTGTTTAAACATTTTAGAAATAAAAGTGAAATCATAAAAATAAATCATATTTCCTATTATTAGTTCAAGAAATTAGTTTAAATTAATATCACCTTTTGTAATGGTTTAGACTCACAAAATGAAAAGCAAATTGTTATTTACATAAAATGTTTAAATGTGTTAACTTTTTTCATGCAATCTTAAAATCATTATTTTTATGTAGTATTGAAGATACACATCAGATCAATTTAAAATATATAAATAAAGCAATCTTTTGTAAATCAGTTTTATAAAACTAATTAAGTTTAAATCTACTTTCTAATTTAGTATTAGAATATATTGTAGTAAGATTTATGTAGCATAACATGTTACTTAAACTATTTATAAAAAAAAAAAAATCTAATCGTACTTATAGAGGATTGGATATCGATAAAAAAATAAAATTCATTTTATAAAAAAATTAAAATCAATTTTTAATATTATTTTTATTATTACCCTAAATTAAAACCAATTGAGTTATTACCATTTTTTACCTAGATGGTCTCCAAAAGTGAAAGTTATTTGAAACCCATTAACCATAACACTCCCACGAAGTAATTTTTGTTCTTATTAACTCAAAAAAGTTGTTGGTAGATTTGTCATTTATCCCTATACCCGAATATGTTCAATCATGATGCATTTGATGCATGTATCTTACCTTATTGGGAAAAAAAGTTTGGTTATTATTGGTTGGATTCTAAGGGCTAAGTTAGTGCGTATAAACGTTGTTAAGATTGAAGAGGAATTTATTTGTAGGTGCAATAACTCCAAAAAGAAACATTTTAAACTGTGTTTTTTATGAAGCTCAAATCCCATCAATTAGACATAAATTAGAAGTTAATGATTGTGGTTGAAGAAGTAAGATTAATGAAGATGTCCCACTAGGATATTGAAGGAATAAAATCCATCACCATTTCAATTACCAACTCTTATATTTGGTGCTTTCTCTCTTTTCAATAAAATTGTAAAGCTCTATTATCAACAGAAGTCAAAAAAGTGAGGGGGAAAACATCTCTACATCTTGCACCAATGAAAGTTCGGTGATAAAGAAAGCAAATTACGGTGGAAAAAACAATATAAAGGAGTGTTGTGGGGCAGTGTAAGAAAAACATTTGAAAGAAGAAAAAAAAAGACATTGATGGCATGTCTGATTTGACCAAGTTGGAACAAAATTGTTGTGGTTTTACACTTGTCTCTCTTCTCTCATAATTTATTCACACGGTTGAATACCTTCATTGCCACACTCTTGCCTAAATCATTGAATTTGAAATATGTTATGTAATTGTTATGAGTGATAAATAAACAAACATCGGTGTAAGAAAATTGATGTTACTAAAATGTTGATGAGGTTTGATTGACCCTTTAATGATAATTTTTTTAATCCAATGTGTTAAATGGACTTTTAAGTATAAACCAATTTTATAAAATAAATTTATAAATTGGATTTATACTCATTGATTAGATATAAAAACATATATTTTACAATATATAATTAAGTGTAAACATAGATTTAAAAGTTTACTTTTGATACTCATCGATATAAAAATTATATTATTAAATGTGAAAGTTGAAAATTTCTAGGAAAATTTATCTATTGCAAATTGCAAGGAGTAGACTTTGACCAAACATAATGTAAGAGTTAAATGATAAAATAATAATTATATGTAAGATTTGAATGTAACTTTCTTAGAACAGATTATAAAAGTCTAGCAAGATAAGATGATGAAAAAAAAAAAAAAAACCCCAATACTATTATATTAGTTAATCGATTTCTGGAATTTTATATGCGAATTCTTGTTCGTTCTAATAATTTTCTTTTAATTCTTCGTTGCATTTTCAATTTAAGTTCGCATATACTTTTCACTTATTGTTTTAATTTTTTTTTTATATATATAAGCTTTCATGGTAGGTATCACTATGCAACCTGACATCTCAGCTAGGCTGACACCTCAAGTAACAACAATCATCTGTCATTACATGAAAAAAATATTAATAAAAAAAATGAAAAAAGAAAGAAAATACAAAGATATGGGGGGACTAGACCAAAACCCATATGTTAACAAAAACGATACATAGGCAGACCATACCTATTCATAAAGAATTCTAATAACAGACTAGATGGAAGTCTATTATACCAATGAAATGATTCTCTATGAATAAATCCTAAATTAGCCAACTTACCAGCACACACATTCCCTTCACGAAAGATATGAGTAATCCTAAACCTGATTTTCCCACAGTAATTAAGACAAGTCTTCCATCGATTACGAATCAACCACGGAACATTAGTCCTATCAGAAAATGCAGCACAAACCAAAGAAGAATCACATTCCAGCCAGACATTAGTAAGCCCCATCTTTTGAGCTTCCTCCATAGCATGTATAACACCATAAAACTCAGCAACAATAGCAGTTTGAACATCAAGAAACGCAGAAAAAGCACCAATAAATTTCCCCATACTCCTTCGGAAAATACCTCCACAAGTAGCAAGACCAGGATACCCCCTAGCAGCCCCATCAATATTAATTTTAACCCAGCCTGGTGAAGGAAACTCCCATCTAACAGGAAGAGGACGAAGAACTTTACTACTACGAGTATTAATACCAAAAAATTTAATCACGTTGAAATCCAACATATCATTCTTCATTGAAGCTTTAGAAGAATTTCCCACTAGACAAGTTAAATCTTTAATTACCGAAATAGCCGTAGAAACCTCAATCTTTTCCTGAAATCTAGCAAAATTCCTCATACGCCATATCATCCAAATAGAAAAAGTTATCACAACAAGCTTAATCAATTTCACCAAAGGACTACCATCACTCTTAATAAAAGAAAGAAGATCATCCTTATTAGAGAAATGAGAAGTAACAAAAATCTGCCGAACCCAACTCCAAATATGCACCGCATTAGAACATTCAAAAAATAAATGTTGAATAGATTCTTCGTGCTTTTCACAAAGCGTACACATAGAACATATATGCAGACCTTTATTCTGAATATGTAGATCTGTAGGAAGCCGCCCATGAAAAACCTTCCAGAGTACTAGAGTTTTGGAAGGCGGAATAGATGAAGACCAAATGATTTTACCCCAACCACTGGGAACTCTTTGTTCCAAGAAAAAAGTCCTAGCCGATTTAAGAGTGAAACGACCAGATTCATCTAGAGTCCAATTAGGAATATCTTGCTCCTCCCTAACCATGATATGGTGAAAAAAATGAGGCATCTGCTGTAAAGATAAAGGAATATTCCAATCACAACCTGTCCAAAACTGAGAGACTGTATCTGGAATGCTAGCACCATCAGATAACCCTGCAATATTTGCTAAAGAAGTAGTAGAACACCATTTATCATTCCAGAAATTAATAAAAGAACCTGTACCAACAGTCCAAAAAGTATAATCAAGTATAGTAGAATAAAACTGCTTAATTCCAAGCCAAAGAGATGAGGATCTATAAACCATTTTAAACTCGTATTTTGATTTAAGAACCCTGGCTTTCAAGAGCAAAGACCAAGGTTTGTTGCTATAAGCAAAGTTTCAAGCAAGCTTAAGGAGATACGCATAATTTTCATGCTGAAGGTTAATAATCTTCAAACCTCCATTCTCAAGAGGGGAACAAATTGTCGCCCAATTAACGGTAGCGATGCCTTTTTTCAGAATATCACCAGTCCAAATAAAATTTCGACACCACTGCTCAACTTGCTTAAGAAGTGAAACAGGCCATTTATACATATTAAAACTATAAGCTAGAAATCCAGTAATCACCGTATTGACCAATTGAATCCGACCCATCATGCTAAGAGATTTACCTTTCCAAGATGCTAGCTTCAATTTGACTTTATCAGCCAAAGGTTGAAGAAATCGACACTTTGGAGCACCAACAAAGATAGGCACTCCTAAATAATTGAATGGAAAACAACCATGACTACAGGAAAGAATACGTTGAATTTTGGTGACAAATCTTGCAGAATTATCCATGGTGAAAAAACTACTTTTAGAGTTATTAACATATTGACCAGAAAAATCACCGTATGTTTTAAGAAAAATACTCAAATTTCTAAGAGACTTAATATCCCCTCTACAAAAAAACAAATATGTCATCGGCATATAAAATATGAGAGGGAGTGAGATAACCTTGTGGACTAGCCATATGTAAAATTTTCTTATCATTCACAAGCTTAGAGATACCTCTACTAAGAACTTCCTCTGCAAGACAGAAAAGTAAAGGAGACAAAGGATCACCTTGTCTAACACCTCTACTGCAAGGAAAAAAGCCCACCAAACTGCCATTTATTCTGATAGATAGCATAACTGAATGGAGAATGGTACTAATCCAACCGACAAACGAGGGGTGAAAACCAAAGCGTGTTAAAACTAGTAATAAGAACTTCCAACTCAGAGTATCAAAGGCTTTATAAATATCAACTTTGTAAGCCACATTACCTCCTCTAACCTTTTTAGAAAGCATGTTAATAGCTTCAGAAGCAATACCAATGCAATTATGAATCTGTCTACCCTGCACAAACCCATATTGATTAGGGGAAATGATTCTAGCAGCCACAAGTGCAAGCCTATCCGCCAATATCTTGGAAATAATCTTAAATTTGAAATTAGCAACAACAATTGGCCTGTAATCTTTAATGGAATCAGCACCCGGAATCTTAGGAATAAGAGATACCACATTACTGTTCATTCCAGGAAGAATCCAATTTTGTTTAAAAAACTGTTGAACAGCATTACAAACATCTGTCCCAATAATGTCCCAACAAGAATGATAAAAAACTCCACCAAAACCATCAGGACCAGGAGCACTATTACCATTAAGACTAAAAACAGCAGTCTTGATTTCCAAAGAGTCCGGACATTTAATCAACATCATATTCTCCTCAGAGGAAACTATCTTAGGAATATAACAACCAATAAAATCCTCCATACTACTTGTATCTGGAACATTAGAAATAGACTCAGCATAAAGATTTTTATAAAAGTCCAAAATATGATCATCAATGAGTTTAGGATCCTCAGTAACCTCATTATCAATCCTTAGACAATGAATCCCACTAGAATTATTTCTCCTTTTGACCACAGCATGGAAAAAAGCAGTATTTTGATCTCCATCTTTGAACCATAACATCTTAGCCCTTTCTTTCCAAAACAAATATTGACAGTGAAGAGCATGATCAAGTTCCTCCTTAGCAATCTTTTCTTGACAGAGAAGTCCATCAATATCAGACAAACTAGCAGTCTCTAAGTTTTGTTGAATACCAAGGAGGAGACCCTGTTTAAGAATAACTGCATTGTGAACATTACCAAAAGAATTTTTATTCCAGTCTCGGAGCTCAATTTTTAGCCTTTTTAACTTATGTTGCAAAATAAACATAGGACAACCAACAACCTTATTAGCCCAAGAATCATGAATAAGCTTCAAACATGAAATGTCCTGAAGCCACATAGAAAAGAAACGAAAATTGCTAACCTTCCTCAAAGAATTACTAGTAAGACTAGCAAGAATAGGAGAATGATCAGAACAATTTTTAACAAGAACCTGATAAGTACAAGAATCCCATTCATCCAGACACTCTCCATTACATAAAGCCCTATCCAGTCTTCTATGAGTTCTATGCAACCCTCTCCTTCCATTACACCAAGTATAAGAAGATCCAGCAAAAGGCATACAAGAAAGATCATTAGTATTAATCCAATCAAGGAATTCATTACAAGAAACCTGATTAGGAGCCACCCCCCTTTACAATCATCTGCTGAGAGCACAACATTAAAATCTCCCATAATAAACCAAGGCCCTGTGAAGGAACTAAGGTCCCTCCACAAAAATCGTCTAGCCAAGTATGTGTTAGCACCATAAACACCTGCAAAACTAAAACATTTATTATGCAGAAGACAAGTTACCGAAATAAACTGATCATTGATCGAGAAATTTTGGACAAGATTAGGAACTGACAAACACCAAAGCTTAGCAGCTTTATTAACAATAGGTGACGTAGCCACCAAATCCATATTAATAGATTTGAAAAGAATGTCGAAAGCATTAGTGTACGGCACCATGGGTTTAGCAAGAAAAACCAGGAGGGGTTTATGTATTTTAAGTAAACTAATCAACATCTCCACAGTTTTGTGGTTTCCCAATCCTCTACCATTCTAGAAAAATGAAGAGACCTTTATTGTGACAATATAGTGAGAACTGCCTTAGCAGTTTTTTTGGATTTACCAGTCCCCTTAGGTGGTCTCCCTGGTTTTCTTTTAGTGTGAACTATTTCCTCTCCAGTATCACTGGCATCCTCCTCCATCTCATTAGGATTAACCCAAAATTTTGAAACCACCTGATTTTCAACAGTGATATGATCCGAATTAATTTCAACAATGGCAGTCAGAATAGTTGATGCACCAATATAAGAATCACCTCCCACATTAGTAGTTTCCAAACCATCAAGAGAGGAAAAATGATTTTGCAGGATCAATGATAGTGCTTTAACATCATCTCCAAGAGATTTAGCCTTCCAAGAGGAGGTAGGAGGCGACGGAGAAGGTACATTAACAATAGCAGAGACCTCCACATTATGACTATCAATAGGAGTCTTAATTGGTGCATTTGCATGTGATTTAGCCCTCTGAGGAGAGGTAGGACGCAAAGATACAGCTATAGGAGCAGAAGCCTCCACATGATGATCATCAATAAGAGTCGTAACTGAATGTGACTTTGATCCCTTAGCTTGCATAACAGCAGGTGAATTCCTTAGCATCCCTGGTTCTGGGAAATCCAAAGTGGAAGTGGACAACCCCTGCCTAGGTGAGGACCTATCATTATCCGAGGCATCCTCGAGAGGAGGCATGTCTGCGAAATCATCCTCCACACCACCTATTTTATCAGAAGCAAGGTGACTCAAGGGTGACCCTGCCTTAGCCCCACTAGGAGCATTAACTGTCAATTTCTCCATGGGGTTTTCCACGATTTTCGGCTGCGGATCTTTCTTCCGATACTCTTTACGTTGTTTAGGAACCACAATCCTCCCCTGTTCCCGTTCATCAGAAGGTTTATTTTGAGGCCTAGGACGACCCTGATCATGGATCGCCCGGCACTGAGCAAGCTCATGCCCAATCATTTTACAGTGAGAGCAAAATGGAGGGAGCCATTCATATTCCACACCAGCTACAAAAGCAAAGTCTGGACGTTCAACCAAGAGGTGATCGGGAAGAGGGGACAACAGATTAATATCAACAAGCACTCTAGCAAACATACCCCTATTCTTTCTCATAGTATGCTTATCCAAAGATAACGGAGTACCAAGGTCTCTGACAATGGAAAATATCGTCCTTGGTTTCCAATACTCCAAAGGCAAATGGTAGATTCTAATCCAGGCCTGAGTTATGGTACTCTTCATGGTAGCTGGCACAAAGTCTTTTGTCCGGGCAAATAGTCTCAAGAAACCAGGAGATAACTTCAAGGAACCCATCCGAGGGCCCATCGCATGTCTTCTAAAGAAGCAAACTCAAACTCATAGAAATCCTTTCCGAGAGGAATTGCTTTCCATGGTCCTAGAGTCTGCAATCCTCAAGGCCAGCCAAGTAATCTGCCTCATCAATCCGAACCACAATCATGTCTCCCTTAATACAAGGGGTAGGTAGCTCAGACAAAGGTATGTCGTATGTAGTTCCCAAAGCCTGAGCAAAAGTTTTCCTTTGACTAGGCATAGCATTTACGTTCTTATTAGGAGCTGTGACTTCACAATTTTTCAAACAAATCCAAGGAATAAGGAAACCCTTAGAACCCTCCGCCATTTCATAACAAGTTGCTGCAAGAACAGCCCCGCCAGCAAACCACAACTGCTCACCGCACCACCGTCGCACACAATAGCACAAAATGTTTTGTTGCGCACGCACACGCACACCACCGCACAAGACTCGTGCGTCTCCAGCAACAACCCTCAATACCGCGCACTGCACCAGGAACTTCGTAATTTTTATTATTAGTATTTTTCTCAAATTTAAAGTATAATCCCACACCCTTTTTAAATGCTTTTCATATATTAATTTTATTTTATCAACTTTATGTGCAAATAATCTATTCATATATATGACTTTTACATTCCGTTCCTTTAAAAAATTAAACGTCTTTCATAAAAATAGGAATCAAAATAGTTTCATCATAATTGAATGTTTTCATTAATATTTACAATTTTAATATATTTTAATATTTTTAATAAAACATTTTTATATGTTTTTGGCTTTGTTTTTTATTTAATAATTTTAAACTATACTCTTATATCAAATTTTATCCAAAACTAATATATGGAGAAATTTTAATATAACTTCTTTTATTTGTTTGAATTGAGGAAATAGCGAAAAAGGAAAAAGAAGATGATATTTGGATTAAAAAGAAGTGAGTAGAAAAATAAGTGAAAAAATTGTGGTGCATTGGATTGATGTGATAGAATAAATTTGATTATATATTAATGTATTTAAAAACAATTTAAAAATAATTTAATGTAAAAAGTAAATTTAAATTAAAAACTTATTGTAACATTCTTATATTTTTTCACATCTAATAACCATAATCTACAATATATATAACTCTTTTATACAATGTTTCAAAATATATCTCTTTACATAGGGATTTTAAATATTTACATAAGATTAAAACAAAATATTTCAAAATAAAATAAACATTTCCATCCTCCAACTTCTTACTAAGGAGTTTTATCACCTGTAATAGCATTTGTTCCCGTATAAATACACGATCATCACAAATTAAAGAAAACAACCACAAAACAAAGCAAAGGGTAAGCTAGCTATTTTTAAAAACTTCTAATATAAATATAATTTTAAATATCCACATAAAGTCATCAATTCTCATGCATTTCCACATAACCATAAAGTGTCTATCAAAAATTTACAATTCATCTTTCTCATGTCAGACTTCTATTGACTCACAACACATAGACACTTGACTCTACTTCTAGAAAACTCGTGTATTGAAATTAGTATCCAAAGACCTGCACCTGTCATACTACTTGTTGTGAAATCCACACAGCCAATTACATAATCAATATCTCATCATCTCACATGACAGGGTAAATCCATTTGATCTACTCTAATCAGTTCTTTCAAATCTCAAACTCAGCCAAATGAACCTCCTTTGACTATCACCAACGGAATAACTTCATCTATGTGATTCCACTATATCATTAGAGTCAATATTGTCTCATTCACAGGATACTCACAAATCAATACACTCTAATAACAATCTCAACACAGTATTTCCTTTCCTGAAAATACTATGTCTTGATCACACATTCACTTCATTACATACATCATTTAATATTAAACAATCAATTCTCATCAAACATCACATTTTAAGTAATTCGACAACTATTCAAATATAATTCAACTCATTTATATTACCATTCAAACACTTTCAATTCTCAATCACAAACACTTTTGATAACACCTTAAAATCAATATATAATATTCAAAATCAACCATTCCAGCCAATATTATTCTTAAAAGAGACAATCCTGCAAGCAAAAATTAGAGTTGGTGACCACGTCACCCCCACATCCAGATCTTCTAACTTAAGATTTTATTGAAAAGAATAAGACTAGCTTCCTGATGTGAGTTGATTTTATGATGGCACATTTTATGGTGACACTTTGTTTATAAGATTTTGTTTTAGGCAAAATATGGTGAGAAACCCAAAGAAGATTCTCACTGGACACGAACTTAACCAAGTGGTTAAGTAAGTGTGAAGGTTCACTTCTAGAGAGCAAAAAGAAAACACAATTATATGGTAATGATGATGAAGAGGTGCGAAATTAAAGCATATAATGAAAACCAAAAAGATGGAAAAACCAAAAAAAGGAAAAGAAGAACGCAAGAATATAAGAGGAATGGAAATGACGCAAGGAAGGAAGAGATGAAGAGATAGAGGAAACTTGTGGATGATGACGGTGGTCATACCACTTGGAGGGGGAGGAGACTCCAAGATAAGTAGTGAAGCGCCGCCACTTGAGGTACACTACACTCAAGATAAGACCCAAGAACTTTAGGAGAACAAAGCTCACTAAACACTCAAGCAGAGTTTCTTTTCTATTCAAAATTCAATGTGTGAAATATATGAGACAAGACACTCTATTTATAGGAGAATGTCTTGGAGAACAAGATAGAGGGATAGGGGTGTCATTTGTGAGAAGCCTTTTAGAAGGCAGTCAATGAAACGCTAAACCTAGAAGCACTTGTCATGAAAGGTGGGCTTGACACAAGCCTGTATTACTAAGCACACCCTGCTCAAATTACTAAGCACACCCTACTCAAATTACTAAGCACACCCTACTCTAGTTTATTCTTCTATTTGGAACTCCCAAAGTGAGCCCAATTTATTTACAAACATTTTTGTCTTGTAAGAAGACCAGAAGAAAGAACATCTGATGCTCTAGTCTATGCCCAGTTCTTCTTCTACTGAGGTCCTTCCGATATTTGGTGTGACCTTGTCTTGTAAGCTGAGTTGAATTGGTCAAAGTGTGAAGTGTCTATTGTGTCCTTGGTCATCTGCTTGGCTAATTGGGTTGTATCACTTTCCTTACCTGAACTTGAGTAGATGCTCACTAAGAGCTCCAAACCTATCAAAAGCTCAAGGTAGCTTAACCTGCACTGCAGAGTCTTGATAAAAAATATAACTATACCACTAGGACCCTGAGCTAACTGAGATTAACCCTGAAGCTAAAAGAGTTACATGCAAAGCCTATGCAGAGACATACCTAACAAGTTTAAAATTTGACTCAAAGAGAAGAGCACAGATGAACTTACTCTATTAAAGATTTTGATCGGGCAGTCTTGTAGTGTTCACTGAGTCTGATGGCGGACTCCGATCATCAAACTAATGAGTGAGGAGATCTAAATCTTAGAGAGAAGGCAGAGAAAAGAAAAAAAGAGTTTTTAGAGAGATGAAGGTTCTTTTAAGATGAAACATGAATAACTAAATTTCTATTTATATAACTTTTTCACTTTAATAATAAAATATTCATGTGTCATTTTAATTGTACCATTTCTACTCTAAGACTAATTTTCTCAGTTCTTATAACTATTATAAAACTTTAATAAATAATAAAAGTATATTTTACAATAGAAATATATTAAAGTAAATCACCAAAATTTAAATTATTTTATTTAATATTTTGATAATTTTTATTTGTTTTTTTTTAATATAAACACATGTTAACAAATATTAAACTTTATTTTGTTAACTATTTAATAATTTTATTTTAATTATTCATTTTATTATAATATCATATAATATATTTGTAAATATTTAATTATTATTTATTTGTATATATTTAAATTATTTATTACGTAACAATAAAAATTAGATATTTTATTTAAAGCTAATCGATTAAGCTTCTTGTTTAATCAATTATCTTTCCTATATTTGTAACTTTCTTGGCATTCATCGTGAAAAGTTATTTGTAAAAATTTGTTTCGGTTTTCATGATTTAGCGTTTTGTTTTTCGTATTTTTTATGCACTTTTTGGCTTCTTATCTTTCTGTCCTCGGAAACAAACATACCTTAAGTATCTTTGTTGTTATTTTTTTTTGTCATAATTGAAATTTTATTTTAGTATTATTCTTATGGAGACATAAGTAACCTCCCAATACCAAAATCTTCTTTTGCACTTGTCTTTTTTGTTCCTTTTTTTTTTGAAATGTTTTCTCTTTGTTATCTTTACAATTTGGAGGGAAATCTTTCTTATCTTCTTTTATTTTAAATAAAATCTTTCATCTTAGACATTACTATGCAACCTGATATCTCAGACTGACACCTCAAGCAACAACAATCATCTGTCATCACATGAAAAAAGTATTATTAAAAAAAGAAAGAAAATACAAAAATATGGGGGGACTAGACCAAAACTCATATGCTAACAAAAACGATACATAGATAGACTATTCATAAAAATTTCTAAGAATAGACTAGATGGAAGCCTATTATACCAATGAAAAGATTCTCTATGAATAAATCCTAAATTAGCCAACTTATCAGCACACACATTCCCTTCACGGAAAATATGAGTAACCCTAAACCTGATTTTTTCATAGTAATTAAGACAAGTATTCCATCGATTCTGAAGCATCCAAGGAACATCTGTCCTAGCAGTAAACGCAGCACAAACCAAAGCAGAATCACATTTCAACCAGACATTAGTAAGCCCCAACTTTTGAGCTTCCACCATAGCATTTATAACCCCATAAAACTCAGCAACCAGAGTAGTCTGAACTCCAAAAAACTCAGAAAAAGCTCCAATAAAGTCCCTCATACTCCCACGGAAAATACCTCCACAAGTAGCAAGACCAGTGTATCCCCTAGCAGCCCCATCAGTATTAATTTTAAAATAGCCTGGTGAAGGAAACTCCTATCTCACAGGAAGAGGACGAAAAACTTTACCAATACGAGTATTAATATCAAAAAACTTGATCACATTGAAATCGAACATATCATTATTCATAGAATCTTTTGACAAATTATCCACCAAACAAGTTAAATCTTTAATAACTGAAATAACCCGAGTAACCTCAATCTTACCTTGAAAACGAGCAAAATTCCTCATACACCATATCATCCAAATAGAAAAAGTTATCACAGCAAACTTAATCAATTTAACCAAAGGACCATCACTCTTAATAAAAGAAAGAAAGTCATCCTTAATAGAGAAATGAGAAGTAGGAAAAATCTCCCGAACCCAACTCCAAATACCCAAAGCATTAGAACATTCAAAAAATAAATGCGTAATGGATTCCTCGTGCTTTTCACAAAGCGTACACATAGAACAAATATGTAAACCTTTATTCTGAATACATCTGTAGGAAGCGGCCCATGAAAATCTTTTCAAAGAACAAGAGATTTGGAAGGCAGAATAAATGAAGACCAAATAAATTTACCCCAACTACAGGAAACCCCTGGTTCCAAGAAGAAAGTCCTAGCCGATTTAAGAGTGAAACGATTAGACTCATCTAGAATCCAATTAGGAATATCATGTTCCGTACTAACCATGATATGACTAAAAAGATGAGGCATCTGCTGTAAAGATAATGGAATATTCCAATCACAACCTGTCCAAAACTGATAGACGGTATCCGGAATGCTAGAACCATCAGATATACCTGCAATATTCGCTAAAGAAGTAGCTGAACACCAGTTATCATTCCAAAAATTAATAAAAGAAATTGTACCAACAGTCCAAGAAGTATAATCAAGTATAGTAGAATAAAACTACTTAATTCCAGGCCAAAGATATAAGGATCTATAAACCATTCTAAGCTCGTATTTTGATTTAAGAACCTTGGCTTTCAAGAGCGAAGGCCAAGGCCTATTGCTATAAGCAAAGTTCCAAGCAAGCTTAAGAAGATAAGCATTATTTTCATGGTAAAGGTTAATAATCTTCAAACCACCATTCTCAAAAGGAGAATAAAGCGTATCCCAATTAACAGTAGTTATGCCTTTTTTTTAGAATATCTTTAGTCCAAATAAAATTTCTACACCACTGCTTAACTTGCTTAAGAAGAGAAACATGCCATTTATACAAATTAAAACTATAAGCTAGATGTCTAGTAATCATCGTATTGACTAACTGAATCTGACCCATCATGCTAAGAGATTTACCTTTCCTAGAAGCTAGCTTCAGTTTAACTTTATTAGCCAAAGGTTGAAGAAACGACCCTTTGGAGCACCAATAAAGATAGGCACTCCTAAATAAGTGAAAGGCAAACAACCATGACAACAAGAAAAAATACACTAAATTTTGGTGACAAATCTTGTAGAATTATCCATGGTGAAAAAACTACTCTTAGAATTATTACCATATTGACCAAAAAAATCACCATATGTTTTAAGAAAAATACTCAAATTCCTAAGAGACTTATTATCTGCCCTACAAAAAACAAAAATGTCATCCGCATATAAGATATGAGAGGGAGTGAGAAAACCTAGCGGGCTAGCCATTTGTAGAATCTTCTTATCATTCACAAGCTTAGAAAGACCTCTACTAAGAACTTCCTCTGCAAGACAAAAAAAGTAGAGGAGACAAAGGATCACCTTGTCTGACACCTCTACTACAAGGAAAAAATCCCACCAAATTCCCATTTATTCTGATTGAGAGCATAGCTGAACGAAGAATAGTACTAATCCAACCGATAAACGAGGTGTGAAAACCAAAGCGTGTCAAAACTAATAGTAAAAAATTCCAACTCAAAGTGTCAAAGGCTTTGTGAATATCTACTCTGTAAGCCACATTACCTCCGCGAACCTTTTTAGAAAGCAAGTTAATAGCTTCAGAAGCAATACCAATAATATCCTGAATCTGTCTGCTCTGCACAAACCCATACTGGTTAGGAGAAATAATTTTGGCAGCCACAAGAGCAAGCTGATCAGCCAAAATCTTGGAAATAATCTTAAATTTAAAATTGACAACAGCAATTGCCCTGTAATCTTTAATGAATTCAGCACCTTGAATCTTAGGAATAAGAGATACCACATTAATGTTCATTCCAGGGAGAACCCAATTTTGTTTAAAAAACTCTTGGACACCATTGCAAACATCTGTCCCAATAATTTCCTAACAAGAATGGTAGAAAACACCACCAAAACCATCAGAACCTGGAGCACTATTACCATTAAGGTTAAAAACAACATTCTTGATTTCCAAAAAATCAGGACATTTAATCAACATCATATTCTCCTCAGAAGAAACTAACTCGGGAATATAAGTACCAATAAAATCTTCCATATTGCCTGTATCCTGATCATGAGAAATAGACTCAGCATAAAGATTTTTATAAAAAGTCTAAAATATGTTCCTCAATGAGTTTAGGATCCTCAATTACCACATTGTCAATCCATAGACGATGAATCTCACTAGAATTATTTCTCCTCTTGACCACAGCATGGAAAAAAGCAGTATTTCTATCCCCATCTTTAAACCAAAGCATCTTAGCCCTTTCTTTCCAAAATAAATACTAACAGTGAAGAACCTGATCAAGCTCCTTCATAGCAATCTTTTCTTGACAAAGAAGCCCATCAATATCAGACATACTAGCAGTCTCTAAGTTTTGTTGAATACCAAGGAGGAGGCCTTGCTTAAGACGAACTGCATTGTGAACATTACCAAAAGAATTTTTATTCCAGTCACGGAGCTCAATTTTCAACCATTTTAACTTTTTTTGCAAAATAAACATAGGACATCCAACAATCTTATTATCCCAAGAATCATGAATTAGCTTCAGACATGATTTGTCCTGAAGCCACATAGAAAATAAACGAAAATTGCTAACCTTCCTCAAAGAATTACTAGCAAGACTAGCAAGTACAGGAGAATGATCAGAACAATTTTTAACAAGAACTTGATAAGTACAAGAATCTCATTCGTCCAGACACAGTCCGTTACATAGCGCTCTATCCGGTCTTCTACGAATTCTATGTAATCCTCTCCTTCCATTACACCAAGTATAACAAGTTCCAGTAAAAGGCATACAAGAGAGATCATTAGAATTAATCCAATCACGGAATTCATTACAAGAAACTTGATTATGAGCCACCCCCCTTTACAGCCATCTACCAAAAGCACATTAAAATCTCCCATAATACACCAAGGCCCTATGAAGGAACTAAGATCCCTCCATAGAAACTGTCTAGTCACGTATGTGCTAGCATCATAAATGCCTGCAAAGCTAAAACATTTATCATGCAAATGACAAATTACAGAAATAAATTGTTTATTTACCAAGAAACTTCGTACCAGATTAGGAACCGACAAACACCAAAGCTTAGCAACTTTATTAACAATAGGAGACGTAGCCACCAAATGCATATTAACAGATTTAAAAAGGACTTCAAAAACATCAGTGTACGACACCATAGGTTCAACAAGAAAAATGAGAAGGGGTTTATGTATTTTAAGTAAACTATTCAACATCTCCACAGTTTTGTGGTTTCCCAGTCCTCTAACATTCCAGAAAAATGAAGAGACCTTCATTGTGACTTTGTGGAAAGAACTGTCTTAGCAGTTTTTTTGGATTTACCATTCCTCTTAGGTGGTCTCCCTGGTTTTCTTTTAGTGCAAACTATTTCTTCCCCAATATCACTGGCATCCTCCTCCATCTCATCAGGATCAACCCAAATTTTTGAAACAACATTTGTACCATCAAGAGAGGAAAAGTGATTTTTGCAAGACCAACGATAATGCTTTAACATCCCTAAGAGGTTTAGCCTTCCGAGGGGACGTATGAGACAACGAAGGTTGTACAGTTACAATATTAGAGACCTCATTATTGAATGGGTGAGTATGATTATGAACATATTCATACATTTAAGTGACAAAAAAATATAGTTAAAGAGAATTAATGGATAATAAATTGACATAACTAATTTTACATTAACTTATTTTATTTAAATAACTTTATAAAAAAATGCAACACTATTTTTAAGTATTAAATGGATAAAGTCGATAAAAAAGACTCTCTTAATAAAAAAAAGATGATGTCGTTCAAACTTCTAGAAGATATGAGCATCTTAAAAAGATCAAACTAAGAAGAAATGATTATGTGAATTTTGTGTTGATTTGAATATTTTGTTTGAACCATTGTATCCTTTTAAATTTTTTTAAAAATTAATTTTTATCTTTTTTTTCTAGATTTATAATTCTTGTTTATGTATGAATTTTGACTTAATATATCATACTTGTATTTATTTTTATTTTTTTAATAATATTTTATGTAAGGGTAAATGACAAGTTACATAATAATATCATGATATTTTATATAAAAAAAAGTCAAACTTTATAACTACTGTTTGTAGTATTTATCGGCATAAAGGTCACTTAATTATGTTAAAAAAGAAAGTAAAAGGTAATGTTAATATTGCTTTGACCTCGTGTCCAACTTTCGGTGAGTTCAAAAATATGTTTAGAAACTAAATTTGGTCTAACATCAATTTTGATTTTTAAGTTATTCAAGATTATTTTGATGTGGGAATATATTCATTATTTTCTCTTATATATTATTTTGTATAATAATTCTAGCAAATGTGATGACTTTAACAACACATCTCTGAAAGTCCATTAAATTTTAAACGTTTCACCAAGAGAAAAAAATTAAGAGGGCACCCTCCCTTTTGCAATTTATAAAATTACTTTCTAGAAAAGATTTTTTTTTTTTTAATAAAAACTTTCATGTTACACAGACATCACTATGTAACCTGAAATCTTAGTTAGACTGACACCTTAAAGAACAATAATTATCTGCTATAAAAAAAATTATTAAAAAAAAAATTTAAAAAGTAATTCTGGAATAGATTATTATATTCAAAAGAAAATAGAATTTGAAAATCAAAATCTTATTTCAGGAAAAAGTGAAATGTAAAATATATATTTTGGAAAAAAATTTTAAAAAAATCTGAAAACGTATTATGTTTCCGAAAAGAAATTTTAGTAGTATTTTCAATGCGCACCATTTTTGTTAGTTTCACATAAAATTTGTGTGCAGGTTCAAATTGGATGCAGAAAGTAATTGCCTATTTCTCTCTCATTAAATTTTGGATTCTGTAATCTATAATTTACTTTCCAATTTGGATTAAGTTTCTGATTTATATAATTCAGAATATAAATATGTATTACAAATTGCATAATGAGAAATGTTAATCTAGATTTGGAAGTGAATTTTAAAATACACAATTCATAATTTAATTTTAAAAATCTTTAACCTACATATCCTGTAAATATGATGGATTACCCCATCTAGAACATAAAAAAATATGAAAACTCTATAACGCAAATCATGTGTAAGGAAACCCAAAGCTTACCTAAAAATGATACCACCACCATGAACCACTGTCAATGACCACCAACTACCATCAACACAACCCACCACCACCACAATAACAACAACCACCACCACTACCTTCAAACTACACACTCTCTTCACTCACCAATCAACCATAAATCCGTTACAGTCAATGCTTTTTATTTTTTAACTTCTTACTGAAGACAAAATTTTGACATTTTGAAATTTATGGGGGTGCCAAAAGAAGTCATTAGGGTACAAGAAGAAGCAGCCCAAACACTTCTTTTGAGATATTCCAACTATGGTCCCTTTGCATGTTTAACATCAAGTAGTGACAAATCTAGTATTACCTAATATTCAACTCATAAGCCATTATGCAAGAAACCTCTGAAGTTAGCCAGCCGAGGTAAAATGTACATGTACTTGGAGGCAACTTTTGTTCAAACTTAGGGATTATCTAAATTCATTATAATCTCTCACATTCCTTTAAGTTTAGAACAGGAAAGAAGTTACACATGCCAAAAGCTATAATAATACTTCCATACAATTTTTTCACTTAATAGTGAATAATTCTTTCTCTAGAGTAGAAGTCCAAACATGATTGAAATTTACCTACTTGTAACAAATAAATTCTCTATATGAAAATTAGCATCAAAGGTTACTTTTCTAATTTCTATGTCTTGTAATATTCCTTATAAATGGATGAGGTAGGGAAGAAAGATACCTAGAGTATTACATGAAGGAAATGAAAACAACTTGGCAATTACTTTCTGCACCATATCACTGTACTTAATTTCAATATGAAAAGATGAAAATGCACTTAAATAAAATGGGTACATATTAAAATACATTTCAGACCCTCTTTTATGGAATATGTTTCTGGATTTTTTTTTTTCCAAAAAGAATTTTTTGTATTACAGATTTTTTTTCTGAAATGGGATTTTTGATTTTTGAATTCTACTCCGATTTTTTATTTCTGAAACACAATAATCTCTTCCATATCTATTTTTTTAGAATATATTATTTTCAATTCTAGATTTTCATTTCTATAATAAAGGGCATTTTCGGAAATTAAAAATTATATAAAGTGCAAGTTCAAAAAGATTAGGTGTAGGAAGAATTTGCCAAACCACTTTTATCAAATAGGGCTCGTTGACTGTGAAAGCCAGAAGAGACATTGCCCTGGATTGTTATATTAGCTTCTTCCTCCATGTGTTTATTCCTTATTTAATACGTACAAATTTGTAAACTTGGTTTCATTTTCCAGACTAAGGGGCATATGCTGTGGAATTGTACATATAGTTGAAGAGGGACTGGGTTAAAAAATACCACTACAAAAGATTTTGGGGAGTTACATTCTGCGCACCCCCATGTTTTTAAACATGCAGTCCCATATAGTTGCAAAATGACAAAATCGTCCCTGAAAAATGCATTCTAGATTACACATTATGAAATGTATTTTCTGAATCCATAAATATATTATGAAATGTACAATTTAAAATGTATTTTATATTTTGTATTCTAGAACATACATTTCAGAATATAAAGTAAAAAATACATTTCAAAATGTACATTCTGGAATAGAAATTATGTATTCTCTATTGTACATTATTTATTACAAAATAAAAAATAATAAAAAAAAATTATTTCTAGAATATAAATTTGTATTTCAGAATGTACAATCTAAAATAAATAAAAAATATTGATTTTAATGTTCCAAAATATTCAAAAGATCACCAGATTGCACAATCTAAAACCGAAACTACAAAAACAAAAACTCACTGATAATTTATTTTCAAAGGGTAGATTTAGACTTTCAAATTTTATGGGGTGCGGCTTGAAAGTATGAGGGTACAAAATGCAATACCCAAGGTTTTGACTTTAGAGTTTGGAAGAAGTTGGGCACCATTAAAAGTATTATAATTTGGCAAATTCTTTCTACACCCAACAATTTTGAACCTGCACCCAACGCAATTTTAAAATTCTAAAAATACCCTTTATTCTGGAAATGAAAATTCGAAATTGAAAATAATACATTCTGGAAAAGTAGATCCAAAAGAGATTATTGTGTTCTGGATATAAAAATCTGGAAACAAAAATCAAAAGCCCATTCTAGATAAGAAAATCTGCAATACAAAAAATTCGTTCTAGAAAAAATAATCTGAAAACATATTCTGAAAAAGGGGATCCGAAATGAATTTTTATATGTACCCCATTTTTTTAAGGGTATTTTCTTCTTTTCCAATGAAATTGGGTGCAGTGATATGGTGCAAGAAGCAATTGCCTTATAATTTTGGGCTCATGCATGAGTAAGTGGCTCACAAATGAAAAACATCTCCTACAATCTTAAGGGACTCTGCTTGGGCATTTCTTTTTACACCCTAATGTTTTCCTCCTACACCTTAGGGGTGTGTAAAAAAAATTAACCTTGGACATCCACTTTTCCTATCTCGATTATTCTCTCTTTCAGATTTTGTGATATGCGAATTTCTTGAATTGAAGAATACATAAGTTTTTTTATGGAAAGAGTAGCTTCAAGACTGTGCAATCCAAAAGTCATTCCATAATTTTATTTTGGATTGTACAATTCGGAAGTCCTTTTCCCAAAAAATAACTTTCAGAATGTGCAATTCAAAAGTCATTATAAAAGTATTCTGAACTATACAATCCGAAAGTCACTTGGATAAAAATTAATTTTGATTTATGTAATCTAGAAGCGACTTCTAGATCTGAAAGCTTATTGTAGATTGAACAAACTTTCCTATAATAGGGACAAAGTTGATTTAACATTTGTGAAGTACATAAGGAAAGCACATGGGTGTAAAAAAAATCCCCACCGTGCTCTTATGGTAGACTAGTGGATGCATTTGGTCTTTTGAAGTGTTGGCACATGGAGCGTTCAAAATTAATAAATAGAATTACTTATTTTATGTTATCCAACATTTTCTTCTTGCTTTGTGCTTTTTATTCTTACATCTGAATATCTTCTTTTGCACCTCCATGGAGTGTGAAAAATGTAAAAAAGATCTCTTTGTGCGATTTTGCTGGAAAACATTGGATTGGGTGATTTGAAAAGTTTATGGATTGCATAATCTGGAAGTTAAAAATTTGGATAATGTGTTCTAGATTGCACGATTCGAAATTACTTATTTTCTTGTTCAACATTCTGAATTGTGCAATATGAAAATCCAGAAATACATTCCAGGTTGTAGAATTTGAAAATACAGTCTAGATTGTACAATTTGAATTATTTTTTTCACTTCCAGATTTACTTATCAGGAATTAAATTTTTTGAATTGGGGAGTTTTCTTTTTATTTATGAGAATTTTAATAAGTAAAATTCAAATTAGGGGTGATTGAACCTAAACAATATGTGGTTAAATCCACCGTAAGGGATTTGACCAAAATTCATAACCTTATTTTGGTGATAGAGAAGAAAAGTCAAAACATCATTTTAAAGTTGCAAAAGTCACATTACCAACCAAAGTAGTCTTACAAACCTGTGGTTACTCTATCAGTTTCACCAATAAGTGAGGTTTCCGAGCAACTTCTAACAACATTGGAATTTAGGGTGAGTCTTGGCTCTAGTGAGTACTTCATAAATGTGTTTGTGGGCTCATCTCCTAAGCATTTCTCCCTTATACTTGATATTGGTAGTGATCTTAATTGGAATCAATGTATTCCTTAAGCATGATTTTGTTAGAAAAAAATTTAATGGCTTGTCTAAATCAAGAGGAAAGTGAATTGATTTTGAATCTTTTTCAGAAAAATTCTCTTTATTGGAGTTCTTTTAAAACTTTTTTGGGATTGAAAACTGAATGCAATTAAATTGAAAATAAGATTGATACAAGATTGGATTGCAGCATAAAAAAAGAAAAAAGAAAAAAGAAAATAAAGATTGCACAAGAAAGATTTATAATGGTTCTAGTTCAGATAAACACGATCATGCATCCAATCTCAACTATTCAACCTTAAAATAGTTTATTCCATTATCCTCAAAGATTTTGTACAAAACACTCAAAAGCTATTACACACCTGAAAACAACAAGAAAACACACTAATAAACTTTTGAACACACTCAAGACGATATACGCCTAATCAACTTTTGACAATCAAGAGGATATACACTAGCACACGACACACACAAGCAAACAAAAAACAAAGAAAAAATTGATCAAAGTTGTCATAGCAGAAGCAATCAACAAGATTAAATCTAATAACATCACAACCTTATCTTTCAAACCTTGTTAGTGCAATTGAGAGTATGAAAATTGTTTAGAAAAACTCCATTCAATTAGCTTTTGATCATGTATGTAATTGTTAAAAACACTAAGTGTCAAATGCTCTATGTATAGAGTTTAGAAAAAGCAAATTAAAAACTGACACTGACGTATTTAATCGATTATTCTACTTATAATTACCTTATTTGTCCCTACATTTAAGGTCAATATTCAATTTAGTATAGTGGTTTGTAAAAAAATTAATTTGGTCCCTATGTTTTTTAAAATGTATCCAAATTGGTCATTTCCGTTAAGTTCCAGCTTACGACGTCAAATGATGTTTATGTGGCAGAGAGAGATGACACACAAACTGAAACTCAATTCCCTCATCCTTTTCTCTTCTCTCTCCAATCCACAATGAGGCTTCTACTGCACTTGGCAGTGGCCGTGGCGGTGGTTGTGTGACTGCTTGGGTGGGTGAACGTGCGCAGCAATGTTTCGATTAACGATGGTTTTGGACTGGAGGGTACAAGATGTTGCGCGTTGCTGGTACAAGATGTTGGGCGAGTTGCTGGTACAAGATGTTGCGCGTTAGGGTGAGGAAGGGAGTGTGGAAATTATCGAAGGTTGGGGGTGGGTGAATGTTGATTAGAGGGGAGAGGAGAGGGTTTGCATTGCAAAGGAATCAGAGCGCGATCTCCACCTCTCCTTCGCACGAGAGTGAACATGCCACTAAGCGCGGCAGCATCGCCATGCCTTGTGAAGGCGGAATGTGCTTGGTGCTCCGACCGCCGCTCTTGCCCGATTTAAAGGGTTCGGTTTGGGATTCAAATGTGGAAGGATCCAGTGAGATCTTCCAGATCTTGCGAGGACGGAGGGGGATTTTCGAGGCAGGGGAGTTTGAGTGAGGAAGGACATTGTTTAGTTTAGAGTTCGCTTAGTGCCATCGGGGGCGGCGGCGAAAGAGGAGGGAACTGGGTGGGGTTAAGGTTCGATTAGGGATTGTGCTTGACCTAGCGTGTGTTCGCCCATCTCTCTGCCACATAAGCACCTCTCCCTGCCACATAAGCATCACTTGACGCCGTATGCTGAGACTTAATGGAAATGATCAATTTTGATATATTTAAAAAACATAGGGATCAAATTGATTTTTTTAAAAACAACTGTATTAAATGGAATATTGACCCTAAATGTAGGGATGAATAAGGTAATTATACCATTATTCTAAGTTAAACTTTGAAAAACAATTACAACACTTTCTATTTTAATCGATTATGAAACATGTTAATCAATTATTTCCTCTTCCTAATATATGTAGATAACATATTTAATCGATTATAAAATATGTTAATCAATTATAATCTTGAGACATGTTTTCCCGGCTTTTTTGTTTAGTCGATTAAAAATGAGATACTCGATTATTCTATTCTAAACCTTATCAAGAACCATTTAATCAATTATTAAAATACATAATCAGTTAATAAGATCGTAAAAAATTTTAAAACATAATTTTTCACTTTTAAAAACTCACTTTCTTTTTAAATCATTTTAATATGCTTGTGTTCTGATTATAACCTTTTGAATACCTTATGTTAAAGACTCAACTACAATAAAGGCAAAAGTTTCTAAGATATCTTCAGTATCTTCATCTTCAATCATCATCGTCAACATCATCAAAACATCTCCATATGAGGCTTGAGATACTCTTCAAGTCCAACAATTTTGAGCAAAGTGAGTCATATATATTTCTTTTAGGAATATAAGTTATCGTGTTCCATTTATACAACAAAAGATTCTAGAGGCATTAAAATTGGACTTACATTCAAGATAAAATTCAGATTGTAAAATAATTATGGATAAAAATTTGGTTTGACTTTCAAATTTCTATATGAAAAATAATTTTGGATTGGAAAATCTAGAACTAGAAAAATTAATTCCAAATTAACTAATGTGGAAGAGAAAAAATTAATTTCGGATTAAGTAATCCAAATATGAAAAAAAATTAATTTTGGATTAAGCAATCTAAAAGTTAAAAGGCATTTCAGATGGCACAATTGAAATGTTGAACAACATTGAAAATAAATAATTCTAAAACACAACAACCAAATTAAAACATAACCAAATTTTTAAATTCCAGATTATGCAATTTGAAAAATTTTCAAATCAGTCAATTCAAAATCTTCTGCATGGAGAGATATTTTAAACATTTCTCACACTCCAAAGAGGTGTAGAAAGAAACTATGGATGGGAGCCCTTACTTTGTTGCAATAGTTATTGTTCTTATGTTTGAGAAAGGTTTTTACTTCCTACACCTCTTATAATTACTAATTACAACCCTATACTCAGAAAAAGACTAAAAATACCATCCCTTACACCATGCTACCGTTGTTCTCGCCATTGCTACCACTTCCACTACCACTTACACCTATGTTATCCATCATGATGCACTCTTTGAGAGGAAGAAGACAGAAAGTTGTTATGTAAATCTCGTTCAAGAAGTTATCATTTATGTTTTGGAAAGCTTGTTCCAGAATGTATTTCATTTGTTTTGGAAAGCTCATTATAGAAAACTTGTTTTGGAAATCCTATTATGGAAATCCTGTTACAGAAATCATGTTTTAAAAATTTCAGAAAGCTTGTTTCAGAAGATTTTCACAACAGGCAATTCAAGAGTCACTTTTACAAAAGGTGAAATGCTCATTTTAAAATTTATAATGGTGCAGTTAAAAATTATGGGTTTACAAGAAGAAAAAGCCTTGAAAAATGATAGTTTTGGTGAGAGGTTGAGTAGAGTCCACGAAAACCCTTTTTCTTGGTTTCCTAAGGCTTCTTCTTCGTGCACCCCAACTTTTTTCTTCCTACACTCCCACAATTTTAAATATCCCAAAATTAACCTTCACCTATGATTTGAAAAGGGGCACAGTGGATCGTTTGTCACTGTTCATGTTCATCTTCACCACTGAATATCAACTACTGTGGAGGATCTTTGTAATTGTTCGGAGCAAGCTGGAGGAGTACGTAACGTTGCCGAAGTATTGTTTGGGTTGTAGAGGTAAGAGTTAAGTATTTTTTTAGAAGCATGGTGGTTATGGGGATTTCAAGGTTACTGGATATCGGGATCCGGTAATCTATTCCAGATCCATTAATCCAAAATTGATTAAGTTGTGTTTTTCGTATGAGGGGGTGTTCTGGATTGCTGAATCCGGAAGCCTAAACTGACTTACGGATTGGTGGATCCGGAAGTGTTTTTATGTGTTATGGATTCCTAAATCCGGAATGCATAACTTGCATTATGGATTTATGAATCTGGAATTGTGTTTTTGTGTTATGAATTCCTGAATCTGGAATGCATAACTTGCATTATGAATTTATGAATCCGGAATTGTTTTTTTGTGTTATGGATTCCTGAATCTAGAATGGTCTTTTTGAATTATGGATTGTTGGATCCAGAATGATTTTTTTGACTTATGGATTCATGGATCCGGAATGCAATGATTTAGTTTGATTTTTTTTATTTGTAGAAGCGTGGACAATAGTGAAGAATTTGAACAAGAATTATATTGAGAAGTCACTATGTAAATTGAAGGGATATGAATGTACTAATGCGTTTACTACAGATGAGGTCAAGTTAAGTTTGTAAATTATGTTTAAGTTGTTTGTTAATTAGTAAATGAAATAATTTGTTATGATAACTTTTGTAGGTATTTCGTACTCGGGATGAGCTCCTAAAGTGGGTTAGAAAAGTTGCGTTTCACTTTGGTTTTGTTATTGTGATATTGAGATCGGATACTTCTAGTGGCCAACGAGGAAGGAAGACATTTGTATTATTAGGTTGTGAGAGAGGAGGTAAATACAGACGATATAAGAAGGATTTACAGGTTATTGAGAGTGGAACTAGGAAATGTGGTTGTCCTTTCAGATTACGAGGGTATCCAGTAAAAAGTGGTGAAGGATGGATATTGATATTAATTTGTGGGTCTCATAATCATGAGTTAGCAAATACATTGGTTGGTCATCCATATGCTAGTAGGTTCACATGTACTGAGAAGTCAATGCTTATGGACATGACAGACAGTTCAGTGAAGCCTAGAAATATTTTGCTAACAATGAAAGAGCATAATGAGAAAAATGTGAGCACAATAAAGCAAGTTTATAATGCATGATATATGTACAAAAAATTAGTACGAGATGATAGAATTGAAAAGAAACAATTGATGATGTTACTTGAGCGAGATATGTATGTTCATTGGTCTATGTTTGAATAAGGGACGAATGTTGTGCAAGATTTATTTTGGACACACCCTGATTCAGTGAAGCTATTGAATGCCTTTAACATTGTATTGATGATGGACAATACGTATAAAACTAATAGGTATAGGATGCCCTTGTTTGAAGTTGTGGGTGTAACCTCAACGGGATTGACCTTTAGTGCTGCATTTATGTTACTCACATCAGAACGTCATCATAACTTTGTATGGGCACTTGAGAAGCTGAAAGGTTTGTTTTTTAGAGTTGATTCATACCCAAAGGTTGTGGTTAGTGATAGAGATATTGCTCTAATGAATGCAATGAATGTTGTGTTTCCTGAAGCTGCTAATTTGTTATATCATTTTCACATTGATAAAAATGTTAAAGCAAAATGTAAAATGATTGTTCATCCAAAAGAGGCATTGGATCAAGTGATGGAATCTTGGGGAGCAATTGTTGATAGTGAAAATGTAGACTCCTATGAACATCGTGTGGAGGCATTTAATGTTGTTTGTTCACCATGGCCTATATTTACTGAATATGTGATTAGTACTTGGTTAAATCCACATTAAGAAAAGTTTGTTAAGGCTTGGACAGATAAAGTCATGCACTTAGGCAAGACAACAAGTAACAGGGTTGAGGCTGCACATTGGAGTTTAAAGAGGATCCTTGAGACGTCAATAGGGGACTTATGCCGTTGTTGGGATTCCATTAATAAGATGATCATCTTGCAACATAATGCAATTAAATCTTCATTTGAAAAGAGTTTTCATGTAGTGAGTCATGTATTCAATGTAACAAGATATAAGAAATTGGTTTGGTTTCGTATCGAAATATGCCTTGCAGTATATTGCAGAAGAGAGTGATCGAGTTGAATATGTTGGTTTAGATAAATCTCGTTGTGGATGCACCATTAGATCTACTCATGGCCTTCCTTGTGCTTGTGAATTGACTTCTTTTGGTGTGGGTAGCATACCATTGCAGTCAGTGCATTTCATTTGGACATGATTAAGCTTTTTAGATATTTCAAGTGCTGATACTTCAGCAGAGTTGTCCATCAAAGAAGAGTGAGTTGTCATCATGAATCGGTTCAATGAGGTTGACATGGTTGGTAAGATTAATATCAAAGCCAAACTGTGTGAGATTGCCTATCTAGATAAGACATCTTTATGTCCACCTAGGGAGAAAGTGAAAACAAAAGGTGCACAAAAAGGGCGTTAGAGTAAATTTAGTAGATCAACGAAGCGAATTCCTTCTTACTTTGAACATGTGGATGCCATTCTTTCACAATATGATAGTTCATCTAGTTTGAAATGTAGCAAGGGATTTATTTCAGAGACTCCTCCGACCAAATCAATACCAATGCTACAACAATTTCTGGTGGGAATTCATCCTTACATTGTTGATATTGTTGATGTTAAGGCTGACGGTCATTGTGGCTATCGTGCGGTTGGTGCATTATTGGGTATGGGAGAGGAGTCCTGGGCTATTGTACGCATGAACTTGCATAAAAAACTTTGTCAATGGCATCAAGAATATATTGATTTGTTTGGCAGGGATGAACGATATGAATTTTTGAAAAATTCATTTCTAGTTGACCACATGGTAATTCTATTCATTCTTAACGATGTTATTAATTGTAAAATGGTGTATTAGTTGGATTAACTTGTTACATTTTCTTTTGTTTGCAGATAAGTACAGATAAGTGGATGACAATACCGAATATGGGATACGTTATAGCGAATCGATATAATGTGATTGTTGTCTGTTTATCTCTTAAACAATCATTGACTATTTTTCCATTAAGATCCCAACCTCCAACTGATTTTAATTATCACTGCATCATCTGTATTGGACATGTTAATGGAAATCATTTTGTTCAGGTTTGTTAAACTTCATTGTTAATGAATTTTAGGAATCATACAAAAACATAATTAATGAAATTGCTTACAATTTTTAACAGGTTCAGTTGCAAGAAGGTTTCTCGATTCCACCAACAGATATTTTATGGTCTACTCATTGTTATCCAATTGCCAAAACTTGGTGTTCATATTATACTAGTCGGATGCAAATGTTTACACAAATTATGTCCATTAGGCGACATTTATAGTTGTAATTGCATTCATAAATGAATATGTTAACATTCTGACTATTATAAATGTGGAAGTACTCATTGTCTAATTTCATAACCAAAGTGTTCATTCATCAAATTAAAAAATAATTGTAAACTAAGTCTTTCTTCACGAAAATACAAAACATAACAACAACTAAAATCATCATCATCATCATCGTCCGTGTCGTCGTCTGCGAACATACACAGACATGTCCTCGGTGGCTAATCGGGCTAGCATTAAGGTTGTCTGTGTCCCTTCCTATGCAGGTGAATCCTCTATTAGATGACCATCATCTATAATCAACTGCTAGGTGGATGCTATTATTCTACAAAGACCCTACAATTATAAACAAATTACATTGATTTCAATTGAGCATGTATTATTTAAATAATCAAGTAATAAGTTCTTACCACTGCGGGATGCTCAGAGATAGTATCATTCCCGTCCTGACGTCATCCATAAGGGGTAATCACCGAAGGTCAATTATCCTCAGCCATCTGGATGATATATGATTGTGATATAGATCGGAATCACTCCAAATATGTAGGAACACAGTTTCCAACATCTGCTGTTAATACTGCACCCTGTATGAGGTTAGCATTATAATCTAACCATCGATGGTCGATCTCAGATGTGGATGGATCGCCATGATGAACGGTGGTTGGGTGACTAGGGATACACTATATATATCCAAACTGTCTGAGTACACGTTCAGGCAAATGCATCTGCCTACAAGCCCTCAACCGAATGTAACCTGAAAATAATGAAATCAACTCAAAAGGAAGCACCGCTCTATGCTCTTCATAGGGAATCCATTGAACAGCACCTACACAAAGGATATCTAATTGCATCCGAACTTAGGCAAGTGTGGACAACCTACTCCTGACCACATATTTCATACACCGCGGCTGATCCTCAACATAGTCATCCCAAAGCTGTTGGTGCCCAATACTCGGAAAGTGCTTATATATCCACGATGAAAATAACGTGACATACCCAGCTAATTGTCTAGTATTTGCATAGGAACCATCTCCCAACTGCTCATACATGTGGGTCAAAGCAGCTGTTGCCCACGAGTAT